>CM068315.1:54563055-54623055 GCA_034766995.1 Acanthacorydalis orientalis | reverse complement strand
TATGAGTTTTTCTCACTTTTCTGACAGAACTTAAATATCGCGACGAAAAAATGGTGTTTTGAGCCAATCCATTCACCAGCCGAATTTTCGACTTCTCTATGATTTATTGACATCGAGCTGTCGAGTCATTTCTTTGAGTGTTCGAGCAGGGTTTTCTTCCAATAGAGCTTGCAGTTGTTCATCTTCGAACTTTTTCGACTGACCTGACCGTTATTTGTCGTGAACGTCACAATCAACACTTTTGAACTGTCGAAACCGAACTCTACATACTGTTTCCGATGGAAAAGATTCATCATAAGTTTTTGCAAGCAATCGATGTGCTTCAGCTGTACTTTTTTTCAAATCAAAGCAGTGTAGAAGTACACATCGGAAGAACAACTTATCACGTTCCATTTTAATTCGGTTATAGAAAAGCACTTGTGTAAACAAAGGGTGGCGTCTGATGTCTGAATTTTAGTCGGAAATGTCCACACTTCAAAATGACATAAGGGACTTCTGTCACTGACTACAGCATACGCACATAGAGCCATCTCTCAGCAGATTTCAATGTAAGCTCCTATTATATATATATATATATATATATATATATATATATATATATATATATATATATATATACATACATGACCATATACACACACACACATATATATATGTACATATATATATATATATATATATATATAGAGAGAGAGAGAGAGAGAGAGATACAAACACAATTATCGGCTCTTCACTTTTATGTCCAATTAATAAATCATGTTTGCTCTTCATTCTCAAATATAATCTTCTATTACATGATTTTTTAAGCGCAAAAATAAACGGTCTACATCTCGATCCAATTTCTCTGGAATTTATATCAGCGTCGTATACGTTCAGCGAATAAAAATAAAAGTAATAATTGCTATATAAAATATCATCATATAACATTAGCATGTTGCTAGTGCCGTCTACATGCTATTCCGAGCATGCCACAACTGAAACCAGCTATTTCTATAATCGAAGCTATTATTATTAGCTGAGTTTTAGTCGTATGCAGAGTTACTGACCTAACGTAGAATGCAGAATGCACTTGCTTTGAATGCACGTATGCGACGTAGACTAAGTTAATTGATATTTAATTGTTTACAATATCTGTATGATTAAACATATTTACTTTTTTTGAAATTTTTTACCCTGAATTCGTTTCAAATGATTTAATTACCTGTCGATTTGTTTTGAATACAACCCAACGCGATTACGTTTATATATATAATATATATATATATATATATATATATATATATATATATATATATATATATATATATGTTTATTACATTGTATATAGATTACATGTATACATATATATATATATATATATATATATATATAATTTTAAATTTTAAAGTTATTTCAACATTGACATAATCAACTTACTAGAAATACTGCCACGTCTATAAGAAATGTATTACAAATTTGCAATTAATATGTAAGTTTACAGTAATTTTTTCTTTTCACAAATGGTTTATTCTCGCATTCCACAGACTACAAATTCTGTTTTCTCATTAAAAACGTTCAATAAATGATCTTGTTGTCTATAACGCATTTACATGCCGATGCTGTCATCCTCATAGCGCTAAGATACAAAAAAATATTTATAGTAAATATATTTTATTATTATGATTGTCATCTATAAGAAATTCGAACATTGATTATTTGCTTAAATAGAGAGCATTTTATATATCAGCGTCTCCCAAACTATGTTCCATGGAACACTGGTTTTCAGGCAGAAAATGAATACATCCAGTCAGCCCTCCTATAACGCGATTAATTAGTACCGCGTTAAGTGAAACTCAAAAGTCAGTACATATAAATCAGGTTGATTCGTTCTGCATTATATGAAAACTGCATTCTCAGAGCACCATGTAATGACGAATACGGTTATGAAATAAAATTTTATAGATACAAAAGGCAATAAAAATATGTTCACATATTTCAAATTATTTTTACTGAATTTAAGAGTTCATATAAGGAATAAAAAAAAAACAAAGTGAAATATAAATTGAAAAACTATTTTCCAACAAAAACGAGGAACTTAAGCTTAAAATCAAACGTTCTATTAACATTCATCATCACTGTCAAATAGATAGCCGTTACTAAAGAGGCTTATTATTTATATCTACCTACCCTACAAAATAACCAACGTGTTCCTTTAAAATTTCAAGATTTGTGAAGTGTCCCGTCGCAGGAAAAGTTCTGGAAACGCTTTCATATATAATACAATTTTACAAAAGAAATAATACGTTTATAAATAAAAAAAAGTATACCTTCATGATTTAAAACGTCATTGCGAGATACAGCGTTCAAAAAATAGATCTGACGTAACCAATTATTTTTTATAAAGAAAATAATACGCATGTAATATTCTTTTCGATTTAGTCATATGACATTTTAAAATTCAATATTACATTATTCATTTACATTTATATTATGAGTCATTTCATCTTATTACTAATTAATATAAATTAATAATTAATGTCAAGTTTTTTATATAGTGTTATTTTAGGTAGTGTTAATTACTTAATAAAATTCATCAGTATTCATATATATATATATATATATAATTATATTCAATCACTTTTACACCTGCATTCATATTGAAGTTACTTTCTGTTTTTGTATTGTGTAGTACACTAATTTGATTGGAAATTTCTACAGATGATTTTTACTTTGAATCATGTTCGGATAGTATTTTTTCAAATCTGAATTTCAAAATTCAAGAGAACAGTTTATGAGTCAGGTTGTTAAAAAGGAGTAGTAGTCTAAAAGAAGACAATTGTTCATATATGATTCAATGATTGAGTGAAAACATATAATGAAAATAATAACTCAAGTTGATTAGTAAAAACATATAATAAAAACGACAAAAGACGTACATATAGAGTAATCCATAACGATATTCTATAATTTTGTTACTTTAAATATAGATTCATGACTACAATATAATTTAAAAAAAATTATAGCTGTACAATCTTTGGCATTTCATTAAAAAGATTTATATTAAGTGGACTTGTTTTTTTGCTGAAATAATATGACTAGTTATTAAAGAAATTTAAAGCGTTGTATACATTTACAGTAAATACTGAATATTATTTCTTCTGTCTATATAAAAAGCACAAATAAAATAAAATACTTTTTATCTGTCATTTCTAAATTTATATGCAAATTTAGAAAACTCTTTTATGGGACAGCTTATATATACGTATATATATATATATATATAAATAATAATATTAATTTTTCTTATTAAATTTTAAAATACCAGAATTCAGATAAAGATCAAATTTATTAATAAAAAAATCCTACAAAACCAATATACTGCCAAAAAAATAAATTTATTGCACTTTGTAATAACGTTACATTTTAAGATAAGAAATTTAATTTTTTTTATTAAAAATATATACTTATAGAGATTTTAAAAAGTGTGAATTTTTTCCTTAGAAACATTCTAAAATATACAACAGTTGAAAATATATTTGTATCATGCATGCACGTATGGTTCTTTTTTAACTTCTTGAATTCGATAATCATTATTTTGGCGAACATGACATTTTGCATATCGTCATATCTATTTGCATGAACGTCCAAAAAAAATAACATTCTACCAAATACAGGCCCGTAGTCATGAGTTTGACTGTTTTGTACCACAAACTTCCGAACCAGAAGAGAAGCATAATTAAATATTTTATATTTTCTATAATACTTTAAGATTGTTTTTCTTTAATACTTTTACATTTCATTTTTATTATAACTATATAACATAAAAAAATTACAAAAAATTCCACTAAACCTATACAGATACTCTAAATCTCCTTCAATCAACCATAAAAAGCACCATTTTCTGCCTCTGTTTTAAAACGAAAAAAAGTCGAGAAGCACTACTTTTCTTGAAACTCCTTTATAAGACCTTCAAATAAATAATCATAGATCTCAAAATAAACCAGTTACCATTTCAATATTGCATTAGACAACAAAAAAATTCATATTTTATGTAATATCTGCTAGATTATCGATATCGTACAGAAACTAACATTGCCCGTATTATTAACACACATTATCGCTTCATAATCAATTACTGTAATATTTATTATCAAAGAGAAAACAGTTTTCTTAATTACCTGAATCAATTAAATGTTTTTAATTTAATCCCGAACAATAATAATAACACACGTTATTACACACAAGTCACTTAAGACTTAATTAACCACACATCGATTATATTTTTAAAACAAGTCCAAGTATTCAGGTCATAATTATATACAAATATAAATACGAATTTGAATAAGCATTTGCATACATACGTTTATGAATACATTACATACACACACATTATATATATATATATATATATATATATATATATATATATATATATATATATATATATATACCTATTTAAACACTTCAATCATTTTTATGATTATTATATGGTAGTTCTATATATTCGATAGACATAATAAATAACGAAAAGTTAATCACATATTCGATTCATAAAATTCGTATCAATTTTATTTCCTATTATAAATATATTCATATTGATCAACAACAGAACCAATACATTGCTAAAATAATTATGATTCTCAGGAGAAATCTTTTTCATACACTTTATCCACCATCTATAATATTTTTATCTTTCTCTATTTGTTGCAGGTAAGCTGTCTATATATCTTTCTAGTTTCCATGTCTATTCGTGACTTGTCGAACTGGTAAACCTGTGCACTTGTTCTAGATATGGTAAATACTATACTATTAAATTTATATGCATATATATACACATTGAGATTCTTAATATTTCTAAATTCATATATATATATATATATATATATATATATATATATATATATATATATATATTTCTCTCACTTTCTTTATATTTATAACACAGAAACATACATACACACACATATTTATATATATATATATATATATATATATATATAAGTAATCTAAATAATGTTTTACACTCTATTAAATTTTGTCCACATTAGAATCACTTAGTGTGTGAACTCATATAACTAATTAAATAGTGTTATCTTTACGATAGAATTTTATCTTTATTATTCCGTCAAGAATGCGTTTTTGTATGAAACACGTTCACCCTTTAAAAATGTTAAATTATTTCCTATTTAATTTAGGTCTCGTAATCTCTCCATGCAGAGCTATTTCAATACGTTAGTTTGAAGTGTTCTAAATTTAAATACTACTAGAGTTTTAATCCATTATTCGTATTGTTTTAATTGTTTCAGTAATTAGAAAATATTTTTTGTTCCGTATAAAAAAATAAACAATCATAATTAGAATGCGTTTCAGTGTTTAAATTGTTGTTAAAAGTATAATTGCGTTTCTGTCCGTACAGTGAATGTGATATTGTTCGAATTGAATTTACCTTATTGTTAGTTTCGTTTCACATACATCTGGTTTTAATGATATATATATATATTTTTTATAATCTTCTATTCTCTAATTTTTTATTATAACCATTAAAATATTCTTTTTGTAACTATCAAAACTTGTTCTATATAGATTTAATTATTTTATGACATACTGGTGGTCTTAATCCTTTTTGTTCACTAAAATTTTTGTTTCTCAATACTAGTTTCTGCACGTATATAACCTACAGGTAAACTTAAAATAACTTATTATCTGTAAACATTTATTTAAAATTTACCTGATTATGGAACACGTACCGGAACTAATACTGCAAGATATAAATTCAAATACTTCCAAAATACGAAACTACCAAGACAACGCATCGACAAAACCGCAGATATAAAAACAAACAATTATAAATTAAATTTAATCATTTGGCTACCTCTAGAATCATTCTATTTTAAAATACTATCAATAGTTAATAGTTAATTCAAACTGCAATCAGATCACTATATTTAAAAAATAGTAAAATAATAATAAACCTGGAAAATCAAAAAAACACATTATTTCATTTTATCTATCATTTTATCGGGACTCAACAACGTTTAACTTTGTTTATGTTTAATTTTTCATGCTGCATTATTAAAACACTTGCTGATCAGGTTTCAGAATTTCAGTTATTCGTTTTTTTTTTTGTATACCTGAGGTTTTATTTAATTAATTCCTTTTCATTTTTATTTAATTAGTAATTGGCGATTTAATTTAGTCTGTCACAATAATAAACATCATCGAATGACTCTCTATCTTGTTTGAAAAGTTTTACCAATTCAAAAACAGTCTTTAATGATATAACAGTATATAAATAAACATTTACTAGACGGTAATGAATCTCAGTCACTTTAATATTTCTTTTGTAGGGAATCTGATTGCAGCACCATATCCAAACTTATTTATTTTGCGAAAAATACCAAATATACTATTTACTTAACAAAATAATAACAATAATACTTATGCTGCCTATGATGCGTGCCGAGATAACATTTTTAAGACAGCAGAGAAATTAATTGAATACTAGCATCATCTCTACATTATGATAAAAAATATGTGATATTTCTATGTATGCGATAAATAATCATTTTATTAATCATCATTTATGTGATGTCATTAACATAGAGCACAAGGAATATACAGAAAGTTGATTTATAATTTAAAAAATAAAGAAATATTTTATAAAAAGTAGTAAATATGAAAAATATTTCAATAAAACGACAGAAACTATTCTATTCCAATATTTTATTTACATATATACATCTACTCACACACACACACACACACATATATATATATATATATATATATATATATATATATATATATAAAGGCAAAAATCTAGGTTTTTGGTAAAAGGACGGATAGAATTCTAAGATTTCATAAAGATATAAATACCAAATATTTTTATACATGAACTGGTATTTTCATACATCCATATATTTTGTTTATTAATATTTTTAATAAACAGTTATACATTTAATAAAAAAAAACATGTACTCTAAAATGAATGGAAAAAATAACAGAACTGGTTAATAAAGAGGCATTCGAAATAATCCTGAAGATTCACTATCTTGAATATCATGTGCATATTTCAACGCTGCATTATTTACTTTCTTGCATTATATACAGAGGATTTATACAGGGGCAACATGGACTAAAATTGTCCGGAAAATTTTGACGGGCGACAAATTTTGAACTGCTGGAAATTTTCTTTTCAGTCATAATTTCGATTTACAAGTAGCTCAGATGTGAAATGAGAAATTAAATCTAAAAATTTTTGTAGTTCAAATGTTGTTTTTGAAATTTATGTATTATAGCATAACTTTATAATTTTGAATTAAGAGTACTGATCATAGCTGTTTCCGTAGAATGGTCATGCTATCTATGTATCAATGGTGAAAAATCTTATGAATTTTCTAGTGATCATTAAAAATTTTTCAGTTGAAATGTGCTCAAAATTACCAACAATCACGGATTTCTCTTAATTCATTTGGACAAAATTTGATAATGGGAAGAGGCAACATTTGATTGGTGATCCAAGAGTGGGAGCTAGTGTAAATCCGGTCCTGATTACATATATTATATATATATTATTAATAAAGTAATTAAGAATAATAATTGTAACTGATTTTTTTCGGATTAAATTATTAAATAAATTAAGTGCTTATTATAACTCACATTCATTAACTTTCCATATCTTCGCGACTGTTTGTCTATACATTTTTTTTTACCTAGAGCATTCTTATAAATTAATAAAAATATATGTAGGCACTAATGACATTTTCAGTTGAATCAGCAAAACAAATAAATAAACGGAAACGTATACTCAATTATCATTGTAGGTTTAATATCAAGGATTCTATTAATGGCATCGAATATTTTTCCATCGTAAAAAAAACAGCACGTAATTTGATTTGCCACAAATTAACACACATACAAAGCGTGAAGTGTACTTGCCGAGTATTTTTTTTAAAAAAATACATAGGTTTTAAACCGAACCATCTGAATACAGTTCACATAAATTCGAGTAGACGAGTATGAAATTAAATAACTGTCGATTAGTTCTTCAATGGATGTATTTAATTCAATAATCGCATTAAAACGTATCAATAATAAAACCTCTCACGTGTTTCTTCGCAGTAAATATCAAATTTTATGACTGGTAATGAAATTTTAATCATTCTTTTATACACGTTTATATATATATATATATATATATATATATATATATATATATATATATAAATATATATGTATGTATATTAAATATTAATAACCGGTTTGCTTCATTTGACCATCAATAGTTCACGTTCGAAAAATAGTTGTATCTTCTATATTTGTGTAAAGACATTGCTGTGTAATCGATTTTTCATCATATATATATGAACTCCGACAGATAGCATATCCAAAAATGTGCTGACCCGATCAAAATACGTCAGCAAAATGACAAAAACTAAAGTGAATATGAAAGAGGAGTAACGTACCGGCTTCCTGGAAACCTACATAATATTTGCATCTATTAAGAATCCCACTCTTAAAATGTTGCAAATAGAATCATTTCGTTTACAATCAGAAGTACTTAACCAATTGGATTTTCACTAGATAACTTATAATATATATATATATATATATATATATATATATATATATATATAGTTTCTCTTAAATATCGCATATAAGATAAAGTACTTCTAGAGAAAGAATAAACATCCCCATTTTTAGGTCAACACCAATTCTGTCCGATTTAGTTTTCTTAATAAATAAATAAAAAGTGTACAGATGTTCACAAATAAAATAATAAAAAAAAACACAATTACTACGAAACAAAACCATATAAGAGAATGTTTTTGCAGGACAATTTCGACATAAGTTGATTTCAGATCTTCACTTAAAAAATACATTCTAAAACAATCGTATTAAATGTAGATTTCTTTCACATATGTTTTCAAACTATTATTTGAATACCTGCTGCATATAATTGTAATGTAAACTATAAAACCTATAATTTAATTTTGCTTTTACTCTAAGAAGATGAATGATTCTTAAAAGTGAATGTGTGTGTTTTTTTTTAATATTTTCAAAATGAAATGTCATTTTTTTGATATATCTAAAATATATATATATATATATATATATATATAATAAACTTGTACTGCTAATACAAATTTAAACTTATGTCTGTATTGCAAAATACATAATTTACAGCTGAATAGCATGACGGGTAGCTGACCAATGCTCCATGATTTTAGGTTTGAGCTTATGGCATAAATCATCTTTCAGTGATAAAGCGAGTGTCTGTAATGGTTAATGAGCTTTGATCTAAACTCTATCATGAATACTAGTAGTATTGAAAAACGTTGAGATACGAGCCAGTTTATTCAAACAATAAACAAGCATAATAAAACAGGGCAATTAAATTTCAGAAAAAAATTCCGGATAATGTAAATAATATATATATATATATATAAACTACATTTATATTTAGGTAAATAAATGCAATGAAAAAAGTAACTCCCAATGCAAATAAAGATTTTTAAGTTTATTCGAAACTCTAAAAGACAATTTATGAATATAATCAGTTCTCGATTTAAGTCGCTCCGATATACATCAATTCGCCATTATGCCGGTATATAATTTGTAAAATCGAATTCGATTTACATCTTTATTGACCCAGGAACAAAAAAAAAAACAAATAGTCGTTTACAGGGCGGAGACTTAATTCCTTTACTGCAGTAAATTCAACTTACAAAAATAGTTACTATGTTTATTATCATGAAATCTGGTTATATATATATATATATGCCTGTGTGTATATGTGTGAATTTAAATAAAAAATTGTTTTTAGATTTCGAAAATAATAATAATTATAGAGTTAAGACTAGTATTTGTTTAAATTGCATAAATCGGTTTTTAATAAATTTATTTCTTATAGGAAAATGAAGTACAAATTTTCTCAGAATTCAAAACGATAGTCATTACTCAACAAAGTTTCCAATGTAAGATATAAACACACTAAACAAAAATTTGTATTTATGATTCATTTGTGTTTCAACTTCGGTCGCATTCTTTCTGAAACCATATTCAACGTAATCCAGACATATATATATATATATATATATATATATATATATATATATATATATATATATATATATATTAAGTGTACAAATTAATTCAGTACCTTTTTTAGAAAATGAATATTTACGGAAAAAGGGAATACATTTCAATCCTCAAAATGTCTGACATTATTTTGTATAACTTTATTCCATCTGTCGATTAACTGACGAATCCCTTGTCGAAAAAAGATGGCGGTTTTGAACCTATGAAGTCGTAATGCATTTTCGGACCTCTCCCAAAGTTTTAGCATTCTTTGCATGTTTCATACAGCACAACACCTTACCACAAATTTAAACAGATCATTTCCGCGGTTTCAGCAGTGCACTATCAGCTGAGCATCGCGACTTTATGAAAAGCGCAGTCGCGCTGCGTGGCACTAAAACGGTAAATAATTTCGAATGCAATCGTATTCATTACTGTTTTTTCAGGTTATTCCGATTTCTTGACTAAGATGTATAGTATTTTTAAATGTTGACACTTCAAAATCTTAAATTATGATGATTCAATTTAAAGGAATAGAATTAATTTTTACACCTAATAAATTGAGGCATATGCTTCAACTGATGTCAGTTCACCTGTCTCCATTATCTATTTTACAAATAACTGTATCATCATCAAAAGTTATGTCATTTAAAGTCGAAATAGAAGGAAGACAAAGGGCAAAGATAGAACTGAAAACAGCGACTGAGTTCTGGAAACATTAGTTTTATGCAAAAATGAAAACAGTACAAAATCATATTTTTCTATATTAATTATAAGATCATATATTTAATAACTTACACGAATTTCTATCATCTACCATCAAGAAATATGGAAGCATGTGCCCATCGACACTTTAACCAACTATTTTTTTTGTAATTCTCACTTTCTTCAGTTGTCGCCGTTAATAAAAACCGCAATTTTTTTTTAAAAAAATACAAGTTCTGTCGCTGTTTTGTTTGTATTACCTTCAATACAAAATATTATCGCTATTTTTTGATATCTGTCGCTGTCCTCTACTTTCATTCTGTCACAATTGTTTCATCCTCTATTGCATTTAAATTTCCAATCGAAATATCTAAGCATTCATAATTTTAAAATCAGAGAAAACTATTTTGGTGAAAATACATTATGATATATTTCACCTTTTTCAATTATAATATTTTCTGTTTCTTCATATCGATTATTGATTCTGGCTCATTTGTATGAATATAGCTAAATTATATATATATATATATATATATATATATATATATATATATATATATATATGTATAATTGATATTTGAATTAGACCCTAATATAAAATCGCATTCGATACAAACTCGAATAAAATCACAATTTACATAATTCGTAAATTGCTTCTGCATCGCATAAATATAATTTAATAGAGATGCCGTTGGCCACATGTTGAGAAAGGTCAGCCCAGTACGAACAGAAAAGATTCATAGTCACTGGCCTATATGCACAAGCTACTTATGCCGGTTTATATTGCACTCCACCACTACAGTACAAACAGTACAACACTAATATAGTGTGTATTGTACAGTACTCAGTAAACGTGGTGTTCTTAGCGAGCTGACGGGACCAATAGTCCATCAGTGTTCATCGTGACTTCATATTTAAAAGTTCTGACAAGTGTCCTAGCATTGTTGGATTTTAATAACACATGTACATCACTTTTTTAAAAAAAAAATCGAACGACGAATCGAACAAAAAACGCGAACTCACAATTTTTTTATCTTCGGTGTTTTACGAATGTGCGATGCTTAAACTATTTATTCATTTTTTTTTTATAAATAACTAGAACATTATCTACATAAAAACTACTGATAGAGAGAAGTTTGTTGACATTTTTTTCTGTGTGTGTTTTTGTGTGATTAGTGTTAAGTTTAATGAAGAATGTATGTTGGTTCACTTTGGTAAATATTGTGTTTGTGTATAATCTAATATTTATATTAATTTTATATATATATATATAGTTAAAACTAAAAATATTACTAAACAAATTTATAATTCACCAACAAACATGCATTAAAAACATCATTTTTTTAATGAAAATCAACTAGAGCGAATTTATTGAAATTTATCCCTTTAAATAATTTAATCGTTCCAATTAATAATACAAGGGTAACTTGTTGAAAATGACTTCTTAGAAAAAAGTATCAGTTAAATATTTTTATTCGGTTATTAATGTAAATAAACATTTAAATAATTTCTTTTTTATTAACTACTTAGAAATCGAAACAAGAAGTATAACAAGGACTAATTCAATCGATTATCCGACGTGGTAGCCAAAAAGGGGGATGTAAAGTGTACAAAATACACACTCGTTTATTTTATTCCACATATAATAATATCTCCGGATGTACAGAACGGATTCAAAAAATTTTTTTAATATGTATTAGTATTTATAATAAAGTTTTTAAAGTAAATTTAGTCCCAATTTTAGATTTATTTGGTATAAAAGTATTTTAGAGAGATATTTGTCCTCATTAACCCTCTCCATTGACTTTTTATAGATTTATAATCAGTTTTAATTTTTAACCGAGTATGATTTATATACAGATTTAATTATGAATCCATATAAATATTTCTTATTAAATTTGTTACAAATTTCAAATCGAACCAAAATACATGAAAGATTCAGATTAGAAGATTTATGTGAAAGTATGTAAATCTATTTTATAACAAGTACATTTGTTAAGCACTTAAATAATTATGAACTGCTATTAAAAATAATAAAATTAATTATCCACAATATGTTTGTATATATATATATATATATATATATATATATATATATATTATATATATATATATATATATATAAACAGGTTTAAAATTTTCAAACTTCCAGCTTAATCACCTTAGTTTATCTTATTTCTCCTACATCAATTAAGGGCAACGTACTAAGAATTATGACTGTAAAGATTACTTCCTTCATTAGCTAAAGTTATTAGAAATATAAAGACTTCTACCAGTAATTCATAAGTATGTGAATTATGTATATATATATATATTTGTATATATTTGTGTAAAACTGTGTATTCTTGAAGAATATCAAAGACGCATAGAAACGAACTTAAGAAAAGTGTACCTACGGAAAATTAATGCGGCATAGAGTACTTTTTTATAGAAAGTGAGATTCAGTGTGTCTTGTTTATGAAGGTATGTACGTACACACACTTATACGTACCCTCCGTTATATGTAACACCAATTGAAAAAAAAGCACACTTTTCTAAAAATTGAAATTTTGACGCCACAAAAATATTAGTATTTCGTTTTGGACTAGAAAGATGATTTATACGAAAAAGTTTCATAATTTAAATTCATACTTCAATTAAAACAACCACGAAATAACATTTTGCGTTAATTTTGTGACCACGAAATTTCATTCAAGACCCTGTTCCCTTCATTTCCATAACTCATAGCTTTAATATTAGCAATATTTTACATAATACTTACCCACGTACGTACATACACACATACAACACATTATTACACACATACATAATATATATATATATATATATATTTATGTGTGTATATGTATGTATACTAAATAACATGTTACTACATTGGTATTTATACCTGAGAAGTAATTTTTATAAATGTTACGTATATAACATGTAATACGTGCATTATTGACTTAAGTTTGCAAACTCAATCAATTTTATAATTATAATTATGCATCGTTACATTAAAAATTGTTATTTGTAAACAATACTGACACACTAAATCAATTGTAAATGTCACTTTTAAAATAAACATTTGTCATTTGAAAAAAATATAAATATAACTTTTTTAATAGTTACAATAATCAATAATATATATATATATATATATATATATATATATATATATATATATATATATATATATATATATATATATACAGGTGATTCAATTTAGACTTTTACATAGAAGTATTAAAAGTGGGCACAGGAGTTGAGAAAAATCATGTAATTTTTTATTTAGTATTTTAGTTCAATTCAGTACTAAAATACTAAATGGGGGATAATATGTTTTTTTTAATACTTTCGTGTGGAAGGCCAAGGTGAATCACCTATGTATTAGGTGTGAAAACTAATTTGGTAAATTTAATTCGAATCATTCATAACTGTTGTAAATTAGAGAATTTTCTCATCGTTTTAAGATTTTCAAACTTGAACTTGAGAACTGGGTTGAATAATATTTTTTCCAAAATTTTATCAGTGGAAGAAAATTTATAAAAAATTTTTTGTCACATCTTGCACATGGCCACAAGATGTGATCGATGTGAAACCGTTCTGTTCACACTTGATTGTTTCAAAATTTTTCACACTCAACAGTAGTGTTATTTCTGCAAATTTTCAATTGTAATCATTTTTTCCACTTCCAGTCATATATTTTCAATCGAGAGATTTTTGTTTCCCCGAATATTATTAACGATTTTCCACGATATATCAGATATATATCGATATATCTATATGTGAAATTTCTAACGGCTAATCTGAATTAACACATTTTTCTTGTAACCGACAAATTTGGAATTTTTATTCGGTTTATAATACAATAATGTCGAATCAATCGAAAAATATTTGTTAAAATGTTCGCAGCCTTTCTTCTTTTCCCGGCTCCAAAGGGTTAATAAGACAAGATCGTATATTAAGAGACGATTCGACGATATAAATTGGATTAAATTTAATTTCCACATATTTTTAATATTTATAAGACAACAATAGCGTTTCTTGTACAAAAAGTGTACTATTTAAAATGTAATTTCACGAAGGGTCTCTTCACGAAATTCAATTAAAGTCGCCTACACGACTGTTCGACTTCGATACAAATATCGTTTTCAATTCAAAAGGCTCGAAATATCTTGAACGTCATTAACGCGAACAAAACAAACTCGGCTGTGTACGCCCGGTACCATCATCGTTCGGGAGACAATGATCTCGCTCGGGTTCTTCGTACGGTTCTCTCACGCTTACACCGAGACACCGTCGAGCGTCTGCCCGCTTTTCAGGCTGCACGTAAAAGCATCTCACTTTAAATTACATTATTGTATACTGTTACTTTTTATACATTTTATTGTTGTGTTTATTTGTGTGCGCTCGGTTCCTCCGTGAAACCGCACCGCAACAATTCAGTGCAACACCTGTCATTACTTGTGAAATTACCGAAGCGTTAAGACGAATGATACTCTAGCTACACGCTCACCGTCATATTTATTTGTTGTTTTACGGCGACTCTAATATCAACATCCCCCTGTATATTGCATTGTGAAATCGTTTTGGTCGATTTCACAGGAGGAAATGTAACTTGGTGCATGTCCGCAGTATGGCAGGTGCATATTTACGGTCATATTGTATTGTTCTGTATTCAATTGTGTCTATATTATGTCTGTTTCGCTAATATATTATGTTTTATTTGCCATTTATTCATAAATTCATACATAATATATATATATATATATATATATATATATATATATATATATATATATATATATATTAATATTAACTAATATTAACTTATTTTGTTAATACAAGAATGTTTTTGGTTCTATTACGAAATTCAACTTCATAAATGATTTCATTACTACCACATAAAACACAAAACAATTTTCTGATCAGGAATGTTCCATAATTAGTCACTGATTATTTGATTGCATCTATATGTTTCTCGATTATCCGCATGATTTTTAAAGGAGTAATAATTAACGTGTGAAATAAAATTTAATTATTAATTATATATGCACTTAACGAAAGAAAATTAAAAAGGTAGTTTTTTTATATTTTAAGATATACAAAAATGTTTCATTTTTTCAAGTTTATGTGTATATATTATTCTACATACTATATATATATACATCATGATTTTATTATCAACAATTAGGCATCAAAACGTCTCGAATAACCTATTTACTTTTAATGATAATATCTATAATTTTAACAAATTAGCAGTACAGTTTACTAGACACATAGTGAATGGTGGTTTCGATTCAGTTTTCGTTCAAAATTGCATATTTTTATTAGAAAGCGAAATGGGTGTTGTTACTGTCATTGAACTATAGGAAGTGTCAGGGTCTCTCATTTATCATTCCTATAAACTGTAAATATTTATTATTGTGAATATATCTGGAAATTTGTATAAATTATAATAAATTCCTAGACTATTACACATTCGTATATATATGTATGTGTGAAAAAATTTTATAAACACATTGTTTTTTTTTTAATAATATGATATGAATACTTTGAATTATTACTCTGATTTATTTTAAAACTATCTCTAATAAAATATCTGAAGAGCATTACATAAAATGATAGTTAATGCAATTATCAAATAATTTCAATTAAAGCCCATCCAATAAAATAAACTTATTTTTTTAAAAAAAATATCTGACAATATATTTACTCTATCACACGATAAACAATATTAAACGCATATTATTAATATTTTAAAGTTGGTAATAGTAGTTTTAGGCGATTCAATTGTCCCTATATTATATTAATATTTAATAATTTCAATTTTTAAAATTAGTATGTAGTAAAAACAAGAGTTAAAAACAGTTTTCTTGATTCTATTTGTAAAAAAATTCAACTTCAATATTTAATCTTGAAATGTAACAAAAGCATTCTTCTAAAAATTGATTCAGCGTTTTAAATTAAAAATTGTTTGATGATTATTACAAGAAAAGCGTCATATCGAGATCTACCCAAGAATTTCAAATAATGAGATTACTAGTATTTTTTTTCGATTCTTTAAAAGGTGACTAACAAAAAATATACACACAGGTGCAATTGTAATATTCGCTTTTTTATGTATAGATCTTTATATTTTTATTTTTAATATATTTTTAAAATCTACTTAGATTAAAAATCGTTTCTATTTTTGAATTTTAAACTCATATCGATTAAATAACAATATCCATAATTTGTGTTTAAAATTTAACTAATTTAATGTAAGACATTTCCTTCCAACAAAAATCTTTAAACTCAGTGGCAGTTAAAAGATGAAAGAATTTTTATTTAGTAATAAACAGACTGTATCAAAAACGAATGAGCTTCTTATAAAAATTGAATGACAGGCAAACTATATATATATATATATATATATATATATATATATATATATATATATATATACCATCTGCTGTTTTATATGAATAAAATTTGTATGAATATTTGATGTCGGTAATTGAATTCGCTTGAAGTTCGAAAACGAACTTTTTCCAATTTAATTGAAGCTGATCAAAAGAAATTCAATCATATGTTTTCCATGTTATTTATTTATATCGAACATTTTTGTTTTAACACAAAGTGATATTTTTATTAAAAAAATATATTTCGTCATTAAACACGTTATCAATTCTTGGAATTATTAATGTTATTTTATTAAAAGCAGTAGGTCACAGACACGTTTTATTTATAAGTTATTTTGTACAAATAAAAAACTGTAATTTGTGCGAGAAAAATGTATGTATATATATATATATATATATATATATATGCAAAGATATTACTATTTTTATTTTTAATAACTGTATATCCAATTTAATGCCACTTTTTAAATTTCACACTAGATTACATGAACAATATTATAAATAGCAACTTATCGCTTTCTCTAATCATTTACAGACACAAACTTTTTAATCTTGGTCTGCATACAAAGCTTTTTTGTGCTTTCGTTTCAACAACTTAAGTATTTTAAAAAGAAACTCGGTAAATAAAATTTCGTCTATGTTTTAATTAGAAGAAATGTATGAAAACTGAAATGATTTTATTATTATAATAATAATTATATAGATTTATAAATATCAGTAAAATAAATGATGAAAGCTATAAATAAGAGTGTTGCTTATATTATTTATTTTTCATTTTATCTACTAATATGTTTTTGCAATATTTTTATGATATTAATTGTAATCAAGTTTTTAATCCAATTTGAAAATTGGTAATGAAAACAATATATAAAAATATTATACATTTTTCATTTAAAAAAAAATTAATTAATAGATATGATTTTTGTTATAAAACCACAGATTCAACGGTACTTTTCGGATTTTTATTTTTTGATAAATCTGAAGGGTACATCATCACCGTTCAAATAAAAAAGAAATTACCGTTTTAAAATAATTAGATTTCTTTTAAAAATTGAAAGATTAAAAAGCGAACGTTAGTTTTTTGAAAAGAAGAAGTGTATTTATTATTTTACCTGACACCTGAATAATTTCAAATCAAAATCAAAAATTATTTTATTGTGTCGAAATTACATATACAACGCCGTATTGCTGTGCGTTGAATGGAAGTTGAGGTTAGGTCCAGGGTCTTAGACTTGGCTTTTGAACCGGTTTTCAAAGGGGGGTCGTGTTTCAGGAAGTGCATATGAGGGGTGGATTGAAAGATAGAGTCCGGAATTTTTTTCAAAAAACCGGAAAATGAATAATTTCAGATGTGCTACCACTTGTAACTTTCAAAATTGGTACGAAATGTTACTTAAATTTACCTTGTAAAAATGTATTAAAATTTTAAGTTAATATTTTTTATTTTACACCAGATTTTTCTTTCGTATAAGATATGTTTTTACAGACCACTGTTTTATTTAAAAACAGTCCTAATATCGGGTTGGTAAGAAAATAATTGCGGGTTTTTTTTTTAATTACAACCGTAATTTTTTTCAATGAGTGTGTCATTTCATCGTGCCCATGTTGATATCATTTTAAAGTGCATTTTTCGGTCTGTGTTTTGGTAACATCGACTTTGAATTTATTTTAATTTTATTTGAAATTAGGGTATTGAATTAAAGATCGAAAAGAAGCAAATAAGAGCAATGTTTTGAATGAGTTTAAAACGGGTCGTCAAACAGAAGAAACTGCTTGTAAATTAAATGGTGGTTTTGGTGTGTGCAATGTTAAGGAATATGCAGTGCAATGGTGTTCCAAAAAAATCTGGCTGGGAACAAGAGCCTTGAAAATGAAGAAGGTAACGGGCGACTTTCTTCAATTCACAACGACCAACTGAATGAGTTAGTTGAATTAGAGTCACGCAGAACAATTCGAGAGCTTGCACAAAAGTTAGGCGTTAGTCATCCAACAGTTCTGTACCACTTGAAACAGCTAGGAAAATCAAAAAAGCTAAATGTATATGAATTTGAAAGTCATAAACCGCAATTATTTTTCTACCAACCTGATATTTCGATGTTTTTATGATTATTGGTCATTCTTAGAAAGTAGGATATGTTTTTAATGCTAGAGTGACAACTTTTAAGAGATATAGTACCTAAGGAAAGATTGAATGAAGATAAATATGAATATATGAAGAAAATAAATCCAGTATTTTCGACAATTGTCAATAGAGTTAATCTCAAATTAAACAATATGAGAAATCACTACTTTTACTATGTATTCTTACATTCAGAACCCTTTATATATTAGTCTGTTTACCACAGGCGGAAAATTCTTTGAAAAACACTTATTCGAAAATATTATTTTACATTAAAGGTTTTATTGGTTTTGTGTGTAAAAGTTCGAATAGTTCAGATATGATTTTAATTTCCACTGAATTTGTACGAAACGTATAAATCTATCAAGTTTCACAAATGAATTAATAGCCATACACCAACATTTTCTCTGTAGAAACGTTGATAAAAATATGCATTTGATTATACATACAATTCATTCATAATATTCATTTGATCATTTATACGTATTTCTTTGAAAATGCCATTATTCTCAGAGCATAGATAGAATAACACATTTTGACAGTGAAAAATTTATGATAATAGAACCAGTAGTTTAATTACGGAAGCCAACTATTCTATAATCTTATGGAATGTACCGAAAATTTCCTTTCACAATTAATTTTTTACTTCCTCACAAATCCCGAAAAATGGTTCTGATTAATAATATTTAATAAATGATTTTTGATCATTTCTTATACATATTTCAACAGTAAAACTAGCGCTAGGTACAGAAAAATCTTTTCTGTAATCAACTATAGATAGTTTTTAATCAAAAAAGTTGTAAGGTTTGTGGAGTAATAAAAAATAATACAAAAATGAATTTAACCACAATGCTAAAAATTACTATTTGACATACAAAATATTTCACGTGAACTTAATATGAAACGAACACGTTTCTTGTTTCGATAAAACGAACTTACTGACTTCAGACCATCGATTTTAATTATCTACAATGTATTTATATTTGTTATTGATCGTTCAGTTTACAATGTATACAAATTGATTTCGCAGAGATTGACATTTACGTCTGTAATCGATTCAAAAGAACAAAAGTTTCAATCGTACCTGTTTAAAAACACACGGTTACACCAGGTGGCTATTAAAAAAGTGTAAACTTTATTGTACATTGTTGTGTACCCTTTCAGAACGACAGAATATATCTCGGCATCGTCATAAATCTCGCATTCGATAATTAATCTCGTGTTTGTTTTGCATTATGTACATAATAAGAATAATCGTGTCACATTTTGCATTCTGAAATTTCGATGTTATCATTCGGATACGATTTACACCGTTCGAATGTAAAGTTGGCGATTCAATGGCCAATTCTCTACATTAAAAATGCGAATGACTTTTCAAAAGATAAGATATGCAGACTTGTTGGACTATGTGTGATTAATCATTCTCTTGGCGCCGCTTGTATCAGGGATGTACAATTGCTTCAATCAGACTGTCCTCGAAATTGAAAAGAGCAGACAATAAATGCATTCAAATAACATATATATATATATATATCAAGCAATATATATTTTTTATTAGGCATTTAGTTAGAATATCATTTACTGAAAATTTATTTAAAACTCACTCTTTTATGAGACAATATTTTTTAAGTAAAATAACAAGTCTACTCAGACTGTTGTTACATTTCCGTTATTTCATTTTATTAATTTTCTACAATATGGAACTATTTTTAGACAAATGTCAAAATTACTGATTTTGAAAATGTTCAGTGGTGCAATTGATTTTATTTGTTAAATAATTTACCACTACTGTTATGTCTATACTGCTGTATTAATACTGTTAGTCGAAAGAATGTTTTATGAGTTGTAAGTAAAACTGGGCTTAATAAATTCGACTGCAGAAGAGTACATTTTTATTATCATGCTTTTTGACGGTAATAATGTTTTTGATAAAAATCTAAAGCATTGGTCACACGTACTAAACCTAAATTAGAACTGGAATTCCATAAAACTGTAAAAGGTATGGAAAAATCTAAAAATACTTCTCACTCATTACAAAATCTCGTTCTGAGTTTTAATTGGTAATTGGAATTTAATTTAAAATAAATAAAAGTTATTTTACAAGTTATTAGTTGAAAAAAATATTTGTGATTACACTGAGATATGAAAATAAATATGTACTTAAAAACCAATTGGAACTGTGCTTGTATCACAACAAAAGTAAAATATTCTGAATATTTAATATGAAAATGTGATCGCACATATTAGCCACAATGCTAGATTAATTGATAAAAAAAATATTAAATTGAAAAATATCAGTAAAAGGTAAAACTGATAATTGGAAAGAATACTGAATGAATTTTAGAAAAATATAACAAGTTTTCTCTTCGATTGCATGTTTTGTATAAATGCGTTCCGATAAATTGAACAAACTTCATTTATGGAATTCAGAAAACTAAAATTACATGAAATTTGACTCAGTCTAACCATAAAATTAAGTGAAAAAAATATTAAAAGTTAGTTTCACTACAGAAAAAAAATTCCCTATCTTTATTAAACAGCAAAGACCACATATAAAATATTTATTCATTTTTCAACCCTGAATCCATATATAAATTTAATGCCTCTGAAGCACATTTTAAATACTTTAATATATATATATATATATATATATAATGTAAAATATACTTGTAATTAAACAATGTTTTAACTAATGTTATCAGAACCATTTAATATTATAACTTTTGATTTTATAAAATTATATAGTTCAAGAGTAAATATGTTAATACGTTTTATCTTTACTATTTGTTGACTCTCACACGTTCCAGTATTTAAATATTGGATGTAGTTCTGTTAGATACGCAATTATGTTATGATCGAAGTATAAAGTACGTCGGTATTAATGAGGATGAGTGTTAATAGACAAGGTTAAATGCGTACCTAAAATAAATTTTAAGTATGCTTGGTATTTATTAGGGTACATACAAATATATACTGAATATATATATATATATATATATATATATATATATATATTAAAAACATAATGAGTATATAAAATTATTTTATGCAAATAAAGTGTTTAAGAAATAGACATTTAAAGGTTATTAAATAGAAACACATATTTAGAGAATTGAAAAAAAAACATTTTAATATATTTAAAAATATATTTGGAAATTTTGACAGCAGACACATTTTAAAAATGTATTTATACATTAATATCTTATGCACTGAGACAAACTTGCATCTAATTATTTTATAACAATAAGTAAATAAACAATAACAAATAGTAAATTTATATATTCCAAGCGTTTAGTGCTGGTTACGATTTTAAATATTGAATTAATACTGTTTATCATAAATAATAGTAATATATATATATATATATATATATATATATATATATATATATATATATATATAGCATTCCTTAACTAATTAAATACAGATAGAAATAAAACAGACACCCAAGCGCGATTGACTAATTTCGATCTGTGGTGTTGAAGTGCTTAATAGTCCTTTTAAAATATGTACATATTAAAGTGGAGATAAATTAAAGTTAAGTTAAAAAATAAATAATAAATATAAGTTTAATAAAAACTAAATAAAGCAATTAAAAGTGATAAATTTTTCACTTACTTTACAAACCTCTGAAAATATTTATGATCAAAAATGTTCAATAATTGATCATTGATCATTTCTGATGTCTCTATGTGTACACTTCAATGGCGATTTCACAATCATCAGAGAACTCAAATACATAATCATCTAAAACCGACATTCTATTGGTACTTTAACACACTGAAGATGATGACATCGCCGTCGAAATGCGCACAAGTAAGAATAAAAAGTGATCAGTTATCATTGTTGATCAGAATTTGTTTTATTAACATTTAAACGAGAAATACATTAATTTGTAGAAGTGATTTTAGCTACAATTCCAGAACTGTATTGTAACAGAATGATTTTCCAGTCGGTACACTGAACAAGCTTGGTAGTATTCAAAAAAAATTTTAATTTATTCGATTTTACTATGGATTGATACGTTATTCTTGTTTTCGATATTCTGTCTCTCTCTCTCTCTCTCGACGTGTTAAAAATCTCAAATAATTTTGAAAAAGTAAAAAGTTCAACTAAAATCTACAAACACAAGAAAAATCTTTAATTTATTGTTATACTTCAGTCATTATTCACAAATATTTGGATACTAATATTAATTTTGAAATATATATATATATATATACATATGAAATCTAAATTATCCACCAAAAATTTTATATATTATTGGTTCATTTATTTGGTATGTTTATTTTCTCATTCAGTTACATGTGCATGCTTATAATTGACAAATTAGTGAGCACAGTGAGCAGGAGGCAAAGCCCTCTAGTATATATATATATATATATACCAATAGATCCGTAACTAATCCATAACATATAACCAATGATTATGCAGAATGTTGGTTGAAGAAAAGTATTTTATTTCCAATGACATTTAACTTAAATATTATTTTAAATCCACAATATTAATCCGTTCCAAACTTTATTGCCTACTGATTTGAAAACTATCATTTTATTAAGTATTAGTGATATTTACATAATTAATAGGTATTTAAATATTGTTATAATTACTGAAATCTAACATCCTAGTATCATGTTAATATAATATAATATTTAAACAATAAAATTTCACTGATATCTTAAGCATTATTTTCATTCATATATTGAGTTTGTTTTCTTTTTTCATAATGTAGTAGAACGGAATATAATAGAACGATATACCAATATATAATATAATATCTTATAATAACAATACGATTTACACAAACTACAAGAAAAACTCAAATAGTAAAATGTTACCAATAAATGAATAGTTGTTTTTCATACCGGCTAGACAATTTTGGTTGCCCTTGTTGTGTCAGTCGCGGCAATCTCTCATACAAAAACTCTCATAAATAAATAATTATACAATGTTATTCTCTGAATTTATGCTATTTTTAAAACGATACATACACTCGTCTGTTATTTGTAATTAAAACATTGTTTATTTGTTAATTAACTTGTATTATCGACATCGCTATTAGATAAATTTAAATACACTTCAATCATTTTTGTAAGTATTTGTTCCCTTTCAATGGACTGATTGTGTTTTTATCAATAAGAACGTTCTCGTACACATTTATAAAGATTAATTTACGCTAATAGTAAACAAAAGTTATTTTTAAATAATAAAACCAATTAAAACGATTTTTTTTAAATATAGCCATATATATATATATATATATATATATATATGTGTGTGTGTGTGTGTGTTTGTGTATATATATATATATATATATATATATATATATATAATAAAAAAATCTTTCAGAGCCTCTAAGCCAATTTTAAGCATAATACAACCGACCTGATTGATATCACCTTTCGATTTGGATGACCAGATATATTGAAATTACTGTAAAAAAATCGCATTTCACTGATTTTTTTTAAATATACACTATATAATCCAAAAACTAAAATAATCCATAAGCCACAAAACTGAAAGAATGGAATATTTCAGGACCTGACGAATATCTGTTGATGGTAATCGAAATCACTGAAAACTAACTCTGACTAGTGAACATTTTTTCCACAAGCAAAAATTTTAAATTTAGATCAAAACTAGAATTCACTAACATCATGTATCAGCAATACTGGCAGGAATTGAAACTCACATAAAAATTATGAAAAATGCACTCTGATCAATAGGATTGATCAATTACAAGAGTTATAATTAATAATGTTTTATATCTGGAATTTATTTGATGTGTTGCCTGGTAGTTTTCGTTATTTTGATTTTCTAGAGTCCTTGTGTTCCACAACTGGTTTCGATACGTTTTAGATAATTCTAGAAAATAGTAGTAAATAGTGCATGTGCCGAAATTAATCGTAGGAGATAGATACTCGAATGATCGAAAAAGATGACAGCCATTAAGCTTAATATTTAGAGTTAAAACTTCTTGCCACAAACGATACTCGTAGCAATTCTCTAATAAAAATTATTGTTACTTAGTCCAGATATTGTTAATAATATTAATAAAATAATAACAAAATGTCTGATTTGAATAAATTAAAACCTACAAGAAAGATTATATTTAAAAGTGATCTGTAAGTAATCATAGATTCCTCATTGCATTTTTTTAATAAAGCCAAATAAAAAACTAGGTTCCGGATGGAAGATTCATTTGAATTTTTCACATCTCTATTAATGATCTCATTTTTTTGTTATAATTCTAGGATTTAATTTTGTAATTAAGATAATTTTGACTACAGAAAAATGTAATGATTATTTAAAAAATAATTGAAACTTTTTTGTTAATTATTTGAACTTTATTACACAAGATCGGAGTGTTCTTCGGAATATGAAAAAAATGTATTATAAATATAACGTTATATACTTAAAAAGTGCTGCAATTTTAATCAACGGTAATCAAAAATAATTTAAACTCAAGATAATAATCTCTAATATCAATATATGTAAATGAGGAACATATGAAAAAGTCCTGATTATATTTCATATTTTCACATGAAAGCCTCCCACTCTGCCACTGTGTACCGCCAGTCTATTTGTTAGAAAGAAAATGTAATTGATGGCAAGACGTTTATAAATTTAGACATTTTCTCTGAAATATAATACAGAAAAATATTTTTACAAGGAATGTTAAAAAACAAAAGTGGTACATGGAAAATTATACGCCGAAAACAAAATAATGGAACGAAATCCAAAAAAGCCTCGGAATAAAATACGGATACGTAATACAAACTTATAAATTATTAAAATTTAAGCAATTTATTCACCCGTAACCACGCATAATATCATCACAAAAATCGAGGTAAATATAAAAATTCTTGCCAAATACATTCCCACAAAACGTCACAAGTGAAAATAACTTCTTAAAATATAAAAATCACTCAACGGAATATATACATTTTTTTGCAATCCCTTTGAGAGAAAGTAAAGCGACAAGGGCACGCTGTAAGAAAAGAATAAAGGGAGGACGGACCCGTTCTCGAAACATTTACCACCGCTCGTGTTATGCCGGTTTATGAAGGGTGGGTGGCTGTCGGAACGAGTTTCTTTTTTCAATGTTGAAATGATGAATAATTCACTCTCTTATTGGTTTTTGCCGACATTGACGCAGGACTGTATTCATGTAAAAATAATAAATGAATGTTAAAAATGATCAGTTCACAATGTACGATTTGTAGCCATTGTTGGATGATGCAAGGTTTTTTTAATTTGTTTTTAAAATGAATTTGTAAAAAATACATATCGACGAATGGAGAATTTATGTATTTAGACATTTTTTTTACAAAAAAATATCCACACAGACTTGAGATGAAAAAAAAACAAATAATTTATGTTCATAACATTTCATAAGCATTGTAAGGAAATAATAAAAATCTATCTTACAAAATAAACATATTTTTAGAACAAATGTTTTAGATTTTTTTATAAAAAATAAATTTTCCACAATAAACCATAAATAGACAGAGAAGATGATAATATTGAACTTGAACTTATTTTAAAATATTATATATATATAATACATTTTATTACAGATTCATCTAAGAATTAATTTATCATTAAATAATTTTCAAAGCACATTTATTCATTTTTTTAATTTAATTTTCTTTTAATTAATTGATTCTTTGATAATACTTTTTTTAAAGGCGAGATTCAAAAAAGTCAATTAAGAAAAATTATATTTAAATTTAAGCTATCTTAAATATGTTGATTTAACCTATATAATTTTTTTTTTATAAAAAAGTCAATGTTTAGTACCAGATATGTTACGATATCTAAAAAAGTTATAAACAATTCAATGAAATTACAGTCACACAGTCTTTAAATTTGAGATTCAAACTCTTGATGGATTAATCGATATTAAGTCATGTTCATTATTAACTTATATTAGTTTCTTATAAAAGTTATTTAAATTCAATATTTTAGTTAAAGTCTTGAGATTTTTAGTGAAAAGATACATTCATTAATACATTTCAATTTCATGATTTTAAAATACTATAAAATATGTTATATAAATCACTTTACTTTTAAATTGACTTTCTAAATCCAAAACTTACTAACAATCGTTTTGAAACAAATATTCCTTTAATAAAAGGTAACATGTGCCCTCAAGGTTCGAACCAAACTCGTGATACATTAACCATTAACTTACTATGCTTAGCTACTATATACACCGTCACATTTTAGTTAAATTAAATTATTTAATCCATCTATTTCAAGAAAATACGGTACGTTTGTCAAAAAAACAACAGTAGTTATCAAAGAGAATAAAAAAAAAAACAGTTTTATACCAGTATCTTTTTTTTAGAAAAAATGAGACTACTTATTTTTACAAAACTATATAATTAAATATTATTTCATTTTTAAAACAATGTAGAAATCTGTCTAAATTAAACTTTGTAAATAAAAGAGTGAGAAGTGATATTATTATTAAAAGTAAACATAAAACAGGAACTGACTGTTTTTAAGATTTCATAAATTTTAATTAAAACAACAGTTGCAGTCACACTTCACTTTTTTATTTTATTTATATATTTTTATTATAATGACTCTTTTAAACGAGTATAAGAGTTATTATAAATCTTACCTTTCGTTAAGTTATCAAGTATTATTTTTTGCACCGACAAAAGCCAAGTTACCAATATATCTTTCGTTCCAAGTATATTATTAAGTTCATTTATCGATAGACGATCACTTATGAAACCATAGATTGACATTTAAAAACTGTAAATGTAATTAATTTCATTACGAACATGTCTCACACGTACATACAAAAATTCTAATCTAAAAAATACACTTGCAATCGTCGAATGCACGGTTTGGAAAGGACAAACGGCCCAGAGAGAAGTAACGCCGAAATGATCGGTGTGTTCGATACAAGCCTGACCTTTTAAATGTATCAGTGTGTAGAAGAAGTATTCGATGCTAATGAAGACATTTTCACTTCATATAATATTTTGGCCTGTTTCAGGCGAAATTCAATTAGTCGCCGTACGAATTGATTAATTGCATTTTTCACATTGCGATATTTTGTGCGGCTCTGAATGAATTATCAATCAAACTTGACCTCATGTCTACAGCCGTACATTTAATATGCTAAGTGTTTTCAATTTAGACTTGCAATGATTTATCATCAATTGTATGACGAACAGATTGGAGATATAATATCGTCAAGAATCTATCATACATTCAACAAATATATATGTATATATATATATATATATATATAAACATGTATATGAAATGCTTTGAGAACATTTTATTTACACACAGAATTTGACAAAAATTCTACTACAAAACTCATCTCGTTTATTATTGTCAGAATGTTTCAGACACGCTTTATGCTTTCGAAAAGTTTTTTTATTTCTTTGAATTTTATTATATTATAAGTTGAGAGATTTTGACGAATATATATCATTGATTTATATATATATATATATATATATATATATATATATATATATATATATATGTCGAATATATGCATAGTTTTTGTGCAACAGAATTGGAAAAAAACCGCAATGTTTAAAAATAAACCATTTATTAATAATTGTGGAAGAAGTATCATTCATAAAATGTATATTTCGAATAAAGATGAAAATTGATTTAATATAGTTTATTAAAAAATAAATTACATGTTATTAGTGAGTCTTTTCAACTATGGCTGATTTAAATAAAATATTTAAAGATTTTTGTTTGTTATGTAAGTTTTTATATAATTTTTGATATGCTGATAGATTTAATTTTTAGAAGAATTCAAACATTTTTTTAAATAATATGTAGTAAAAAAATAATAATTAAATAAATAATCGTCGCGGAAAAAGAAACGGTCTTAAGGCAAAGATAAATGGAGGAAGATGTAACAATTTGCTTATATTTGCTACTTTTCCATCTTTAATTCAATAGCCCAATTTGAATCAAAATAAACAATAAAACCAAAGTCGGTGTTACCACAATACAGACCGAAGAATATACTTTAAATTTATATCAACATGAACCTGATGAAATGATATTTTCATTGAAAAAAATTAAGGCCAGCATTCGGAAAACAAGAACCGCAATTATTTTCCTACCAATCTAATACTTGAAATTCAAAGTTGATTGACAACAGGGATTTATAAATTAAAGAAAACAATACGAAAAGAACATTTTGTTAGATATTTTCTGATGTACCAGTAAAGTTTCTATTCGACTATTTTGAAAAGAAACGATAGTAAGTTTAAAAGAATTCAGAAGAAGAAAAAACTAAAAAATATACAAGATAAATTTGAGATCAAATCAGTAATATTTTAATTCAACACACCGACCCGCAGCTATATGTATATTTTATATGCGATGTAGATTCTAAGAAAAAAAAAATTTGTTCCTTACCTACAGTAAAACTCAAATGTAGTGTTCATGATTTTTTATCTTTCAGTAAGATTAAAAAGACAAAACAACCACTACAAGTCAAACAAAGCGATAAAGCAGACAATGAACACAGGGTTGAGCTAAAAAGTCGGAATTCGTCGTTCAAGAATCACAAAAATGTATTAAAATAACAAGACGCACGTTTGATAAATTTGTGGTTGTTAATCAGTAAGATTTACTGCAGAACAACAAACAATATGCAGCTATGCAACATTTGTGTTTCTGAGTGAGTTTTTTTTCCGTCCCGTGCCGGCCGTATAACTCAAATTTAGTACTGTGTGACTTTTTAAATTTTATTAGCACTTAAAAGACGTAAAAATAACCACTACGAGTCAAACAAAGATAAATCAAATAATGAAGACAGGGCTGAGTAAACAATCCAGAATTCTGTATTAAAAAAATACAGTAAAGTACAAAGATCTTGGACACTTTTATAAATTCCTAGTGTAATCAGTTAAAATTTACTGCATCACATTAATAAGCGGATACAGAAATTTATCTGGACCATACTCACCATAAAATACAAACTAAGCTATTTATAACTTCTTATCTTCTATTCCATAAAAGAATCATTACAAATTAAAAGAAAGATGACAAAATACAACTGAGCAATAAACTTCTAAAGTTCTCCATTAATGAAATGCATAAAAGGTGTTACATCATGAAAAAAGTATATTTTAAATTAGTGAATTTATACTCGAGTGTTTTTAAATTTATAAGCTGTTTATTTTAATCAGAAAATGATAATACTATATGCATTTAACTTGAATTAATCCTCCTATAAAACACCGAATTTTTTTTCCTTAAGTATTTTGGAAAATAATTCTTATCTAAATACAAAATTTATTCAAATCAGAATAAATCAAAGGTAATAAAGAAAATACTGATTAAAAAAATTAAAATACACTTTTTCTACGATTTAGCATGTTTGTTGTAAATTCATTTTCAGGCATGGATTTTTCATTCTCCCAAAAACCACATGACACGTCCTTATACCCCAAATAACCAACCAGCCCAGAAACGACAAAAAATTAAATCAAAACTGTTCAATAATTGATATTAGCCATTATTAATTGTTGTTTCTGTGTACTTCGATGGCGACTAACTGCAAATATATTACACATAATTGATTCTAATATATTCTCATTCTAGTATTCTCATAATGCTTATGTACAGACAAATTTGATTTGTGGAATAAGTCAAAAGTTCATTTATGAAATTGAATTTTACCACATTACCAAAACCCTTTATTGATAATAATGTTAGATTTTTAACGATTCAGAAAATTACTGCACGAGTCTGCTCTTAAATATTATAGTTACTGTTTGTTTAAAAAAAGAGTTCCAACTAGTGATCCTAGTTTGTAGTATGACTGAAAATTTCACACATGAAAATAATTTTTCTAATTTTCAATCGCGAATATTAATTTATAGAAATGTATTTTGAAGACAGAAAAGAGATATTTCTATTTATTGAATATTAAAACTATGTATATGAAACTACCCTAAGTTAAAATTACCTCACACATGTAGAGTTTTTTATATAAAAAACGAATTTATTAGAAAACATTTCCTGTGTTGTTTTTTATTTTATTACTGCATGCAAAGTAAATACATATATGCTGGGTTTCAAAGGCATTAGAACGGTTTTAAAATAATAGCAAACTAATTTATATTAAAACGTCCCCTACAATTCACAATACAGTCATGTTTTTCTAGGAATGCAATATGGTTTAATATATTGTACACCTGCACTACATACTATATATATATATATATATATATATATATATATATATATATATATATATATATATAAGGGCGGTGTATATATATATAAGCATCATCTCAAAGCGCTTCCGATGAATTCGTTAATTTCAGGACTACAGAATTCTATCTTATAGGAATAAACAAACTTGTTTCCCGTTGGGAGAAATGTGTGGAGGCCAATGGTCTATTTTGATTAAGAAATATAATCTTTCACTGATATATGAGTCTTTATACTCGATGCGTAAAAACCGTAATTATTTTTACACCAACCTAATATATATATATATATATATATATATATATGGTGAAATCTAAATAAAAATAAAATTTGTAAGACCGTAGTTTAATCAAAAACTAAATGTTAAAAAGTGTATATAAAAAGTAATCATTTTCAAGAATTACCGACACACGAGATAGGAAATACTAAAAAAGTGGTGTTGTTATTATAACTGTTTTAGAAAATGTGCGTTCGAGAGGCCCAACCGCAAACGAACCGAATTAAACAATTTCTCGTGCAGACTCCTCTTCATTCATCACAGAACGTCTCGTTTTCAGGTATCACAACAGAGAGATGAATGTATAATAATCATATCATAAATCAAAATAAATCATAAAATCGAGGATTCTGATCCTCGCTGGCCAATTAAGCGATTCGACACGGAACACAGCCGACCGCTGCTCCAGTTTTCAGTTCTCTCGTATTAAAATAACATCTGAACACTATTATTATGTTTATTATGAATCATTGCTGCATTAACGTTCACTGACTGACGTTATGTAATTTAGTACCATAGAGAGGGAAAAAAAACCCGCAGAACTCGTTCATAAAAATAGAACGGAATGACTTGCACAAAGACGCGTGCTGTGTGCTTCACTCCGCCGCTAAATATAAAATCGATTATGATCTTTGCGGCCAACGAAACCGACAGACAGACGCGATTATGCTAATTTTATTGTTGTCTCTAGTGTTTGCGTGAAACGAAAGTGTGTGCAGTCGACAAAATATGTGATAAAAATTATTAAGAAATTATTCTCGTTTCGACGGATAAATACACAGCGATATGGATCAGGGTTTATTGCATTGTTGTTGTTGTTCGTCGAGAAAAAGTATCACGAGCTACACGTTTTTTTCTCTCACTCCGCGCACTCTTCTTTTTATTTCGGAGAATGCACGTCGAACGAGTGAATCGATCATTTTCGATAAGAAAATCTGTTTCCTCTATCGGTATACGTACATTTTTTTTCTGGTCGTTTCTCGACGAACAGCTCATTTGCAAATCAGATCATTAATTTATGTTGTAATTTATACTCACATACAAGCCGCACAATTAAGTTTACATATAAATAAAGTGGAATAATTATACAAATTGCTTTGATTTATCTTAGAGTTTTAATTTATAATGAACGTACACAGTTTAAAAATAATCTCGTTTTAAAATAACAATGTTTACATTTTGTACCAAGCGGTCTATCTTGTTGTTAACAAACATTATTTTTTCACAATTATGAGAGAAACCATATGAGAATTTCTCATTTATTTTAAATTACATTGAACGATTTTGTAAATGTGAGTTGGTGCAGCAAACATATGCAGACGTTCTGTAATGTCAAACTGCACACTTAATGATAAATGTAATTTAATGATAAGTGTATTTTATTTAATAATGATCAATGCAGATCCTATTTTGAATTGTACTGACACTAACAAATATTTTAACCGATACTGTTTGTTGACAGCGCGAGAGACAGATGAAACTCGTCAATGTACACTGGCCAACTACGATAGATAAAATTAGTATCGTATGCACTGGCCAGCTACGATTTTAAAATAATTTTTACTTCTGATACTGAATACTGGTACTCGTTCTTAACAGATTTTAATATTCTTTTTTCGACTAAAGGTTTAAAACGGATCATAAATATTAACGGATATTAATAATAATTACACGTATATTTCATCAGAACACATTAAATTTATTTTACCCTCCTATTGTGTTAAGTTCCATGTTACAGTTATTTTATTTAACCTCAAATAAACTGAAACTTAATGAGAACAGATTCAGAACTTTTATGAAATGTAGATTCCCGAAGATGGTACTGATGCAGAAACCGGTCGTACTGGATGACAAAAAAAATCTATTAGATCAAACGAAAACGATAATACGTTTATATTAAGTTGGTAGAAAAATCATTGTGGTTTATGGCCTTCGAATTCATTTACATTATTCTCTTTTTTTGATTTTTCTATATATATATATATATATATATATATATATATATACAAATTCATCAATAAATACCAATATATGATATAGGGTTTACGAACAAAGGTCAAAAATGTATATAACGATACAATTCCTATGATATAGCTTATAACCGAAATACTTAATTGGATGTTTAGACCCGAAACATAATAGGAGAGTGAAAAGAAACTAAATCTGAATATATCTATTTAAGTTTAGAAATAACACGACACGTACGTAGACAAAGAAGAACATTCCGAAAAGAGAATCTCGAATATGTTGTCACTAATAATAGAGAGACAGAGAAAAGTTTCATTTAATTCCATAGATATTTTTACTAGACATTTTTTTGTTTAGACTCGGATATTTTGTTTGTCGTGGAGCAACTTGAAATGAAATTTAAAAGAGTGTTGTTTGAAATGTGCATGCGTTTATATATATATATATATATATATATATATATATATATATATATGGACTTTTATACCTACATTTATTTAAAATTGAAAAACATAATTCGAAAAAATATTTATTAAGGAGAAACTACAGAAAATACAGAAAAGCCGTTATTATATTGACCATAAGACCAGATCATTAAATAACCAAACTAACCTAAAAGAAAAGTAGTTTTTGTTTCTAAATATAAACATCAAATCTCGTATACAACACTAAATATTACTAGGATACAACTCTAACATAATCTGAAAGATCAATCAATCATCTATACTGCAATCTGTTCTGTATTGTTGTTTCAATTATCAGCATTTTCAAAAAGGAAATAAATAAAATAAAAATAATCATTAATTTTGTTTGAAAATGGGAAAAATATCAACAATTATTTTATTCATAGCTGGTTTACATATTGAGAACGTTAATTTACACACAAAAGTTTATAAAGTTCAGTACCTTAAAGGTATTTATATATATATATATATATATATATATATATATATATATATTATTATTATTATTAAAACGTTTTTGACGACGAATAGAACGATCACTCAGAATTGACGATATTTTTACCATATCGTTGTTTTGGTGTAGGCCACAACCTTCCCACTATTCTGAATCACGATTAAAAATATATCTGAATCAAAAATAATCGAACTGAATAAAAATCCTTTTAAGTCACATTTATATGAAACATTCATTTTTCGATACAGAAAACGATGAATGATTCAAACGACCACACGTACTTATTTGAAAAAAAGTATGATTTTTTACTTTCCATTTTTCATTGAACGGTGTTGATTTTAAAATAGCTTTTTTCTTGCATCAAAACCGTTATTAGTCATATACATATATATATTATATATATATATATATATATCACTGCAATAATTTTAATTTAGATAAGTTAGAATGTCCAAGTTGTCTCAAATTAGAATGACACATTTAAATGTATGACTTTTGCATCGACATATATAGAAATTAAAAATGTTAGCAAAAATAAAAAAAATGTTATTTAAAAATGTATATATTACTTTTTTAAATATTCCATGTCTTAAGTATTTTATTTCAAACATTATAAGAATTAACCGGTTTGCGAAGATGCAATTATTTCTAGTAAAATATATATAATTTTATCATAAAAATAAAAACATATTTCACATTGAAAAATTATTACAGTTGTTTGATAACGTGTAACCTCTTTATTTTTTTTACTCTTGTCGATTTATATTTCCTCTGTATCGAGGAAACATAATATCCGTAAATTGAAAAAACTGAAAAAATGTAAAATTAAAAATGTACTAGGAAGTAGTACTCATTTCCTCTATCTTATAGAATGTCTTTATGGGATGTCGGTCATTTTTATCTTATCTTCGTTGCTCACTATCATGTATTTATTTTTAATGTATCAATAAATTTTGTAAAAATTACCTGTGAATTGTTCAAACGTTCGAGTTTCAATCAATAAATAGAAACGTTTATAGAATTATATTTGAAAGTATTTAAAAATAATTACTTTTATATATTTTTAGTGTTGTCATAAATCTGCTACAAAGTATTCAAGTAAACCTGTAAATATAATAAATTCTTTTTTGTTCGAGTTATATTGTTTGCTTACAGTTAGCAGCACAATTATTAATAATTCATACAAAATATTCGCCTCGTGCTTTCACAAAAGTCAGTCATCTATGACAATACGCACGATGTGCATAAGAAAATTACCTGCTGTTTTTTTTTTAAAAAAGAATGTTTAAGACTTTCTATGCTTGTGTATTGTTGAGTATATATCATAGAGTTTAACACTCCCTATAATTCATAATCTAAGAAATGGGATCCTAAATTTATATTCATTGCCTTCAAGAAAGTCCTTCAAAAGTATTACAATATGGTTTTTAGCACCGTGGATAAATTAATTTTTACAAACATTTTTTTCACTTATCCTACCACAAACCAAAAAATATTTTTCTTGATAAAAAGTTCAATAATTGATTATTGCGTATACGCATTTCAACAGTAAATCCATCATTCTCAGAGCGTTAAGAGCAATTTGAAAAGTTCTAACTATGAAAGAATATAACTATAATAAATATTGCGTTTTTAAATTACTTTTAAATTATTTTTCAATACGGTCCGTCCTGAATTTCAAAGCACTTCATCCAGCGATGCTCCAGTCCTTTTATACCGTCCCGGAAATAGGATGTGATATATGCGTTCATCTAACATATCCACAATGTTATCAATTTCAGACACCTTCAATCGCCTATCCTGTAAGACAATATCATGTACTTTGTCGATGATCTGTCATTGCAGTTTTCAGACATCCACTACTTGGGTTAACTTCTAAGCTTCCACGGCCACATTTAAATTCAACTGCCCACTTCTTTACGGTTGTATACGAAGGTGCACTATCACCCAGTACATTTTTCATCTCGTTAAATATTTTTGTTGGCGTTAAGCCTTTTTAACAAAAAAAAACTATCACCGCACGATATTCGACTATATCCATTTGAACAACGGCACAAAAAGAGCTTTATTTAAATTGATATTTGCAACAAACTACTCGACACATTAATTATAGACTTTGTGGTTATGGATAAGACAGATACCACTTTGTAATGTGACAAAAATATTTAAAATATCCGCCACTTATATTTTAGGCCTCGAAATTTTCAAAACACCCTCATAGAAATCAATCTAAATGATCGAAATCAAAAATAATAAATAATCAATTTTTAGCAATTTTATGCTCTATGAAGCGAATAGTTCATTCGTAAAGATAAAAAAATATTATCTAAGCTATTAGCTGTTTTTCAACTCTCAAACATTTTTTTTAATATCTTGATAAGAATTATGTTTATGCATTTTTATACAGAAAATCAATTCAATGAAACTAGTCACCGTCTATTCATAAACTAGTCACAAACTATTTTCATATCGATTAACTAAACATTCAAAGTGTTTCCATTGCGGGCTCACAATGATGACTTTTTTGAATAGATAAGTCTATTTCGAATTTTAACAAAATAGCAATCTATCAAAAACAGGTCCGATTTGAACTGTCTGTTAAATTTGAGTATGATTTTTATTTTCTTCGCCCATAAACGAGATATGGTTTAATTATAAACTAAAATATATCATTTTATAAAATAAACGAAATCAAACTAATCAATAAAAGTTGTTAACATTTCTAAATTATGTCTCCATCAGCATTGAACCAAATCTGATATATATATATATATATATATATATATATATATATATATCAGATTTGACATTATATAAAAGTCACTTTAATATACAAATTTATCACGTGGCAAACAGTCAAATCAAACATATTATTATAATAAATATATAAAGTTTCGATTTCTAGATTAACGATTAATTTAATTTTTATTAATCAGTTTAGCAATTCATGCAAACAAGTAATTGGTATCTATTTAACTCACTTGATGACCTAATATAATGGCCTGTGTATAATTTAAGAATTACGTCATGATTTTTTTGTTAATTTCATTTAAGAACATTTCATACTCTAGTTTTATGCACATGACGACGCAAAAATCGTACATTAAAAACATTCTAACCTGTCTGAAACGACTACAATAGCACAAAGCTATATTCAAAGAGAACTGATGTACATTAATTTATATATATATATATATATATATATATATATATATATATATATATATATATAAACTGCACAAGAGTTAAATGAAATTTCAACTAATATAAATACATGTTCGATAGTTTCTTAATAGATAAAATATGATAAAACATATTTTATAAATGTATGCAATAAATATAAATAAAATATAATTAGGATAATTTGTAATGTGATTTCTAATAATAGTAATTTATATAACAGGTTATTCGGCGTAGATTTTTTAGTAACACCTGAATACATTGATTGAAATTTAGTGAAAAAAAGAGGTCTTGCTCTAAGACATTTTATAAAACGAATCTGAATTATCATCAAAACCAAAAGTGTTAATGTTGTGAAGAGGAATGTGTAAAAGGATCTCATATTCAATAACCAAAGTCCCATTTTAATAATAACTGTTTTTGCTTTGCATGTAGTTTTGTCATGGAACCTATTTAATTATATAATTATATTAGAGTTTTTTATTTATATTAAAAAAATGATTCTAAATTGCAACTCTGAATTTATTAAAAGTATATTATTATTTTTCTTATATTATAGGCTTTTTAAGACTGACGTTAATGACCTCAATTACTTCGATTTAGCTCAGGTCGTTCTACCTAATAGAAGCACAGTTTCGAATGATAAACTTCCCAGTGTTCATTTCGACATAAACGCCTATAATCATATCTAAAAATACAAATTCAAAATTTTGTAATTTTCATCTCGAAACTATAAAAAAAAAATAATTCAACTTTGATTAAAAATAATCTAAATAACACTCAATTAGATTAATAATACTGTTATTGAAGCTACAATAATGCTTTTTTAATAAAACAATATGATTTTTTATTTCTCATAATACACATGAAAAATTTTCTGGTCAAAGTATTAAATCACTGATTATTAATCACTTTGAGTACTGCAACAATAAGCATTTATTCTCTTAAATGTCAAGACTTCGTAAAAGAAGAGAATAAAATCGAATTCATTTTTATTATAAACTACTTCGAAATTCACATATAACCCAATTTCTCCAAAATGTATATAAACTGGTTTGAAAAATACATCTTTTATTCAAGTAAATGTAACAATTCTTTTGTAGATACAATCAATTTAGCTTTAAATACATCGACTTTCGTAGTTATGACCTTCTTTGATTGTTTCTTGTTGATTGTCTGTTCTTCATTGTTTCATCGCGATTGTCTCTTCTAACGTATTGTTTTCACAGTCCTAATTTTTCATTTTGTAACTTGTTTCAAAATTATAACGTACATTGGATTCATGTTAAACATGTGCTATACAATTTCAAAGTCCATAATAATTTATATTTATTACAAATTCAATTCAAATCTATATTATTAAGTAAATTCTGATACTATTTTCTGTCTTAAGAACAAAATACTTATAAATTATATATATATATATAAACACTATGTACATATTTTTGTTGCTTTTTGTTATTCCAACAGAATTTCGAATGAATGCCTTCATTTTCGGATAATTTGAAATTTAATATTCAACACCACCTATAGTACGTTATGTCAATAAAAAAGTATTATTATATGTGCTTATTTGTCAGTTGAGTGGACAGTTCTATGTAGAGTTAAAAGGGTTAGTAGTTAATGTCAATCTCATGAAACCGTTAAAAATTCTAAGTAGTAAAAAATATAGGCCTAAGTAATTAACAAAAGAAAATGATTAACTCAAAGGATATATATATATATATACACACATACATATATATACAGTGGGGTACTCAGGAGGGAAGGAATCTTGGCGCTCCTCTAAGGTAAAGGGAAAAAACACTACAAAACAAAACAAATTCAGCTCACGAAAATTTTAAAGGGGAAAAAACACTAGACAACAAAACAAATTCAGCTCACAAAAAAGCTCCTATGTACCCAGAGAGATTAATGTAGCCACGACTGAAGTAGTAATTCAAGAGCTTTATAAAATGAAAAGAAAACTGGATTTTATTCTTTAAATAATTTTTTATAATCACAATCAACTTTCTTGAATTCACATTAAAAAAATTCCAATCTGTTCACCTCACCTCCCTCAAGATTAAATCCTGAGTGCGCCACTGCATATACATGAACTATATCTCAAATACAGAAAATAACAGTCTAAATAAATTCTAAAAGAATTAATGAAAATCACAGGAATACTAAACTCACTTGAATGTAAACATTTTTTGCTGGATTTTTTTTGTTAGTAACAACCACATTAATTTCCTTAATTTCTTAATTTATGTCGAAAAATACAATCGTATCTACACAAACACAATTATGCGATAGAAATTTAATACATTATGTTTTTTCATTATTCCGAAATAAAATAATTGTACACCTTTGTTCAAGTTATAAAAACGTATAATTAGTAGTATTTAATGAAATATGAAACAATATACATTAAAATATTAACATATTATCTAACAAGGGCGCACCTAGCAAGAGAGCTAAGGGGGCCTGGCAACTCCCAATAGAAAAGAGACAAAACACTAGAACAAAAAGTGCGAAAATCTTCCTATATACACAGAAAGATTAATTTAATTCCCTATCACTATCATATATATATATATATATATATATATATATATATATATATATATATATATATAGAGAGAGAGAGAGAGAGAGAGAGAGAGAAATTAATTAATGTAACCACGACTGAAGTAATTCAAGAGCTTTGTAAAAAGAAAACTGGATTTTATTCTTTAAATAAATTTTAATAATCACCTAATACATTTTATTGGATTCACATTAAAACATTTTCTACTCATTCAACTCTCCTCACTCCTCCAAGATTAAATTCTGTGTGCATCACTGTGTTTGTATATATATATATATATATATATATATGCCTATGTGCGTGTGTGTGTGTTTGTAAACATTGCCAATATAAATTTAGAGTTGTCACAGACATTCCAAAAAATGTATGTTCGTGTCACTGATATTTTTCTTTTAATATTATTATTGTATTGTTGAAAATCGTTCCGGCGGTCGAACTGTTTTTCTATTTGATTCTGCCGTCTGTTTCGCTACACTTTTGAAAACAATACGTGTCAACTGTAGACGAGATTCTTGGAAATCATTAGTGATATAATTATAGATACCTGTTCAGTTTCGGGAGGTCTATGCTGCGATCGCTACCAGTAATCTAATTTTTACGCTCAAATGCTGTAATCTATCTTCGTTTACAGTGCCTTTCTAATATTTTCAATATTAACAATCCGTCATCGTATTAATTCACATATTTGTCTTTGAAATGGAGTTATGTATTTAAACTTTTGTAATATCGAACCGAATATTAAATTAAATAATAATAATACAATGGAATATGTTATAATGCATGAAAGTGTACCTGATAAAGAATAAAGTTTTATTTTTACCTATAGAAAAAATTAAACTAGAAATGTGTAACAATAAGAATGCATTTTAAACCTAATTAACTATTAAATTAGACACCAACCGTGAAGTTTTTTTACTAGTCAGTGGGTGGTCGTGCTAGATAAGTTTTGTACACACACACTTTCGATTCAGTTAAAAATTAAGTATACGCACATACACACAACAATAAAAATGAAAAATAAGAAATCTAATTAAACAATGTGTTACACTATCTCCATAAAATAGTTAGAAAATCTTCAAGAAACCAGTCTTTTCATTTTCTTGTTTCAATTATATACAACAATGTATCTATAAAGTGTGTTGATGGATACGAAATCTGATTAAAAAATCTCCAGACAAACGTCACTACAAACGTACTGTGTTTTTTGTAGATGACTATAGTATAGTATTATATAGTTTTACAGTTTTATGATAATTTCTTCTCACTTGTCTAAAGTTAGTTCAGTATTTTTTGAAATTTTTGATTTCTTATGCATAAAAATTTTAATTATACGTTATTTTTAAGTGTTTTTTGCTATATTAAGGCAATAATTATCAGTTAATGCAAAAATAATTGCGATTTTTACATGGTTTTCAAAAGATAAAAACCGCCATTACTTTTGCACCAACCTAATAAAAATATAGTATATATATATATATACACACACACATATATATATATATATATATATATATATATATATATATATATATATATGTGTGTATATATATATATATATATATAAACACTGGAGCAAAAGTCTCCATACAGCTAGCTGTAACAAAGATTTTCGCTTATTTTGCATACTTCGATAATAAATACATTATTATGGTTATTACAATCAAAAAACTAAAATTATCACAAGTGTATGGAGACTTTTTTGATTCAGTATATATATATATATATATATATATATATATATATATATATATATATATATATATATGCGAAATTATATATATATATATACTTTCGCATGCATACTCTATGGTTAACATTTTCATAAAGACCTAAAAAAAACTTAATACTGAAAAGTTTAACAAACAGTACAATTAAGAAATATTTTTCTACAAGTTACCTCAAGATAAATAAACGAATGTGTTTTTGTTATTTTATTTATTTTACTCGAAAACAGCTCATACAATCATACTGAAGGAATATCAAACAATTCGAGCATGTACTAAAAGTATATATTCTGAATAAAATACGATTCTAGGAATAACGCTAAATAAAATACAAACATAGAATGTAAAATAAAAACGTCGTACGTTGCAAAAATAAGTACGTACACTTCGAAAATAAATAAACATCATCATCAACAACAACAACAACAACAACGAGCATGTTTAATAATAATAGTGAACCTATCGACAAAAGTTGAATAGAGCAAATAAAACACAAGTGATCTATATAGAAATAAGAACAAGAGTCGAACGTGCGAGTCACAATCAGACATGCCTTCGGAGATGAAAGGAAAGAGTGAACAGCGTCCAAATAGTGACACTGTGATTGGTGAGGGATATTACAATAGTGTTGGTCAGTTGGATACTTTAGTTGGTCATCGTAACAAGCAGCACTGTAGCGCCACACTGTCGCCGTCGGCGGTGACCGACAATGGAAGCATAGATACAGGTGAGTCATTCGACGGTTTCATACCGTATGTTTGTGTGTATGTTCGTGTGTGTATGCTTTGTTCACAGTGTCTATCATTTCGACGATTTATCGACGAATCGACAGACTCTTCTAGAAATGTTTATACAATTTGATGTATTTTTAGAAAAATCTGTAGTGACTCAGCGAACAATCACATGGCATGTTTTACAAATACCTCTTTACTTCAATTATGTCATATATATATATATATATATATATATATATATATATATATATATATATATATATATGTATATGTATGTATTTGTGTGTTTGTAAACTAATTAAAAATTTTCAAAACTCCCACATCAAAAATGTATAGAGGTGAACAGAATTAATATGGTTATTAAAATGAGTTCAAACATGCAAACACATTCCTCTCAATATTGATTTCATTTTGAAAACTTTTCGAACGAAAATTATCAAAAATGGCACTTATACCCTTTAATATTTCCTACATAATGAAATATTATATGAATGGTATATCCAAAATGCACAACCGTATTATAAAACAGGATATAGTTGTAACTGTTTTCAAAATAATACATTTTCAATAATTTCATTTTTGAAACAATAGATAGAAATGTTAAAACTTGTCATGGACATCCTCTCCGTTCGCGATCATCTGAGTGATTTGCTTCTTGTGACCGGTTTTGACATGTGTGTCGTCTTCGAGTGAGTTTTGAAAACTAAATTAGCAAAAAAAGATACATCACAAATTGGAATTACTGTTTATTGCTGTTTGTTTGTGGTAAAAATTATTCAATTGGCTATAAGTAAAATTGTTTGCAAATCTGCAAAGATTAAGAAATGTATTGTTGGTTGTAAATCTATACAGATCTACTTTTCTTTAAAGAAATACATTCTTCAAAACCCACCTGAAAATGGCACATGTACTGGAATCGGTTACGGAAACCATTCGACTAATCTTAAAGAAAAAGATACCGCCTCAAAAAAAATCAACGAAGTCACAAATTTACAATTGTAGTGAGAAATGTTAAAATTTTATTAAAATAATGCTATTTTTTAAACAAGTTTAGATTTTTCCTTTTTTTAATATATATATATATATATATATATATAGTGGAACCTCGTTTATCTGGCTCAAACGGGACCGGACATATATATATATATATATATATATATATATATATATATATATATATATATATATATATATATTAGGGAATAATATATACTTATAGTAGACTTATTTTACTCTACCTTTTTCTATAAATTCTTTTACTTATTACCTTTAGTGCAATTTTATTTTATAATATCAAAAACTAATTAAATCTGTTTAAATAATTTAAGGAAATCTATCCTCTTATGAATAAATTAGGAAAACGATCAGATATATTCAAAATTATAAACGTTTTTCTATCAGCTACTATACAAAATATTATGAAAATTGTTTAAAGAGAATAAAGCTAAACTCAAAATATTTACAGTAGTATTTAGATAGTTTTTTAACTGCTGTCGGTTCTTAAAACAAAAATTATACAAATGTATAACACAGAAAATTAAATTCTATTTTATATTATTACCACTTCACCTTTTGTAACATTTTAATTTCTTTCTCAATAAAACATCAATTATGTCATAAATCTGTGTTTGAATTGAATGTTTGTATTGAATTGATAGAACATGGCAGTCGTCCGAATACTATAAACAAATTGTATAAATTCTATTTCGAATCTCCGTTTGTAAAGATTTAAATATATGATGCAGTCTTTTTACTCGTCAATAAATGACTTTTATTATAGATTTGACATTTAATATAGTTACCCCGTTCAAAACATTCTTTTTAAAGGTTATTATTGTTTCTTTATTTGTTCTAGACGTGATTCTCATATTATGCGTTTTAAATGTTTTTACATAATCTCACACAGTGACATATAAATGTTAGACATTATATTCGAACGATATGATTGCTCCGGTTATGATTATTAAGCTTTTCCGTTTTTATCACTTTTTCTTGTTTTATTTATAAAGTCATTTAGACGTATGCGTTTCGTCGAAACAAACACCTAGAGATGATAAATAAATATATTGTTTTCCTTCTTATGACGCGATAATGTGTTTGTCTAGACTGGTACAACAGTCATAAGATCTATCAAAAAATCGTAACTGGTTATTTATCGTCCTCCCGTGACAATATAATAGAACCGTATTACTTTAAAGCGAGCGTACAGTTTTATTTTGAGTCGAGATCGACGTTTTAAATCAGTGAATACAGGCACTCAGAATAACTCCGCGCGACTAAATTGCCATGTTTTGTCTAAAAAAAATCCCAAACTCACGTTTTCCAATCGACTGGATCGCAGTATCAGTCAACGGCGCACTTCGGCGACGCGCAACACGGACGATTTAAGTCGACTCGATACGATTAATATGAACGCAGGTGCTTGTTCGCTTTTGAAAACTTGCAGACAGCATGGATATCCTGCGTGTTCTGCGTTCATTTAACTACGCTCGACTCTGCTCGGCAAGTACCAGTTTGTTTTACGAGCGGCCATCGTCAAGACGGATAAAAAATAGATCGTGTGTACAAGACAAAAAAGAAGACGTACCGGCTATGTTTGTCTCAGACGTAACAGTCACAACGAACGAATGCTTGTTTTTTTCCCCACCAACTCCTTTTTTCCTTTTTAGTACAGACACGCACTTTTTTCGTACTGTCTAATCGACAGACACCCCGATGTGACTATCATGTTTACTCGCTTAATGTAAGATGATGTTATAAATCGAATAATCACGAAATGTATCATTAAAATACACTATTAATATATATATATATATATATAAATAAATTATTATATTATAAAATTTATTTAAATATATATAAATAATGTTTTATTGTCACTTTACACGGTGAGAATTAATGAAGAAAAGTTGAAACTACATAAGAGCAATAATTTTGATTTTAATGCAAATTTGAAACAAGATTTACATGTAAAAATTATAAATTTGATTTAAACGGCATTGAAAAGAAAAGTTATTCGTAAAAATGTTTTTTTTTTCATTTCCTTTTTTCATTTAAGAACAGAGACACACTTTTTTCGTACTGTCTAATCGACAGACATCCTGATGTGATTATAATGTTTATTCACTTAATGTAAGATGATGTTATAAATGGAATAATCACGAAATGTATCATTACAATACACTATTAATATATATATATATATATATATATAAAGTTTTTATTGTGACTTCACATGGTGCGAATTAATGAAGAAAAGTTCAAACAACATAAAAGTAATAATTTTGATTTTAATGCAAATTTGAAATAAAATTTACATGTATAAATTATTAATTTGATTTAAACAGCACTAAAGGAAAATTTATTCGCAAAAATATGTTTTTTTTCATGAACTTTTTTTATATCTGGAGCAATTCGTCAGCATTTTTAAACACCATTTGATATAAAGTATATTTAGTAAAATGAAATAATATTTTATAATGTATATATATATATATATATATATATATATACAGTCACGGTCATTGAAAATTATTCACCCCCAAACAATTTTAATTTTTGTTGTAAAAATTGTATTTCTTATAATTTAAGGGTTCAGTGCAATTAATTATATGGAATTCGACATGGTTGATTGATTTAGTCATAGTAATGTAAGAAATGGTGCAAGAAATATGTTTTAGGAGATTTTAACATAAAATTAGTCTTATGTTAAAGAACTCTTTAAAGTTAGCGTTATTAACCTTTCATCCTTATATCTTCCTTGAAAAATAACTCGTTTATATTTTCTATATCAATCAATGAACTAATCAAGACATAATTAAGGCATTTTCTGAGATAAACCTCACACCTCTTTATACTTTCTGTACCTTCTTCGAGGAGGCACACACCACAAATAAAAATTTTACTTTAAGTTATAATTGTGGATAAAAAAAGTATGTCGACGATTTTACAATACATTAAAAATTGTATTCTCTAATTGAATAATGTTAATGACTGAAACATAATCTTGATAACAATCAATCAAACCAGAAACAATTGTAATTTTTTATTTCGTTTACAGAGCGATTAATTAGTTTTGTAGTTTTTGCATACATACCGTTAATGATAAGAAACTTAAACTTATTCAATCATCGCTAATGACGAACCACTCAACAGTAATTCTAAAAATAAGTTAATTGAATCCAACTATTAACAAGACCAGTTCCCGTTTTACGGCTCAATAAATGTATCAATCGATTCGAACGCCCCTGCCTGGATACTGACTGTTCACATATTACTTTTCACAATATGTAATTGAGGTTATCTGTTTATTAAATAGAATCGTAATCGAATTGATTCTCGCTCGCAAGCAATCTGAACTTTTCAATCGCAGACGTACGATCCCATATCAATTATAAGATTTAATTACAACTACCACAATAAGTAATAATAACAATTGGATCGTTTCAGCCTCAATCACACATCATATAAGTTTTTAAACTTGTTAATCAAACAATTCAGAATGGAACTCAATCATTATTACTCCTTAATGGTTTGTGATAAACTTCCTTATTACTATATTTTTAGTGCGTTGTTTTGTAAATGCACTCAGTGTGCGTGCATTATCTTCAATTACTGCATTTGTACGTACTGCAGAACTAATTTGTAATGATATAATGATTATGGAATGCAATTTTCATAATCATTATATATATATATATATATATATATATATATATATATATATAAATTCACGATGAAATATTTTTCTAGAAGTAACCTTTAATACAAGTGCAAGTGTAACTGCATTAGCTCAATTATAAATATAATAATTGACGACTCATTGCAAGATTATAATTGTATGAACGGTTAATAATAACTTAATGATATCGCAAAACCTGACACAAACACGATGCAATTAAATTCTCTATCAGACATAAAAAAATAATTAAAAACTACTAAGGTATGGACTATAACTGTGACTCATATAAAAATACACTGGCGCCTGTAATTATTTTCTATTGTATGTAAACTAATGATGTGTTTCTTAAATTTTAGTGATCTGTTTGCTCCTGTTACAGTTAAAATTTGTTAGGGACTCCTTTCTCGCAACTGCGAACGTATCCTGCAACCGGAAATTTTAATTAATTTTCACGGCAGTAGTCAGAAAAGAGATATACTACCAATAATATTGAATTAAAATGAAATCAAATTGATCTAGTCCTTTTCTTTTTATTACTATCTAACCCTTCTATCGATAATGGTAAATACGAATTATAAAAGATACAAAAATAGAAGATTCATGTTCATTCAATGAATCCCTTTATATTATATTCATATATTAGCATTGAAAATAGATATATTATATAACATGAACATATTTGCAAACGGCAGGTGCTATTTTCAAAATGACGTGTTGTATTGAGAAAAAAAAACAATTACTTTTATTCACATTTATTAAGAGATAATTGTAATTGTTATTAAAACTGTGCTGTAAAAGTGAAGACACATAAAACGTATTTCACTAATGTTGAATCAGTTTCTGATGTAAATTTATTATTTTATCTTGTCTACTTTATCTTATCCGGCAAACGTTGAAAACACAATGAAACATAATGTACTATTCTTAAGAAACGGAATGGGTTTCAGAAGATTAACATTTCTTGCTATGATGGAGGTGAATTTTTAAGAAGGAAGATTATATATGTTGTTTTTAGTTACAAAAAAAAATTATCCGATTTTACTGTTGCATTGTAATATACATACATATATATATATAGTTTTATATATATATATATATAAAAAATCAAAATTATCCACAAAAAACTTTATAAAACACTACATTGCAAAAAATAATCTATCTGCCAAAATGTTTATATAGAGAAACATATATATATAAATCCATGATGTTATTTATTTGATATGTTTATTATTTCATTCGGTTACTCAAATACCTGAGTTTTTTTGTATTCAAGTTTCAAGTTTTATAAATGGAAAAAACACTAGTGAGTGTTTCATATCACAAGTAATTTTTCCGAAGTGTGAAAGATAAAAATATTTAATAAAAATAGTAAAACAAAAAGTTTCATTAATTATTGTTAATTGATGATAAATATATTAATGGTCAAACAATAAATATAAAATCAAATCTAATTCCTATTTTTTGCATAAACTTCAATTAAAACGTTTAAACAAGAGGGAAATTTTTATAATGTTAATCTAAGAAACAGAAATACAAATATTAAACTTATATATATATAAACTATATGTATAATAATTATATTCTTCGCACAACAAAAAAAAAACATGTTGATTACATTATAGGTTCAATAGACTAAACCAAATCAAATTCGATAAGCTGGCTAGAAAGGATCCGATCAAATGATATATTATTATTGTGGAAAGACGTTAGAATCGAATCTAAATGATTTTTTTGAATACATTTCGTACGTAGATAGTGGTTTAACTGTAAATGTATTCTTGTAATTGCCTCCATGTACATTTCCATAATAATGCAATCTCATCTCGATAATGTATCTCAACTTGACACCAATATGTTAATCTGAAAACCAAATATCTAACGTAGAGAACTTTTATAGTCGAGATGAATCAACTTACTGTACTTAATTATCATTACAAAATCGTTTGTGCTATAGACGTTTTACGTAACGAACTATAATGAGCTGCTGGAGTTGATTATATGGATGTACATCGATATTTGGTAATCAGTGGTAAATGTTTATACGATTTATTGACTCTAACAAATTTGAATCAATATATTACTTCATACATACATACATACATACATACATACATATATGTATATATATATATATACATACAAAAATAAAGAGAGAGAGAGACCTTCTCCCCTGTTCTGTAAGTTTATATGTAGATACAAAAAAGCAAACTGTGTTAAAAAATATGGTCGCTGAAACTTCAATAGAAACTATTGTTTCAACTAATTTTAAACCAATATATATATACACACTGGATAAAAAAAGAAACCATACAGCTAGATGTAATAAAGATTTTCGCTTATTTTATTCTAAATTATTTAATTTTTTAAAACTTTTTATGGTTGATTGTATCCTAAATAGTAATTTCAATGAGCTATCATGAAATTAACCATATTTATGTTGTTTAAAAATTAATGTAATGTTAAACAACGCTACCTTACTAACAAGCGTCAAAAAAGTTTCCATGCACTCAACATTATTCTATGGGATTTACTTATTTGTCGTCGGGGAAGTCGACATTTTACTGGTACTTGTTCTATTGTTAGTGTACTAAAGGCTGTCCGTTTCCAATTTAGTTTCGATTAGTGTGGTTGAAATATATAGGCCTTTAAATGGAAATACATTTGTCAATTCGTGAGTTAATTATTAGTTTAAGATCTGAAGGACAATCTTTGATGCAGATAGCAAAAACTGGCATAAAGTAACATGCAATAGTGCAATATATAATAAATAAACATAAAAAACTAAAAACAATTGAAAATAGACCCCGTTCTGGTCGACCAAGAAAATTAGAAAATATACACAGACGAGCTATTCTCAGAACTATACATGAAAATCCCAAAACAAGTGCACCTGAGCTCACAAACATGCCAAAAAATGAATACAAATGAAGATTATTACGCAAAGCGGAATTTAAAGGACATATATCCAGGAAAAGTCTTACATTAGTAAGAAAAATAAAATACTGAGATTAAAATTTGAAAAGGCAAGTGTTAATAAGCATCCGTGCTTTTGGAAATCAGTTCTGTTCACTGATAAGTTAAAATTTAATGTTTCTGGCTCTGATGGAAGGATTATGGTATGGAGGAAAAAAACGAACAGCTAAAAACTAAAAATTAATGTTTTACTGTTAAGCATGGTGAAGGTAATGTTCTAGTTTAGGGGTCGTTGAGTGCTTCAGGAGTTGACAATTTGAAATTTATTGAAAGTGCAATAAGCCAACACCTATATTTGGATATATTGAAGAAAAATTTAATATTTAGTGCCTAAAAACTCGAATTTGGTGAATCATTTATCTTCCTACAAGACAACGATCCCAAGCATACAGCACGGCGGATCAAGGAATGACTGATATATAATGTACCAAAACAACTTCATACACCCCCACAGTCACCAGATATGAATCCAATAGACCATTTGTGTGACAAAATAGAAAGAAGAATGAGAAAACATACCATTCGAAACAAAGAATAATTGAAAGTTGCCATACAAGAAGAATGGAATTCCATCGATTCGGATGTAACAAATAAATTTAAAGATGGAATGAAAAAACGCATGCTGGAGGTGATAAATGTAAAGGTTGGTTGTTGAACAAGTTACTAATCTTTTTAAAAAGACTAATACAATTCATGTATTTTATTAAATAATTACTATGCCTGTTGAGTGTATGGTGATTTTTTTAAGTTTTAAATACTGACTTATGTTATTGTAACTTGTTCATTGGTTTTACTGTTTAATAATGTAATATTTTCTGTGTCATTCTCTTTGTATGATTACAAACTATATGTGATCAGCATACATCCATAATAAATACCTTATTATGGTTATTACAAACAAAAAACTAAAATTATCACGAGTGTATGGAGACTTTTTTGATCCAGTGAATATATATATATACATATACATATATACACTGGTTACCTTCTAATCGATATTTACTTCCTTTTTCGTCTGAATCGAAAAATAAAATACTAATTATCATGTAAATTCTTCGAATATATTCGAAATCATCAAGCGATTCCATTCAAATGAATTCTCGTTAAGCTGACAAATCGAAGGAATTTCTCAAGTAGTGAAGAAAATAAACGCGCCATCTAATTAAAAATTCTATTTTTATATCGCTACCGAAAAAGAATAAAATTGGTGTCAGAATCAAATAAAATAAAATTTCGTTGTTTTTTCAAATGTTGGCTGTATTTTCTTTTCATTTTATGTGAAAATGTTTAAGTTGTTTCGTGGATCGTCTTACAAAATTTGTAATAATAAATACATACACACATTCATTCATTTCTATATATATATATATATATATATATATATATATATATATATATATATATATATATATATATATATATATATATAAACGAGATAATTGAATGTAAACCCAACGAACATTTTATTTATTTAACATTTATCATTTCTTGTTCATTGTGGATAGTGTACTGCTATTTAACTTTATTTACTGTACGAATAATTTCGCTTACTGTACCTATTTGTTTTCTCTGTAGAAATAAACTATAGGATAAATATTTACATTTCCAGTATTATTGATATTATATTTTTGTGAATAATTCCGTACAGATGATCAAAGTCTTACGGTATTATTACAGTAAAAGAACTTGGAAATTTTCAAACGGTATTTTGATTAGATCGTTATGCATCTTGTTTATTTAAATTATTCACAATGATTTCATGTTCGATGCTAATTAAAATTTCAAGATATTCAGTAATATTTTTTAACTCTTAGTTAGTCTATAATAAGATCAAGTCTAATTTTTTATTTAAACTTTCAGTTTGATTTTCTTTCAGTCACCAGAACTACATTATAGTTGTTATACGATGGAGGGGGTGGGAATTTCCGTAATTGTTAAAAAGCATTCCATTATAAAATCTACAGCCATTCCCTTTTAGTCCCCTGAAAAGTTCTCTCTCTCTCTTAGATGCGATTCACTTGTCGCAAACGTTTCTGTAATTCATGGAAACATTTCCTGTAATCATCATTCCTTGCGGAGTTTAGAGCCTTATGTGTTTTTTCTAGATCTCACGCATGATGGCCAATTTTCTTCCCTTTAAATTCAATTTTAAATTTCGGTGACAAAAAGAAGCCGATTAAATTTCATTTTTATTTTTTCTTTATTTTATTTACATTATTTTTTTATTTAATTTTTTTCTTTAGAGAATGAATAAAATCAAAAAGAGGAAGTTGTTTAATTTCGTAATTATTCTTTCATTAGTGATCCTGTTACTGTTTGTCTTAAAGAGCAAAAATTTCCTATATTAGTAGGAAATAATAAGTCCAAATAATGTATCTATATGAATGAAAGTAATAAGAAAAATTATATTTATGTATTGTTTTATAACATTTTTTTTTTGTTTATATATATATATATATATAGTTCAAAGATTAGTAGTCATGGTTTATATATATATATATAGTTGAAAGAGAGAGAGAAATGTCGACACGCCTTTAAGCCACAAATAAACAACTGAGAAAAATAGTGTGATTGAATGAATAAATAAATAAGAAGTTTATTCATAATTTCTAAAAAAGAGACATTGAAATAGTAGATCGAACAAAAAATCTTTCGTGAGTCAGAGATTTTTGTCACTTTTTACAGCACTGCATACGAAATACGTGTATTTTAAATTAACATTCGTTACCTTATTTAACAAAACGCCTCCGTGAATGTAAGAAAATGATTAGTAACTCATAAAATATGCAAAATGACAAATCGAAAATGAGTTCCTGTTCATGTACGCGACACAGTATCGAGAAGATAAAAAATCGTTTACATATGAATGAAAGAATTCAGTTGTATTGCGAAACTGAAAGTTTTATAATAACGTAAAAATACATAATTATATTCATTACACACACGCATACACACACACACACACATATATATATATATATATATATACAGAGCGTCCCAAAAAAATGTACACACACTTTGAATGATTATAAATTTAGTATTGATTAAGGTATAACTGAGGTTAAAACTCCAAATTAAAGAGGACAGATATACATTTTTTTTAACAATCGCAACTGCTCAAATTGATGACCGTTCTGGTCCAGGCACTACTGAAAACGTGGAACGATGGAATGGCAAACAGAATGAATGATCTGCTTTGGTATTTGGGCACATTTTCTTTCAATCCCTGCTCTGAATTCATTAACTGTTACCGGTTTTGTGTCACAAACTTCACCTTTCATGAGTCCTTATAAAAAAAGTCCATTGGCGTTAGGTCTGTGGAGCGCGGGATGTATTCAATGCTACCTCTACGTCCAATTCATCTGTTCGGAAAATTTTCATCAATATAGGCCCTCACATAACGATGGTATCGAGGAGGTACACCATCTTGTTAGAAAGAAAAGTCCTCCACGTTCCTAAACACCTCACGAATGCGTGATATGATAAATTTATGTAGCAGGTTCAAGTGAACGACGCCAGTCACGGTGCTATCAAAAAAGAATGGTCAAATTAAACCCCTCGCCGACAATCCACACCACACTGTAGCTCCTAGTAAAATGAACATGATGTTCCTCTGTAACGTGTGGATTTTCAAATTCCCAGTAGCTGTAACTGTGGCGATTAATTGAGCCGTTTAACCCAAATGATTATTTTTAAACTGTCTTTGCACTTCAATATCGTCACACGTTCAGTAACACTTTATTACAAATTTCCTTTCTCCAAGTTTAGTCTAAGATCATCCTCTTTCAACTAAAAAAGAAAGAAAATAAGGCGGCCCATCGAGTGCTGAAATGTGTATACATTTTTTGAGGACACCCCGTATTGTGTGCATGTCTCTATTCAAGCAGTTATATATTACTCTCGTATCCATATAAAGTTTGTACGGCAGTAACATTAGAACTAGATCAATTACCAAACCATGTATCATTTTTAAACCGTGGGTTGATAACTCCGCAAAGATTCTCTGACACCTACTTAAAACTTTCACTTCGGATCTGCATAAATTCGTTACACGAGAACTGTTTACACTTTACAATAGATGATTGAGACACAGAAAGTTTAAATGGCTTTCGGTCTAGATATCACGTTTCTCGTTCGATCCGCGCAAATTATTTATTGTCTGTTGGTCCGTTTATAAAGTATTATTTTCAAAACTATACGTTCCCGTTCGTCGATCGATATCCATCATACAGTTACACTGCACGTCGTGTAATATAAATTTCTTCTTCGGAAACGAACGCGAAACCGCTACAGTTACATATAATCTCTACATAAAAGCGTTTTAAGGCGTACGGGTACGTCTTAAAAGTACACAGTTTCGAACTCAGACGACCCTCTTTGTATCCACTAAACATTTACAAGGCGTAAAAATCGCTTTAGTACCTTTGTCATGAACGGAATGAATTTAAGTATGATAGTGTTCAAAAATATACCATCGATAAATTATATTTATGTTCGTCTTAGAACGACAGTAAAACTCCTTTCACAGTTCTTTAAATCAAATATGTGTTTACGTCGAATCGTAACTTTTATATAGCTTTTTTTTCCTATTGAGTCGGTAATGAACACCGCTAATAGCCGTCTTTAGAGTAGGTGTGAATTGTTTCACCTACCATTGTATTATATTACAGACAACTAATGATGCACATATATTCATGAGTATACAATTTACATTCATGTCTAGTGCTTGATGGAATCGTAGAAATACACGAATTGTTTTCAATATCTTAATGTAAAACAATATCTCATTAATACATTCTGGAATTCATTCCTGTTATATTCTAATCATAAAATGTATGGATATATGTTTTTGATACGTGTCAGATATGAGAAACAAATCGTTAATTAAACTCCACTTTGTATTGAATAGAACCGTCGATTTATGATTGTTGACATTTATATAATGACAGTAAAGTCTCAGATTTACATTTCCTGTAGCAATATGAATATTTAATAGATTCGATTCGCTTTTATATTAAATATGCTTAAAATAAATTTTATATTTATCATTTAAAGTCTAAAAAATGAAAAGTATTCAAATCTTTGGTTCATATATAAAACGATGTGTCATATTAAAAGATCATAAAATAAATGCCTGATCAAATCATATTTTTATGTTTACAGTTTTGTCGTCAAAACTTGAAATTCTAAAAAGTTTCTTGAAAATACATATACTGATATTCAATCAGTTTTTATATTCCGACGTTTATATTTTAAATAAACTTCTTTTTTAAATATATTTAGAGAATAAAAAACGAAAGGCAAATAAAAAAAGGACATACTGTGTAATATAATAGAAGAATTCTTGATCGGATTTTCTTTTCAAATATTTTACACAACTGTTTTTTTTTTAATTTTATGATATTTTTGTTTGTTTTCGATTTTAGTTCATTATTTTTCTTAAACAGTTATAACTTTTGGAAGAAATAAATACTGAAATACATATATTGTAATATAATCTCTCTTTCTATCTCTTTATATATATATATAGAGAGAGAGAGAGGGAGAAAATAATCATTTGAATTGTAATAGTAAATTGTATTACAGTAGTTGAAAATCAAAGGCAAATTTTATAATTTTAGTGATATACTGAGTTTATATTTTTGTCTCATATGTAAATCAGATATCCTTTAATTCTTACAAAAATTCAATATAAGTGCATTTATTATTATCTTATTAATAGTTCATTCTATTCTATCATAGATTGATATTATTTCATTCCTGTTTATAGATTTTTTCTCTCTCTATGTATATATTTATATATTGATCTCTCTCTTTCCATATATATATATATATATATATATTTACTAAATTCGAAATAAAACACTTCTGTAATTTTAACAGCTCTGTAACACTCTCTGTAGATTTCATATTTTGTAAATTATTAATAATTAATTGCTAAAAATAAATTCAGAACAAAATTACACATGATTAGTGTATTTATATTTTCATTAAAGTTAAATGCCAGCATTTACTGCGAATATGTTATGTAATTATCAAATATGTATTTCTAAAGAAATAAAAAATGAATTAATAATAATGATACATATATATATATATATATATATATATATATATATATATATATATATATATAAAATGCTATTAATGTATTCTTTATTCAGTTTTAAATACATATTTAATACGTGGGTTGTAAAAAGTATGCCACAAGTCCGAAAAACACCTTTGTGAATTATAACTAGGTTATAAATGTTTAAATGTTTGCAAATACGTTAATCAGTCTGTTTCCATTGAAACGAAACACATATTATAGGTGCGAAATGCATACAGATCCGTGTTTATATATTTTTTTAATATATTTGCTTATTTTTTAAACATTAGAGTTCGTTGTTGTGGTACACAAATTATGTGAACCAACTTTCCATTTTGGCAATTTACACGTGTTTTTTTCTCTATATATATATATATATATATATATTCGTTCATTCATAGAGTTCAGTATTTCAAAACATTGTAAGTTATAAAATCAAATTGCTTTACGCGTACGTGGTTGTGCCATATTCGAATCCCACTTAATCACTGAAAAAGTCGTCTTCTGTGTTGGTGTTTTTTTTCATATTGCGAATTTTTATATACTCATAAATTAATTGAACTACAACATCGATGAAATAATATTATTGATGTTACAGATAATTTATTTTAATGTATATGGGCTATTAAAAATTCATATAAAAAATGTTGCATAGGAAGATATTACAAACATAATTATCTTGTAATTTGTTTTTTAATGACTCAGATTATCGAATAATAAGTCTACATTGAGTGTTTTAGAATTTTCTGTGGAATATAAGTCAGTATATCTATACCCAATTCTAATTTGTGCATCTAAGATCGAGAAAATTAACGAACGAACTGAATTTTCTGCTCTTATTGTCTTTGTAAAGTAATTATAATATATATCAGTCATACTCAATAGTAATGTTAGAGAAAAGCAGAAAAAAATCAGAGTATTTGTAATAAAAATGATTGAACATAATCAATCTTGAATGAATACGGTTTTATTTTAAGTAGAATTACTTGTTTTCTCTGTTACATAACTTAAAGTGCTTGGAACGCTACACACACACACACACACATATATATATATATATATATATATATATATATGTATGTATATGTACATGTATATGTGTATATATATATATATATATATATATATATATATATATATATATATATATATATATATATATATATATATATATATGTACATATATGAATGTATATTTTATAAATTTCAACCTTATTTTTTTCAATGAAAGTGTAGTTTCATTGCATTCATATTAATATCATTTTAAAATACATTTCTCGGTCTTTATTTTGGTAACATCGATTTTGGTTTTATTATTAATTTTGCTTCAAATTGAGCTAGTGAATTAAAGATGGAAAAGAAGCAAATAAGAACAATCCTTTGTATAAGTTCAAAACGGGTGGTGATGCAGCATAAACCGGTCGTAAATTAAACGATGCTTTTGATGTGGTTTTTTTATATATAAGGTTGGTAGGAAAATAATTACGGTTTTTGTTTTCTGAATTCTAACATTAAAAATATTCACTAATAACATGTTTAATGCAACTTATTTTTTTTAAATAATCTGTGTTATATAGATTTTCATATTTATTCTTAAAATAAATTCAAATATGAAAATAAATAACGGAAAAAATATACAAAATACTGTATTGTTTGGTGGGAAATTAATTTCGGTTTTTGTTTTTTGAACTCTGACCTTATATTTTTCAATGACTGTCATTTTGTCGTGTCCATGTAAATATCATTTTAAAGTGAATTTTAGGTCTGTATTTTGGTTACTTCGGCTTTGGTTTTATTATCAATTTTGTTTCAAATTGGGCTATCGAATTAAAGATGGAAAAGGAGCAAATAAGAGCAGTTTTTTGTATGAGTTCAAAACGGGTAGTAAAACAGCAGAAGCTGCTCGTAAACTAAACGATGCTTTTGATGTTGGTACTGCTAAGGAACGAACGGTGCAATGGTAGTTCCAAAAATGAGGAAGAGAGCCTTGAAAATGAAGAAGGTCGCGGGTGTTCTTCTTCAGTTCGTAACGACCAACTGAAGACATTAGTTGAATCAAAACCGCACACAACAATTCGAGAACTTGCACAAAAGTTAGCTATTAGTCATCCAACAGTTTTGGACCACTAAAGTCACTTATATTGACACTAATGACAAAATAACAATTTTTTGTATCTTCCATACTTGTCCTTAGAAAGTTAGAATGAAATACAGTATCGAAACATATATTAAATATATAATAGAAAAATGTATAAGGATTTAAGGGTCATAAACCGCAATTATTTTTATACCAGCCTAATATATACAATAAGTCTGAATATTTTTTTTGTAGTTTTTCATCCCCATACCTGTACATATTTGTCGAACAGATTTTTTTAACTAACACATGATTAATTAATTATAAAATATCATTTGAAATGTTTGAGAGAAAGAAATGTATTGAGGAGTTATATATAGATTAATTATCGATGAGATTGTAATTGAAGTGAGATTTTTTACTTTTAAATATTAATAATTCATAAACACACACACACATATATATATATATATATGTTTGAGTGCCTGTGTAAAGATTGCATCAAAAATTCATTAATGAACAGGAAATAATAACACGAAATCGTATCACAGACATCTTATCGTGAATATCTATTGATTTATGGCACATTTCATTTATTCAGATCGAATTGAACGTTAACTGCCCACTCAAACTGATATAAGATAAATTTAATGATTGTTTCTGAACGACGATAAAATATGAAGACAGACAGGTGCGATTTCTTACACCTTGTATATCATATATTTTTTTTAACGAGAACTACCAAAATTGTAAATGTCATTGCAACGATCGAGGACCGTCTCTACCGCTGTGTCTCTTAAAACTTTATGTGACGCTGATGAAACGTATCGTCACATTTATGGAACGATTTCTGTATTACAGATGTAAATATTTACATATTTTAATCGAGTCTTACAATGATCCATCCGGTGTGAATTTACTATTCATATTATATGTTTATATTTTTTATAATTCTATCTGGAAATATTTACATACATATTTATATATATATATATATATATATATATATATATATATAATATTCTAATTTTATATTTATATTTTGGTTCTAGTGTACAAATTACATTTTTTTCTTCATAAATTAATTTACAGATATTATATCTATTATTTTTAAAGGCAAGTATAAGTTCATAAATATGTATTATATCTTATTGAAATATGTAGTTTGGTTTAAATAACTATTAATTTAAATAATTGAGGTTCAGATAATCGTAGGTTTAAAATATATCATTTATAAAAAAATTATGAAACGATTTTCTCGACATTATATATATATATATATATATATATATATATATATATATATATATATAT
>CM068315.1:54528055-54560555 GCA_034766995.1 Acanthacorydalis orientalis | reverse complement strand
CCAAGTCGCAATTAGTACTCTCGAAATTATCCACTATCGAATTGATTAATATTAATGTTAATAAAAATTAACACGGAAAATAGTCAGAGTGAACATAATAGTTTTTTTTTCCTCCTTGACTCCTCTTCTTATAAATAATTAGTTGTACGAATACTGTAATACTTGTAATATTTGAACGGCTGAAAGTGGTCTCGAACGAGTGTCTATTAATATTTTGAGACATTAATTATTATAATTAAATGTAATTATATATGAGCAATTAAAATTCAAGTATTTAATCACAGGTCTTTTAATGTATAAATCATTTTTTTTATTTTTTGAAGACGGTCTATCAAAAATATTCAAGCTCAGAAAATATTATTCAATCGATATTGATTCAGATGTAGATTTTTTTAATATATATATATATGTATAGAGAGAGAGAGAGAGAGAGAAAGGGGAATGAAGAAAAATATTCCACTATCTAAATCCGAAAGTTGAACATAAATTTACAATTCCTAAATAATACACAAAATCTTATTCTAATTTAAAAACTCCCCATCTCTCATCTGAATTTTATTTTCATTCTTTATACAAATTTAGAACATTCTTTAAATTTATTGTTAACAATACAAAGCGATCTAAAAATGTCTGGACAGTATCTGTTTTTATGTTAATCAAAAATAAATGAGTAGAAATATTATACAGCAGTAGAAACAATTTAAAAATATGTTTAAATAAATAACAATAATTAAGAAGACACAGTATATGAAACAATTTATTAAACACATGTTTCTATACTATATTTCATTCTCACTTTCTAAGCACAGGTATGAAAACCCACCCCGATAAACAGAAATGAAAGGAATGAGAGAGAGGAAAGGGAAGGAATTAGTAGGGAACGGACACAACCATAATTTTATGTTCATTATGTGTCTAAATATTTTTTCAATATAGTTTGTATGTGGGATTCGCCGAAAAGATTTTAGCATCGTTTGCATGAGTACTGAACATCAGTTTCATAGCACAAGTATTCTTCTATTTACTATCGAATTTTTAACGCAACTTTATTTTAAAATATATCGTTTCATACACTGTTACATTATATATAAATGTTCTTTTTTGTAAAATTTTCAAAATTCACCGACACTATTACTCTGACTGTTCTCTTATTTATTGAAATACACAACAACTAATTTATTTTTATATTAATAGAAACTTTCACATTTGTGGAAAAAAAACAAATACTATGTAATTTTTAATGCATTCTCTACCTTTTATGAGAAACACTTTTAAACCATATATTTTGAAATCATAAAATGATCGAAAATACCAGAGAAACTAATTGCAAATATTTTTAAAATATGTATTACACATACATGTGTATCTATGTGTATATATATATACACAGACACAATGTATGTGTGTATTACCAACATTAATTTTAAAATATTCAAGTGGATGTCAGTTTATCAGGTGTTTCAATTGATTTCAAATATGAATGAATTATTAATGTCTCATAAATTTATTGGCAATGTTTTGTCAATTATTGACATCTTGTGATTGGGAAAAAAGTTAATAAATAGTACGTGATTAATTTCTAGTTAAATATTTACCAATTTAAATAAACATCATTATCTGACATTAAATTTTATATACAAAAATATATGGATTTAATATATATATATATATATATATATATATATATATGTATGTATGTATGTATATATGCAAATGATTGTACAAATATAGAGTTGTAGCAGTTGAGATATATTACTTTATTAAAACAAAAAAATATCCGATGAACTTTCTCTCTCAAGTGTAAATTTAAAAGACTGATTTGGAAACGAGATACGTCCACACAAAATAGAAACGTCTTTTGAATAACAAATATTTGCAGAACTTATAACTATAAATACATGTTTAACGTTAATTGTTCTCGGAAAAGAACGAAGTGTAGTCAGTTAATGGAAATCCTCTACCGTTTATTATTAGTCAACATTTTTATTCGCCGTGCTAATTACCCAGTGTTCGCAGATACGGTCTGTGTGCCTGTCTGAAAATGTTTCGTTGTCGGATATGACATGTTAGTAAAAACTTTACTGAAGAATGTTGGAAATACCTGTCAACAATAAATCATTCATTGAGCGTTTCGCTGGAATTTTTGTACAGGCTAACGTTCTATTTAGTATGCGTGGTGGTGGGTTCGGATTTCTGAAAGGCGTTAAATGACTTACTAGAAAAGAATTTTAAGTCAATTTATATTTTGATTTTTTTTAAATATACAAATTGTTCCCTCTCTTCATATACATATATATATATATATATATATATATATATATATATATATATATATATGCAATCAAGTCTATTTTTATGCAGTAGATGCGTTCTACAAAAAAACAGCATAAAAAATTACACAGAAAATACATAACACTTTGAAAAATTTGATATATTTTCCATAATTTTCTAAAACTGCATTAAACCAAAACAATGAGTTAAAATATATTCAAAACTGTATGAAAAAGTTTATGGAAATTCAATAAAATAAGAATTGCTAAAAAAATCCATCGAAATTATGAAAGAAATTGATTTAAAACTTAAAATAAGTCTGTTTTAAAATTTCTTTCATTTAATTTTATTGAAAAGTAACAATTCTTTTTATATTTTTTCATCGGAATTATCATCACTATCTAACAATGTTCGGTATCATTTACAATGCGAAATCACTTTTACCACTAAAAGAGACAAGAGATATCAGATCTGTGTGGTAAAGTCAATGGTTCTTCACAAACAGAATGAGAATCAACTTCACCCTCGCTCTACGAGTATATTGATTTTTTTCCTGACAGTGTAAACAGTGATTAAACTTTTCGATGATGATTTTACTATTTTTCATGCAGTTCGCAATATACAATTCTCCAGTTCACTTTAGAATTTGAAAGCTCGTTCGGAATTTATATCATTAACAAGTATTTGTTTTTAAGTTTTATGTTTTTGTCTGATATTGGCTACTCTTCTCTGTGAACCTGATGTGGTTATCGCGCATTGGGATTCGATCATTTTTATCTAAAATTTGTCATGTATTATTAGCAATATTGCTGCGGATGTGTCATATCTCGACTTTTATAGCTAGGAGAACCATTAACAAGACAATGATTTTCCAATTTATTGCAAAGTTGAAGACCTTCTCGAATTATATTTGCAATGAATGGGATAGATTTTTCTTCCACTTCTCTATCGTTTTCTGGATCTTCGACGATATCTAAAGTTATACCAATAATATCATCGTCACTCAATGCATTATCCACAAGCAATTCAACAGCATCATTCTGGGTAAAGGTACCAAAACCTTCTCCACCAATTTCATGTGTCAAATTAATGATTTCAGCTGATAATGTCGATGTTTGAACGATTGTACTGTTTGCAACACATCCAGGCGAAGCTGCTTTTAAGCAGGCATTTTATTCCAATTTTTATTATTTTTTTATTCCAATATTTATCGAAAAAATGTTCATTGTCCTAAATAACAACTTGGATCTCCCATCTCAATATCTTTTTTAATATTCAACTCTAGCATATCACATCACAATCAAATTAACGTTTCGGTTCATGCGATAAAATACACTTATTCAAATATTAAAAAAAAATTACTTGTTATTATTTTCGAGTGACTTATGCGGATTTTGATAACGAGATCATCATCTTTAAAGCGAACAGACAACGAAAATCCATCAGTCACATGCACATAATCAAATCCAAATAAAATATAGCACTTAGTTGCAACATTTGGTCATATAATTAGACCTGGTTTATTTATGAAAAGTTTGAGAACTTATTGGCTAAAAATTACAACTTTTATTCCACAGTAATACAGAAGACCACAGGACTGTATAATGGTTTTTATTCATTAAGCATTCTTGAATCTGTTAAAAAAAATATGGAACACCTTTTTGGAATACTTGTCTCTCTCTCTCTCTCTCTCTATATATATATATATATATATATATATATATATATTTAAGTAGATGTTATAAATTCAAAAATGTATTATACAAACAAACTGCATTCATTAAATATTGATAATGTCTTATTTTACACAGTATGTATGTAAATGTTTATTTCACGACACAGGAAATAAGTGCTTGATGAATAATTATGCGCATTTAATTATATTTCGCATCCTTGTATGATTCACTCGAAATAAAATCGAAGTAATTCGTGTTGCATTAAAAAGTTCCACACGAATTGCACAATATCGGTTCGAGTTCGTTTACTCATCATCAGTCCACGAACGCCCACACACCCGAGGAATTCTCGAATTCCGATACATGTGCAGACTTGACAAATCGTCTGAGAACTTGCCACAATCACACATTAAGAATCGCAATCGTGTGCCGAGGAATACATTTTACACCTCAGGGTTCAATGTACGTTTTTGCGGTGCGAGTTTATATCTGCGACACACAGATTTAATACCGTTTCTTGTTGAAAACGGAGTCAATGTGACTCACATTATAATTAGAATCACATTTTGACTCACGTGAAACAAACGAAAATGTTCACAGAGCCGGATTGTTCTCTGGGCAAATTGGGAAGTTGCTCGGAGCGTTAAGCTACTTTTTTTTCGAGAGCAGTCTGTATTTGTTGTACGGTCGTGTAGTCGGTTTTGTGTTTTCACATAAACTGAATTTTATCACTACAGTAAACGTTTTTTAGTAACGTCTAAGCTGACAACCTTCTTGATGTTTTATTCATTGACAATTATTTATGATTCAAATAAAAAAAAACGGTAGAAAGTTTTGACACCACTCATTAGCAGTGTTTAGTTAATGTTATAGAATATATATATATATATATATATAAAACCATTCAATATTTATTTATTACCATCGTTGTAACACAACAACTTTTAATATAAACGGATATTTTGATTACTTTAAATATAGTGATATGAGAACAGATTTTTTTTATTTTCGAATTCTTAAATTCCGCTAATAATATACATAAAGTCAGTGCTATTTGAAATCTACATTCATGCTATGTTTAATTTTCATATAAAACATATTAAATATAAACGACAATTTATTTATATCTTTTAATACATATTAATCAGCATTTTAAATTGGCTTCTAAATATATATATTTTTAGATAATGAACACGGAACGTCCATGAATACTAAACTGTGCATAACATCTTATTTATTGATTCATTAAAACATATTTAATTAATTTATCCGAGAAATCCAATTTGCGCGGCTCGTAATTTGTATATAATTTAGAAGTCTGTTAATTTTAGGGCATTTTATGGTAAAAAAAAAAACACATTTCGTAGTTCTCCATATAAATTTTAATCTGCATCACATCTTAATAAAAATGTCTTATTATAATGAATTAATTAAATCAACTCGTTTTAAAATTGAATATTTGTATCTAATAATTTTTTTTTCAAATTGTATCTTCATGATGAAATTAGCGACATTGACCCATCATTAAGTTCATCCACCGTTATACATTCATTTCGATTATAGTTTTTTTTTAGCTACTATTGAACATTGACCAAATATCATGTATTGGGGTAACTTTACCTGTTTTCATACGTTTAGATCGTGTATTCTCATTATCAAAACGAATAAATCTCTGAAACATTTCGAACCCAACACAAGCCATTGCGGCACGAATAAGAGATAAAGATTGAGGTTTTCATAATTCAGTATATGCTCCTGGTTATATTTATGAACACCAGCTACAAGAAGGATTCTCAAAAATGCTTCAAGTTCTTCTTAGATAATCTTTAGAGGAGGCCGTTTGAAAGCAAGATATTTTCGTATCGGTTTATTGTTATAATTTTCTGTCACTTTATGGCCTTTTTTATTAGGTTGATGTAAAATATAATAATTGCGGTTTTTATGTATCGGGTATAAAGATGCATATATCAGTTAAAATTTATATTTATTAGTCAAAATAAAGACACCATTGGCTTGCACACATTTCTCCTAATGGGAAACAAGTTTGTTTATTCTTATAAGATAGAATTCTGGAGTCCTGGAATTAACGAATTCATCGAAATCGTTTTGAGTTGAAGCTTGATTTTTGAAAAGCTTCTTTCGCAGGATATTGCTCAACAGATTGTAGATTTATGAAAATATAAAATATTTTTTAAAATTGTCAGTCCTTCATTAAAGAAGTGAATGAAGAATGTAAGTTGTATATATTTTCATAGACACGAGATAAATTTAATGAAAACGTATAAAATTTGTGTAAAATATTCAATTGAATTTAAACAATTAGTGACAAACAAGTATTCGAGTTTGAATAATTAACAGAGGTCGATATTAATTGATTATTCAGTTGCATGGATTTTGTGTAGTAGAACAAACGAGATCGATTCAGTTTAATTTGTTCGCATCTATCAAACGCGGCGCAGTCATTTCAACCGGTTGCACAAGACTGACGGATAAATTTTAAAGTAAACAACAAAACCGCCATTAGTATAAAAAAAAGTAAAACCACAACAACTTGCAGTCGTAATATTACATGTAATCATCGGCGAAGTCGAGGCATACATGAAAACATCACAAATACAATTAGAACGGACCAGTTGAGTCAGTCATGAACTCTCCGATGACTCCATTATGAGAAACTTCCATATAAGGCGAACAAACCTGTGCTCGAGACATTTAAACATGATCGAAACCTTAGTTAAATCTTTGATTATTTATGTTCGATCTCTGTCTTGTCCGAGCGTTCGAGTGTGCGCGCGTCGTCGTCGCCGGAGATGCATTCGAAGTGCCGAGGCAATGGACGGAAAAAAAACATGCTAGACAAGATGTTATTTTCGGTTGATAGTAACTTTTAATCTGAACGTATAAATTGTAATGAAATGGTGTCCGTTACACAGATTTCAGACTTAAAGACCGATTTTAACATGGTTTCTAGTTTGTTTCATTTGCATAGTACACGCATCGAATGTGAGAATTTAGAGTTTCGTTTATCGGAGGAAGTAGCGTTCGTCGGTGATTTTTTTTCTGTTGAAAAAAAATCCACAGACATTTTAAGTAGAGCGAACGCAGTACGTCGCGATTAAATCGAACCGCACGATAAATCAAAATAAATAAAAGATTTGAAGGGCATGAATTTCCAGTGTTTCCTAATAATGTTAATAGTAAATGACCTGCAATTATATTAGCGGCTAATCGAACAGCTAACGTTCCTGGACGAATAATATTTCTAATTGTTTCGATACAAACTATAAATGGTATAAGAATTGGGGGTGTTCCTTGGGGAACTAAATGTGCTAATATATGTTGAGTATGGTTAAATCATCCATAAATTATAAAAGATAACCATAAAGGTAGAGCTAATCCTAAAGTTAAAGTAAGGTGGCTTGTTCTTGTAAAAATATAAGGAAATAATCCTAAAAAATTATTAAATAAAATTATTGAAAATAAACTAATGAAAATAAAAGTTAAACCTGAATGTCCTGAAGTTCCTAGGCGAGTTTTAAATTCTTTATGAAGAGTATTTAAAATAGAAAATCATAAGAAAGAAAATCGTGTTGGTGAAATTCAATAGATTATAGGAATAATTAATAACGATACCGTTGGTGACGAACGGAACGAAATCACCGTCGTCGTTATTGATCGAATCACCGGAACAGTCGCCGGCTAATTTAGACGAAATTAAAATTCTTATAAAGAATAAACACGTCTGAGAGTATTCCGAATAACGTGTATTTAGATAGAATGTTCATTCGTGGCTTCATAATAAAGAATTCCGAGCCGTTCGAGCTACTTTACCTTAACTGAACGTCCGTTTGTTTTAGGAACGGTTCGCTTTATTTATTTTTAATTCTGATGTAATTAATTAGTACACGTAATACGAAATCCGTTTACACTGAGTCTGTCACTAAAAAAAAAACATGTCGAAACTTGCGTTGCATTCAATGCAAATAAAACAAAGTGTTGTGTGGGAACACAGAGCAGTGGGTGCATTGACGGGCAGTAGGTGTAAATTAGCAATACCTAGATCCTTCATACCATATAGATCACGCATGTAAATACCTTTTTTTTAAATCTTAACGGACGTATGTTATACTATATACATATATATATATGTTTTCCTTGACTCCGCCGTTAAGATCTCTGGGACCATGTATTTGACGCCCAAACACTCATTATAACAATAATATTCGTCTAGAAAATAAACTGTCAGACTTTTTCGGCGTCTCGTTGTATTATATTAATAAAACATTATGTATTCCATTTAAATTAAGTCGTAGTACTTAGTAATATTTTTTTTAAAATAGTATCACGGTACATGACTTTTTTTAAGATCGTTGTATAGAAAAAATCGAATAATTAGATTGATTACTTTTATCTGATCAAATATAGAAGAAATTTAAAGTTAATTAATTTCATCACCTGACTATTTTCGAATAACAGCAATAGAAACTGCTCGTAAACTAAACGATGCCTGTGGGGTGGGTGCTTTTAAGGAACGTACAGTGCAATGGCGGTTCCAAAAATTTCGTGCTGTGGGCGAGAGATTTATAGATGAAGAAGGGTTGCGAAAGTCCTTCTTCAGTTCATAACAACCAGCTGAAGGCGCTGGTTGAATCACAACCACAAATAACAATTCAAGAGCTTGCACAAAAGTTAAGTGTTAATCATCAATCAGTTCTGGACCACTTAAAACAGCTATGAAAATCAAAAGAGGAAAAAACTCACATGACTTTGAAGGTCATAAACCGTAATATTTTTCTACCAATCTAAAACCTTTATAATATTTTACTGTTAGTGAATGTACATTCCAATTTCTTTGTTTTATTGTAATTGATTCTGTGAAAAATTCCATTATCCACCACAACAAAAGTTTTTATTTCGAATAATCTTGTCACCAGTGAGTTTATAAAACATATATTCAATTAAAATCGAAGTAGAAATCACACTTTATATTATATAAAAATGTGAAATATAATTATCTATTAAATAGAAAAGATCATCTTAAAAATGAAAACTATAAATAAAAGCTATGTAAAAGTGAACGAACTTGTTAAAATTCAATATCGTTTCAAAACGGATTATCGGCTGTAACATCTTTTATGTAGTTTCTCTAATACTCGAACCGAGTACACACTGAGAGCACGATTTCATTTCGCTTCGATCCTTCAGTTGCATTACACCCGTCACGTCTGACTTTCCTGAAACTAAGTTCCCATTATTTTTTACATTTATTGCACGTCACCGCCTCTGTTTCAATCCTTTTACGAGTACATTCTCCACAATGAAATACCACTCACTTAAGTGTAGTCTTTGATATTCACCTTTAACAATATATTAACTTGTTTGATATTCACATTCTCGATTCTTTGAATGTGTGCAAGATTGAAACGAATCGTACATGCATTATAAAGGTTATTTTGTACAGTCTACTCACATAGATAAAAGATGTCTATCAGAAACGATCGTCGTTAAATTTTATTTTTATCACATACTCATAAAACATAGAATATCAGCGTCTAGTGTTTAGAAATTGACATAAATTAAATCGGCATATATATATATATATATATATATATATATATATAGGGAGAGAGAGAGAGAGAGAAATAAGAGGGATTCGCCTCCTGCTCGCTGCCCTCACCAACCCCTGGGCTCGCTGCGGTCTCCCACTTGTCAATTATAAGCCTGTACATATAATCGAATGAAACAATAAACATATTTTTTAAAATTCATTTATGTCTTCATAATTATTATCACAGATATATCGCAACATATTATATATATATATATATATATATATATATATATATATATATATATATATATATATATATATTCATTTGAAGGATAACACATTTCATTATATATTTTACATTGAAAATAATATAAATAACAACAACTTAAGTATTAGAAATTAATGTTAGTCCTTTAAAAACCAGGAATCTTTAGTGTTATTTATTTTATAGCGGTGTAAACGTTAATCATAATTTATTGAATTTTGGTATAAAATTCTATTAGAACATATCAGACAAAGTCAGTAAGTTACACGTTTGTAATGTTTATATTTTTGAAAATATTTGGGAGCGAAATTTTCGTTTGGGTCGAAACAGAACCGAGTGACTGATGAATGTTAATAAAGATGATTGAACAGGGTATAATGTTGACATTTTAATAGTTGACATTTTCTAAAATTTTAATATTAGGTTTCATTAAAATTTTCTAGGGTTTTGGTTAATTATAAACAAACATACATACATATATATATATATATATATAAATATTATATATATATATATATATATATAAATATTATATATATATATATATATATAAATATTATATATATATATATACACATCATTAATAATACTGTTTTTATAATATTTTGAAAACTTCTGATAAATTATAAGAAATGTCAGTCAATCTCTCTCTCTGTATATATATATATATATATATATATATATATATACATATATTATATTTATATATACATATATATATATATATATATACATATATATATATATATATATATATATATATATATATAATATATATATATATATAACATATATATATATATATATATATATATATATATATATATATATATATTTGTATGTTTGTTAATGTTGACAGCGCTTGTTATAAAACTCTATATAATAGTAAATTTTACAAACAAGATAATTCCTCACTATCGAATGTCACGTTTGATAAATATTTCTCGACCGGTTAATTATTTTCGCGAGAAGACATTGAAATATTTCAGGATCCGTTGCGCTAATTTAAATAACGATTCAGTAAACCGTGTCAACTATTAATTCGCCTAGCAAGTTTACAACAAAAAAAAAAAAAAAAAACAACAGTTCCAAACAGGTGTTACATAAAAATGTTGCTTCTGATAAACGTTACAGCGAAATGTCACTAAAAATAATAGATGACATAATATTCGAACATAACGCCTACCAGGTAAAATGAACTGTCCTTGTCAAGGTAGACATCTAGAATAATCCATCGCCCACACCACGTGTACGTCATCGTCGTCGTCGTCGTCGACGGCGACGTTGTTGTTTGTTGTTCAACGACATTGCTTTGTTACATGGATCAAAAGTAGTTTTATGAAGAACAAAAGACGTTATGCATTGTTATGCAAATGTCATTAATTATCTTCTTGAGTATTTGAATCCATTCAGTATTCAAATTCTGTTCGTACTTAGAATAGATACTTGTCAAATTCGGTAGTACAATAATGGGTTTACATGAGAATAGACTCCAGCATGAAGTCGTTCCGTTGAAATCGTTTACAACGATTAAGTAACGAATAAGACAGTACACTAATGAAATGTATACAATTAAGATAATTAAAATGGTCTACCGATTCCAACGTGCGCGGTTCAAGTGTACCGTGCCTGCTCTTCATTGTAAGAGGTAAGGAGTAACGGAATATCAATGTTACATACAAAGATGTGATGAAAGATTCAAACCAGAGACCGATTTGTCAAATCTAGGTTTCAGTTACGCTGGCTCATAATTTATTTATTTGTTTGTATTCTAGAATCTCTGTTCCAGTTACCCGACAGTAATTAATTTTATCATAGAGGTATTTAATTTCCAATCTTCTCACTATTTTATAAATAGAAATTTCAAATTGACCTTTGAAGGAAGTACCAGTTATTATATTTTTTATACATACATATGTATCACTCAGTGTAAGCCTTGTATAGTAAAAACAGTCGTTTGAAATCAAACCGGAATAAAATCAGGCTGTTTTTGATTTAATATGAAGATGTTTACTACAATATTTTTGTTACAGTACAGAGTTAAAGGAAAATTATCGATAGAATGATTTTAAAGATGTGAATCAATGTAAATAGTTATTCTGTCAGAAGTTCTGTAATTTTATTTCAGAGCCGAAATTGAATAAAAAAAATAATGAATTTTGGTATGAAAAGTTTACTCTTAATCAGAGAAATTTTTTTTTGTTAATACTTTGTAACTATTAGATTGGTAAGGAAGTAATTGTGGTTTCTTTTTTCTGAATTCCAACATTAATTTTCTTTAATAAAAGTGTCATTTCATTTTATTCATGTTAATATCATTTTAAAGTGCATTTTTCGGTCTGTATTTTGGTAAAATCGACTTTGGTTTTATTATTAATTTTGCTTCAAATTGGGTAATTGAATTAAACTTTGCCCGTCTCTTAAAATTGACCGGGAACCAAGGAATGTAAAAAGGTCCAGAAAGAGACCAATGAACAGATGGGATAAGGATATTAAAAACTTTCTTCGAAATCTGTGGAAAAGAGAGGCACTGAATCGAACAAAATGGAAAATCATGGAAGAGGCCTTTATCCATCAGTGGATTAACAGAGGTTGAAGATGATAATGATATATATATATATATATGCACATGTACAATTTTTGAATCGAATGCGTTATAGTTGCGCAGTCCACCTGATTTGGAACTGTGCTTTCTGTTTATTTTATAACTTAAATGTAGTTTCGAAGTATTTACAAGTTCCCCCCGTGGCGATAACATTAATCTATATGTGTATGTCTTGACCGTTCATTCTACCTCAGACAGATTACGATTCGTTTCTGACATACAACTATTCATACAATCACATTCTTAGCTCTAACGGACGTCTGTTTTATCAAGCATATTAATTATAATGTCATTCATACTTTTTTTGATATGATTTTTTCATAACAACATTCAATGTGTTTATTACACAGACAAATAAGATAATCAATCTAAACAGTGATGTACTCGCAATACATATATACATATATACATATATATATATATATATATATATACTGCTTATAAAAACTGATCTTTTAGAAATCAATTTTTCATTCCTCCACAAACCACATTTTTCCAATCACAAATGATCATTAATTGATTGTCACTTGATTATGGCTTATGCACATTTCGACGACGATGCTGTTATTCTCAGAGCGCTATGATACAAAAGAAATCTTGCATCGCAAATGAGAAAAATGATGATTGTTCCATGTCTCAGCACTCGAAGGATCACCATAAAGACATGCATCATAAAAATTGTCAATTATCTTTGTCTGATATCGATGCCTGACTTATAGTTTTTATTTTAGATCTCAAATAAAACGTTTAATTAGCTATTTTCCAATTCAATTATTTCATTTTATGTATAAAAGTATCATTAGCCATATGTTTATATTTTAAGTTATTGTCAAGAATAGAAATTATGAAAATAAAAGGTGTGTGTCACATATGTCTTCCGTTCATTAAGAGGATAAATATTAAACATGAATCAAATAGTGTTTTCTATGTCTTATTTACACACTGTCATTTAAATAATTTCAAATTAATATCTGAGCTATTGATCGTGTAGCAAAAATGTTGTTATTAAGATTTTGAGACGGTTCCGTGGAAGAACCACATCCGATAAACAGAAATTATCACTGAACTTGAACATTTTTATCTTCGTGCAGTACCAGTAATAATAAAAAACAATAATAAAAAAGGGAATGACAAACAACAACAATACATAACTCTTTAACGTTGATTACTTCATGCAGCTTTATGTTTCACTCTCAAAGACACGTACTAAATAAGCAACTTTAATTGGAATGACTTGCAGTATAGTAGATTCATCTATGGAAAACCGTTTATACTTGTAGGCTGTTATGGTTATTAACGAGAACCCACGCATGTATTAATTATACCCATGAATATGTTGTCTCTCGCAAATACGACTAGAAGTCTTATTGACAGTTGATACAAATGCTTTCAATGTACGTTTTTCTTCAACGAACCTGTGTTAAAATTTAATACATACATAAGATCTTCAAATACATTTATCATTATGTTTTATTTACACACACACACACACACATATATATATATATATATATATATATATATATATAATTGTAATCCATTTAATTCTTCATTGTTGAACTCTAAAACTCCTACATAAGTTCAAAGAATATTTGTACAATGAAACACCGTGACTAGAAAGTAATTCTCGTTAGTTCATATGTAAGTTAACTGTATTTATGTCATTATTTTGTGTATATTATTCTCTAAGAATAGATTCAAGTTTTCCAGTGTCTATCTGGAAATTTGTTTTAGTTATAAAATTTAAATTCTTTTTTTTCCACGAATGCAATTTTAATTAACTCAAATATATAAATAAAATTATAATTATAAATATTCTATTTTTCTTAAAAATATATAATATTTGAGTATAGAAAATAGTTATAGCTAAATATTTTAATTAACTCAAATATATAAACCAAATTATAATTATAAAAATTCTACTTTTCTTTAAAAAAAATATATAATATTTAAGTATAGAAAATCGTTATAATTACATATTTTAATTAACTCAAATATCTAAAAAAAAATTATAATTATAAATATTCTACTTTTCTTAAAAAGTATATATAATTTTTAAGTATAGAAAATCGTTACAGTTAAATATTTTAATTAACACAAATATTTAAACAAAAAATAATTATAATCTACTTTTCTTCAAAAAAAAAATATAATATTTGAATATAGCAAATCGTTACAGTTAAATATTTTAATTAACACAAATATACAAGCAAAATTATATTTATAAATATTCTACTTTTCTTCAAAAAAAATATATGATATTTGAGTATAGAAAATCATTATAGTCAAGCTAAAAAAAAGTCTCGAGCCGATAATAATCTTTTATTTATTTGTCGAAAGTTCACCGACACTGAATGATTTCGAAATAAATTTAATATTCACTTTATTCTTAATAACTAAACGTACTTCAGAGGTGCATTAAAATCGCTAACCAATTAAATTACTCATTTAACGGTTGTCAATTCTTCACATTGTATGATTATTGCGTTTCTGTTTAAATTCATTTACCCTTGAATAAAAAATAACAGCGCCGGTGTCAAAATAAAATTACTACCGATTTTATCGTCGTCTCGCTATCAGAATTCCATTAAAATATTATCTTATATTTCATTAAAATTGTATATAATTTCGGCCGTAGACACATGTTACGGTTTGTTTATTTAAATACAGTGTTTAATTTTTTTACGAAGTGATTTTCATTTCAAAAAAAAGCCGAATATGTTGTAACTATTTATTAATGTAAATGTTATATTCTAAATGATTGCATGGTATTTTATAAGTGATTGTAAACCACTTTATCAAATTATCAAATTATGAAATGTTAAAATGCAAATCGTTCATATGATACTGTAAAATTTCTGCTTGATATTCTATAAATAGTTAGTATAGACTTGTATCGATATTTAATCTATTCGAGAGTCATGTATCCGATTAAAAATTATAAAAGACGCACAAAAATTCATTAATAAAAAATATGAAAATTTACTCCAAAGCGAAACATACAAAAGTACGCAATAATGTTTCGAAAGAGACATAAAATATTTATTTATTTTACTTAATTGAATTTTTTCCAGACAAAAGACCGTTATTTCTATAAAATGCAAACGAGTGGTGTACTATTCAAAAATCAGCTTTTTCCGAAATTGTTTTTTCCTAAACAGCAATATATCATTTGTTCAAAATACAGACCATTCTTTCGTCGCGGAATTTAACTTCTGCCAGAAAAGTGGGAAAAAGTCATAGCTTCCGAGGGCACATATTTTGATTAATGTATTCACATATTTTGTTATTGAAATAAATTCTCAAAGAACACAAAAAACAGCGAATTTCAATGCAACCTCCTAATTATATATATATATATATATATATATATATATATATTAGTTCGATTATTTTATAATTTCAAAATATATGATTTAAAAGAGTTTCGCATAAAAAGTAGAATGCATTAAAAATTACATAGTATTTGTTTTTTTTTCCACAAATGTGAAAGCTTCTATTAATATAAAAATAAATTAGTTATTGTGTTTTCAATAAATAAGAGAACAGTCAGAGTAATAGATGTCGGTGATTTTTGAAAATTTTATATTAAAAATTCGATAGTAAATAAAAGAATACTTGTGCTATGAAACTGATGTTCAGTACTCATGCAAACGATGCTAAAATCTTTTCGGCGAATCCCACATACAAACTACATCAAAAAAAACTTATTTAAGGACATAATGAACATAAAATCAGGGTTGTGTCCGTTCCCTACTAGTTCTCTCTCCCTCATTCCTTTCATTTCTGTTCATCGGGGTGGGTTTTAATCAAGACATCTGGGTTTTTTGCAATTTTTCCCAGATCAAGGCACTGTGATATACAAATTTTGATTTGCAAATATCATGAAACAAGAAAATCGTCACTACATATTTTGGTTGTCGTGGAAATCCGCCCCTTGGAACTAAAACAACGCTGAAGGTATCGACATCCACCTGAAGTTAAGCAAGATCAAAATCGCTTAAAAAAACTCCACTAGTAGTAACTACACTTGCGCCTATCTTCAAGTAGATATTGGAGACTGATTTTAATTCTGATTTATTATTTGTTTTAGATGGGATGTAATTTATGATTTCAGCTATATTATTATTAAATTATATTTTAATTATTAATCAGATTTAAAATCAGCCTCTTGTATTTATTAGAAGATACTAGAGACTGATTTTCAAAATTAAAAGTGAAGAACCGATAATCGTACGATCTAAAAGGATCAAGACCATCAAGACTGTTCTGCATATCTTGTTAAAAACATTTAGATGATTTCTTCTCTTTTCATGTACATATGCAGGCAAGGCGAAAAATTTATACATCTTCCTCAATTTGTCTTTGCCTTAAGACCGTTTCTTTTTCTGCGACGATTATATATTGCGATTATTATTTTTCACTACATATTATTTAAAAAAAAATATTTGAATTATTCTAAAAGTTAAATCTATCAGCATATCGAAAGTTATATGAAAACCTATATAACAAATAAAAAATTCTCATATATTTTATTCAAATCATTCAATATTAAAAAAGACTCACTAATAGCATGTTTAATGTAATTTATTTTTTAATAAACTATATTAATTAAATTTTCATATTTATTCTGAAAATAAATCCAGTTATGAAAATAAGTAATGAGAAAAATATACAAAATACTGTGTCTGTTGGTAGGAAATTAATTGCGGTTTTTGTTTTCTGAATTCTGACTATTTTTTCAACTAAAGTGTCATTTCATGTTAATATCATTTTAAAGTGCAATTTTAAGTCTATATTCTGGTTAAATCGGCTTTGGTTTTATTATTAATTTTGCTATTAAAATCTATCAATATATCAAAAATTTTATAAAAACTTATGTAACGAACTAAAAATTCTTAAACACTTTATTTAAATCGTTCGATATTAAAACGACTCGCTAACAACATGTTTAATGAAATTTATTTTTTAATGAACTACATCAAATTAATTTTCATATTTATTCTGAAAATAAATCATGTCTGAATTTATTTTCAGAATAAATATGTTTTCAGAATAAAATTTATTTTCAGAATAATTATTCATAAATTCAAATGATATGAAAAATACCCAGTAACACAACATGTTCAATGTATTATGTTTTATTTTTTTTTTTAAATAAACTTCATTAAGTAAAGAATCAAATGTATTATGAGAATAAATTCTAATATGAATACAAGCAATGAAAAGAATATACATAATATTATATAAACAACCATGATATTATTTTCTTCTTAATTTACAATGATATAAAATCTTGCCTTCTCTATAAATAGACTCGTATTTATTACTCGAAAACTGTTCATTTCGAAGCACTAAACTTTAATATAAATAAATAAATAAACAAAACCACAACAAATATGAATGTTGTAAATTTATTACAGATGTTTTACAAGTCGTATTAAATTACAAATATTAATATCCTATAGTTATATGAACATTATATATATATATATATATATATATATATATATATATATATATATATATATATTTGTATATATAATTAAAATAAACGTATTGTATATAAAATGAGTACTTTATAATAATTATTACTTTGCACATTATAATTAAATCATAAAATAGCTTAACTATTATGTAAATACATCCAACTGATTTTGAAATATGTATAAGTATTTCAGAATAATTATAATAGTTAAGAAAAACAAACATATCATTAAAAGAAAGTATGCTTCATATTCATTAAACATCTTTTTAATATACGTGGGCGCGGCCAAAAATTAACATTTATGTATGAATAGAAATATGTGTGTATATATATAAATATATATATATATATATATATATATATAACTTGTACGAATTATACCTTAATTAACTTAATTAGTGTACGAAGTAATGGAACGACAAAATTTTATTTATTAATGTTTGCGTGATTAAAGGCGTGAGCTGTTTATGTTTTGCAAACTCCTATTGTTTACTTAGTTTTTAATTCGTGGACGTGGCTGTAAATTTTCGTGCTTATGTTCAAATATCATGTGAAAATAAAAATGATATTTCGTACGTGCACGAAATATAATTTTTAGTAAACATTTTACTGTTAAAATATGTATTTTACCTTCACCTGCGATTTCAATTAAGGAAAAAAAACGTTTTGTTTACCTTCTTTCAGGTCACTCGTTTAACCCTTTACGGTCCACTGTCCAGACGTTCTGGACATCGTGTTTCGATTCGACAGGTCCACTGTACAGTCCTTCTGGACAGGTTTCATTGCCATGCTGAAGATGAAGGTGTCGAGAATGTCTGGACAGTGGACCGCAAAGCGTTAAATATTTATATCAATGACATAAAAAATTATAACGTTAATTGTAGTTAACAAAGCCAGATGTCACATATTTTTATTATGTTGAATAAATTCAATGTGTTTTACAAGAAATGCAGATTAACTCTTCCAACCCTGTGCCGTTTTAAAACTCTCTGTACCGGTGCAGCAAATACAGTTTATCAACAATATTTTCTTTTATGAAAATCACTGTTCATGAAAGATTAGAATGGATTCTCAATTACTTGAAAATCAAAGTCACTCTTACACTACCGATTAGTATCAACAGAGTATGAGTATTGCAAGAAAATAAAGAAATCTGGAAATAAACACCCCCACTCTTACTCTCACTATCTCAATGTACATAAGAAGCAATCAAAGATGGTCAATAATCATTTATTAATCTTTTTTATCAGGATTTTTATTGTGATTTGTGGAGTGAGAAAATATTTAGGTTGGTAGGAAAATAATTGCGGTTATTGTTATGAATTTGAAGGTTATAAACCGCAATTATTTTTCTATCGACCTTAGAAGAAAATTCGCACTTTTTTTACTTTCTTTCATTTTATAAATGATTATATATGTTAATCTAAAACAACTGGGATCCATTGGGATGCATGGTCGTACATTAATATTAGACTGTAAGTGAACATTTTTAATTCTTCGATTGGTCGCAACTAGTTATATGTTTATTTTTTAAAAAATCAGATTTCACGCACTCTCCTTGTCGGGAGTGCATAAATCCATATATCTAACAATAATATCTCTCCGATACTTTAAGTCAGTGGTGTCAAACATACGGTCTGTGGTGCAAAGCTTGAAGTTGATTTCATTAAAACAAAAAATAGAATTTTAAAAAGTATAAAACACATTTTTAAAACATGGCAAATTATAGAAGTATATTATACAAAAAACGGTTTTATGGTCACTGTTTTACGACAGTACATACACCTTTGTGACCGTTTGGTAGTACATACCTGTGTGAAAAATTATTTTTCTTTTTAAAGCCTAACAAGATTGCGCACAGGTCTAAATTGACATCTATAGTAAAAATATTCTCATAAAAAAATCACATCATACAACACCCACCATAAAATACTTCTGTCGAATTTCAGATAATTAAATAATTGTTTGATTTTTTTAAAAAAAACTGTCATACTAATATTTTTTTTTGTTTCAGGTAAGACCAGTCTGTTCCGTGAGTGCATTTATTATTTTTTACTTGCGATAACCATAAAAGGTATGAATTTAATTAAGTTTTATAAACTTCAACTGACGTTTTTTCATTTAAAATTATTCTTTATATCGAAAATATTTAAATTAAATATACACAAGAGAGTTCTTTTATATCTTTTTACATAAAAATCGAATTCGAGAAATGTACAATAAAAATTTTGATTGGACATATATACTGTCTTTCAGAATCAAATATTATCTGTTTCGACATTTGTTTGTATAGAAAGTAGAAAACTACAAAAAGTATACTTCGGTGGAATATTTTACAACCTTGTTAGTTCGTTTTAAACGTTCTCGTTCATAAACACTCAGGGCGATAGTTTTAATACCAAATATTATTTTAATTAATTTAACATATTATACGGTTATTTTTGATTTGCCTTATATGGCTTTAACAATTTTTATTCAAGAGTGAAAAAAAATCTTGCATAACAAACTCGATTTCTGTGTTCCACTAGTCTACAATCTTTTTTTTATACACAGACTGTATCAATTATCGTAATTAACTTAATCGGACATGCCAAATCGGTTTAACCGTAAATAAAATGCAGTCTGTGCGCGACATCCGTCCGCCGTCTCTGTTCAACAGTACGTGTTGAGTCTCAACTATCACCTTTTTATGAGACGGTGCATCGCCTACGAACGTATGACGACGTGGGCGAGGTTCGAAGCGGGAATATCTTGTTTGGTAACATTCACAGATACATACATTTATGTATGACTATGAAATATACATTTATAATATACTGGAAGAGGATGATATATACGAGTTATCAATGAGTATTAGTAAACGGTACATAAAAGAGTAGGAGTTCGTGTGTGTGTGTCAATGAAAGTTGCATCGAACCGCTCCGTAGTGCTTTATGACTTTCAAGTATTTATGAAGTCACCAACATGGAAAATGTGTAGTAATTGTGACGTCAGTAAACTAAAGATCTTAAAATTATAATCGCTGTGTTGTCTACGCTGTTGACTTTTTAAATAAGTTGTAAATGTTGAACGTTGGCGCACACACACACACATATATATACATATATATATATAGGTTTGTTGTATGTGTGTACTATAAATATATAAAATAAAAATACACAAAAAAAAACACTAAAAAGTTGACCGCTGTATTAAAATACATAGCTAAAGCGGTTATAAAAATATATGCAAAAACTTTATTAAAAATTATTTTCACATTTTACTAATTGGCCTTCGTTCAACTACTTCATGATATTTTTGAAAAAATCGATTATGGTTAAACACATTTTCAGTGCCTCAATAATATGATTTATCCTCGCCATTCAATTAACGAAGAATTAAAGTATCGCCGTTTGTTTCACTTTCGATTACTCTCTCTTCTTCAATCCTCTTTCCACTTCTAACATTTCTAATCTGTCCTGTCAGTCGTATATTATTTTATATGATGGCCGAACGCTGATAGATGGTTCAGTCGTGCACAGTGACCCAAGATAAAATTGTTCTGTCTTGATGCAAGAAAGCGCCACGACAAAATAATTTTATTTTACTGCAACAGTTATGAATGTAAAGAGACAAAATTATTTAATGATAAAAAGTTTCGTATTCTTGGTAGGTCTCATATTGCACGAATTCGTTTCATATGAAATATGACAACTTTCAGCTGACAAATTATAACAGGAAGCGCAACCTAAACAGTTGTAATGTTACTCAACAATATAGATATACATTTTTTTAGGTAATTCAATCAGTCTGGATATGTGTATACATAATGATTAACTAGTCATTTTTTATTGTTAAAGATTTTATTATTCAATTAAGACTTTTGGAAACTCTCTGATTGTAACAATGTTAGTCTCGATTAATACAAGTACATTTAAGGAACCAATTCAGTGCAAATTCTGTTTTATTTCAAATTAAAATTTTTCTGCCTATTAGAAAAACCTCTATATCGTGACAAATTCGATTATTACAACATATTTTAAGATTTCTATTGTAAAATATATTTGGTTTGGTCCAAGAGATAAACTTTTTTTAATATGAAATTAATATTTTGGTTTCATATATATATATACTCAAAATAATGCGAAAAATGAAAAAATTTAGTGAAAAAATCATTTTATAAAATAAAATTGTCAAAATTTAAAAAAAATTAAGGGAAAAAGTTATTTCATCTCTATTTAAATATTTTTTTAATAAAATGCATTAAATAATTAATCGGGTGAAGAAAAAAAACTGCATGGATCGAGTGAGAATCGAATCTGACACCTCACACACTGCAAACCGGCGCTCTATCGCCCAATTATCAAGCTAGTTGACAACGGATAAATTTTTTTCCCTCATAAGGCGATGCGGAAACTGGAGCCTTTTTTCTCAAAAATGGCTGGATAGTGCGAACTAGTACGTTACTATATTAATACCTTTGAAGTACCCTACCACTACAAGAAGTTTGGTCTCAAACTCAATTTCCGAGGGTGTATCTTCCCCTTGTAAGATATAAAACGCCAAAGAACCAAAAGTATATGTACTCAATTACTATTCCCGGTTTTTTGAAAAAAATTTCCCGGCCATCACAGGCATTTAAAGACAACTAAAAAATGTCATACCATCATTCAATACCAGCAATTAACGAATCGTGAGTAACTACCGGCAACGGTAAATGCACCTCTATAATTTTAAGTATTAGACCGGCCCCACAACGCCATGTATCTAAATTATGATCAATAAAATGTTTTTGAATTTGAAATCTGAAAAATATATCAATAGCAACCATAACGTAATGCATTTTTATGAATAAATATGTATTCATACAAAAATGTATAGGGAATTAAACTAAGAATATATGACATGAAAATTCTATCAATATATTTCAATATATAAATATGATTTCTTCATTACAAGCTCTTCAATGTCACTTTAAGTGAATTATGTTACATACATATATATATATATATATATATATATATATATATATATATATATATATATATGAAACCAAAATATTAAATTCATATAAAAGAAAGTTTATCTCTTGCAACAAAGCAAATATTTCACATCTAATATAATATTCATAAACGAACTTAAACATATTTCTAGTCAAATATTTATGATTTCGTTCATGTAAATATCGTTCACCTCTTTAAAACTGTTATGTATATGCAAGTATCATTACACAAACACACATGCATATATATATATATATATATATGTTTTTATATTTATATATGGTGTATTATATCGTTGAATAGATACCATGTTTCACATACACTGATTCCCAACAAACGATATTCATATTTACTCATCTCTAAATATTGAATCTAAGTTCATTGCTTTCGTTTTCGTGCATGTATATCAATGGAACAGTTTTGCACGTACACTATGTATGACATCGACCTGTGAAATATGAACGAGGAAACAGGTGTTAAAAAATCCGGTTGTTATTAACATAACAAAGAAAGATACACTGTAACCCAAAACAAGTTCAGACATTGAGAACGATTCATCTGCTGAAGATCTTGAATACAAAAAAAATATATAGTATTTTATAGCCATGAGAACATCGGAAAGGACATCCCTAATTTGTGAACCTTTTTACAGATTTTTTTTTATGTTCAAACCATTGACTTGTATTGTGTGCAGCCTAGTTTTTTTACACACCGTTTTTTTGTCCATCGACCCGAAATATATTCGCTCGGGTAATAAAGAGAGTTTATTAAATAGCTCAGAAGTCAGTCTTTTAAAATGTGTTAATAGTATGTGTTTTTTTTATTATTTAGTAATGTATTAAATTTGATGCTGGTGTAGACAAGTTTTATTATTCTCATTAAATTTTTCATACAGAACAGTCACACCTCTCTCTCTCTCTCTATATATATATATAGAGAGAGAGAGAGAAAGAGTGGAGGGAGAGGGAGAGAGAGAAAGAGACTTATTTAACACTATTTTGTTCTAAGAAAACAGAGCGCAAATCAATCATTACTTTAAAAGCATATATAATTATATGTATATATGACTTGCGACATATACGAATGAAATTTCATAAATTTTGTAATCAATAAAAAACGATATTGAAAAAATGAACAAATCTTTCCAAATATTCAATATTAAAAAGTTATCATATCAATTATCGCATATAAATTCATGTACATTGATTATTTGATCATTAACAAGAAAATAATAAACTGTAAATTGAGTTTAAATAAAAAATGTATTTAGATATTGATTTGATAGTCAAATTTGGCACGAATTGAAAAAAAATCAAATTTGATTTACGAAGAACAATTCTGTAGTAAATACCGTTCAGGTTTGTTTTGATTTTGTCCAATATATATATATATACATGTTGGTAGGAAAATAATTACGGTTTTATTTTCTGAATTGTAACCTTATTTCTTGAAATGAAAGTGTCATCTCATAGTGTTCATGTTAATATCAGTGTAAAATGCATTTTTCGGGCTGTACTTTGGTAACACCGACTTTGATTTTATAATTAATTTTACTTCAAATTGGACTATTGAACTAAAGATAGAAAAGACACAAATAAAAGTAATTTTTTGTATGAGTCAAAACAGGTGGTAAAGCAGCAGAACCTGCTCGTGAAATAAACAATGCTTTTGGTGTGGGTACTATTAAGGAAAAGTGGTTCGGCGCGATGCAACAGTGGTTCCAAAAATTTCGTGCTAAGCGAGAGCCTTAAAGATGAAGATCACGGGTGTCCTTCAGTTCATAACGACTAACTGAACGCGTTAGTTGAATCAAAACCAGGCATAATCTCGAGAACTTGCACAAAAGTTAGGAGTTGGTCATCCAACAGTTCCGGACCACTTAAACAACTAGGAAAATCAGAAAAGAGAAAAATATATCTGAATTTGAACGACTTAAACGCAATTATTTTCTACCAACCTATAATACATATATATATATATATATATATATATATATATATATATATATATATATAAATAATAGGTTGGTAGAAAATAATTGCAATTTATGTCGTTTAAATTCATATAAATATATAAATATATATATATATATATATATATATATAAGATATATGAATATAAGATATATTCATGTCACCATTTATGACTTAATTGTATAATTAAAATGAATTTTCGGCTTGATCTCAGACTACTGAGTTTAACATTCAAATCACATAAGAAAAAAATTAAATGAATAATTTGTCAAGTTACTAAATACTTGAAATTCTCAAACGAACACCGTACCACAACTCTAGTGTATTTATATTTGCAAATAATTCTATAAAAGTGTTTCTCATGCACAAACCTACTCGACACATTATGCAAATCAAGTGTATCTTTTCCCGAAAACTTTTTAATCTTTTTCATAATTCGAAACACGAATTTAAATATTCATTAAAATGCTTTCAAAGAAATCCATGCAAAGTAATAAATTTTAAACGACAATCAATGTGAGATTTGACAAATTTTATATTGCAATTATTGTTTCATTCCGCGATAAACGAACGCCAATACATATTTTATCTATACAGTTTCTATGCATATAATTAGCGAATTTCAAGAAGTTAAAAGTGATATCAACTGATAAGAAAAGTGGCTCTTTCTCAGAACATTATGATCCATTTTAACATAAAAATGCTTTTAACATACACTCAACGCTAACATATTTCCACATTCATTTACAACTTCAATATGTTTTATCTAATTATATATATAAGGAATCACTAAAAGGAATCACATTAGATATTCTATTATACATATTTTTCGAAGTCCTGTACTGTTCTCAAAATATTTACTATGATAATATTAAACATAACTCAAATATCTACAGTCAAAATCTGAACCTAACATCAACACCACTCTCGAATTAAACCCTACGAAACAACCTTCCTCTCTCTCTCTCTCTCTCTCTATATATATATATATATATATATATATATATATATATACACATTCACAGTTTTGCTGTGAAGATCCATATATTAATCTTATCAAATTACTCGAGTTGACTGAAACAAGATATAACTTATCTTACAAGAGAACAATAGCAATTATCTCGTATTGTTTTTTCGAACCCTTCTTAAAAATTTATACACTAATTTGAACAAGATCGTCGGCGATAAACTGTTGTTAACGAAAAAATCAAATAGAGATTTCATTTCGGATGACAGGTATGTTATGAACCCTAGGAATACGGGTTTGAAAGATACAGATTCCTATCTGACTTACTGTTCCGTTATTTGATATTTCTCTTGGATATCAGATTGTGTGTTCTATTTTTTTTCCACTTCGCACGTTTCGTCAGTACAGTTATACGAGCTATGCAGTTGATACATTAATTGAATCTTACAAACACATGCTTATCATATATATATACATAGTATCATTTTTTAAAAAAATAATTAATACTTTTCCAGTTTCCTTCTTAAAATACAAAAATAATTACCCGTATCATAAATATTACAACAATAAATGAATTATATTATTTTTCTTACCGATTGCCTATATCCAAACAGTTTAACAAATTAATAATTTTCTGGTACTGAAAATCAAATGTTCAATATGAAAAGTATTTAGAAATAGAAAAAAAAATTAGTTTTATCCAATAATAATTATTGATAAAGATGGCATGACTTTTTTATATCTTGAAATAAGTGTTTGACGTTCTAGAGTTAAACGCAATCTAATTTTTAACAAACTGTATGATTATACAATTATTTTACAATATATAAACGTTCAAATACGTACAAAACAGTAAAAAGGATCAAGGATGCATATTCGTAAAAAAAGATAGAGGAAAAATGAAAAAAACAATGTTTTTATTTAATCTCTTTCATCCTTTTAGATCAATTGGGTGTCTACTATCTACTATTAGTTTCAGCATTTGTGACATCTGAAGGTAAATATTAGAGACTATGATATATAGTATCTAATATCTACCTGAAGATGGTATACGTACCGAAACTAGTAATGGAGAACAGATACTTAAATGTGAATCAAAAAGACTAAAAATATTAAGAACAATGCTTAAACGGAATCACAGGTATAAGGAATACAATTATAATTATATAATCGTATGTATATATATATATATGCTGATTCAATTCAACCATCCACTTGGAAAAATTAAAACGGGGCTCAGGGGTCAAGAAAAGTATTGTTATTTTTTATTTAGTATTTCAGTTCGATTCAATACTAAATCACAACTGATATAAAATACTAAATGGGGAGATAACATGCTTTTTTAATTTTTAAATAATATGTATATGTGAAACACGATTACGAAATTTAATGAAATGTTTTACAATACAGTTATGACACCGTGGCTGAAAATTCACTCTCACAAATCGATTATTTTTTCATCACACAAACCGCAAAATTTTTTAAATAAAGAATAAAAAAGACAGTAATTTATTTATATAAAACGCGTTTTACGGGGATGTTTTACACGTTTTATGAGTATTGGTTGCAATTTTTTCGACTCGTTATAGGAATCCGCGTTATACGGGGGTCCACTGTATATATATATATATATATATATATATATATATATATATATATATATAAATATATGTATATATGTTTATATATATATATATGTATGTATGTATATATTTCACTGAAGTATTCCAATAATTAGTGTACAAATTCTAGAATATAAAAGTGTTTATATTCACATGCACTCTAACTTTGTCACAACATTGTATTATATTTCACTTCAAACAGTTTCACAGCATTCGTGTTATCTTCATGTAGCTTCATACTGAGAATGTTAAGCTGAAGTAAGTTTATTAAATTTCAAATAGCTTAATAGAGAGTATAAAATTACTTGAAAATGGCACAACTATCGAAAATAGTCTTAATAAACGACAACATTATTGGTGTAATGATCCGCACTTGAAGAAGAGAAATACAATAATGGACGTAGAGGTATGAAAATATGTGTATATATATTTATATAAGCACAAATTTTCTCTTTACTCAACAGGAAAAATATTTGAACATTTACTTTTCAATCGTCTATGGATGTGAAACATGGACATTAAACATCAAAGCATTACAGAAATTACAAGTCATGTAACAGAACATGAAATGTAAAATGCTTACTAGTACGCTACTCAGGTATAAAACTATTAAATGGATCAGAAATCGAAAAAGAGTACAGGACGTGATAAGAAAAATCGAAAGACTTAAATGGCAGTGTTAGCGGAAAGTCGCTTATTTCGAGGAAACGACAATCGATGAACAAGACCAATACGAGAATGCACACAAATAGGTACAAAACGTTCTCAATAAAAGACCAAATGCAAGAGGAACGGACAAATTCATTTAAATCGTTGGAACTATCTGGAAAAAAAATCGAAAATGAGACTACGGCAGGCAGATCTCGAATCTTGAATTTAAATTTAAATTTTGAAAAGCATGTTCTTCATAAAATATAGCTGTGATGAATGAATAACCGAATTTAAATCTGTTGAAAGTTACTATCGATATACTGACTACAAATTTATTCAAATTCAGTACAAAATTCGAGAATAAAATTTAAAGGCGGCTGGGAAAAAAATCACAAATACAATTTACTGAATCAAAACCCCGTGTATATTTTTTACTGGCGAGATTAAACACAAATGATGAAAAATTACATTGACAAACTAAGTAGTTGTTTTACACATTGCGGTGAAAAATAATTAATGATTGTGGAGAGAAAGTTATACATTTGTGATAATTGAATGTATAGGATATGCCGGCTGTCGGTGAATAAAAAAATCGTGTATTAATTTAATTATAAACATTTTAAATCATTTCAAACCTGTCGTTACATTATTCAAAAGTATTCAGAACGGTACGAGTTGCATTAACGAATTGCATTGTGCAATAATAAATTAATTTCAATTAAAAAATACCTGTTTTTTGTTGATGTCAAGTGACACGAATTTAATGAAACTTGACAAAGTTACCACCGCAGTTAATTATATTTCATATTAAATTGATACAAGTGGTAACAATGATGAAAGTTATTTTAAATTTTAAAACGTGTAATAATTCATATAATGGTAATAGATTTATTATTTAATCTGTTTTCAAAAATTTACTGTGGATACATTAATTTGTAAATGTCTCAAAGATGATATCTTTCTTTCACAAATAGAAGATTGTCACCATGGATGAGTCCATGGATCTGGAGGTGATTGCGGATGATGTTCAATGCCTTGTTGAAGAACACATCCGGAGATGACAACAGAGGAACTTCAGTAGTTGGAAAAGATGATCAATAGGAGGAGAAAGTTGAAAAAGATTTATATGTTATGAGTAGTAACGAATTAAAAAGCTTGTTAAGTGCTTATTTTATAAGCACTAGATACCATATATAGATCTATATATGGGTCTATTTTGACCCTAAGTACTTTAGTGTTACTTATTTTGAGGGATGGACAAAGGATAAACAAATATTACTTGTCATATTGGCTGGTTGCTTCCTTAATATCAGAGTTGTATCAGTACAAATTTGTCTGAAAAACTCATACCAAATCTATGTGTCCCCAATGTACGAATTAAAGTATTTGTGCATTTAATTTATTTTTTTCTCTATTGAATTTTCGTATACTATTTTGTTTTAATTTGAATTAAACTAGAATTTTATTGATTATTGCTTTTTTGTATAGATCCATATATGGGTCTATTTTGACCCTAAGAACTTTAATGTTACTTTTTTTGAGGGATGGACAAAGATTAAACAAATATTACTTATCACATTGGCTGCCCTCTTCTTTAATATCTTTCGTACCAAAAAATATTCCAGTTAGTTTTTTTTCAATTAAAAACGAAAATCTGATAAACGAAAACGGATCACAACCTATAAAATAATTTACTATCAAGCATACAGTAACTCTCATTCTGACAGACATGCCACCATGTTTCTCTTACTATGTACACTTTTTTTAATAAAAGCAGGTCTGGAATACACATACACACACACACACACCTTTAATAAACAATAAAATTCATAGCCGTAATAAAACAGTAAACGTCCCGGTCATATCGAGAAAGCCATAATAAGTCTGTACGTTGTACGTACATAAAATTGATTTTTTTCTCCGAGAATCCTGTTACAGAAAACTGGCTCTGTTACTTACACGGCGAAGGAAAAAAAAATACTATTGTTTTTAATTATGTGTATATTTCACGTTTCACATCATGCATTTAAAATATTTAATATTAATTCATTCCAGAACGGGATAATTTCACATGGAGCGCCTCTGTTTTTTTTTAATAGTAAATTACTATTTGATGTTGCCTGTTATATTTCGTGTTTTACGATACACCAAATTTAAGTGGTTGTTTTTGGACCTACAACTGTGTTCAAGACGTTGTATGGTATACCATTAATGATTTATTTTAATAGATAATTAATTTCTAAACATATATGAGAGTGTATATATATATATAAATAAATATAATTTGACTATGTATAGTAAATAGTAAAAAAATGTGTATCCTAGAAAACAAAATTACTTTTTACTCTTATTAAAGCTAGAAATAAAAAAAATGGTAAACATAGCATGATCTAAATGTGGCCCTTAAAAATTTAATATCTGAAAGAAATTTAAAAAAAGAAGATACGAAAAACGGAAAGACTGATGATTAATTTTTAATTACAAACTGGACTTAAAGATACTTAGCCCTTAAACTACCCACTTTCTGTATAAAACATACGAAACACACTGTTGTTTAAGGGTCAGAAACGAATATTCGAATGAAATTATTTACTGACGCAATGAAGACTTTAAAAAAATTGTTAATATTTTGTTTATTGTTAACTTTTGACAGAAACAAACAAGTGCTCTTCTTATAGCACTGTACAGACATGTAGAAAATAGGTTATGAATGAGGTAAAATAACTGTATGTAAATATTCTTAATAATTTTCTTTGTCGAGTTTACATAAGTATTGAGCTGAAAATAAATAGTTTTTTTTTGGTCATATCGAATTTCAATTAATTCGTATGTGAATGGGTTAATGGAGTTGATTTTAATATTTCATATGAAAAATAAGTCTTAGAACAGATTTTCATTGAAGGACGAGCAATTTAAATGGTTAAATGAAAACAGCTCTTACAGAAATTAGCTTCATACAATATTAATTCTAAGAAGAGAAAAGTTTCAAGTACTTTTTCTTGTACTGAAAAGATGGTCGTTGAAGAATGTGCCATCCATATATATATATATATATAAACGAATAATTTCATATATGTTCGTATACATTGTTTCCGGAATAAATATAGAACGGAGCCATTCAAAAAAAACAGCAAACCCACCCGCAATCATGTACAGAAATACACGCATGCATGATATAAAAATATACCGCGCGCACACATATGAAACGCGACAACGAAAACGTAACGTAATAACAATAAGTGAGTTGTTTTTATGAGAGCGCCCGAGCCAGCAGGGGCATGAGTCAAAATGCCGAGACACAATCTGTGCCAGAGATCGGTTAAGAAACGCGCACGCCGAGAGACAGGTAGGAACTCTAGGCACCTGAGAATGCGTCCCGCTGTGACCCGCCCGTGGTGTTTTCAGCGTCGTTCAGGTAGTTTGTTGGCCCGTTGAAATAATTGGAACCTGCCTATCTATGATGCAAGTTCACCACATTTGTCATATGTTTGTATTGTACATAAGTATTACAATGTCGAGTGGAATACAGATACATAAATATGTGTGTATTAAATGGATTAGGACTTGTATTGGCGTAATGACAATGCACGCTTAATGAGACGGAAAAATATGGTTTCTGAATATTTAAATCAGTTTTCATGTTACGCCGGCTCGTGTGACGTCACTGATTAGAGACTAGTTTGATTATGTGGGCTCAGGAGTAAAACTATACAAATGTATGTAGTAAATATTCCAAGTTTCAGATAGCAGTCGCTTTTATCAAAATTGACATTTTTTTTTAATAATGAATAATATATGAGTCTCAGTTCGGTCTTACAACATATGTCATATTTAATTAACAGAATGATTAGCTACCTGATAAAAAATCCTAATGGGATCTAATATTGACAGAATTATGAAATAATTTAACACGCACATTCTTTTTATTCTGAACGCAATCGGTTCGTCCTGTAAAATTCTAACGTCAGAAAATTATTAGATTTGTGTAATGAACGAAATTTGCATTTAAAAAAATAGCGTAGTGTATAAATAAAGCAATCAATGATTATATTCTAAAATAATAAATGGGGTTTTCGAAAATATCTCAATTATTTTGAGTAAATGTTGAAGGGTTGAATAAAATTTAATTTGGTAATAGCTTTTATTAGACTGTTGTTCATCCTCCGTTCTTTATTTTGTGATTAAAGAAGATAACTGAAAACATACTAAATGGAACAGATAATGAATTTAAAATACAGTAGAATCTCAAAACCGTCAATTAAGTAAAAATAAGTTTGTACACATTTTTGAAATTTTCACTTTATGACAAAAGTATTTTTTTATAATTTTCATATATGTACACGAGGGTAGTTTGAAATGTTCGCGACCTGACACATAGATGTTAATGCCATTTCTTACAATTTGCTGCATTGTATTGCCATACCTGTCTTATGAATAAATGTTAAATAT
>CM068315.1:54518055-54525555 GCA_034766995.1 Acanthacorydalis orientalis | reverse complement strand
GACACTTACATTGTAATGTTTGCCAACGTATTTGTAAATAGTGCGGAGCCAAGATGGTTCACGATAAAAGTATTATCGTACGAACAGTCCCTCTATCAAATAGTTACTGTACAAACATTATTGCAAAAAAAAAAAATATCAGAGACGTTCCACATTGATAAAGATTAAAGCGTCGTTTATTATCTTCATTGAAAAGTGTCACATTCGAAACAAAATAAACACACGGACTGATAGAATACTGATTGCGTCACTGCCTGTCCGAGGAGATACCTCTCTTTATCCTCCACCACCTTCTCTTCAGAACATACACACAGCATGGCCAACGACCAGCACAATCATAGATTGTATGTTGTTCCTTTAGTCAGCAACGGTTTGCTGTAGTAATAGCAGCGGTCTCGCACTAGTCCGCTTGTTGTGCGAAACTACAAGAGAAAAAAAAGTGATCGTCAACGGTTTCGACATAAATCCGACGTTTTTTCTTGTTATCATTTGATAAACGTGTAAATGAACTCTGTATGTTTTTGTGTTCTTGAAAAAATATAACGACTGTGTAATGTTTTGTGATAGTTGCGACGGTTTATTGGTTTTACTGTGAATACAGTTCGTCTCTTTTGTTTACCTTACATTAATGTACTTCGGTGTTAATTACTGAACTTAATTAACAGTGGCGCTATAAATAGGTAAAAATAGAATCACATGAATACGTGCGAATTTCACGAACGGTTTTTAATACGAACGCAAAAAACAAACCTCACATTTTGTTTAATTAGCATGTACGAGTAATTAACGTGTAAGCGCGGCTCACATTATCCCGTGGATTTTTAATATTCGCCAAATACGGTTCATTCTCGACCTCTTCTTAGTTTTCATATACAGCCTATTACTTCATTTAAGATTTTTCAGATGTAAAAAAACATTTCATTTTCAAATATTTACCTGTTACCAACTTATACACCAAAGTAATAACATTATAAAGTATAATGAACTAAATTTGAAAAAAAAGACCAATCCAATCAGTACCAAATTTATTTCTAGTACAATACTTGAAATTGTAATTTTTTATCGATTGAATTTAAATGATACACTGAAACATTTTTTTTTGAAATCAACATAGTTATTCAAATGCTAGCTGTAGAAAATGACTTCTACAAATAACAAAACTATACAGGTTTCTTATTTGTTGTTTTATACAAAATTACAGCTTAACCTTGAAACCTTAATTACTACAAACACTTGTGATTATTTTTGCAGTTTGTGTGCAACACAGTTAAATCGAATGTTTTTTTTTTTTACAGAGAAAATGTATTTTAATTTTATCTAAATATTTGCGAAACTACATAAGTTCGTTTAAAGTGATATATTTTCAAAAAAAATTTTTTTTTACTTCGGATTTAATACAAAAGACTCAGTTTTTGTTTAAAATTAACGATTCATATCTTAAAAATATTATTTTTTAAAAAAATAATTTGTGAAATTCCTTTAAAAGGGTGTTTATATTGCGTACATATACGTTAAATTGTATATTATGGAAAATTGAAAAAAAACCTGATCGTATCAATATGTATAATTATATATATATATATATATATATATATATATATATATAATAAAATACATAGATTTTGCACTTTGTGATTTGTTTGTAGACTTTATAAAACATTTTTTTTACATATTTCCACAATATCTGTTGAGACACTGCAGATTTTTTAATTTTATCTACAGACATATAAGTAATACAAAGGCATATTTTGAACAATTAGTGACTATTAAGTGTTCCTATTCGATTATATTCCAAACGATTTAGTCATTCGAATATGAATGAATTTAGTAAAAAAAATTACATACAATTTTATAGACAATTTTTCATAAAAAAATGTATCCACTGTGCACATAAAATAGAGTTTGCTTTCAATAAATTGGTTTCTTCTCTATAAAAAAAAATATGTGTTAGCACTTAATAACTAATCGTTTCTCCGTAATTTGTTTCATATTAGTTATTTATAAATTTCTAAGCTATCATTTTTTTGCAAATTATTTGACAAAGTTATTTTATATAATTTAAAAAACGTCTATAATAAATTATATGTCAAATGTAGTACAACTTTAAGTTAAGAAGGTTAATTTTTAGTGCGTTTCAAATTTGACTCGTATTGTTACAGTATTTTTCGAAAAATATTTATATATATATATAAATATAAAAAAAATGTGTATTCTTCAGACAACCATTAGGATTCCTAAGCTAAATGTGAGATAAATATAAAAAATAATTCCATGAAAAATGGTAGACATTCGCAGAAATGTCTATCTTCAAAACAGTGCTAACAAACATTTAATAACAACGTTGATTTTCAGTATGTATATATATATATATATATATAAGTGAAATATTATTTTTTTTTTACAAAAAATGTGTATCTTTTATTAATTATATTATTGTTTCGGATAAAAAATATTAATAGTACGGTTCTACCTAAACGAAACGAAATGGTTCATTTTTCGATTCAAATCAGTTGTTAAAAATTTGTTGAAATTAAAAAAAGCTTTCTCACTTCAATTCTTATTTTAACTGTAAAATGAACAAATAGCCTTTTTTGACAGATTTGTGTCACGGCGTATTATATATATATATATATATATATATATATATATATATATATATATATATATATATATATATATATATATGAGACACAAGAAAGTAAGCAAGAACATTTATTATAACATTTTTTACATACAAAGACGAGACAATATACAAAATATATTGATCTTTTTATGTTTCTTTAAAGTAATAATCAATAATAAACATAACATTAAATCATTTTCAAATACAAGATTCAGTTGTATTGTGCTTTTTTACAATAAGAATATGTTAATAACAGTTTGAGTGTTCAGAGAAGAAGATAATAAATAAGTAATATTTATGTGGATACTGGAATACCCTTTTGAAGTAACTCTGTCTGTATTTTTTATTTTTTTGTTTACTGTTTAAATTGTTGGTCAGTGAGATTTATGATTTTTTTAAAAAAAGAAAACCGTTTGGTTTGTTCATGTTTCTACAGTTCTTATTAGGAAATAGTAAGGTTAAATACTACTTTATGTTTTATACTCGGATTTTATTTTCTTCAGACTCGGAAATATTAATTAGAACTTGCTACAGAAATGGATTACACGGATCATTTTTTCTGCACATTTTTTCTTTCTGTGTGTGTAGTGTATATATATATATATATATATATATATATATATATATATATATATATATAATATGTATATATATATATATATATATATATAAATAAATAAATAAATAAATAAATAAATAAATAAAGGCTGTGACTTGTGTTTGACTGTAAACTTCAACCGATTTTGTTTTTTAACAATTTTTAAGTAAAACAGTTTTAATTATTTTTTTTGTTGATCATTTATTTAACTCGTGGCATTAAGTATGAAAAATTATATCGACCAAATGGCCACCTATGGCTGCGCTACAAGTACAGGCTCTTCAAATCACATTTTTCACGACTGTTTCGCATATTTCTCCTGTTAATTGAGAGATTTCTCGTTAAATATTGTCTTTAAGCTGTTGAATTGTTACCGGCTTGTTAGCGTAGACCCTTTCCTTTAAGTAGCCCCAAATAATAAAAATCTAGCCAGGTCAAATCAGATGAATGAGGTAACGACAAAATTTTGAAATTATTCCGCCAGGAAATGTGCATCACGCAAATTTTGCATCGTCGCACGAGCTGTGTGCGATGTGGCATCGTCCTGTGAAACCACGTATGCTGTAGACCTTGTTCATTAATTTCATGCACAGACAAGTGTTGCAGCATCGCACAATATCGTTCATCAGTAACAATAACAACATTTCCATTAGCATCTTAAAAAAATGATCCAGTGATGTCAACAGCCGAAACTGCATACAAACAGTCATTTTATAAGGGTGAAGAGGTCATTCACTGATCAGTCTTGGGTTTTTCAATCCTCCAAACCCGTTGTTTTGTTTGTTTACATATTCGAAATGAGCTTCCTCACTCATGAATAAATCTTCAAAAAAAAGATGATCCATTTAATCACCGTCAGAGATTGTTGTGGCGTTAAACTCTCACTAATGAATTGCCTGCATCCGAATCACTGCCAGATTACAACTGACAGATATACAATGAACAAAAATGGCAGTAAAAAAATCGGACGGAGTTCAAACACTTTGTAAATACAGTAAAAAAATCAAGTAAAATTACTCCACACTTGCTCGAATTTAAAAAACAACTTTCAAATATTTTACATTGGATAATTTTGAAAAATCTCATGTAATCAAGCAGATATAATCACATTAGTTCTTATATATACAGGCTAATTAATAGAATTTTTAATCCATCGCAATCGAAATCATAGGCTATTTTTTGCATTATAATACCCTAGCATCTAATTCTCTTGAATTTTTAATTATAATAAAACGGAAGAATTAGAAAACTAAACAATAACCGCATAAAAATCGTTCATATTCATAGAACAGTTATACTTTATTAAAAAAAAAAATGGAACCGAAAATAGTTAAAAACGATTAACTTAGAACTACTTTTGTTTCTTTTCATATTTTAATGATTAATGAGCTGAATAAAAAAAAATGTAAGAAAATACAAAATATCGATTAAAAATTATTTTGGTTTAAAAATACAGTTCATTTTTCTCGCTTAAATTTATTTATATATGATTCATTCATTTGTATTAAAAAAATAGAAATAATACAAATTTAAATTGATACAAACAATTATCTACATATAATCCATTGTCTGTAAAATATGTTTCTATCAAGGCCATCAAACAAAACACGTTTTGTTACCAAAAACCGAAACAATTTAAATTCAAATTTAGATGTATGACTAATTAAACATTCAAATATACTGAATGTACATAATTTGAATGCCAATATTGTTTTCATTTTACAAATTATATTTTTTTAAAAGTCATGTATCAATTTTACTTTACATTTGAAAATATAAAAAAAATTCCTGTATTTTGGTCTAAATTTTTAAAACGTATGTGATTTATATTAAAAGTATGAATTTATTAAAAAAAAATTAATTGATAAAATTAAAAATGTACTAATCCTACAAATTTATTTTAAATAATAATTTTTAATAATAATAATATTCATAATAATATATATATATATATTTTTATATTTATTTTAATAATATATATATATATATATATATATATATATATATATATATATATATATACATACATAAAGAGAGAGAAGGCAGAGAAACTGTCCCACATAGTTTTCTGTAAATTTATGCACAGATTTAGAATTTCAGAATTATCATTCAAATTTACAGATAAATTTCCAGATTTATTCTCTTATGACTTATGACACTTTAAACGTTTAACTTTGAATAATAATATATTGATTTTTTGATTGAATAATATATTTTTCGTATTGAGATATTTAGCCCTTTGCGTTTGTGTGTAATAAAAATTATTTTTCCATTATGCAATAAAATATTTTCTAAAGTACTTATTGTTATAATATAAAAAAATTATGTAATTATGAATTTTTATGAGTATCATGAAAAAAAATGTGTTTTCTGTTACTTCATATGTCAGACTTTTTTCAGAATTATTCAAACATCTTAAAAATCAATTCTAAGAAGAAACATTTCAGTTTTATTCAAAAAAGGAAGTTATAAACGTCAGTATCCACTTACGTTTTGTAATTATAATCATGTTAACTTAATTTAGACTAACACTAGAGATTTCTTCATCAATAATGGCATTTTCTTTTCGTATTGTTATGAGAGTACGAAAATATTCATGGCAAATTTGTGGATTGTATGGTAACAGATCTATTATATCCTTGTTTTTCTTTTGTAAGTGATCGAATAGTCGGATACAGTGGAAATAATTGATTTTTTTTTCGTATATTCTCGGCCTATCTTTTTTTGAGTGAAGGATCTAAAATCTAAAAATCTGCCCTATCATCTAAAGGTGATTTTATAACACATCTGACAAGGGGTATCTTTAAAAATCTGATCAATTATACTTTCAACGAGATAAACAGTGATTCCCGTTTAACATTTTTAGTTCTCTCCGTAATTGATTTCTCTAGAGATTTTGTCAAAAAAATTCTTGTAACATTCGATATGCCTTTACCAATAGCAATATAAAATTGTTCGTATGAGAGCTTTAAGCAAAGATTTTCACATAACTTAATGATTATTTTCTTCGAAAATAAATACAGTTTTATACAAAAATCAGATAGGTGACAGAAAAACCAAATATACCGAAAAGTAAGTGATTTAGTCCACTATCAAAATAAACGAAAACAGAATTATGTTTATCGACCAACTTTGCAGTCATTAAACGGTTCCTTTTTTAATTTTTTTCCCATTCTTTTTTTTCTGTTGCAAATTATTAAAATATAAATAAATAATTGGAATGTCATGAAATCATTCTTTTCAATTGTAATTAAATCAATTTTCAAATCATTTTTTTCAATTGTATTGAAATCATTTTTTTCATTGAAATCAATTGTAATGCCATAAAATCATTTTCGACTCGGTCCACTGTCATAATTACCAGGCATACACACACACACACACATATATATATATATATAACAAAAATACACACATTTTGTTAATTAATTCAATATCATTTTAAATTAGCTTAGTGTTTTATGTCTTTTTTAAATTATTTGATATTTATGTTACATGTTTAAATTAAAAATCATGAGAGAAATTTCTTCTTTAAATTAGAATCTAATTATTTTTTTAATATGTTATAACTTCGTTAGATATTACTGAGTATTTAATTTTTAATTAGAAGCAAATTAAATCTATTTGTTAATCACTGAATTTTAAACACAATTATATATATATATATATATATATATATATAAAATGATGTAAATTGTATACAATATAATGAAATGTACCATATATAATACATTCAACAAATAACTTAATTTTCACCGTATTTTAATATATCTGTTCGTTGATGTTTTATTCAACTCCATTGTGAAATCGTTCCATAAATATATGATAAACAATGAATTTCATATCCATCAACTGAAAATATGATAATGGCACATTTTGGGCAATAAATCAAATATTCACGTGTATTCGAAAACCGAAACAGGCGCACAGACAGACAGAGACACAGAATCGCCACTTTGTCTCGAACTGGCGTGCGTGCACGAAACAGAGACTGTTCTTTCAAATTGCGCGCGGGTACGATTCTTAATTGCGGATCTAATTTCTAAAACAACAATTATATTGCGTGATCCGCAGGTTAACTATTGCAGTACAATTGTTCTGTCTGTCTGTTGCTGTGTCATGAAGTTATTTTTGGCGAGATGAGCAATTCTTGGCATTGTTATTATACAGGAAACTGCATTCATTCGGCTTCAAAACAAAAATCCGAATCTGAATAGCAAATAAGTACTTATTGATGGTACGTTCACGTTGAACTGTTCCATTTCATTCATTGAACACT
>CM068315.1:54465555-54515555 GCA_034766995.1 Acanthacorydalis orientalis | reverse complement strand
TATATGTATATATATATATATATAATCGTTAATTGAAAAAATAAAATGTAAAAGAAGCGCACATACATAATTTGAAACGTTTCCATTAATATTTAGCAGGGAGCTTTAATTTGTAAATATAATGCATGCATATTATATATATATGTATATTAACCCTTTGCAATCGAAACATTTTTTGACTTGATATACCAGCAACTTAAACGAATAATCAGTGTACATTAACAAATGAAAATAAATATAATTTCTATAAACTTTTAATTATATATTGTAAATTTATACAGTTTACATAGTGCTACATAAACATGATGATAAATGATCTCAATCTTTATATTTTTTGATTGTGTGGAATTTTCGAAAGCAATCGCCCATATGTATACTCGGATTATCTACACAAGTGTCGCAATAATGTTGTTTTTTTCCGGCTTCCTCAAACAGCACACAACACTAATGTTCACTTAAATATTTGCCCCTATTCTACATACCAATAACAGAATATTGATCCTACAGAAGTCATATCAAAAAGAAAATCTGTTATTTCTAATTTAGTAAATTTGGATGTTTTTCTGGTCTGAAAAAAACGATTTTTTTTCAATTCGCATGTAATGCCGTAATAAAGCTACTCATTCAGTATATTACATGAGAATATAATACAGGATAGCAGAATATAATACAAGGCAGCAGAATATTCCAGTGTTCTTGTACAGAGAGACAAGCTGAGTGCAAAGGGTTGACAGACGTTCGACTCTCAATCTTATGTTTAAACAAAGCGAATAACCTTCAAATCTAAAAATATCTGCTCAAAAATACTTTATCCGTCAATTTAATTGTTTCATAAATCGGAACGTTGCAAAAATATGCACAAAAAAAGAGCATGGTAAATAGTTAGAGACAGTGTCTAATTTCAACCGCACGTCACGATATTCTTCGAACTTCCATTCTTCGAACATTCTTTTGAAAACATCCACACTTTAAACATTTTACCGGAACAAATACGCAAGTATTTATCGATAATCGTCAGAGTGTTGTACACTGAATGAAACACAATAAGAAATAAAATATGTTTCTATTTATTGCTAATAGTTTATTAGATAATGAGTTACCGGATAGTTTTCGCATATCTTCTTCTCGGTAATCTTTGATCCTCGATTGAAATCGATTTGAACTTGCGACACGTAATAGAATTCAATTGAATTACTGTTGAATCGTTTTTTGATGAACTGGCCGCCCATTTAAATCATAAAATTGATCGCGCAGAAACGTTGAAAGGTATACTTTTAAACGTGCTATTTGAAAAATAAAAATAAACGTTTGTCAATATGACATTATGTAGCGGTACTAAATATTTGTATGAATTTAAATATAGCCGTGATGACATTAAAGTCAATACACCTTGTATACATATTTGGAAATATAAATTTCATACTCGATCATCTGGGTTACTCACACCAGCGCACGAAACTCAAATGACTAACATTCTAGTAATTGAGACACAAGGACACGGTACATATTTGATCATTACATTGACATAAACGTTATATACGTATGCAAATGGACGTTTATTATTATTGTACTACACCTATACAGAAAAGTAACTGAAAAAAATATGCATACACAGACAGATAGGCAGGTATTGCATACACTGATACATTCGCTTGTATGCAGAACGTTGTTTACACAAGACACACCTACATCTATATACACCACTACATATATATATATATATATATATATATATATATATATATATATGAATGTTCTCTTATCCGCATATGTAATAATTATTCGTTTTGACATTACATATTACAGTACAACGTATCATTCATGGCAATTCTTTCAGTACGTTTTTAATTTAGATTCAAACACTGATATTTAACATTAAAAAATATACAACCGTTCGAATAGTGAGTGTGAATGTTGAATAAATTTTAACAATGAATTAAAATATAGTGCGTAGGCCGGCATGGTAAATTCGTCAACTTTTTTTATATATTGTCATTGAGACACACACAACTTTCATTCATGATATTTCCTATTACACAAACACACATTCATTGATTTCTCTAATATGTTTTAGATATGGTTTGTGAGAATTAGTATACAGACAGATCTACGTGGTTCCATTGATTAAAAATTAGAAACGATTCTCAGTTCTTTTCGTGATAGTAAATGAATATTATCACCTTTCTTTGTTCACTTTTTCTTTGTCTCTTCGGGTATGCGTCTTCAGTATAAAATTTATAGATTTTCTTTTAAGTTAATCGACTAGTTTTTTTTTAATGTATTATGAAAAATATAATTTTAGAAATTAAGTTAATTTTTAATACAATTCTTTCATAAATGGATTTTTTCTCACACTGTACAAATAGTTTGCTGTACGCTATGAGGATGATATAGCATCGACTTTTAACCCCTTAAACGTATTATTATTATACATATTGTATATGGTATTAATTTAATTCCTCAGAAAAAATGTTTTATTGACTTTACATCGATTTTTTTGAAAATAAGGTCAAACATCTCCACGTTCCCCTTACTCGTTCTCCTTGAAAATGCAGTACAAAAAATAAAACAAACTACACATTCATTCATTCATTTTGATTCTTTTAACCGCTTAACCGTTTTGTTTCATTTTGAGAATGTGTATATATATATATATATATATATATATATATATATATACACACGCACACACCATTTTTTTATCTCTATTTTTTTATTTTTTTTAATCCATCAATTAAAAGAACGCAATTAATTTCTGATCAACCCAGTATTTGTGTGTGTGTGTGTGTGTGTATATATATATATATATATATATATACATATAAATTGAAAGTAGTACAAACAACGGGTATGATAATGAAAGCCAGAGTCATTTATACACATAACCTCAAACTACACATTACTTAATGTATGTAGACTTAATAATGAAATAGAGAAGATCAATAAGATCATACGTACAACGTACAGATTATATATATATATATATATATATATATATATATATATATATATGTACATACATACATACTCACACACACATACATACACACTTACTTTAACGATAAATGAACATGCATGTACAGATTTATATTTGTATACGTTATGAATACAATTTAAAATTTAATATTATATTGAATTACTTGTATGACAGAATAATGAATAAAGAAATCAAAGCATAATCATACATAAATAATACAGCAATGCAGCAGTGACAACTGTAGCATTGTGTTCGCATGGAATAAGAACATTGGAATGAAAGTTTACAGTACTTTGAACTTATTAACCGAAGTAATATTTTATTTGCTTTTGTCCGCAGTGTGATTTTTATTATCGACACTAAATATCACTGTATCCTTATTCGAGAGAACACTTCATTAACAGAAAATTGTTTTTAATTGATACACGATTCGTATTTTATCTTCTTGGTTCCGGATTTATTTCTATACTGACGCTCTTTGTTATTTATTCGAATCGAATGATCTGATTTTCGATGAAATTATTTAATAGTATTTCTTGGCATCAGTATGCAACTTCCATCGATATGAATTGTGATACTAACAACATGACTTTCGAACATTGTTTTTTTAAGATGTTTACATTGAGAAATATTTTTATATAAACAATTGTCAGCTCTGTTCTTATCAATTTTGATAAAAACATTTTTTGTTCTATTTTTTAATATGTGTTTGTACCGAATGCTTATAAATCATCTAAGTATCTGTTCCTCATTAATAGTTTCGACACATGTATTACCAGCATACAGATATTAGAGATCCTACTATCTATCTGCATAGTCTCTAATACTTACTCGAAGATAACACACGTGCTGAAACAAATAGTGAAGAACAGACACTCAGATAACCCGAAAGGACAAAGAATGTCGGGACAGTATGTAACGTAATTATTATTAAAATACATTAACCTTCATTCCGTCCTGTCCGTTTGGATCTATTTCGACCAAAACGAAAATTGCCTCACAAATATCTTCAAAAATATAAACATTACAAACGTGTAACTTACTGATTGTCTCATATGTTCTAATAAAATATTACACAAAAATTCAATGAATTATGATTAACCGTTACACAGCTATAAAATAAGTAACACTAAAGATCCTTTGGTCTTAAAGGACCCACATTAATTTCTAATACTTCATTTGCTGTTATTTATATTATTTTGAATGTAAAGTATATAATGAAGTGTGTTATCCTTCAAAGTAGCTTACATAAAAGTAAAGAGCTTGCAGGTGACACCGAGGAAAAGCCTCAAATCATTTTAGATTATAATAAGACCAAACGTGGCGTTGATACAATTGATAAAAAGAGAGAGCTTAAAAGGAAAACAGATGGTCAATTGTGTTGTCCGGCATATTAAACGTGTCAATGAACAATGCATGTGTGCTTTTCACTAGTGTTTTCCCAGATTGGAACATCAATAAACATCATAGACGACGGCTCTTCATCGAAACACTGGGCGAATCTTTGATAAAAGAGAATATGGCTACAAAAGTTCATCCCCCATCGTCTCTAAATCGTCAAAATTTAATAGGTAGCCTGACAGAATCGCACACAACACTTCACTGGCTTCTTCTTCACTTACAACATCTACAAGTGAGCGAACTGATAAAAAAAGGGCCGGTGTAGTTTTTGCGAAAGACCGGACAACAAGCACACATCAAGTGCAAGTGCTTTGTAATAAATTTGTTTTGAAAACTTGTACCAAATCTGTGTGTCCCCAGTGTATGAACTAAAGTGTTTATGTATTCAATTTATTTTTTTCTACTGAATTTCTGTATTTTATTTCAATTTGAATTAAACCAGAATTTTATTGCTTATTGCTTTTTTGTATAGATCCATATATGGGTTTATTTTGACCCTAAGAACTTTAGTGTTACTTATTTTGAGGGATTGACAAATGTTCAACAAATATTACTTGTCATATTGGCTGGTTGCTTCTTTAATATCAGAGTTATATCAGTACAAATTTATCTGAAAAATTTCCAATGTATGAATTAAAGTATTTGTATATTCAATTTATTTTTTTTTCTACTGAATTTCTCTATATTATTTTATTTTAATTTGAATTAAACCAGAATTTTATTGCTTATTACTTTTTTGTATAGATCCATATATGTGTCTATTTTAACCCTGAGGATTTGAGTGTTACTTATTTTGAGAGACGGACAAAGGGTAATAGAATTTTAAATAATAAAAAAAACATCTTACAGATTTGTTTTGTCGAGTAGATTAATGTGTCTTTTTGGATTTACTCACTTATTTATATACTAGAGATTTATCTCAGCACTTGAAAATTATAAAGTGTAATTCACAAAATAAATTAATTATATGAAATTCTAATGTAATATTCATAACATGTGAAAAGTGTATTTGAATGAAAACATCGTTACGTTTTGTTTCTGTTCCACCATTTCGTCTGCGCGACGAAAATATTGTACATTTATTCATGGAAGTTTGTTTAATAACATTTTCTCCACAATATATACGCAATCAAACAGAATTTGCATACATATTCCGAAGAAAATTCTCGAGTACAACGTAAACAAGTTTACAGTTTCTGAAATGCACGTTGTGCCTTTATGTCGGACTTGTCAGCCGAAACGTCGTTCGTCGTTGATGGCACGAATTTCGCCATTGCACGGTGATTGCCATTTAATGTTCTTCAAAATATATTTCTCATTCGGATGAATTTATAGCGAACTGTTTTTTTTTTCTTCCGTCGACGGGAATGAGAAAGACCACACACACGAGTTCAGATATCATTTCGAAGGCTGGTAGTTTTATGTGGCCATTACTTGTTTTATTACAGCGTTTCGCTGATACTTCTGTTTTTTTTTATATATGTGCTTTTCATAGCAGAACGCTTTTTCACATGAATATAAAAATGGAACGGAACTTAAATAAAAACTATCGCGTACAGAAATCAAAAGTAATCATTTATCATCGATCAATTCGATTTTTTTTAAACCTTTTGCCTGATTATAAACAATCAGAATTTATTCCTGTTACTTAAATGATTTTTTTTTCAAATTCAATCACTATTTTCATATCAAAAACCATTTAAGTAAAATAATATATTTATATTTCTTCTGTATATATTTTATAGAATAATGTCTATTAAAATAATTTCCACTTTCACAAATTACAATATCGTGATTTCAGTATTTACTTTTTTTAAAAAAATATATATTTTTTCTAAAATCGTGACAACGCTCAATGCAAGTTGAAAATTTTGCACGTCACTTCTGTGAAAGCAAGTGGAGAGCTTAAAAGTCGTGTTTAAAGAATAACAGATGATAATTTTGAAAGAAACTGGTAAGAAACGCCTTACTGCTCTCAATGAAAGAATGAAACACTTCAGTTAATCCGTACAGTCGTTTTTTTTTTCATAAAATAACTTTTATAAATGTATGTATTTTTCTTTTAAGGACCAGTTTCGACAATACATTTTTTTCTTCTCATATATATATATATATATATACATATACACATATATATGAAGATATATATATATATATATATATATATATATATATTATTTTAATTATTATGTAAATAATTATTAAACAAAATTGTTATCACATACTTTTAAGACAAAAAAATTGTAAGTTAGATACTTATAAAATAGTTACAAGAAAAAATGTTATCATCAAAATTGATAAGAACAGAGCTGAAAATTTTTTGTATAAAAAATTTTTCTCAATGTAAATATTTTCTTATAAAAACAATTTTCTACCACTAATAATTTTGATAATAAGGAAGTACTAATTACTTCAATTTTAAACAGTATATTGTATTAAAGAATATTTAATCTATTTAACAACAATTACTAAAAAAATATGATGATTCCTACAGTACAATATCCGATGAAGGATTGTGGATTTGCGAGGCTCGGAATTCACTTATTGTTTGGGACCTTTTGAGTATTTTAATAAATATCTGTCTATAATTAAAAATCAATCCTGTTATTGTCGTCATCATCATCAAGTGATATTTATTCATGTTCTGATCGGTTGATTGAGATCATGTGATCTCTGTTCTGATTGATTGACATCAGTCACATGTATGTAGTTCTCTCATGGTGTACAAAGAAAAAGGGTATACGATTTCAGTGTAAAATTGATAAGAAATTTATTCAAAATATTGTATACACTGAAGCTTTAGAGTAAAAAAATTGTTACAAATTTTAACATTGTACTTTGTTGTTAATTTTTGTAAACTTTTTCAATAAAAATTATATTCGCAGTTTATTTATGTGTATAATTTGTTAATTTCTGTCATTTGTTAGAAGAGATCGAGCGAAGCACCCTCCCCTGAGGGAGAGGCAGTGAGTATTGACAGATCCCACTGGCAATGATAAAACGAACACTTATTAGGATTGAAAAAATATCATATTTATTGAAATTTCAAGTCTCCAAGAACAAACACCTCCATGCACATTCTTATTTCTCTGATTTCTTACTATTCACATTATTCAATCCATAACTCAACGAAACATAAAACTAGCCTGACTGTTACATTTTATTCAGTTTTTTCCTAACGATATTTTTTTAACCTGAAGTAACACAACCTCGTTCAATTCAACAAACAATGAAAACTAATTCCATTCACAAACATTACGACCACTATTTAATAAAAGATCACGACTGAATTTATGAAAATACTATTCGCAGAACATCAATTAAACTTCATTGAAATTCAAATGTCAATCAGAACTGAATCATAATGACCTGCAAATTGAAATAAAAAAAAAATAGTTCATAGCCTGAAGCGAACACTTGCATAACTTATATGCAAATATACACAAGAAATAGAACTGTTAATGTTAGCTAGTCATGTTCATCACTTTTTAACATCTTTATTTATATATATATATATATATATATATATATATATATATATATAATTAATTAAATTAATTTCTTTTTGACACCATGACCGATATGTTTCTGTTCATAAAGATAAATAATTTTGTATTTAAATATTTTACATATATCTATCATCATTTTGAAATCGTATTTCATGTTATACATTATATATATATATATATATATATATATATATATATATATATATATATATATATGATGTATGAAAACAGAGTAAAAAGTAAACTCGTATGCAATGATGGGCAATGACATTTAAAGCATACAATTTATATACAGGTCTGTGTAATTTGCATGATAAAACATTTTTATTTTAAGCGCTTGAATACTTTACGTACAAATAATTGAGTGTATAATTAATTTCTTAAGTTATAAATACATTAGGTATGCCATCTTCGGTGCATACATCGTTATAGTGCCTCTAGTTTATGTCTTCCTGTCGCATCGAGTCGAAGAGTTCACTGCTACGGAATGGAATAAAAAGCACAATAATTTTCAGTTTTGTTCGCGTGTGCGATTTTCACAGTACACAATAGTCCTGTTTTTATCTCTCGAAGATATAAAAAAAATATTTATTACCGGACGTGATTTGTTTCTGTTAAAGAAATATTGTGTCTAAGATGCAAATTACTTGAATTATATTTTAATATAGCGGTTCTTGTTATTAATGCGCCTTTGTTTGGATTTTGTTTTAAGTATTTTCCCTTTTACTTTTCAATTTGCGTACAGGGTGGACCGAAATGATTGAACTTACTGTTTATTATATTATCTAAGTATCGCTTGTAATGTATTACAAGTAGATTACATTGAAATATGCTTTTTTCTTTAAATTTAATAAAATAGAAATTAATTGAAATGCAACGAGCGCATTTTCATTGCAGTTTCTAAGTGTAGCTGAATTTAAAACATATCAAAGAAACAGTTTTTTAAAAGACTAAAGGAATAAAGTAGTGACCCGATACGGAGACAATACCGTCTCTCAAGAAACAATTTAAAGATCTGAAGAAAAAATCTATTACACTGTTCAGACGAAGGTTAATTATTTCATCTAATAGATCTTATTGACACTAATTTAAAGTAACTGAAAATTCTTGATAAGAAATTTGAATTTTATGAAATTTAGAGATAGTAATATTAAATTTAATAGCCAACAATCATATATGGAGCAGAGAGCTGGGCGACACTCGATAAGCGCACAAGACTCATAACGGCAGCAAAACGGAATTTTTTACGAAGAGTAGCAGGGAAAACAAGGAGAGACTGCATAAGAAATGAGAGGATTATTCTTTTGCTCACTTTCTCAAAAATCGAAAAATATAACAATGTACTTCTATTGCTATTGAATCAATGTTTACTTTTATTTAAAAAAGTGTTTAAAAAAATACTTTTAGCACAGAAAAAATTTCTAAAGTTAATAGTGCGTGTACGGACCAGCGGCACTTAATGGGTTAAATCGTCGATTCGATTTGTTCGACGTACACAAGAAATCATTGCGGCCGAGAGAAACGTTTGTTATGATCACCCGATCGACATCCGCGAAATTAATATTCGATAATCCGTAACAGTTCAAGCACACATCAATCATCGCGGACACACGCATAATTCACTAATGACATGGCCGGACATATAAAAACGCCAAATAAATAATTTCGCACGTCCGAAATGATTATCAAACTTTGTCTGCCAGTGTACAAGTGCCCATTACACTTGACGTCACGTCGATCAATGGAGACGGCTCGGCCATATTTGTATTATTTGGTGAGACTGTGGTGTCGGTGCGTTCGTTCGTCTGGTTCATTCACAAGCTCGTTCGTGTGCAAGGATCGACACACAAGTCGAGCGAAAATAAATCAAAATCGTGTAGTAGAACTAACGTGGGCGTTCAGACTCGAAGAGAGTGTAACAACGTGTTGCCGTTGCACTGCTCAAGATGCATCGATACCTGTTTCTTGTGTATGCTGTGTACGTATCGTGGATGATGGTTTATACTGCGGAGGAAATTTATACTCCGTCTTGGGTCACTTAACCTCATAAAGTGATGTACAGGGACGGAGTTAGTACATATAAGCGACTTTATTTATAAATTGCAAACAGTCTTGTTTCAAATTTGATTTATATTATTCAGTATTGTATGCATACTTTCCACGGTTTTTTTTAAATAAATAAAAATCTTTTTAAATACTGAATAGTATTAAAAGATAATAAATCAAAGTTCTCCGAAATAAAACACCACTAACACATTATCAATGAATACAAAACATGTAAATCATACCGTTTCCAAAAAATGTACATGAAAATCTATTGATTTTTCTATGCTTAACGCTCTAAAGATGATGACATCGCCATCGAAAAGGTCATAAGTAACAATTAACAATGATCTATAACAATTTATCGAATATTTTCAATTAGAAAATTTTGTAGTGACCGTAGAGTATGTGAATAGTAATTTGTGTAAATTCAATTTTCATAATTTTAAATAATTTCTATGAACTTCTTAATTCATTTGTGAAATATCATATATTCTTGATTGTCAAATATTTGACAATCAGAAAAACAAAGTAGTGATATAATAGAAATTCCGTATAACAGACTTCTCTATAACGGGTTTTTTATTCAACGAAATCCAATTGCTGGTAATAGTTTACAAAAAATAAAGCGGCAAAATAAAAATTGAAATTAAATCAATCAGATGATTTAAAGAATATATATATATATATATATATATATATATATATATATATATATATATACACTTATTTAGATTAAAATTACTAATTTACAATTTATTTTTTCAGAAAAAAAATAATAGATCTCTTTTTATAAACGATATAAATTAACACTAAATCTATCAAGTGGGTCAAAATGACTTGTTCTGTCATTTCTTATAATCGTTTCTCATTTTCAGTAAATCTTATTTCGTAAAAAAATTTTTCTAACTTTTATTCAAATATTGAATTAATAAATTATTGATAAATGATTAATTATTTAAAGTAGTTTTCTTATTTTTGAGAGTTTAGTTGTACATAAATTTTTTTATTAAATCTGAAATTAATACTTTCTGTATATTGAATCTGCTGCTGTTTTTTTAATTCATTAAAATATATTAAAACAAATAATATTTGTAGTGCATGTAATAAACGTGCCTGTGGTAAATTCGCTGCTAAAATGATTTTAATTTATAAACAGTGTCTGAATTGTGTGTAATTATTTTAAAAGTTAATATTATTATTAACTTTATATTCAATTTTCGTTTAAATAACACAGAAAAATATATAAAAATGCATATAAAATGCCATATCAAAAATTTACATTATGGAACGATTCTTATTTTTGAGATTAGTTTTACATAAAAAAAATTATTAAATCTGATATTAATACTCTCTGCATATTGAATCTGCTGCTGTTTTTTTATTCTATTAAAAAATATTAAAACAATTTTGTGGTACATGTAATAAATGTGTCTGTGGTAAATTAAATCCTAAATTGATTTCAACCTATAAAATATTAAAAACATTTTGTTAATGTCAGATACACAAGATTAAGTTGAAAATACGGGAAGTGTGTTTATGTACATGTATGTTTTCTTGTGAACTTATATATATATACACACACACACACACATATTCCAATGTTCATCCCTGATGTCGACTCATTAATTTGTGAACAAAGATTTATATCTCCTAGCATTAAATTCCTGGCATAGTTTATAAGGGCCATAGCTTAGACAAAACCGCGACTCTATACAAAAGGTTAAAAGGATCGTTTCACATCACGTTAACCCAACGTCTGATTTGACATATAATAATGTGTCGCCGTGTACACAACAAAAAAGAGAGGGACCATCCTGAAATATCAAAAGCTTAGTTATGTGGATACGCCGATACACAACAGACGGCTAAAAATAAAATTCCAGCGGAAATAGTTTCCCATCGGTGTGGTTTTAACGTGTTAACCTTCAGACGTGTAAATAAAAACAAATGAAACATATAAACCGAAACCAGATGTAACTCGATCCGTCTGATTTCGTCTGAGTTTTTAAATTGTATTATAAACTTTAATATCCGTAGCGCATCCGCATTATATATATATATATATATATATATATATATATATATATATATATATATATATATTAAATACATATATATATATATATATATATATTCGTATAAATTGTGATTTAAGATAAGACCATCTGTCGGAACCTAGCCATGAGAGTCAACTCACTTATAATTAAAATAGTATTAGTAGAGGGTTGCTTAGAAACAATATTTAATTGTAATTATATATATATATATATATATATATATATATATAAATTTCTGTGTGTACTTATGTACATAATTCAATCGACGACACACAATGCAGAGGTATGTAAAATGTTTATTACAAGGAATGAAATACGAGAATGAAATGAAATAACAAATATAATAACAAGAAAAAAGTTTAAACTTAATATCGGTGCATGTACGAAAAACAGACGGAAGATGAATCACATAAATTGTTTCACTGGTAGTCAAAAATACGAGGGTGATTTGAAAAGTGCTCGGTCGAGCATAGAGTTTGTGATAATATTTTAAATATTTGTGGTGCATTGCAAGACGATATCTTTCTTATACATAACCTCGAAGTCTGTAATTAATGAGTCAAGCAGTTTTTTGCAAACATCAATTTAAATGAAGCTCTTTTTGTTGAAATGGATAATGTTGGACATCGGGCGGCGATAAAGTTTCTTTGTTAAAAAGGTTGAACGCCAATAGAAATCTTGAATGAGATGAAAAATGTATTGAGTGATGATGTACCTTCGTACAGAACTGTAAAGAAGTAGGCAGTTGAATTTAAATAGGGCTGTGTAAGCTTAGAAGGTAACCCGCATAGTGGATGTTCCAAAAACTGCAACGACAGAAGAAAGCATCCCCAAAGTGCACGATATTTTCGTACAGGATCGGCGATTGAAGGTGTCTGAAATTAATAAGGTTGTGGATGTCTCAGTTGAACGTGTATATCACATCCTAACTGAAGAGTTGGGTATGAAAAATCTATCGGCAAGATGGGCTCCGCGTTTGCTGACAATAGATCATAAACGCATTCGAGTATAAATTTCCCAAGACTGTTTGGATCGATTTAAGATGAATACGACTGATTTTATCCGGCGATTTGTGATTACAGATGAGACTTGGGATTCACCATTACACTCCAGAGTCAAAACAACAATGAAAGCATGGTGATTCTCTACCACCGAAATCAGTTTTTTCTGCTGAAGAAGTTATATCTTCAATTTTTTGGAATGCTAGAGATCCTACCAATTGACTACCTTCCAAAGGGAGAGTATTATGCTAAACTTTCAGATCGACTCGATCGAACAATTCGTGAGAAAAGATCAGGTTTATCAGAGAAAAAAAATCATTTTTCATCAGAACAATTCCCGTCCCCATACAAATGTTGTATCCGTGGAAAAACTCACTGAATTGAAGTACGACTTGCTGTCCCATCCAGCATATTCTCCAGATTTGAGTTTCCATCTGTCCCGAAAACTCAAAAAATCCTCAATGGTACATGATTTTCGTCAGATGAAGAACTGATACTGAACAGTGAATCGCTATTTTGAGGACATCCGAGAAAATGATTTCAGAGATGACATAAAAGCACTGGAGCATCGCTGGATGAAGTGCTTTGAAGTTCTGCAGGACCGTATTGGAAAAAAAGCAATTTAAAAACACAATTTATATTCTTTCATAGTTGGGCCGCGAACTTTTCAAATTACCCTCTTATATACACATAAAAAATATATAGAAACATCTATGAACAGACACGATAAACGTATCACAAAATGTGGGAAGTGAGGAAGTGACGTATACGTATCGTTGAAGAGTGAATTGGATCGTTGAAATTGGAGAAATTTAGAAAAAAAAATATTTTCACTGTAGTTAATAAATATATATATACATATATATATATATATATATGAATATGTAAATATATATATATATATATATATATATATATATATATATGAATGTGTGTGTGTGTGTGTGGTATATGTATAGTATGTATATATGGAAATATGGAAAACATACAAACAAAAACAAAATATACATTATGGTTTACTCAACATCTCTAATAAACAAACATATGTTGCACACATTGTGTGCGTTTCCTTGTTTTTAAGGTATATTTTTTCATGGGCGTGAATGAAGTGATATGTACAATTTTAATACCGTTTTCAGTATATGAGCATGTAACTACTACAAAAAACATATTGAATCACCGAGAATCTGTAGACGTAATCGTCAAGAATTAAAGAAAAAAAAGTTTCAAACTGTTCTAAATGTTCTGTCATTGCTTAAACAGCCAACATCCAGTGATACAGCCACACAGAATATCTAATGTGCGCATGTATGCCGTAACTGTGTTCATTTTACTACATCAGCTGGCGATATATCGAATAATGAATGCAAGATCAGTTCTCTAAAAAGAGATATTAACACCGCAAAAAAAGAACTTAACCACATTTCGATCGTTACATTTATTTGATTTGAAAATAAAATGTATTTTTTCTTGACAATCGCTATAGAATGCAATTGTAAAGTTCGCCATATAAAACAGTAATGTTGAAAATTTTAGATTCAATACAACTTATAGTTCAAGACATCAATCATTGTTCTATATCGAACGACTATTTAGTTTTATATTTTCAAGAATTGTTATATACAAACCTATTTAGATAAAGTTTTAAATCAAAAAAAATTTATTGTAGCGACAATTATATATAAAATTACTAAAATTATATGTTTAAAAATTATAAAATATAATGTATATATATATATATATAAATTATCTTTAAAATATTTAATAACATCAATGGCTATTCTCATAATTTATTTGGTTGGATATTCGATATATTCCTTAATAATATAAAGCTGTTTTCAGTAACTAAATATTCATATTTTGAATATCTTGAATCCTTTTAAGTAAATCTGCTATGAAAGAAGCTTTTAAATACTTTCCACTAAAAAGACTACCTCAACTAATTAAATTTAATGTATATCATGAAATTTTATTCTAGTATATGGTATAATTAAAAGTTCAAATTACCAGCTCTACTTCATAATGAAATATTCATTAGATATCATTTAGTTAATACATTCTTTTTATTCTGTTATTAAGGCTTGAATGGCTTCTGCTCTTTTACTCATCTATAATAAAACAATTGGCACGAAAGCATGATAACTGAACGAATAGAATTTCAGGAAAAATGAAATCAACCTTCAAAATGTTATATTTTTCGTGACTTCTCAAAATATGTTATGCATGAATATTAAAAATGTACGAGTTTTTATCACGAATTAATTTTTAATACAAAATTTTAAATCAGGCGGAAATTTAAACGAGGTTCATAACAAAATATCAAAAGCTTGTTTAATCAGTTGTAAAAAAGGCACATTTAAAAATGACGTACACATACCGGAAGATTTACACACACACATATATATATATATATACACATACATACCTCAAGGTCTTACATAAGAGTCGATTGAATATTTGACTATACCCCACTATCTGTCAAGACTCTTAATTAGAACACATGAGTATAATTCATAATGATTAAATCTTTGCTGTATTTTTATTATAGACATGTATATTAACTTGTGTATATTTTTCTTGGAATTCGTTTTTGTTTTCGAGTGTTATTAAAATAAATTAATATGCTGCTCTAACGATACATTATTGTCGTTTGTTTCAATGTTTGTTTAGAGATGTGCTCATTTATTCGTTTGAATTGAATTCAATAGTTTAGTATATATATACATATATAATATATTTTAGTATGTATATATATATATATATATATATATATTTAAAATTTATTCATTATAATATAAAAAAAATAAAATGCACATATAAGAGAAAACTCAAATTTATAAATTATAAAATATTATTTTTTAATTCATAAAATTATATTTTATTTTTAATATACATTGTCATACCAATATATGTTTTTGTATCGTTTTTTAAAAAATATTCCCTGTGTTTTAAAAGTAAAAAAATATTCTCTTTATTATAAATTAAGCATCTAAGATGTGAAGATGTTTATTTCACAGATTAGTTTGCATTTTCTACAAACATTTTCTAAACAAAATGTTCCATAATAATTAATTATTAATTAGTATACATATAAGCACCAATGTAGTAGTGTAATCCTATAAAATTTTTAAAATTTCTTATAAAATATATTTAGAATATTCATAATTTTTTTCAATAAAAAAAATCATTGAGTCATAAAGAATAATGAAGCGATATTACAAATCGCAGTAAAAGATTTAAATTGTTTAGAATATGAAATTCTTACTGATAAATAGTCATATCTTATTAAACAGAATAGTAAATTATATTTTAAAAGATATTATTTTCATTTCAAAAAAACCATATATATATATATATATAATTTATTCATTATAATATAAAATAATTGAAATGAAAATATAAGAGAAAACTCATATTTATAAATTATAAAATATTATCTTTAATTTACAAAATTTTATTTTATTTTTAATATACATTGTCATTGTATCAATCGGTGTACATTTCCATGTCAATTTTTGAAAATTGTTTCCTCGATTTTAAAAATAAAAAATTATGTTCTTTTTTACAAATTAAATATCTAAGATGTGAACATTTCACAGCCTAGTTTGTATTTTCTATAAACCACATTTTCTAAACAAAATGTTCAATAATTAATTACCAGTTAGTAGACATATAAGCATTAATCTAGTTCTATAACATTCTTATAAAATACATTTAGAATATTCATATTTTTTTAATAAAAGAAATCACTGAATCATAAATAATAAGGAAACGATATTACAAATCGCAGTAAATGATTTAAATTGTCTAGAATATGATATTCTTACTGATAAAAAATCATATCTTACTAAACAGAATAATAAATTATATTTTAAAAGATATTATTTTCATTTCAAAAGAAATTATATATATATATATATATATATATATATATATATATACATATGTATAAATATATATATATACATATACATTTATATATATATATATAAATGAAACATTTGTAAATATTTTTTTTGGAAAAAAACCAAAAAAATTTAAATAACCGCATTGAACACAACTCTGAACAAATATGCAGATATTTTCATTCAATGTACATAGTATTACTCGTGTTAATTACGCAATAAAAATGTAAACTAAATGACAAGTTGAATGTAATGAACAATATTTGTTTTTAATGAACAATTCCATTAACGAAAATCGATAAATATGTTTCGATTGCAAATAGATGTACTCAAATTTCCACTGAACTTGAGATGATAAAAAAACAACACAACACGTTGATTAAAACAAACATGTTCTATTTGTACTTAAGATTATTTCAAATTATATTTATTTGAAAATTAGTGGTCCGTTCTATTGTTTGTTTAAGTTTATTCTGTACGTCTGAGAATTAATCGATTTACTTTCCAAACAGGTTTTTATTAAACGTTATACATTCAATGGATATAAGCTATTCGCATCTGTTCATCAGAATGAATGCTTATGACTCATTGTTACTAGAGAATTATAAAAAAAAAATGAGTTAATAGGTAAAATAGAAATATTTGTGTTTATATTTTCTTATAATTCGGTAAAGCGCAGATTTGTTGCCGAATTTTATCAAATAATGACTATCAATATTTGTCTTCTTTTGATTTTTAGTAATGTTTCTTATACATCGGTTTATTGTTATCTAAAAAATCACAAAAACTGAACATGTTGGATATAATGCTTATTCGCCATTTCCTGTCGCTGTTGTCGATACATTTATATATATATATATATATATATATATATATATATATATATATATATATATATATATATATATGTTTACTTAATTTGCTATTGAAAAATTGATAAAAAAGATTGATAAAGTTTATATTGGTACAAAATGTACAAGTTAAAAAAAAACGTTCGGGCATGAAATTCATTGTAACTTCAATACACTTTCATGAACAATGCTATTCACATTTTTTCCTAGTAGTAGGTAGCTTAGAAGACCTATCAGATTAACACCAATTCGAAAAGAAATTATCGATGCGTTTACGATAGCAAAATACATTGCAAAACAGTGCAAATAAACGTCGTGGAATTTATCTTCAAACAAATGCCGTCATTCACTTAGTCATCGATTAAGTATGTACTTATTAATTACATAATGTTATTAGTATTTTTCTAAATATCCTGAGTATGTCTTATCTAATCATTTCTATATCGGGAACGCAACTTCTTTATATCTGCACCATCTATCGAAATATTCTGTTTTAGAACATTCTTAATTGTATATATATATATATATATATATATATATATATATATATATATATATATATATATATATATATATAAATTTTTTGTATAGTAAAATAATCTCATTTAAAGACAGTGATGAATTAGAATATAACATTTATTAAAAAAAAATAGTTCAATTATCACAAATGTTCAAAAATAAAACATCATTCTATTACTATTTGCTAGTAAACTGAGGAAGTATCCATGAGACAGCGTTCTGTATTATGAATAAATAATGAATGTTGTTGAATGTAAAAAACGACATATTTTATAAAATTGTATTGACTCGAAGTCTTTATCGATTTCAATTTTCTACAGATAAAGGGATGGACACTGTTTATAGTAATAGCATATAGTTTATAGAATAATGTTGCACGTGGGGGTTGCACTACCGACTTAGTATGACACTAAGGAATGAGAACTCAACTCCTTTTTAAGTTAATGAAAACGAGTCTGTTTTGTGCTTTTAACGTTTTATTGTCATATACAAGGTATAACAGAAAAGAAAACTATTTTAATGTTCGATATATTGACTTGCTAAGCAACGATTATATCTTCTTGGCTTCTGACTTCAAGTCTCACTTCATGACTTGCGACCTCAAGTCTTATTTCATGACTTACTTGCCTTATCACATGGCGACTTAGTTCCATGACTTATTTGAATCGCCTCGAAAAATCAGAATCAAAAATATTTTTTAAAGTGGGGTTTGGTCCGGTGTCTTAGCCGAGGCTTTCAGAACGGTTTTGACAGGAGATTTGTGTATCAGGAAGTGGATAGAGGGGATGGTTTGAGGTGATAGAGTCCGGAAAAAAATTCAAAAACCCGGAAGGAATTTGAATCGCCTAGCGGGGCCGATTGATATATGATTTCGGGCAGTATTCCAGGTATATACTTTAATATTAATATAAATAAATGCTAACGATTCAAGCCATTAGTTTTCAATACAATTAATAGAGAATAATACATATAACTTAATGGCTTGACCTAATGGAAAGAGACAGGGTTTTTCCGTACCTTTGAATGGTTTAATTTTGAAACTGAATGCAAACTTCTTATATATATATATATATAGAGAGAGAGAGAGAGAAACGTTTTTTCTCCACCCGAAGTGTTTTAGCGACTACCATGGCATTTGATTCGGATTTTAATGAAATAAGTGAATTTAAAACTTAAAACAGACTAGTTTTTACTAAAAAAAGGAACATCGGTTTGCAATGCAACCTCCTAATGAAAGCTCTTACAAAACATACAAACGAATTGTAAGAATATGTAACGTTCGTCTCTTATTAAAGCGAAATTATCTGTATTGGCAGAAAATCGGACAAGCATGCAAGCAAGAATGAAATACAAATACACTTAGATTGATTTCCTGTTACGAGACTGTTTGTTCATTACTTATAAAGTTCACGTTTGTATTCAATTATGAGATATTAATTGATAATGCGCATTTATACCTGAATCACAGTTGTGTTAAGTCATATCTAATAACCGTATTTAATACTTTCGACGAAACAATCGATTCGCATTATTGTGTAAACCAATTAGTTACAGTTGAAAACGTTTGAAATTAGTAACCCATTATGTATGTATGTGTGTGTGTAGCAGAACCCACTGTTCGAATTCATCCAGTGCCAATGCAATTGGATCGCATGCCGCATATCCATAAATTAAAATGTTGATGTTGGTGCATGTTCATTAGGAAACTAATGAGAAATATGTGACTGGGTACGGTGAATTATTATGCAGATGCATGGACGTGATATAAAAGCCAGCTGAAAGCGAAAGGCAGTACCTGTGTGTATGTACAGTATGTAAAGTACGTCCAAACGTTCGTTCATTCATTCGACATAACGTCGACTGATCGTGAGAGGATTCAGACCTTGGTCCATTCATTTCGTACAGAGAGAATCGTCGAAAATCATTGACATTAATGTGCAATTACGCATGTAGTACACAAAAAAAATATGTGTCAAACGGCGAGATCGCAATGAGACTTGTGAAGTTATTAATCGAATATTTAACCGAAAGTGACCTTTTTACCGTATAGTAAAAAAATGGGAGTGTACATTATGGCATCTCAATTTAAGTACCTTAACACTGTGACCTTTTCGAACAACGCAGAATACTTTTTATCGACTGTTTCGTTCTTTATGTATAAATATTGTTCTTCTTTTATAATCGTATGCTGTTTTATTTTTATTTATTTATTTTTTTTTTTGAAAAAAAAACAACATTTTAAATCAACTATTTTCATGTAACAATATTGAATGAGTACAAATTTACATGAAGAAATTGATCTGCCGCGAAGGTCTCAATCCAATATGTGAACACATTTTGCGTTTGGAGAAAAAATCGTTCATTTCACAGTCTCTAGGGAAATCATGAAATTTAGTTATCGCAAACAATTTATAATAAAATATGAACGAAACATGTTGAGATAAATTAAATTTATCTCGAAATTTTCAATATGTTTAAGTTGTAAATAATTGTATTAGTTGGTCGCTGTTCGGGAGGAAATTTTAATATTTTCACTTTATAACAATTGTTCGATAATAAAATTGGTCGATATTATTTTTTCTGTATAATTTAATATATAACAATTTAATATTAAAGACAAATACGTCTATAAAGATGTCGATATCGGCGATTTTTCCGCTTTTTGCGACATGCATCTGATGTTTAGTTTAGTTTTTCATTTGATTTTATTGAACATATTTTCAGTTATAGCGATTTGGAATACAATTCGACTATAACTATATATTTTCATTAATGTTTTTGCTTTAAATTCGATTATTACAACCGAACTGTTGAGTTTTGAAAGATGTCGCGAAGAATTAAAAATAAATTCATTATAATAAAACTGAAATTATTTCTTAATAAACTCGATTATTCGTTTACTTACATGTCTTCATTTTAATTATTATCTTTTTCATTAAAAAGTACATTTCAGAAAAGGCGACTTCGATTAAAATATAAATTTAAAATTGCTATTATTTATATTTTTCATAATTTGTTATTATTGAAACTGGTACATATCAATTTGTAGGGGAAAAATCGTTTATTTTCTTTAACATTTTTATTAATTATCAAAGCATAATAAAATTTAACAAGTTGATAGTTCTAAAAACATTACTCGGATCGATTAACGTCTGCCGATATTTTTAAGTCGATTCAAACGCAACCCCTTAAATGTATGAATAGATGGACTTGTACGACTTTCAAAAACAACGGCTCAATTGTAGATCAGTCTAGTGAAGTCGATGTTGCACACACCGGCAATTTCTGATCGTAACATATTTCGGCAACCTGACCATGAACCCACCCGTGCTATTTGGAAGCCATCAGTCTGAAACTGTGTCTGGCACGCCAGCCGACAGGAATTTGCATTTAAATTTCTCGTAGCAATATCGTTAGCCGTTGCTAAACGCGAATCAGAAATAAATATAGGTAGGACTGATTCTGTAACGGTCGTTCGCCAAAAAAAAAAGAAGCAGCGCAGAACAGTTCGTGCCGTTCCTTTTCAACGTGTTCACTTTCGATGTGACTGTTTTTATAATAGCATTCTTTTGTGGATTTGTGCGACCTGTGAACTGTTATCTTAACAATAATTTACACGCTAGGATATAAATACATTTCTAATGAGATTCGACTATTAAGCCCTTAAGCGTTTTGTTTTATTTAGAGAATGTGCAGTTGTGTGCTTAATTATCTATAGGAGACGACGGGTATACTCGACGAAAACACAGCAAATGCACGTGTGTTTCACCCTATTTATCCTAGTTCGAAAAACATTAAATAACTTTTTTCATTTGAACTAAAAATTATTTAAAAATGTATACATATTGCGTATGGTATTCAATCAATGTTCCACATTTAATTCCTGTGAAAAAATGTTTTCTTTTAAGTCAATAACTAGTTTTTTTTTAATATATTATGAAAAATATCATTTCAGAAATTAAGTTTATTTTTAATACAATTCTTTCATAAATGGATTTTTTCTCACACTGTACAAATAGTTTGCTGTACGCTATGAGGATGATATAGCATCGACTTTCACTTCCTCTCCCCTCAAACATAACCATACCTTATGGATAACAGGATAATTATTTTAGATTAGATTTTTTCCCTATTACACCCTATGATAATACCTTCTCTAGATAGCAGATGTAAGATTCACAAAACAAAGAGAAAACGACTTAGAAATATTCTAAAATGTGTTAAAATTACAAATATTTTATATTTTTTTACTTATTATTTTATAATTTTTAATTTTATAATTTTTTATATTTTTTTACTTAAATTGTACAATAAACAGCAAAAGTGATTTTTTTCTCTGCATGACGACTATACTCGACATTAAACAAAAAAATGCCATCTTTTCATGACGACCATACTTGATAGGAACGCTTAAGGGGTTCAAAGTCTTAATGTCTTTCTATCTGACATTTTATGTCCGCCGATAGAACACGGAGGTGAAATATTTTCCCACGTGTTTTGTACCATCGAGCTGTTGTGGTAATTAAATTAAATGGAAATTTCATTTTCAGAATGTTAATTCGTACGTTATTCAAATTAGACACTTGTCACCTTTTCAGCTGGAATTATGTTAAGATTTTGAAACGCTTCTTAACGGTCATCAACGAACGATTCAAACTTGTCTCTCCAAAAATCGTCGTGCTCTTTTAAAGGATATATGAAGTAACAATTCCAGTTTGTTTTTTTCTTTCCAATTATTTTACATAATCCAGTACACCGAACACACTCTTGTAAAACATTTATACGTTTATACGACCGCCGTTTCCAGTTTTACATACTTTTTGTACGATTCTCGGCCGCGACTGCCGCTCGTCAGCCGCAAAATCTTTCCGACTAGGTGTGTTCCTCTCGTCGTTATGAAGTGTAGGCGGGTGTGTGTGTATATAAACCGACAGTTGGTCAATGGGAAGGACACCGGCAGCCAGCTTGGCGACATTCTACGTCTTTCACAATCACAAATGTTAATTTATTCACACGGTTTATCACTGAATGTCGATAATTTATACGTCGTTTAATTATCATTCTCAACGATTGCTTCTTGGTCGAACTATTTTCACACCTGGATTTTTTTCTAATTGCATTCTTATGAGACGTACTTTTCGAAAAATTCTCAACATATTTGTTTGATAATTTCGACGAGTTGTTTCAAGGCTGTATAAACGAATCTCGATCGGTTTTTTTTGCATAATTCGATGTAGATTAATAGTCTTACACTGTATATGCATAAATATATAATTAGCAGTCTATCAAATGCAATGTAAACGAAGGTTTTTCAACTCGTATTTCATTTCGATACATAATCATTATTCTTGACTGTTTAACATTTCTAGGCCATCGAAGAAACATTTTACTCAACAGTATTAGATCCTTATGCTTGTTTTTTTTATTACCGACCAGCCATCAAAACATTTTGAAAAGTTGTCAGTTATTTTTATAATCCAATATAACCTCAATTTCTGTCTAATGTCTTTACTTTCATAAAGTTTCAAAAATCGATAGAATGTAGATATAAAATTTTATAAAATTCGAACAGACGTACAATCTCTTTCTTAATAGTATCTGGTTGTTTTTTTCGTCTTCTATGTAAAATTATTTTTTATAAAAAATATGTAAATTCGACTCTTTCACAGCTATATGTTTTATAATCAATTTTTTCTCTTTAATTCATTTCACAACGCTACCAAAACCAAGCACCATCAAATAAATTGTCTGTTGAGAAGAGTTTTGATGGTGAAATGATATTTAAATTTTACTATTCATATTTTTATCAATCAGAAGTGGTCCGGTAATTTTTCACGCAGTGCAAAATTCAATATTTCAAAAATTATAGTCTGAAAAGTTATTCGTTGAAACATAAAAACCCTATATTATAAAAAAAAAACATTACATCATTCACAAAACAGTTGTTTAATCCTTTGACATACAAAAATATCCCTGATACATCATGTATTTCTTATACCATTGTAGTCAGTGATGTCTCTGAAACGCACATAGATTTAATTCGCTTTAGTGCAGCTACAAAACAAATATTAAAAAGAAATAATTATATATATAATTATATATATATATATATATATATATTTTGAATTTGTACAAAAGTGACAGTGAAACCCAAATGGACTATTCGAATGAGGGCACATTTTCCTGAAAATATATCATCCACTGGTAAAAGGCAACAACCTACAGAGACGTCACGTTTGCTCGAAAAATAATATAAGAAGCGAAACGACTTGGCAGTGTAATAAATGTCAAATACCTCTACAAGTTTCGAAATTTTCATACTCTAGACTACTGAATTATTGTCTGATTTGTTGTTCAATTATTCTTCATTAATTTCGGTTATCAGTATTGAGTTATAATATTTAGCAATGTATAAATATTCTTTTCTTTGTTAAGCTTTACATAAATGTTAAGCAGAAAAATAAATAATGATTTTTTGGTCATATCGAATTTCAATTAATTCGTGTGTCAAGGGGTTAAATAGGTTTATTGCTTTTCACGAGGAAAATTTTCAAGAAACATGAAAACAATGAAAAATATAATATTTATAGTCTAAAAATCAAATGTTTATTGATTCAAAGTTTGAAGTAACTATGAATTATTATCAAATAATTGATAATAATTATTAAAGAATGATATCATTACTAATTATTATCAAATCATTGAATAAATATTTTTAGTTTCGAATATGAAATGTGTTATTTTATAGTAAGGATGTGCATAACCTATCTCGGAACTACTACTCCTGTACAATAAATAGGAGCTCTCATGATTTGCCGAAAAATAGTATTAAGTGTGTTCAGGAACCAATAGTAACGGATACATTTTTTGAAACAAACAGACAGTCTGAATTGAATAAGTGGTTTGGGTCAACACCAGTACAACACAAATCAAAAAAGTCAGAAAGAAGAACAACTGGAAAAATTAGGTTAGCTAAATAGGGGTGAGACTTTGAAAGAGATAAGTATAGAAATAAAGTATGTAGTGAGCACATAAACAATACTAAAAGATTATAAAGGGCTGGAACTATTAAAAGAAAGCTTATTTCCCAATATCAATCAGACTAGCATCAATGAATTTATGAAATCATTGCCTGTGATTAACCAGTAATTTTTTTTAAATCATTACTTGAAAAGACTGGAAATTAAAATATATTTTAAGTATAGAATATGAGAAATAAATAAATATACAGATATAGTAGAGTACCATTGTGAATTATAATTAAAATGTAGTAGAGTAGCTAAAATTTTGTATCTACTAAATACCACATGTTTAAATTCTGTTACTAACCTGTAAATGTAGTGTAAAATATGACATGCATATGAGATTTAAAAAAAAAACCGTATAATCTCAATAAAGAATAAAATAAATAAATAAATTAAAATCAATATTGTAAAAACTGACTGGACTTGATCTGACCAGCCCTAACCAAATACGACCTAAAGTATTTACACACAAAACCAATAAAACTTTTATTGTAAAATAACATTTTCGAAAAAGTGTTTTTCAAAGAATTTTCCGCCTTTGGTAAACCGACTGATATATAAACGGTCCTGAATATAAAAAATAGATATTAAAAGTAGCAACTTCTCATATCGGTATTAATTCTGAAAATATTGGATTTATTTTCTTCATATATTCATATTTATCTTCATATATCCAACATTTCCTTGGGTATTTATATCTCTTAAAAGTTATCACTCTAGCATTAAAAACATATTCTAATTATCTAAGAATGACTAATAACCATGAAAACATCGAAATATCAGGTTGGTAGGAAAATAATTGCGGTTATGCATCCGTTTGTGAATATTTTTTGATTTTCCTAGCCGCTTTAAGTGATCCAGAACTGTTGAATGACTAACGCCAAACTTTTGTACAAGCTCTAGAATTGTTGTGAATGATTCTGATTCAACTAACGTCTTCAGTCGGTCGTTATGAACTGAAGAAGGACGCCCACGACCTTCATCTTCAAGGTTCTCGTCCCCAGCATGAAATTTTGAAAGCCACTATTTCACTTATTTGCTTATTTTCCGTCTTTAATTCGATAGGCCAATTTGAAGCAAACCTAATAATAGAATCAAAGTCGATGATACCAAAATACAGACCGGAAAATGCACTTTAAAATGGTATCAACATGAACTCGATGAAATGACACTTGCATTGTAAAAATTTAAGATCAGAATTGAGAAAATAAAGACCGCAATTATTTTCCTACCAACCAAATAATAATACTTTTAGTTGGAACGATTTTGCTGTTCTCTTTTATTGTATTATTTTTTATAACCTATTATTTTATATTTTAAATGAAATTATAAAGTACGAGTATTGAAATTGAATCTCACATTTCATTTTCAAATATCTTTCATGATGTTCTTAAATATGACAGAAAATTGGTCATCGGCATACACAATCTGCAATGATTCATTCTGAACATTTCTAGAACAAACACTCTTGTGCTCCAGCTAACTCGTTTGGATGTGAGCGAGTCAGTTTTTGATTAGGTTCTGTGTGTAAAGGTACTTCTATAAATCCTAGTTCCATGTACTCCGTCTCGTCGGACATAAACGTACACAAAAATGAAACGGTAGCGACATGTAATAAAACAAAAATAAACAGGAAATTGTACGCAACAAAACTACCTTCAAGAATCAACACACTCGATCGAAACAGTCCGACGTATTGATGAAAAAGAGTACTCCTTAACGGCTACTGCCCACACGAGTCCGACGTTTCGCCCACGTCGTTTGCCCACGCGCCAACACACCTGCCATATACCAAACTCGTTTCGAGTGCGCTTGAAAAATCATTCCATTCATGCGTTTCGCCGTTTCACTCGAACGGTCGGCGTTGAACAAGGACAACGGACCCTACTGGTGAATGTGTACAATTATGCGTGCACGAATATCATATTATTTGTTTATATTATTTCGTATGTCTGTCTATCGAGTGCTTCTAATATTGTGTATAAATAAATATGTCAAACGGACCAATTATCTACATTTCGATAATGTTTGAATAGAAAATAAATGTGCTGTGCGTACAAGGAGAATGTCATACCTCGATGAAAGATTTAAGTTCAAGTTCATATTTTATGTAAATTCGAAGATGTAAGTGAATGAATTCATTGAATTGAATTTTATTTTGACGTCACTGGCCAATTAAGAAGATATTTTCAATAATTTATAATTTTTCTTATTTACAAATTAAGATATGAATATAATTTATAACTCGTGTTTTTCTCAACATTTGCATAAATAGTTTCATATATATATATATATATATATATATATATATATATATGCATAAAACAAAATAATAAATATCACTAATTAATATCCACGTCGTAAATTAATATACAACTTAATTCAGAACATTAATATTCATTACTATTAGAATTCGTAATAAAAATATAAAACACTGTTTGACTGTTTAAACAATTTTAAGATCAAAAAGTTATAAAAATCTTGGAGATTTTTATTGCTATGTTTTGCCTTTAAATGTTACCTGAAACAAAACTCTAAAATAACAGTAAATCACATTTATATTTTTTTTCTTATGTTATTCGATTTACTACACAGCTGTGTTAAATATTTGAAGTTCATAGAACATGAAATGTTTAATGATTTGAAAATTGTGTAAATATATAAGTACCAGAGTTCTTCCAAAATATTACTTTATACATTTGTTATATATATATATATATATGTATATATATAATGTATACATGTATATATTTATGTATGTATATGTATATATTTATATATATATAGACAGGTAACTCCCATATAACACGGTATTATCATAACATAGTATCTCTCAAACACGGTTTGAGAATTAGAGAAATTTGGTGGAAATGGCATCGGAGATATACCAAATTAATTCAGAGAATGATAGCACAGATGGAAATGGCGAAGTTCAAAATTTCACCCTAAAAAGCATACAGGAAAGCATAAACATAACCGAACAATTGAAGTTCTGTTTTCTAAATGGAGACCTTTCCAATGAAAGGGCGTCAAATTTAATAAAAAATTTCACAAACGCTTGACTCCAAGGCAAAGAAATTTATAGAGACATCGTAGGTAGAAGCAAACAACAGAAAAAAATAGATTTTCTGCAAAAGTAAAAGCATGGAAATCAAGATGGTACAGAAGAAAACTCAGAAGATGACTATATTTTGCCAGAAAGAAAACGTCCTAGTTTAATGGTGTTTAACAGCGATGAAGAAGAGAACATTACATAATATTAATATGAAACACTTTTGATCAGTTATTGATTGTTTTAATAAACATATTTCTCTTGTCGTAAAAAGAAAATTCTACTGGTTTATTAATTTTTGGAACCTAATGTGTATATATATATATATATATGTGTGTGTGTGGGTGCGTGTGCGGTGCAAAATCAAATAGAAAAAAGTACATCAAATCTATGTTGAAAAAATAATTATAGGATTTATTCCATTTGATATTGAATATAAAAATTTAAACTTTTTACACAAATTCTCTCAACCCTCGACCACGTATGTGCTATTGATCTTAGACCTCGACGCGCCCTTGAACCCCAAATAACAAAAAACTAACCCGACCACATATGAAACCATAAATGAAAAAAATACATAAAAGAGTTATATAACTATTTGTCAATTTTTTCTATCTTGTATGACGCATGTATTCTTTAATATCCATAAAACCGCATTCATTTATTAAAAAAATCCGTAAATTAAATCCAGTGATCAAAAAATCTTTTCTTTGATCGCTGTATATACTGTTCTGTAGCTATGGTCATTTTCAAGAAAAAATCGAAAAATATACTGTAAAAAGTTAATTCGTTTGAAACGGTAGAACAATACTTTTTCATTATTGAATATTTTAAGTAAAAATGAATCTCTAATTTTACTTTTCATTAAATGATCCTACGAATTCCTTTCAGTTTATTAAGAAATTAATTAATTTATTCATATAGTTTATTGAAAAAAATCAAAGATTGTTCTTTCAACTTAATGACAAATATTATATCAGAAAATTTACCTTATTTGATGAATTATTTACAAAAAAAATCACACACAGAGATGCAAAAATTAAACGAAATAATATCACTACTACATAAATCATATACACTGCCGCGTGAAGAATCAAATACATACTGATTTTAAGACCAGAATTCGTATCTGTCGTTCGATTTTAACAAATAAATTACATAATAACTTCATATTCAATCATAACAATGCGCAGCGAATGTATTGTAAAGTCTCTATTCGATGTGATATATATTCAACTTGTAAACCTCAATACAATTACAGATACAATGTCATCGATACAGTTAGATAACACATCAGCGAGTGCCGGTCGCATTGAATGTTATTTACATCTTTTAATTTAATATAGAGATCACTTATGCTGAATTCCTGTCATGACCATTTAATAACATCTACGTTTTTTTTTTTTTTTTATTCAAAATGATTTTCACATCGTTCGGAAAGCGAACGCCGTGCACATTACAAAAGTACGGTCTCCCTTATTCGTGCAGAAATCGAAAATACATTATACTTAGATTATCGATCATTAAATTTCTTAAGGAAGCCGTAGTTAAGAATTTAAAGCGGATAGGCTAGCGAATCTGCGGTTTTTACGTTCATCACTTCGACATGGATGCTGTCAAATAAAGTTATATTGAATAGAATAGTCTTAGTTCTAGGTATTTTAAAAGTAAGTTAATGTTTTTTTTAAAAAAAAAACATATTCGATGTAGTTTTGTATTTCGTCTGAATAGAACAAATAAATTATTTAAGTTTCCTGTTAATAGCCGGGTTACCTTTTACCAATTTCTTGTTTAAAATTTTCCGATTTAATGGTAAAATAAAATTTGGTTCAGCCAGATCCTTGTTGTTTGGAACATTTTACAGTGATTTCCATTTTAAATTTTATTTTTTTTCAAAAGAAAAATGTATATCTTATCGAGGGTCAAAGTTGACAACCCCTCTGTTCAATTAGCAGTACCCACACGGATCCTATGAATATAAAAATTAAAAGGGAATAGGAAAATATATATAAATTAAATAAATAAGCCAATACAGATGTAAAAATACATTTGAATTTAGATTTTATGAAGCACATTCATTAGTGTGTTATAGTATGTTCATTGCGCAATAGACTTTTTACATACTTCACATGATTTTCGGGTCTTTCTGTGGTTCTGTGTCATGACCCTACTACCAAAAGGGAGTCAATGGAATGTCATCGAAGAGACGAACCAGCCCCGAAGAAACGAAAGTTACCAAGAGTAACCGAAAGGCCGTGAGGACAGTTTTTTGGGAGTCACCTTGGAAATCATCTTATTTTTTAGTAAGCTCAAGATCTGTTCAAAGACCAGTATTTGAAGAAAATGGATTCTATATAACACATGGATTTTAAAAACGTACCAGTTTGCTGAATTGAACTATACAGAAGATGTCAATTAAAATAAAAACCGTAATATTTCAAGTGTTTAAAACTAAACTGTCAGAGAATTGGGATCAGACAGTATCCCATACGATAATTAATTTAATCAAATTCATGGCAAAAAGATTCAAAGATATTTTCACAGTAATAGATGTTCAATAAAAGAGAATAGAATAAAAAAAACTATTGCTTCAAAGTATATATATATATATATATATATATATATATATATATATTAACTTTTCCACATATATTTTTTATATAAAAAATATGCAGAAAAAAATAGAAATTAGGTTATTAACTTTTTATTTATAATTTGCCATGTTTAGAAAACCTAAATGATTAATAATAACATGATTTTCACGGACAAAAATTTAATTTTACATATATATATATATATATATATATATATATATATATATATATATATATATATATATATTATTTGTAAACCCATGTCATACAAGAAAAGAAGATACGTTCCACAGTTTTATGGTGTGTGTAATAGTAGTCGAGCTCCCTGAAACATAGACACGCCGACTGTAAAAAAAAAATAAATAAATATAAATAAATAGATAGCCAATTACACGATAACATCGAGTTTTATACGAATGGAGGATCCGTAAATAGTAACGTGATATGAAGAGATCCGTTGAGGCGGACACGAACCCACGCACAGTGCGCCGGTATGGTTCCATGTACTCGAGTCTCAGTACCGTATAGATCACAATCTCTTTAAATTAAACGTTTCCCAATAGTTGCTGTAACGAAGCACCACCGAAACAACTTACACACTTCACTGACTCCGAGGAGTTTGTGTGTCGTTGAATGCATCTGATACGAGTCGACCACAACTATCGAATCAGACACGAATTTCCTTCTAACTATTATTTCATATTACATCGAAATGCAATATTCGTGGCTGAATGGCTGTTTGACTTTGACACAAATCAAGTGTACAGCCATTTCGATGGATTTATTAATACAATTCCGTACGGACAAGTTGAAAACTTTAATGTACTTTAAATATCTGACAGACAATGATTACAATTTCTATGAATGAATCATTCTGTGAACAAATGTATATAAATTAATTATTTCCATTTCCAAGGAAAACATTATTCAGAATTTAGTTACATTATCTAGTTTGAATCAATTAACGATATTAAATAGTTATCCTAACAGAATATTAGTCTGACATATTTCATTTCATAACGATTGTAGAGAAATTAATACATTTAATCATTGTCACAAACATAGGGCTCTTTTTCATCTCTATGTAAACCAACTATTAATTTTTATAAAATTTTTATTAAACGCTACTTAATATCAAAAGTCACTAGTAACTTATTTTCACCTCATTTTATAAAAAATAATCATATTTTCATATATATATATATATATATATATATATATATATATATATATATATATATTGAAATATTTTTTTCAATTAAAAAGTATGTAACTGAATTAATTGCGGCATAATAAATAACAATACTTCATTATTAGATTTTAATTTTATAATCTTTGACCTGATGTATCGTTTGTTAAATACATTAGATGAAAATAAAATAATAATATATATAAAACTAATAGTCCTAAAAGATTGAAATCATATCGAAGAACAATTATTTTATAAATTCTAACAAAAATTCACAGTGAATGTTCATCACTCATATGAAATGAATAAGATGCAATGTTTATTTTTCACTCTCACTGTTATTGTTTTGACGCAAACACAGAAAATAATATCTGTTATATGATTATTTATTAGCGAAATTTGGCAAATACATCCGAGTCTGACATTATTGCTAACATAACGTACACAAATGTATATTTATACAAATGTAATAACATCAAAAAAGAATCGGCGCTGAATTGCACCGTACGTGCGCAGACTTGACTTTCGGGAAAACATCCAAAAATTATTAGAATATAGCGCGGTCCGATGACGCTGTCAAATGATTCATAGATTTTTTCCACGTCTCATCCACACGAGTCATAATCCTGGTGGGCGTTCGACGCGGCTTAATGAAAATCGTTTGATTATTTACACGTACGCGTCCATTCTTCGTGCGTTAGAACGGATAGTGAATTGGAATCTAGCCGAAGGTAACGGAATGAGCCGAGACTAATTGTAACCAGTTTGTGTGGATAATAAGTGGTGTTAGTGTCTTCAATATTAATACCTATGTTTCAGTAGACAGATGCTTATTTATGCACCTTATCAGATAATTATTTTGTGGCAGTACACACCTTCAGAGCACCATCCTCGACTTTTGTACGACGAAACGTGTACAATCAATTTTTTTTTTTTTAGAAAATGTAATCGATGTCGTGGCTACTGACTGATGCAATTATTTTCATTCATTATCGATCGTGTCTCTATTTAAATCATTACTCTGTAATTATTACTTTTACATAAATTGTATCAACAAGATTTTACTTACACAATCTCTCAAATAAAGCAATATAACTGGCAAATATCACCAATAGACAGTACAATAGATAACGGAAAAACGGATTTTTATAAAATATATTATTTTTTAAACTCACTAATGATCACTTTTCGTTGTGCAGGATCCGAAGCATTTTCAAAAGGATTTAATTAAGTAAAATGAAAATTATTTTATTACAATTATTATACATTTTTGACTTCTCAGTATATTATATATATATATAAAGTTGAAATAGCATACAAGTACTGTTAATAATTACACTAATTCAACACATTCGAATGCTATTTTCAAAAATATACAACTTTATTTATTCAAAAAGGTGTATACAAGTCTTGACCTATTTGAATAGAAAATATTTCAAGAATCCAGTTTTATAAATCGCTACGTCACTGAAATTTACTTTCCTATGATTTTATTATAGAAGAAAAATTGATATAACGAACCCTTAAATCGATAAATGCAAAAATACACTTGTAATGCACACCTTAAAATTTTCCCGAGTACGTGTGTCTAATTTTAGGTTTTTAGGTCACTTGTTCGTGGGTTACATCATCACATGCACACACATTTAATTTTATTTACAAGACAAACGGGAAACTCAGCTCAAATAATTTAAAAATCAAGGCGAATTTCAGCACCTTACAACATTTTCAGTTCATTCGAAAATAATGGAGTTTCTGGATTTTCTCCAGACGCAGTACAATTTTTTTGCAGTTTCTGTAGCGTTAATCCCGAGTTTAAATTCATAAAGCAAACACGCAAGTGCTACACTATTTTCCACAGACATTTTTAAGGGTTAGAATTGTTTTTTAAATTAAAGTGAACAGTTCGAGATTCATTTAAAACACATGCTAATATTGTTGATAAACAATTCTTGGAATTATTGTACGTTATAACAGCGACAGAACTTTCTTAGTTACTTAATATATATATATATATATATATATTACTAGTAAAATCATGTACAGGTTTTTGAAACCGTCGAAAATAAAAGAGGAGACTGTCCGTTATAAATATACAATTAGCTTGTTATAGATCAGAGAGCATCGATAGTGTGCTAATTGTGTTGGTGAGTCATCTAACCGAGCATTACCTTTGCGGTTTCGTCAGCTGTATCGCGAAGAACAGGAAGAAGAGTAACAGCCGAACGTTGCAACTGTCATTGCAACAGCGTACACGAGTTCAATGCACCACCAGTGCATATAAACCTTTTGTTGAGGTTAAATTGCTTCGACGCGTGATATGACCATTTAACATGCTTAAATCAATTTCATCATAATATATTAATGGCGTATAGAATTGTTGTTATTACAACTAGCAGTGTATATAAAAAAAACGAATAGTGAACCAACACTGCCTGGAGGGAATATCAATTAAAATCGACGATTTTCATTCAGTGCATCGACTGAAAGCAAACACCATAATGAAACAATGCTTTTTTTTTCGACCGTGGATCAGTGTTTAGGATGATATCGTCGAGTCAACACATATTCATATTATGCCTGTTGATTGTAAATTCGATTATCGCGGATGTTTCTCTGTAACAGGGGACAAATATTTACTTGTTTTGTACGTCGGTCGCCGTGTTCGTTTCTGTTCAAACTAACTGTTTGCTGCGCAAGTAACATGGAATTGTTCATGTAAAATGTGCACTCGAGACGAGCCATCCACTTCATTGCGCGCACGGTTCCATACTGTCTACGTTCACGAGACGACACGTCTAGCATGATTTTTTCTCCACCTCGCCCGTTTATCTAGTCCTAAAGTGAACGGTCTTAGATCCGCTTGTGTGACACTTGTGGTTCTTCAGGTGTACTTTGTTCGCCACATCTTTCTATTTACATTCTGTATTTTGATTCCGTATAAACTTTGACTTTTGTTTGATGAGCGGAGATGAAACAATATTCAAACGCAATTACAATACATGGAATACTTTCTAAGGAAATATTATGAAATGTACACATTTCAACAACGCCTGTTCTTTTGAAATGATATTTTTTTGAAGTGTTTGTGCATAAGTACATATTTATGTGTGTTTAAACACCAAATATTATTGAAACAATAATCAAAAGTAATAAGAAAATATGTAGATATTAAATGTATGCATCGTCAGTGAAACCTGAGAATACAATAAACTGAGCCGATCTGTGTTAACACAGACATTAATCTGAAATCGAGCAAACAAAAGATTATTTTCATCAGCTCGACGTTAGATAATTAAAATGACTTAAAAGAAGATGACAGAAAATTATCTCAACTTGTATGAAATAAAAATACTGAAAAATATCTTCCTTGTTTATTTATGTTTACAGTTCTGCGACTATTATTGAAATTACTATTGAGAGTTATTGAGTATTATTGAAATAACTGTCCAGATTTCTCTATCTTGTAGTAAAAATTTGCAATTTTTTATTTTTGTCCGTTTTTGTGTTTTTTTTTTTTGTTACAAAAACTGATCTGAGTCTATTTTCGATTTATCGAACATGTTTATTACGGAGAAATAAGATTGAAACATGAATAAGTTTGTTGTTGTCCGTTATCTTAACGAAGTGATTTATTTTTTTATTTATAAATTCATTATAATATAACTGAAATTATTTCTTAATAAACTCGATTATTCGTTTACTTACATGTCTTCATTTTAATTATTATCTTTTTCATTAAAAAGTACATTTCAGAAACGCAAGCTTCAATTAAAATATAAATTTAAAATTGCTATCATTTATATTTTTCATAATTTGTTATTATTGAAACTGGTACAAATTCATTTGTAGCTAAAAAATCGTTTATTTTCTTTAACACTTTCATTAATTATCAACGCATAATAAAATTTAACAAGTGGATAGTTCTAAAAACATTACCCGAATCGATTAACGTTTGCCAATATTTTCAAGCCGATTCAAACCCAACCACTTAAATATCTCAACGTATGAATAAATGGACTTACACCGCTCCCAAAAACATCGGCTCATATAAAATTGCGTACATTGTAAACTTTTTCGCCCAATGAAACACTTAAATACACAAAAATGTCCGCAACGGAATGACTCATAGTTTACTTGCTGATCCGTCGATAAGATTTAATAAATGATATCGCAAATCGTTTTTCCTTCATCTACGAAAACGACATGTATAAACTGACATCAATTCATTTTCGCAATCATCGCAGAGATAGCATTCGCGTTCATGTCAAACAGTAACCGATCGTCTAGTTAACTCGAACGGTGTGTTTTTTTTACGTTTATCGCTTTATCGAACGTTTTATACACAATCATAAATGAGATATGTGTATAGGGAGACGATAATACGTTGCATATGCAGCCTCGGAACGAGTCCGGCAATAGTGATTTGTCACTGTCCGAACGTTTTATCATGCATTGAAAACATGACATCGAGTGAAAACAAAGATAGGAGACGAACGTTGTCTGTGTCGAGCGTTTTTTTTTTAAAAAAAATACATGCGCTGCGTTTAAAAAGCAACGGCGTTTTTAACATGTTAAAATGTTGCATGGATTTTCAGAATTATAATATTCAATACGTTGTTGTATTTTTTTTAAATACCGTAATTAGTATTTAAGTACTGATTAAAAAACATTTTTTATAAGATATAGTTATTTAAAAATAAATAAAAATCACGTTATTTAAACATTCAAATTTTATGAGCTAATCTAAAAAGGGCAGAAAAGTGGAGCCTACTCTAGTTTGACATGTTTTTCCTTTTCTTTATACCGCTTCTTCTTCGATGGCGCTACAGCGCAAGTCTAGCCTTGTCCTCTTCAATTTTCTGTCTTCAGACATCCCTCTGCCTGACAGTCTTTCTCCAGTTCTTTACTCTCGACAGGTCTACTGCATCTTTCTCTACATACAGGCCAAAAAATACACTATTTTGTACAAAAATTCTCGACCCACAAGACGTTCAAAAAATTTTAACTGCGAAAATTATAAGATCCTCTATGTTTGTTACTCGACGTTCGAGCTACCAAAAGACTCCTATCTACTACTACTGTTCTTCTCCACAAATTAAAAAAGTAGCATTCAATTGTAATTTAATAATACAAAAAAAAATCCATTGATATTTAATTGAACATCTCCAATCATTGAACATTGATCATTGAACATCCGTCATGATCCGCCTATCACCTCTATAAGATATAACAGTACGGATGAGGTTTTTATACAGTCGGATCTTGGGCTTTCTACGCACATTTTTGGATTTCATTATGGGGGCAAGAGCTTGAAATATTTTCTATTTGCTGCTGCTACTCGTTTTTGAACTTCTTAGGATTCCTAATTTTCACTGGTGATGTTTGAGCCAAGATCATGGAAATTGTCTGCAACCTCAAAATTATAATCATCGATTTGCACCTAATCTTCTCCCCTGTCTTCAACTTGACAGCATTAGTTTTTGGTTTTATTCCCATTATGGGCTCAGTCTTTGTTATTTCAATCTCTACTAAAAATTCTGGTACATACTCTTTTATATATATATATATATATATTTATATATATATATATATATATATATATATATATATATAACGAGTGTTACACACTCATCTATAAAGCCTCTTCCATAAATTTCAATAAAACAGACAGTTTTAATCGCCAAGACCCAGTAGTAAATTTCTGTTTAGTTTTAATGTAATTAACTAGACGAATCGACACCGTTAACACGTGACCTGATCAAAAGACACGATTATATTGTTAATATAAACAAGAAACAACACACCTGGGTAGTAGTAAACACGATACAGTTTCTTCAGAAGTGCTATTAACCTGTAAAAAATATACCGCTCGTATCATTGTTTATCAAAACGCTTTTATATTATTGACACGATAAACTAGCATCGAGTCGACGGTTTTTAAATCGCACGCGGATTTTATGCGCACACCTTTCATAATTAACGAAATGAATTCGTTAAAGGTTGGACAAATCCGTCAACTTGACAATCGAACTCAATGAAACAAAAAAAAACATGCCAATTTCATTGTATTTGCAACCAAAAAATGAGGAAAAAAAACTATCAACTCTATTAATCATTCCGATGGAATGCTCGATATTCATAAACAAATCTGCCTGCCTGTCCATTATGTTTCTGTTTTGTAATATGTTCGAGGTTGGTTCAGTTTAACTTCACTTTTAACCTTCATTCTGATCGCCACGCTTTCTTGAAATGTCGACGAGATGTTTTTAATGAGAGGACGTGTAAAAAATCGTATCGAAAAAACGTTTCTGTCACGTAGTTTCAAAATTGTTTTAAATAGCTCCATAAATAAACATATCTTCGGCTAATGGATTCGAGCACATAATGTTTTATGCAGTGAAACAAAGGTCTCGTGTACAAAAACCCGTAAGGGAACTTTGTACTTTATTTAACGTTAAAATTATTATTCGAAGTTACTGGCCTCTACCCAATTTTTTTTTATATAATATAAATAACTTATAATTAGAACTGTATTCATGTAATAAATAGATACTGAATTTTGTTCGATAAACAAAAACTGGTTAGTGTGAGGTCAAGGTATATATGTTATATATATATATATATATATATATATATATATATATATATATATATATATATATATGTATATGGGCAATTTATGATCTCATTATACAACTATCAAAAACGATTTTTCAACTAGGTGTGGGAATTTATTTCGGTTATGTCAAATTTTTATTACAATTAAAATTTATATTAGGCCATTTTTTTATGTTTGAAAGTATAGAAAAACAATCGTTTGATTTTCTTAAAAATGTTTGAAGATTAGGAAAGAAATTATTTAAATTTTTAAAATTAGATAATGTATTATAAAAATTAATGAAAGTAATTGTGAAGACAGAAAATGTGATTAAAAAGAGCTAGCTTTAAAATTTAATTATTCACTTTTTCATTCAAGAATATTGTTTCACTTAATTCGATTCGTGATTGCGTTATTTTAGTTGTTTTAAGATTTTATAGTAATTATACTAGTGATATTCTATTTTTATGGATAAATCGTTTTTTGAAACTTTATAAACATCTCAAACACAGCACAAGTTTCTGTAAATGCTTAATATTTGTGTTTATTCAAATGTCAATTCCATTCACTTCAAATTTCAATTATAGAAAAAGCTTTTTAGTCTTTTTAGTATTTTACTTTATAGAAATTTTCTACATAATCAGCAGTTTCTGAATTATCACATAGATAGTGATAATTCCATGTCAAAGCTTATTGTGAAATATTATCAGAAAAATGATTTTTTTCATAAATATTCTTATTTGTTATTTCAAAATCAACCTGTAATCAATTCATAATTTCAAATAAATAATTATGGAATGTGCGGTGACAAACAAAGTGTCGCTCCAAGAATTCTGTTCATTTTTCTAATCGCAGTAATATTTTAACACGTTTCGCCTTTTTGTACTTGTGAATTTCATCGAAAAATGGAATGATGAATACAGAAACAACCCGAATAGTCGTTACATACTTCAATGAAAGACTGACCATTGTAAATAACAAGGCTTCATTATGCACGCATGTTAAAGTTGTGCATATCTGAATGCAAATAAATGTGTATGCACTATATATAAAGGAATTTAAGGAATGTTTCATATAAAAACAGACATGATATTCACTGGTAACACAAGTGTATGGTTTTTTTATTAATGAATAAATGCATGAATAACTAACCTCAATTTTAATTAAAGTCAATTACATATATATATATATATATATATATATATATATATATATATATATATATATATATATATATATTAATCATGTAAACTCCCATCTTTATTTTTCTATGTACAGTTCTGCTTATTTCGTTACATTAATAGCTGATGATGAAGCATTTAAAATGAAATTTTTCAACTGAATAAAGTATTTATAAAAATAATATTAAAATTAGGAAAAAAATGAAATTGTAAACTTAAAAAATTACAAATCTTTCTCATAAATGCAAGCATTAACGTTTTTCAAGAGGATGAATATTTTTAAATTATAATTGAATCATATTGAGCAATGGTTGAATATTTTTAACTGTCTTGGAATCAAAACCAAGTAATTTTGTCAATAGATAATCTATATATATATATATATATATATATATACACAGTCGAGTCTGTTTTTATGAGTATCTTCTTAATGCGGTTTTAAAATTATGCGGTACACATTTCATGCAAATTCGGGATTTCCCCGTTGTATATACATATATGAGCTGCATGTTGTTTAAAAATTTTGAATTTAAATTGTTATATCTTTTAAAAAATTTATTTTTCAATTTAAAATTTTCTATTTTGGACTCTTTGGAATTTTATATTTAATACAATCGAGTCTTTTTAATGCGGTTTTGAAATTATGCGGGTCATATTTCATGCAAATTATATTAAGCAGAAAGCATTCTATTTTATAGTTCTATGAATTGTTGACAGTGCACTGTGTCGTCTGCATTTAGAACATCGAAATGTGCTGATAATGTTTTTTTTCCATCTAATACAACAAGGATTATTCAGCCATTAGATTAAGGCATAATTGTTATTTTTTTTAAAAAAATATTATGTTAAGCGCACTCATCAATTTATATTGGATAACCTAGACGTGTTATTAACAGTAACTGACATTTGGAAAAAATATTTAGAATTGTTTAAATCATGTAATATCTGCTATCGCAGAAATAAAACCATAAACTTTAAATGCTTGCTGAAGAAAAGCAGCTTGACCTGGATGTGTTGCAAGCAGTGCAAACATTCAAAAATCGACATTATCAGTTGAAATCATTACTTTGGCACATGACACTGGTGGAGATGGTTTTGATACTTTTAATCGACGGATTGCTTGTGGATAATGCCTTACGTGATGATGATATTATTGGTATGACTTTATATATCGTCGAAGATTCAGAAAACGATAGTGAAACGGGAGAAAAACCTATCTTACTGCAAATATAATTGGAGAAGGTTCAGCTTTGGAATAAATTGCATAATCATTTTCTTGTTCATGACAAATTCTGAATAAGCTTTCAAGTTCCAATCTGAGCTGAAAAATTATATATCTGGATATTAAAAACTACATAAAAAATTAGTGAAATCGTCATCACAAAGTTTAATCACCGATTACATTGTCAGAGGGCAAAAATCAACACAGAACGAGGATGGATTTGACTCTCATTCTGTTTGTGAAGAACCATTGTCTTTACCATTCAGATCTGATGCACCGACTATCTCTTCTAGTGATGAAAGTGATTTCGCATCAGTTCGCAAATCGTGCCGAACATTATCAGATAGCGACGATAATTCCGATGAAAAAGTATAAAAAGAATTGTTACTTTTCAATAAAATCAAATGGATAAACTTTTAAAACAAACTGATCTTAATAAGTTTTGTATCAATGTCTTTCACATTTTTTAGGCATTCTTGTTTTTCTGAATTTTCATTCGATTTTTGGTGTGTTTTAACTCATTGCTTTGGTTTTATAAGTTTTTAAAAAAATATGGAACGTATCCCTAATTTTCCACTGTAAGTTATATCTTTTTTGTGCGGTTTTTTTATATGCAGTTTTCTGTAAAATATATCTACCACATTAAAAAAAACTTGACTATATATATATATATATATATATATATATATATATATATATATATATATATATATATATATATATATATATATATATATATATATATCTTACAATCTATCGAGTTTAATTTATTTAAAAAAGGTTAATTCTATAAGCTGGTGCTTTTTTAAAATGCAAATACTAGCTTTTGTAGATTTTGGTATTGCGTTTTCTAAATCAGAAATAATTTATTTTTAGTTTATTGTGGTATTGTTAAAGAAACACAGAGTATTTTATAAATTATAATTTTTTTTGGAAACAAGTCGATATTTTGAATTTGAATATATATATATATATTTATGATTTCGAAAAAGAAAAAAAAACATGCAAATAAATCATAGTAATTTGCGAACCTCGACAATGACACCGATACACAAAACAAACAAACAAAAAACGAACGCTGCGCACATATATTAGAAAAAAAAAAGTCGCGCCGTTTGAAGAAAGCAACGCTCACTTCGATCGAGGTTATTGTTACATTTTTATTGAAGCGTGAAGATGTAAGAGACTCATTTTCGATTCCGTGCACTCGCATACCGAACACCCTCTCTGCGCAGACGACGACGACGACGAGGTGTGAGCGAGACGCAAACATGCGCCCGCAGCATCAAACAGAACACATTCTTCTCGCATTGTTTCACAAAAGATCGTAGGAGGTTCACGAACCAGTCACTCCTTGTTCCGGCGTTGTTTCGCTATTACGTTCTTCTATTTTTTTTTCGTGCATATCGTTTCCACGATTTTGACCGACGTCGAATGGTGCCTCATTTTCGAAAGTTCCAGCGTGAAAGTTGATTGTTACGATTCGCTATTGTTCCGTCGGCGGACGGGAGCGAGATGATTAATTTTTTTTGAAAATTATACACACACACACACACATATATATATATATATATATATATATATATATATATATATATATATATATATATATATATATGCGCTCTATTTCAGCAACATGAAAACAACTACAGACAAGAAGCCAAAAGTACAACTAATTTTAATACAAAAGGCAACATAATGTTGATAAATATTTTATATCAAACAATTTATTTTATTTATTCTGATAAGAAACACATTTGCTTGAATTTTTTGTTTTATATGTTTACATTTATTTTTTGGTACACGTTTGTATACAAAACTGAACCGAAATTAGGTTGTTACTTATCTTTTCCTTTGTGGTTCAATCGATTTCTCTATTCTGTCTTTTACAAAGAAATTATACATTTTAAAAAGAATTTACAATGTACATTATTTTGTCATTTTAGATATGCGATGATACTATTTCCACTAAACCTTTAATATAATTTTGTGTGAAGTATGACAAGCTGTTGGACTTTACTTGTTAAAAAAAACCGATTAATTCTCTATGTTGGCGTTTTTTTTAAAAAAAAATTACAGATATTAACTTTTGTAGAGATTTTGGTATTGCGTTTTCTAACTGAAACAAAATTGAACTTAAATTAGGTTGTTATTTATCTTTTCCTTTGTGGTTTAATCGATTTCTCTATTCTATCTTTTACAAAGAAATTATACATTTTAAAAAGAATTTACAGTATACATTATTTTGTCATCTTAGTTATGCAATGATACTATTTCCACTAACCCTTTAATATAATTTTGTATAAAGTATGGCAAGCTGTTGGGTTTTACTTGTTAAAAAAACGATTAATTCTCTATGTTATATATATATATATATATATATATATATATATATATATATATATATATATATATAATAAAAAAAGGTTATCGAAAGTTAAATATTTTAATGTTATCGAAAATATATTATTACCCGAAAAAGAGAGATTTACGATTTTTCAAATGCCGTTCAGATATAAATCTAGTTAATTGTAATATAATCTCGGAGATTATACAGTTTCGGAGTCATATCAAGTAGAATTTTTTGAAAGGATCGACACATTTTTGCCGGTGTGGGTTTATAATCATTGGTCATATTATTTCGGGCGTTCACGATACTGCGAATATGAAATGCAACGTGTATTAATTTTCCATTATTAATGGACAAAATAAAAATCGACACTCTTTAAAAACAACTCTTGTATATTTGAATCTTATGTAATATATATATATATATGTATATGGACATGGATATATGTATGGATATATTGTGCTTTTAAAGAGATATGTAAAGTTGAAATAAGATCGTGATACTGAATCCCACACTGCTTTTTAGTTCATGGTCGGGTGAGTTATGAACAGAACAGAGTAATCAACATCAGAAGAGGTTCGTATCTCGACATGGGAAATGCATTTCAGAACGTTTCGCGTGAAAGCTATACCAGTGATTTATAACTTCTTGATTTTGATACGATTTTGTTGTATACTCCTTTGTGATATTCGATTAATGACCTCAAAAATATATATATAATAGACAAAACATATCGATTTATTTGTTATTTTTCATTTATCTATTATATTTTATCATATATATATATGCATATATATATATATATATATATATATATATATATATATGTGTGTGTGTGTGTGTGTATCGCAGACATGATTAGATAACAAAATGGTGCCAATATAAATAATCTTTGTTATTCTGTCAATGTGCGGCCTATAGTAATGAACAGGATTTCGATAAAAAATAAATAAATTTAATGCAGGAGGCGCCGAAGTTATTGACATGCATGATAAGATGTCTCTAGTTTTATTTATTAGTTATCCCTATTATTACATATGTTATCGATGCGAATTCAATTAAAAAAGAGTCAATTTTTATCAGACATTTCAAAATGTCATATCAATATTTTAAAAATTATATATATATATATATATAGAGAGAGAGAGAGAGGCTTTTATCATTCTTAACATTTACATAATTGAATAAATTCCTGTCTAATATCTTCCAATTTAAATGATTCAGCATCTCATTTTCAATATATTTTCTCCATATAAGTCCATATTCAATCTATTCATTGATCTCTTTCTGTACCTTTTCATATTTGTTGGTTCCCATTTATTAATTTCTGTTATACATTCGAGCTTTGAGAACAGTGCCATAGACACCGAAATGCGTACAAGAAAAGAATAAAAATTGAAAAGTAATCATTAATTTAACTCGTAATCAGATTTGTGTGAAAGTTAAAAAAAGTGTAAAATTTATCTTATAATCATTATATATTTTTAGTACGAAACCGTATCAAACATTTAACATTTCCCTTTAAAAATTCCATAAAAACAGCCCGGAATTTTAGTGAAAAACGAAAATATAATTTATTTTCGGTATTTCTTAACATGTTATGATTTATTTGAGACTGAATGTATTTTTTTGCATCCATATCGAAAACTGCTTTATCAAAACGTTTCAGTTACTGTATATTTTCAAACATATTTGTGTGATTTCACACTTGAATCAAACAAAAAATAAATAATTTGATAAATTTGTGAGAATCCACTTCCGAATAAGATATAACATACATACATAGCATTAATTTAAGATGACCTGTCGTTTTGTACGCAAATATTAGTGTGTTATTGGTAGAAAAATTGAAATATTTTACAAAATTCGTGATAATACTTGAAGGAATGTATTTGAAAATTCTGACAAAAAATGGTATTATAAAAATGGCCTGTGACATTTAGTTAATTAAATTCTTAGAATCTACAAATAAAAAGTATGCATGTTATGAACAAGAGAGTTCATTAAATAGTCAAAGCCTTATTAGAAGAATAATACAAAACTGTTTACCTGCATATAAGTACTTTTACCGTTTCATACTGCATAGTGTATAAAAACATAATTATTTTTTCTCATTATTTGACTTAACATATAATTTTCTTTGTTTACAAAGAGATGTTCATTCGAGAATGCATGAGAATACTGTCGAGTCGTTGAATGTTTAGAGTTGAATAATTAATTCATAATTAGGGTTTTAATGCGTACATTCATTAGTAGGTCTGAATACATATATACAATTAATAAAAGGGAAACTCTATATTATAAGCGACATAAGTGCAAATCTGACCACTGTAAATAATGGGGATTTGAAATAATTGATGGTTGTCGTAAGAGTAGAGGACCATTTTCATGTATATATATATATATATATGTGTGTGTGTGTGTGTATACAGTCTTAAATTGAATCCCTTAATTACCATATATTTTAAAACAATTGTTTAAATTATACACCGTCGCTTCGCATGCATATAATTCCTACACATAACTTTCTCTGTATAATTCTCGGTATCATCACATTAATTTCAAGCTACAGACATTCCACACACTATTCTTTATATTTAAATTATGTTGTTAATAACATAAGATCAATCGACATTGATGAAATAATGAATAGTTGAAATTAATTCTTCACAATCGACAAGAGAATACCGAGAAACAGTGCACGTCCAAGAATTTCATACAAGGGAACATTTCGACAATACACAAGACATGTGTACACAGGATGAACGTTCGTTTTTTTTTCGTGTCAGATACAAACTATTTTTGTGGGAATCGTTCTGTGATACGTACACGTATATGATTCTTAAATAGAGCAAAGTGCACTTTCGTTTCTTACACGAATTAAAAAAGAAATGTATATATGCTAATTATTAAACTGAATTACCTCATGTCAAAGATAATACTAACTTCATATCAACGTTTGTGTCGTGTCGGAAAGAACCTGTTAAACAGGTTTGCACATACATCAAGAGTGAGTGACACACAACAACGAGCGAAAATTAATGTTTATTATTCCGAAAGGACGTAAAGAAGTTGGTAGATCGAAGTTATGATATAACGATAACAGAGAAATAAACACTGCCGTTCTAAGAAATTGTAAGCCTTATGCATGTTAAACTTCACATGTGATTAAAAGCAAAAAAAGTGTATATATATATATATATATATATATGGTGTTTTTAGAACAAATTTTATCTAAATCCACTTTCTTTAAACACATAAACATGACACCGATTATTTGTCAAATGTTTATCACAAAAAGAGTTCAAAAATCAAACAAATTTATCGAATTTTCGTAGACTTGATAAGTTTTTATATCTTCTTTGGAAGTATGAAAAGTACAAAATGGAATGCGATTATTTTTTATTTCAATTAATTTTCATCCTGTTTGCACTTTTAATTGTAATAAAAAATGTTAATATAGGAGGAGGTTCAAAAAAATTCTCAGAAAAAAATGGCAAATCTGATGAGTCTGAAAAAGTGTAAAATCTGCAGTCTGATTGAGCTGATTTTTTTTTATTTCACAGTATAGTCCTCGTTAATACTAATACATTTTTACAACGCTCAGTAGGATTTTCAAGACCTTCAAAAAATGTTCTTTTGGTTTGCTTGAAAAATGCTCAGAAATAGCCGACTTCACTTCCTCATCGTCAGGATTTTTTTACCATTCAAATCTCTCTTCAAATTCGAGAATAAAAAGTAGTCACAGGGATCAAATCTGGACTATATGGTGGATGGTTGAGTTCTTGGAAGTCACACTCAGTCACAGCAGCCATCGCAATCTGACTTCGGTGTACCGGAGCATTGTCTTGCAAAAGAAGAACACCTTTTGACCATTTTCCATGTCTTTTTTCTTTAATGGCTTCTCGAAGTCGACGAATACTCGACGCGTAGCTCTCTCTTGTTATGGAGACACACTTTTATTTGTATCCAACCCCTATTCGCGAACTTTCAGATCTCCCCTCGTGTATGTATATATATAAATTGTATGTATGTATGTATGTATGTATATATATATATATATAATCGTGGGTGTGTGAAGAGATATTTTATCTACATTGATAAAAAATACAATAAAAAATGCATTGATTTATTGTTAATTAAAAATGAAAAAACGTGAACATTATCTACATTTGAGTCAATTCCCACAGCGTATAAAATCGCAGGAGGTACAAATCCGAAAGCATGAATAAAAAATTATATTTTCAACAAAACATTTATATCGGCCTTCGCATCATATCACTTTTAAAACCGTTTGTGTATGATTTCTACAAGCTATTTCAGCACAAATAAAAATATATTACGGATCGAGTGAAATAAATTCCCATAAGGAATTTCTCATCCTAGACAGAAATGGCGGCAAGAAAATAACGTGAAAATTATATTAATAAATATTACGAAACATATAAACTATTTTAAATGTTTGAACGATGATTTCAATAATGTTTGAATTAGGTTTTTACGCTTGTTTACATTTTTATTATTAATGTTTAAACACTTGTGTGTTATTATCTACTGTTAGTTTTCGAAGAATTTAAATTTTTAATATAAAATTATTGCTATCGAGTATTATTTTCATTACGTTTCACTCTTTCATTTCTAGTAACCTGACACATACATTTGTCTAAGATACCCTTTATCTTTGTTTACTTTTAAACAAATATTTTATCACAAACGAATGAGCTTATATTTTGTCTTTACAATACTAAATCTAATTATTTTATTTTTATTAAAATGTTCTCATATCTATTTCAGTAAAAACGTAATCACCTTTACGAAATGGACTGAATAAATTTCGAAATCTTTTTTATGATTGCTATATTTTGAAAATGATAACCATCGAAATGAATAATAGAACTTTAAAATAGAAAATCATCAAGTATTTATCATTTTATTGAAAAAAATATCGTATTCTAGTTTATTACTTTTTTTTTAATCCATATTATATTTTTTATAAGTTTCAAATTAATTAATCATGCCTGTATTTAATTCATTAAACCTTACACTAATGATAGTCAGTATCAATTTTATACATTCATTCTATGAAAATGCAATAAACTATAAAAGGTAATTTCACAACAAACAGTAAAACTGTGAAAAACTTGTAAAATTTTTTTTTAAAAAAATAGAATATTAATATTTTGATTTTTCTTTTAAAAAAATATACTTATAATTGATGACCTTTTTGCATGGAATTACAGTTAATTTGTTTTCTTTATAATACAAAATTTGAAGCAAAATTAATAGTAAAATCAAAGTCGATTTTGTCAAAATACAGACCGAAAAATATACATTAGAATGATATTATCATGAATATGATTAAATGACACTTGCATTGAAAAAAAATAAGGTTAGAATTCAGAAAACAAAAATCGCAATTATTTTCCTTCCAACATAATATCTACCAGAATATTGTTATGTGTTCGGTAGAGATTTTATCAAATAGATCTTTCCATTAAATAAACAACTAGTATCGATTTTATAGGGAGATCATTATTACAGGGCGTATGGATCATTTTTTTAAGTCTTTTGACTACATTTTAGTCATATGCATCAAGGTTAAAATTCAGAAAATAAAAACCGCAATTATTTTCATACCAACCTAATACAATATAACCAATAAAGTTTCAGTAAATATTATTTAATATATTTTTTTACCGTTTTTGAGAAGCATTTTCATAAACAACGAATATTTTCATTTCATATTCATTTATATTTAAACAATTTTAATTATTTTCATACCAACCTAATATATGTTTATTCAACGTACGGGTAGTGTTTTATTATTTTTATAATAATAAAAATGATTTATTTTAATAAATTATATTTATGTATTCGTTTATATGTATTTTCTTATTATTTACTTTTTATAAAGAAAGAATATATATTTTCAAGTGTATATTTATATATATATATATATATATATATATATATATATATATACATATACAGTTGAAAATATATATTCTTTCTTTATAAAATGCAAATGATAAGAATTACCATTTATTTAGAATCAGTTTGCTGAAACTATAAAAAAAATGCAACATTTTGTTCGGTCCACGAGTATTTTAGGGCATCGTAAATTGACCTCTGACTTACTTATCTACGCTGTTAAACAAATGTCCAATCAAAACACATAAACGCATAGGAATTGCTACATAGTAAATAAGCGCCTCTCAAAAGAAGTTCACATAAAACGAAATGTCAGCGCGCCTCGAAAGCTGCAGGGATAATAATCTGTAAGGACAACAGTTGAACAGGTCAATCGTACGAACTAGAAAAAATGAGCACAAGTTCGATTCAATCACGAAGCGTGTTTCGGAAAGAAATGAAAACCGGCTCCGTACGTCGATTTCGATCAAAGCGAATCGACAACCGAACTCGCTGCCACTAATAACAATAATAAATCACCGGAGTTCATCTCGCGCCTTTGATGCCCGTCCGTCGGTTTTATTTACATTTGCTCGGCAACGATTGATAA
>CM068315.1:54410555-54463055 GCA_034766995.1 Acanthacorydalis orientalis | reverse complement strand
TCTTAAGCCTCATATTTTAATTACTTAGCAACGATCTTTATAGTCAAAAATTTATTGAAATATTAAGTTTCTTTATACCTTATCTCCGTTTTTTAATTATTGTAACTCTTGAGTATTTAAAATACATGATCGGTTTTATAGTTCAGATTTCATCAACCGGGTTATAAATAAAGTATATAAAGATTATTGTATAATATATAACTTTCTAACCTTCACAACTTTCGTGCGCATCTAAGTTAGTCATTTAAATTGAAAAATTTTCTGGATAATCGGAGTGATTTTTAGCATATTTTTATAATATTGATATATATATATATATATATATATATATATATATATTTAAATATATATACATATATATATATATATATATATATATATATATATACATATTCAATTCAAACACTGTTGTCTTTCGAACCGAGAGACGACTTACTGTGATCATTTCAACAAGTCAAGTGAATAATAATATCCATTATATGAGAAGATTAAAATCTCAGCCCGTGATATTACCATAAAGGTAAATAATTTCCGCAAACTTCAGTGAAATATTCAGAAAGTGTATGAAATATGTCCGTCGAGTTCCGCCACTGACCTGTAATTGGCATAATACATCTGTTTTAAAAATTGTTCGGCGTACTGTTATGACATTTTTAATGCATATTTCGCATATACCGTTACATTGTATTTATCATTCGTGTATTTGTTCACTTCCCATTAACATGAAAAACTGCGTACAGAAATGCAGCAATTAAATGCATGATGTAATACATGAAGGACATCCGTACATAACAATTTTAATGTCTGTTAATTTATTTGATCTTGACTAGCGAACTATGAGTTATTATACGTACGTATAATACGGTATGATTTTGGCACTCGGATGACCTTACCGAGGCCGTGGGTTCAAATAGTTTGAGCTTAATGTGACCGACAAAACATTACGTTACAGTCGACTTAATCCTGTATAGAGCACCACAAAATAAATGGGATATGGTGTGTAGGTAACTGCACGGCGAATTAAAGGGATTGTATGGCTGCGAAGATTATTCTCGGCGTTAATTTAATAGTTAATAGGCGGAATTATGTTTTTGATAGCCGTAATGAAACAATTAAACACACTAGAAAAATTTCGTTGCGCACACAATGATTCAGTATTGAAATGAACATCATTTTAATACCGATTCTCGCAATTAAATGTGTCGAGTTCGAATTTATAATTCTTTTGAGAAAAAACTCAAACTAAATATCAATTCAAATCAATCTACACTCTTTTAAAAGATATGTTTTATCTGCAAAGACAAAAAAAAACATTCTCAGATCAAAGCAAACCTTTTATTTTCATAAATTGTATTTTTGATGTTTAAATATATTAGGTTGGTAGAAAAATAATTACGGTTTATGACCTTCAAATTCATATACATTTCTCTCAGCTGTTTTAAGTGGTCCGTAACTGTAGGATGACTGACGCCTAATTATCGTGCAAGCTCTCAAATTTTGTGCATGGTTATGATTCAAGTAACGCCTTCAGTTGATCGTTATGAACTGAAGAAGAACGCGTGCGACGTTCTTCATCTTCAAGGCTCTCTTCTCGACCTCAGCACGAAATTTTTGGAACCATCATTGCACCGTACGTTCCTTAACAGTACCCACACCAAAAGCATTGTTTAGTTTACGAACAATTTCTGCTGATATACCATCCGTTTTGAACTCATACAAAAAAATTGCTCTTATTTGCTTCTTTTCCATATTTAATTCAATACTCGAATTTGAAGCAAAATTAATAGTAAATCAAAGTCGATTTTCTCAAAATACAGACCGAAAAATATACTTTAGAATGTTATCATGAATATGATGAAATGACACTTGCATTGAAAAAAATTAAGGTTAGAATTCAGAAAACAAAAATCGCAATTATTTTCCTACCAACATAATATCTACCAGAATATTGTTGTGTTTGGTAGAGATTTTACCAAAGAGATCTTTCCATGAAATAAACAACTAGTATCGATTTTACAGGGAGATCATTATTATAGGGCGTATGGATTATTTTTTTTAAATCTTTTGACTACATTTTAGTCATATGCATCAAGGTTAGAATTCAGAAAACAAAAACCGCAATTATTTTCATACCAACCTAATACAATATAACCAATAAAGTTTCAGTAAATATTTAATATATTTTTTTACCGTTTTTGAAAAGCATTTTCATAAATAATGAATATTTTCATTTCATATTCATTTATATTTAAACAATTTTAATTATTTTCATGCCAACCTAATATATGTTTATTCAATGTACGGGGAGTGTTTTGTTATTTTTATAACGATAAAAATGTTTTATTTTAATAAATTATATTTCTGTATTCGTATATATATATATATATATATATATATATATATATATATATATATATATATAATTATTTTTATATTGAAAATCGCTGTTCTAAATGATCACAGTGATCGTATTTAAAATTCAATTTCATATATATTTTTCATCTTAACACATACGAATAAATCTGTCAAAATTTAATTAAAAAAAATATATAACTTTTATTACTTTCATTTCTAAATTTATATTCTAATTCATTTTTATTTTTTTCTTGAAAACGTCGATAGATATAAATAAGAGTAAAAAACAGCTATAAATTGTTTATATAACAAATCACAAAAAATACATTTAATAATTAAAAAAAAACGTGCACGATTATAAAATACTTCCCATATTTTCCCAAATAAAGTATCGCATAACGCAAATCGTTCGGATTTAACATTAAAATTAAAATATAATCTCGGATTATATAGGATCATAAATAATTCGATATTAATCCGATACTAATAATAACAGCATGGGTTCGAAAAAGTCTAGAAAAAAAAATTAATTGAAGTCGAATAATTCTCATAATTTTCGAACTGTTCAAATTAAAATTGTGTTGCCGTTGATCTGTTGGCGAAGTGGGTAACAAATCCGTGGCTCGTTCATTGTCGCCGTTAATTATGACTTCCTCACAGATGTTCAGTGTATGAAAAGGTATTGAATTCGAGCCGTGCTGTGGCATTAATGGCATGCGGTACTGTTTCTTTAATTAGTTATGGACTAATGTTTCCGCTTAACACGCGGTTAATATGGATATATTGCTATTATTTTCTTGTTATAAATGAAACACGAACGCGCATTTTCTTAGATATTATGTAATTCGTCGCTTACAAAATATTTAAAAAGTATACATATTCACAGAGTCTTTCATTATATATAATATATATATATATATATATATATATATATATATATATACATACATATATATATATATATATACATACATACATACATGGGTCGTTTAATAAGTATGGTAAAGAAAGTCAAGTTACTGTTGTTTTTTTTTTGAAAAAAAAACGATTTTATTCCTCAACTTGTCTCAATTGAAGGCTATAAAGTTATTTAATCAATAGCCCAATTTGAGGCAAAATTTATAATAAAATCAAAGTCGATGTTACCAAAATACAGACCGAGAAATAATTTTTAAAATGATATATGACACTAATTGAAAAAAGTTAAGGTTAGAATTCAGGGAAAAAAAGCAATTATCGTACAAATTTTTCTACTAACCTAATATTTTGTGGATACACATTTCTTATTTTTTCTTATCTTTTGTGCAATAATCATATATATATATATATATGTGATTATATTATTTTTCATCTATTTTTTTTATAACGTACCCAAGTTACTGATTAATATATACATTTTTCAGTAAAGGAGACTTAAAATCTCCAATACAGACATGTTGAAATATTAAATTCTCCTTCTATTTCTCTAGAAGTATATTTTTGTTCATATATACTGTTACACACACTCTCTCTCTCTCTATTTATATATATATATATATATATATATAGGTTGATTCAATGTAAGCTCCCACATGCAAGTATTAAAAGGGGGTGCAGGGTTGAGGGTGAGGTGTTGTCTATAATATCTACCTGAAGATGGCACATGTACCAAAACTAGTAATGGAGAACAGACATTTAAATATGAATCAAAAAGACTAAAAATATTAAGGACAATGCTTAAACGGGAGCACAGGTAAAAAATACAATTGTAATTATATATATATATATATATATATATATATATATATATATATATATATATATATATATATATATAAATAGAGAGCGAGAGGATGATTCAATATAAGAGCTTCCTCATGGAAGTATTAAAAGATGGCGCAGTGGTTAATAAAAGTCATGTTATTTTTTATTTAGTATTTTATTCTTTATTTTAGATCATGCGAAAGCCTAAGTTGAATCACCCTACATAACACGATTTATTAGATTTTTACAACCTCTATATAAAGTTATATATACTTGAATTCAGTTTTATATAAAGTTATTTTTAGACAACAGTTCAGAAAAAAAAACTACAAATTCTGACAATGTAAAACTTTACGACAAAATATTCAAAATCTAACTTGAAACCAAAAAAAAAAAAACGATCAGAAAAAAGAACATCAAGTTTATAAATCGGGATCAGTCTCCATTTTCTGATATTCTTTATATATTGTCCATGCATATTTGAACATTTTTATAAGCGGACACAAAACAGATATATAAACAAAACGAAAAATCAAATAAAGAGGAACGTATAATATTCGATTATTATATATTTCTCTTATTAATCTCTAATTTTTTTTACACTTCACTCGGTGTTTCAACATTTTTTTTTTGTAAAAAAAGAAACAGCGTTCGAAACAATCCACATACATATTTTTTACTGTACTTGACATGAAACTGTCTAAATAAAATATGTTCATTGCATTTCGATATTTTTTATTACAGCCAATCACTCATCAATATAAAAAGTGTATTGACACAAATTATTAATAAAAGTTCACTTATATATATATATATATATATATATATATATATATATGTGTGTGTGTGTGTGTGTGTGTGTGTATGTATGTATGTATATGAATACATGTTTTTGATGTTGAAACACACGCCGTCGTTTCGGAGAACGATTGAAATTAATAAAAAAGATGTAAAAATAAATTAGCACATTATCAGCGAAACCTGACTCGTCAATAAATAGAATTGAACTATTGACCCGACCATTAATTAAAAACTAAGCAAACTGAAGCTTCTGTACGTTTTCTAATGCGCACCTGACTTGCAGCTCATTGAAAATGATATTTGACCCAGCACGTATATTATATTCTTGCGAGAATCTTTCCAACGTGCATCAATATTGCAGGATCTTCATTTGAAATCATTAAAGTTATACTTTCTCATATATTATTCACAATCGGCACGAACCGATACGATGCAAATGCGATTTTATAAATGGGCGCTCGCACAGTATCGGAATGAAAGAAAAAAACAACATCGTGTAATATTAATGATAATTAAACGCAATTGTATGGGAGCCATCAATCAGAAATATGAAAACAATTTTCGAATGTTATTTGTAATCAATGACGAGAACGCATGAAGCACATTACGGTTTTATGATAGATGTACTTGAATTGTAATTGTGTTTCCTTGCGATATGAAGGATTCGTTTTTAATTTGAGAATGTGTAATTACAATCGAAGTGTTTAATTGATGACGATTAGAGTAATTAATAAACACGTGTCATATTTTTCTATAAAGATATTTGAATAAACGTCATATTATTTATCATTCTGATGATTAAGAAACTTTAAATGATTGAATTCGCAACACACTGAATGCAATTGAATAAGAACTTAATGTAATAGCTATTATTAAATAAATGTCAACTAAACAAAAGTTGTTAATTACAGGTATGAGACTTGTTTTTATTCGGTTATGGAAAGTTTGCTTTTTCGAAAAATTGATTACATTTGTAAGAGGGAAAACGTGTCGAATCGTAACTTAAACATTTTTCTCTTTTAACAAAGTTCTAATATGTAATATTAGAAATATTGATTGTTTGTTTTAGAAATATACAGATTATTTTCTCTTAACCCATTAAGCGCCGCTGTTCAATTAATTTTGGATTTTTTTTTCTCTGATAAAATACTTTTTTAAAAAAACTCTTTATGTAACAGTAAACATTAATTCAGTAGTAATAGAACTACATTATTATTTTTTTCTATTTATGCGAAAGTGAGAAAAAAACTGAATAGATGTAGACTTTTGCAAGAGAAAGACCATATATATATATATATATATATATATATATATATATATATATATATATATATATATCAAAATGCAAAAAAAATATTTTATTTAGAGAGTTTCATGTCAAATCTCGGAAAGCAGTTCAGTATCCGAAACCGTCGACACAGATCGACAAATCATGCAAGAAGAAGAAAAACGCCAGAACAATACATTTCAGATCAAATTGTTATCAGATAGTTTAGAATTTCCGTCTACATACACAGTCCGATTCTAAACTGTACACACTCGATTTGTTTTCTAATAAATGGATCCGTGATCATATTTTTCATTTAAAGACATGCCTCTTCGGTTAATTGATACGTTACGAAATGATAGAAAGAGACCAGTAACGAATTTCGTTTTAAATAATTGCATTCGACGTTTTATTTATTGTTCCGTACTGTTTCATTGATATCGTGCAAAGCCTGCTTCATAGAGATAGTTTGTATCATAAATTATTTCCGTTTCATGAATAAATCACTTTAAATTCAAGTTTGATTTGATATATATATATATTATATATATATATATATATATATATATATATATATATTATATATATATATATATATTATATATATATATATATATATATATATATATATATATATATATATATATATATATATATGAGGTCAGTATTCATTCAGAAGAGTATACATATGTACATGAAGCAACTATAATAGTACCTAATACATAATATGGTGTACTTAAAAACACACTCTATTCTTTCTAATGACATTACACTCACTCATTGTTCCAAGCGCGTCGGCTTCAAAGAGGACTGTATAAGTGCACTTAAACTGAATGACTTCTACTATTAACAGTTCAACAATGGAACATTCGTCGTAGAGCGAATTATTTCATCTCGACTTTAACAGAAAAAAGAACACCATGTACCGCTACGGCGCGCACACACCTTACTATGAACGATTTACTATAACACTTGTACAGTAAGTCAGTACCTTCAAACAATCCATAATTCTGTCACATTTGACCTCATCATTCGTTCTTCAATCATCGTGAAATCAACAATTTATTCGCGATGTAAAGACTACTAATGGTTCTCACGACAACGATGTACGAAAACCAGTCCCGGATTTGATCTACTGACCTACGGATCAATAGATGGGTGTGATTTGACTCGAACCATTAGCATAGATGAATGAGTACCGAATTAATATATATATATGAGCCAGTTGTGTTTTTTTTTTCACTTGATATTGTTGTTTCGTCAATGTTACGGAACCTAACGTAATATTTACAATATGTAATCGTTTTGCAACGATAAATGCCAAAACGTATAATCAAATCGTTTACAAGAATGCATAATTAATTATCGACTCGTACTTAAATAGATTTATCCGTATCTCTTTTATCTTGTTGAGAAAAAAAACTCATTCTGGAGGCTTATTTTCATAAACTTTTTTTATGAGACTCTGGGTGTATTTAACTCATCGCTTTAGTTTTATGCAGTTTTAGAAAATTATGGAACGTATCCCTAATTATGTCTCTTTTGTGCGATTTTTTTATATCCGGTTTTCTGTTGAACGTGTATATATATATATATAAAGTGACTTGACTGTACTAAAATCTCTATTCTAATAGTAAATAAAATTCAGTAAGCCTAAAACGATTATATATTTTGTCTTGATTGACACGATTCCATGTACTTGAAATAGTTTTAATTGGTTCAAGCTTTGTGCCAGTTACGGCATACAATTAACCAAATTCAATATTACAATCGTAGAGAAATAATGTTAAATTGAAAAAGATTCAGTGATTGAGCAGACAAGATATGAAAGAGAAATAGAAGAGAATGCAGTAAGATAAATTTATAGATTCGTTTTTAATTTAATTGTTATATAATTAATTTGTTTGAAAAGTTTTAGATCTGTACATTTCATATAGAATACTTTCAAGACAGTATCTCAAAATACAATAACGTATTCTAGAAATACAAAAAGAAGTTAAAAAGAAGTTTAAAACTAAGAAAATTTTATAAATTTCTGTTTCAAATAAAAGATGAGAAGATGTTGATTTTAGATCTATTAGTTTTCCATATTATTTTAGCTACTATAATTGGAATTTTCAGTACCAAAAATCGACTATCAGTATTGAAATATTTTATTCATGGTTGCGGTCCATTAAAATGCTTAATTTGTGATGAGATCGACTTTTATTCGTGTGTATTGATAAATTAAATAAAGCTCAATCAATTCGCATCGTTTAATCTATAATAAAGATGAAAATATATTTTTTTAAATAACACAGAAAAAGTATTTTTCCACTGAACGCAGTATTTACAATAACGACAAACCATATTTGTAAAATATTATACCAGTGACGATTCCTAATTATAAATTACAATTTACTTTCCTTTCATACGAATTATTTTACCAGATTTTTTCCTAAAATCCGTACAAATTTCCAAATAAAAAATCGATAACAAACTAAATAATTTTTTTTTCTATTTGTTACAGATTTGGCTGCCATAAAAAAGCTGCTAGAGTTAGAAGGCGCCACGACGACATCGTCGAGTACAGACGGATGTTGTCCATCATGCAGTATGCCTTTCGACAAAGGCAAGAAACGAAGGTTGATCGACACGTGTGGTCATGAACGGTGTTACACGTGTATGTTCCGCAACGAAGCGTGTCCTCTCTGTTTAAATGTCGACAACGCTCGATACATCAACTCGATGTCACAACGTATAAACATTTATTCGGATTCTGGTTAGTTGTATTTATTTTTTTCCCCCTTTAATCGACACGTACTCGTTTTCCTATTTTGTCTATTTATAATACTGGCGTTACAGTTTTCATCCGTGTCTTTTAATGTGAAAGTTAAACTGGTTGCTTTCTGTTCATTTTGTGTAATTTACATATGCGCTTGAATTATTCAATCAATATTCTATACTGATTACAAAACGAACATAAATGTACCTCCTTGTTTAAATCATGTTCAGTGCAGGAAATACTGTTTCAATTTTTTTTACAAAATATTAATTAAACCCTTGTCTATATGAAAACCAAAACAAATTTTAACAAATAACTTCGATCGATACAGATTTATCTTTAAAAAATCAAACAAAACAATAAATTTAGACTTGTTAGATTCGAATTCATTCTTTTTCTAATTATTTTCTGATTTTCATCTCCTGATAAAAATATTACTTTAACGCTAGAACTACCGCCAGTTGAAACGAAGCTATTTCTACCGAAACTAGTTAAAATGACTGATCTTTAAAAAATTCTTAATAGAATATTTTTATATTTATTGACTTATTAGTTTTTTACAAAAGTAATTCCATGTTATGTAGTACATTTTTGGTATTACATATTAACCCATTCGAGATCATGTTCCCTAAATGAGGATTGGTACATTTTATCGCTTACACATCAATAAGAATAATAAGTATAATAAAGAATATATGCTTTGGTAAAAAAAAAAATAAAATACATTTTCATTTCAAAGTTAAGTTGTTCTCATAGTGTAAAGTAAATTATCAGGTATAAAAAATCATAATTTGTCACATTTCTTACAAATGTAGTTTTTCTTTTGAGTGCATTTTCCGCATTCATATTTTTTACAGATATTACAAATGATGGTAGTATTATTATTATTACAGTACCCTATTTGACACCGTTTGCGTGAACAGAGTGAGCTCTTTGAAGTTGTTTGTACATTAGCTTCTCGTGATTCTATCTCTGGTTTTACATTTTCAACGACATTTTCAGTGAAAAGTTCATCTGCTAGTTGGAACATAAATTCACCTTTCATAATATTTTTTTGGCATATCCTGTTGGACCGGGTACGTCTTTGAAAATATTATCAAGTGGTAATCTTCCAGGACTAGACCGTTCTTGTATTTTTTCCCAAATGGTTCAGTCTGCAGCAATTTCATTTTGATGATCTTTTAGTACACTTTCATTTTCATCTCCAGAACTTGAAAGCACTCGAGCACATCTTCTTTTACGTGAATTCAAAATATTTTCAAATTTATTATCACTTTCTGAGGACTCCTGAGCATTTTCTTCGTCTAAAAGCTCATCACCACTATTCTCACTATCGAAAAGTTCATCGTGAATACCGCACAGTTCATTTTCAATTTCTTCCGGTTCACCTTCACTGTCATCGAGTTCATCATCCTCGATATCAGACCACTCCATTGATATATCGTTCAGTTTTTCCAATAATTCAGAGATTTTCAATCGGTTTACCATTCTCAGGACTTATAAAAATAAAACTAGTGATTACATAAAATTTATTTGTATTCATTTGTCTCACCTCACACTAATTGAAATAACATGTCGTTTATTATAATTTGTATAATTAATTTTTTATTATTCATTATTTTATATAATATGAGTGCAACATTCGACAAAAACTTCAATACACATTCTACGTCTTTAGATCTAAATGAACGACTAAATATATTTTCGAATGAATGCATTAGTTTTGCATTACAATCATGATCGACCCGAATTTTCCTGATAATTTCCACCATCATACTGAATGATAGGGAGTAAAAATTCTAAGAACGTGTAAGAAGTTGTACAAAACGTGTAAACTGGTTAATTCGTGTTCGGTAAACAGATTTCAGGACACTTTTACACATTCACAGGTAGCAGTCACTTTGACTGGTATCGGTATAAGTAGCCATGTTACAAAATTATTTTGATTTTGAATGAAAAAAATAAGAATAAAATTCATTATACTATTTCCTTAGTTATCGCTGCAAAAGTCACGACATCGTTGCGAAAAAAAATGTAACATGAAGTACGAAATTTTAAAATAAAATTGTAAAACCAGTCATTTGACTGGTGTGGTAGTTTTCTAGTGTTAATCAAAAACAGGTTTAAATTGAATACATTGATAGTTAAAAGTAACATTACTGAAAATATTCATTTATTTCACATTTATAAATTCGAATTTTTCATGTGAAAATTAATTCAGTCACAGTGTTTCGCGCAAAATTGAATGAAGCCCCGTTCGGCGCAGAAAGAAATTTTGTACGTGCTCAAAGGGAACGTGTCACTTGTTAAAAATGCATATTAACTGATGACTCGCATTACACTTTGGCTAAAATCGATTACATCGTCACCGTGAAATATGTCTCCGAAATTAAACATCAATCATTTTATATCGGAACAGTTCCACGCCCGTTGATCTCGTAAAGATCCTGTTAATATATAAATTACATTTACATAATGCATGTTTCAAAAGATGGATCGGATTAGATGTACAGTTATGTATTATCATAATTATGTACATCATATAAATTGCAGTCGCTGTAAATTACACGTTCAGTTTTTTTAATACGGACTTCCTGCATTATTCCTACATTTTGTTTTTTAAATATTTATTAATCAGATAAGAGAAGATCAATAAATATGAAATCAAAAGTATCGCAAAAAATAAAATATATATATTTCGATAAAATGTATATCTAATATCATATCCAACCCACAAAAATCGTCCTGCAATTTCACACTAGTGAAGAAATGTAGACCTTGAATTTAAATGGAGATCCAATAGCATTTAAATATGAAATCAAAATTATCACAAAAAATAAATTTATATATATATATATATATATATATATATATATATATATATATATATCAATAAAATGTATATCTAATATTATAACTAACCTCAAAAGTCGTCCTGGAATTTCACACCAGTGAAGAAATAGATCTTAAATTTAAATGGAGATCCGCTAGCCAAACTACATGAAGCAGCATCGCTTAGGACGGTTTCACATGATCGTTCGTTACATCACAAAATGTCACTTCCCTGTAAAAAAAATTCATTATTGTTAAAAGGTCCCGTTCATGCATTGAAATATATGATGTACGTCAATTATTTTATTAAGTCGGTAGAAAAATAATTGCGATTTATGATCTTCAAATGCATACACTCATTACCTCAATTATTTTCCTGCCGACCTAAGATTACTCAATATATTTCTAGCTGTTTTGACGTGAAAACCGCTTTTACAGGCCAAAAAATACACTATTTTTTACAAAAATTCTCGACCCACAAAACGTTCAAAAGATTTTAACTGCGAAAATTATAGGATCCTCTATGTTTGATACCAAAAGGCTCAGATCTACTCCTGCTGTTTCTCTCCACAAAATAAAAATGTAATTTAATTATAAAAAAAAGAATCTATTGATATTTAATTGAACTCTTCTTCTTCGATGGCGCTACAGCGCAAATCGAGCTTTCGCATCCTCAATTTTCTGCTTCCAGGCATTCCTTTGCCTGGTAGTCCTTGTCCACACACACACACATATATATATATATATATATATATATATATATTTATATATTATATTTATTATATAAATATATATTATATATGTATATATATATATATATATACACACACACACACATCTTACAAATTTGACATATTATATTTTCCAATCGAATGTTTAAAGTGTTCTGAATATTATGTTAATCTTCTGACAAGAATGTCATAAGTCCTCAATTGATGGAATTAAAGACTTATTTAGAAAACATATTTTTCTGAAAATAGATATTTTCAAAAGAGAGTTCTAAAAATGTGTATGATAAGATAAAGTTTTATGTTAAAGTGTTTTAGAATTTAATACAGTAATATAAAATCTAACAATATGGAAACAAGTATATATATATATATATATATATATATAAACATGTCTAAATTGTTTGAAAGTTAATCGAAAGATGTATTTGTTATAATGGGGACAATAAAAATTGTCAGAAACGGCACGGTCTATAATTTCGGATCGTTCTGTGTCTTGTTATAGAAACAGTTAACTTTTTTTCGAATAAGACAGTGTTTTGAATACTTAAAATTTAGATCAAATGTCACAAGTGGAATCCGTTTGAAATATGTAGATTGTTAATGAACGTTCTCAAAAAAAAAAAAACGTTTATACGGCTTATGTGACATCACTGTAAACAGACCATCTCCTAAAACAGAAACAAGTAATGTTGAAAAACAATCACAAGTGATTCTAATTTTGATTAATACCGTCATTAACTGTATTCCCATGTAAAACATCGCCGAATATCGTGAAAAAAGGAACGAACACGTGACTCTAATTCGACATAATGACCGGATCGAGAGTAATTCATTAAATAGAGACGGTTTAATTACGTTCGCGACAAAAAAAATATCGCCGTCTCTACCGTGTTACGCGGCTGGTAACCCCGGAGCCACCGTCTCGAGTAATTAATCAAAAACGAAGAAAACGCAACGCGGCGTCTAGTATCGGTGCACAGATTGTATCGAACGCGACACGGTGCGTGTTCGATCTTCGACACGTGTCGCACGGCGACGCACCGTCGAAATTGTGTTCCGCCGCGTCGACTGCGAGCGGTTATGTAAAAGGAAATCTGTTATTTCTGCTTGTTTGGCCGTACCGTTATTTTGTGTATCGGATACGTGCTGTATTATTTTTGACATGAAATCGTAGATAATGATCGAATTCGGACTGTTGAAATTGGATTTTTGAAATAAGCGTAATTAAATAAATAGCCATAGATTGATCTGATATGAATTTCATTGCGCAACCACGCTTGTCTTGTCTATACTTTTTTTTTCTTTGAAACCAACTGTGCTATTTCGTTTCATACATATATATATATATATATATATATATATATATATATATATATATATATATATATATATATATGTATGATTATATATATAATTATTATTCTATATTCTTAATCTGTTTTCAGTTTACATAGATTTTTTGAAAGCAAATTACTTAACACAAACTTCAATCACGAGCGCACATTAATAAAAAAAATAGATCATTTTCAAAATCTCATTTTAATGCACAGTAATCAAATTTAAAGCAGCTAAATCATTTTGGGTAGAATTGTTAATTAAAGGGAAAAAAACGACTAAAAATTCAAAATATTAGGTCGGTAGGAAAATAATTGCGGTGTTTTATATATGAATTTCAAGGTCATAAACCGTAATTATTTTCCTACCGATGTAACATAATTGACACATCATATTGTGATATCCCGTAAAAATTGAAATTGTAATGAAAACTATCTAATATCAATTTCCCTGTCAAATTGTCAATAATCACCTGACAATTAGAATAAGACTGAGGATTGTGAAAATATACTTTGACTAAATTACAGGCCAAGGTTTGACAGATTACCTTTATCTTTGATATTATCTCGTTCTCTTTTTCCTTATAAAAAGATATCGTTTCAAGTATCTTATTACTCATAATTTATATTTAGATTGCAAATTTCTTTCAAGTTTACTGCTTTTACAATTTTAATAGATAACTAATCACTTTCTTACATTTTTTCTTATCTTAACTAAAAAAAAAAAAAATGCAACAAATGTTAATCAGATATCTAATTATAGACATATTTCGACCGAGTGTCGAATTTTTTCAATCATTAAACTGTGAATAAAATTCTTGTTTTAAAATTTTTATTTTCTGGTTGAAATTTTAGTTAGTTTTCCATAGAATAAACGATATTCTCGCTCTATTTCAGTGTTCGAAGATCGGATTCAACTCTTCCCCTATAAACATTGTATTATCGAAACCTTTAAATAATTTTAAACATATACAGCAATCCTGTGAAATGTTCCATTTGTACAACAGTAATCAAACCTTATTTTATAGCCACTTCGATGCTACTAGTATTTAAGTTGTTTATTCTACAAACGGTGTCATAAAACTCTCAGTCGTTGCTTATTCATGAGTTACTTTTCTTGTTCTACGAGTCAACACTAACACATATATTTTTAAGACATTTTAAGGTTGTACTTCGTCTTGGTTTTTAAACCGATTACACGATTCTTTAAAATACACAACAGTGGCCGTTGTTGCCGAGCGAATAGGAAATAAATAAGATTAAATAAAAATACAGGAACGAAAATAAATCACTTCGACATAATTATTGCTTTACTCGATTTAATTATTATCCAAGGCAAATAATTTTATGACACTGACAATTAACACTTTCTATTTCTTTTTCTTAATAAAAAATAAACAAGAGTAGGAAGTGACAGATTTCAGTAATTACTGTAACATGTAATGTGATTTAAGAAACATAATGATTAAACTAATTTGTAGCAAGCGACTATTTCTGTGCGAGAATACTTTTCAAAAACAAAAACCGTACAGCCTTACTGTTGATTATTAAATTTATTAACTTTTTTCAATTTCAAACAAAAAATAAATAACATTTTTTATTAATCAAACATATCTTAAAAGCGTCACCCAATATTTATGTAAAGAAACTGGGTCTGTATTTTATCAAAACTCTTGATTATATTATTAATTCAAATATTAGGTTGGTAGAAAATTAATTGCGGTTTATGACCTTCAAATTCATGTACATTTACAGCTTTCTTGATTTTCTAATCTGTGTTATGTGGCCCATAACTGTTGGATGGCTAACCCATAAGTTTTGTGCATGCTTTCGAATTGTTGTGCGTTGTTTTGATTCAACTAACGCCTCCAGTTGGTCGTTATGGACTGAAGAAGAACGTCCGCGACCTTCTTCATCTTCAAGGCTCTCATTGCTTCAATTGATCTCATTTGCTTCTTTTCTATGTGTGCTCTAGATGTGATTCTATTGGGGCATTTATTTCACTATTATATCATTATTTTTCTCCATACAAAACAGTTAAGTGATAGAAAAATAACACATTTTAAAAATGTCACAAGACAAACGTAGAAAAGTTAATCTTCTTTTTTATTTCTTCGATGGGAAAATTTTTATTGTCTTGTAAGCCACAGTGAAATATTTTTTTATCTCTAAACTTCAGGTTCCTAGGTTGTCAAAAAGCACACAAAATCGATTGGAACAAACAATTCATCAGCCTTTAGCTTTTTAGATGTCCCGTCTGTTTGTTTTTATAGATGTGATTCTATTGGGGCACCGTCCTGGTAATTTTGATCTATCTCAAACGATTACAGATAACTAATTAGGCTAGTAGAAAAATAATTGCGGTTTATGACTTCCAAATTCATATACGCTTTTCGCTTTTTCGATTTTCCTACCCGTTTGGAGTGGTCCGGAACTGTTGGATGACCACCACTTAACTTTTGTGCAAGCTCTTGAATTTGTGTGCTTGGTTCTGTTTCAACTAACACCTTCAGTTGGTCGTTATGAATTGAAAACGAGCGCCCGCTTCATTTTCAAAGCTCTCGTCCTCTGCACAAAAATTTGGGAACCAACATTACACCATACGTTTCTTAACAGTACCCATATCAAAAGCATCGTTTAGTTTACGAGCACTTTCTGCTGCTCTTCCACCCGTTTTGAACTCATACAAAAAGTTGCTCTTATTTGCTTCTTTTCTATCTTTAATTCTTCGACCCCATTAGAAGCAAAATTAATAATGAAACCAAAGTCGATGTTACCAAAATACACACCGAAAAATGCACTTTAAAATGATATTAATATAAACACAATGGAATCACAATTTCATTGAAAAAAATTAAAGTCGGAATTCAGAAAATAGACCGCAATTATTTTCCTACCGACTTAATATCAATATAATATCTACTTAGCAATAAAAAGTGTTAATTTTAAAAAAATGTCATAACTACTAACTTACATCTCCCCATGGATTTTTATTCGGATTCTAGTGTATGCAACAAATATTCATCCGAATAAATCAGACAAACTGTCAAACATCCAAGACCGTTTTAGTAATCGTAAATTATATTATTAACACAATTAATTATTTCAACTCGAGAATCTCGCTTGAAATTCTTGGAAAATATTTTTTTCGTCAAGATCAGAGAAGCACAGACCGCTATTAAACTTTTACCAAAAATATTCAAAACATGTTGTTTAATGACTTCGATGCGAACGAAATTAATTTCGTTATTTCGTTTTCGTGGTATCGAATTAGTGTATTTGGACAGTAACAAGTTTGAAGAGTATTTTTTATATTGGGAATTATAGTCGACGATTGAATCTCTTATCACATTTTTCTCCTTATATTTTTCCATTGTGTATTTGAAAAATATCCGCCTTAACGTTTATTAATGTAATCTTCATCTATAAAGTATTTAATTTTAATCTAAATTTAGTCAGATAAATATATTTTAACAAAAATGACACGTGTATTATTTACTTCAATTCAAATGTCACTTTTTTAATAATAAAATAATGTCAATATAGTTAAGTTTTAAATTTATAATACAGATTTATTCACAACATATATTCTGTTGTTAATATATTTCTTTATTTGCTTATAATATACAATTTCTGTTGATATTAATCGCCAGTATAAGGATTGACCTTCATGTTCAACTAATTAAAAATCCTATTCCTTTATAAACAACAAGTTTCATGAAAAATATTAGCAGTAAACTGAGTTTACTGCACCGGTCTTAAAAAGACACCGGGCTGTAAACGTTAACAAACGTGTAAACCATTTTTGGTTGTTGCTTATGCGATACCATCATCCTCAGAGTGAAAAATCTCTTTTCTTTGCTTTAGAATTTTTTTCTATACCTTAATACTCTTAATATGATGGCATTTTCATCGAAATGTCCATGAACAAGAATCAAAAATTATCAGTAATCAATTATTGAATATTTTTGTGATGCACGGGGTGAATAAAAAAATAATTTGTGAAAGTAAATTTAGTCACGGTATTAATTTAATTTAATTTTTTTTCCAATTTTAAGCAAATCTAGTCTTATTTCATGATTTTAATACGCCTTCGCATTAAATCAATAAATTTATTTCATAACACAGTTATTACATAAGTATTTTATTCATATTTAATCGTTTTCAGGACTGCCGCAAACCGGAACAATGGGATGTCCAGCCCTCCGAGGATCAGAAATTACGTTATACGGAGAAAGTATACCGCCGAGTACGTTGTACCCAAGAATCAAAGTCAAAACAAATGGACATTTCACTTCATTAATGCAACAGGTACTGTGTTTCATTATTTTCAAAAAAATTAGTAGACAGAATGATTCGATTCGATGAAAAAAAATCCCGAATAAAATAATTACAATAACTGTTATAGCAGTTTTAAATTAATTCTTTACATAAAAGTATAAACCACTTTAATTTTAAATTAAAAATGTATGTACTGAATCTGTCAAGTTTTTTTTAAAATTTATTTTAATTTATGAAATTTAATTGCTACAAGAAAATAAATAAAATCATTTGAAAAAATAAAGTATGTGCACTGAATTTTTCAACACTTCACCGCATTCAAATGAATATTTGTTTTATAAAATATATTAAACGGTTATCTGACTAAATATGCATAACCTCGATTCGACCTAATGCTTCATTGATCAACAGAATGTTCTTTATTCCATTTAACAAGACAAATAAATAGTAATTATTTCCACTGCATGCAGAACTGAAATAAACTGTTTTTTTTTTAAAAAAATAATTAAATTGCTTTAATTTTATAATTGATCATAATTTTGCAAATAATTATAAAAAGCTCACTTCAGGCTTTTGCGTATAAAGTATAAGACTTTTTAATCTGTTGTTAATGACTAGACATGAATTTTCAAATACTTGAAATAATTTATGGAAAAATATTTTCTCAGAAACATTCTTTCACATACCAGAATCAAAGTACTGAATAAGTACATTTATTATAAACGAATATATATTTTATTAGCACAATGTTTCTCAGAAATACAGTTAATAAGAAATCCTTTACGCGCATTGAAAAAAAAAAGTTTACAATATATGATAATTTTAATTGCGGCTGTTTGGTACTTTTACATCCGTTTGAAATATTGCTGCATATAAAGATGCTCATTATATTCCATATCTTTTGTCACAAAACCATGATGTATGCGTTCATTCATAAAACATGAAGGATAATAACAATGTGACAATGCTTATAGTTTGTAATTATGTTTGGATTCGGTCCAATATAGTTTTATATCGTAGGAAAAAATTAACTGGCTACAAACAGGAAATCATTAGAAATTTGTAATACTGTTTGTCATTGAATGATTGTTTTCGGTTATCTGTGTTCGCCCACATTGTCGCCAATTATTCGTTTAATATTTATTAATGAACACTGTCGAGAAACATTTCATTAAAAATGTAAAATAAGAATATGGAAATCGATTGAAATTTCTAAGAAGATGAACAAAGAATCGTGAATATTTTAATTGTTATTGCAAGTAAACAGTTCACGTTTATGATTTTTATTTCATCTTCTCAAAAAAAAATGAATTCGTCACTGAATTCTTATTTAAATCCAGTATATATATATATATATATATATATATATATATATATATATATATATATATATATATATATAAATAAATGCAACACAAAAACTATTTGAAAACTTTTTGGAAAAAACATACAAACCGACTTATAATTCAATCCAAGTCAATTTATTATTCATGTATACAGAGAAAATTTAGTAATTTCCATAATTAACAAGCTTGTTTTTAATACAATAAATCGTTTTCGATTTTTTTTGCTTTCATACCACAACGGTTTCTTAGTCTGCTATACATTCACTTTAAACACTGACAGTAGCCGTGTCAATAAACGTTCAATATTGACATGATAATTGCAACTAATTAAAAATGAGATGTGCAGCGACCAAAACTTTAACAATTAACAAGTTAATAATCAATAAACTTTTTCAGTCTATTCAGTTTTATTATATGCAATAAAACCGAAAAAAAATAGAATAGAAAACATTTACATTCACTCAACTTTAAAATGTTTACATTAAATACTTATAATACTGTCATAAAAATTAATTCAACATGCTCATTTCATTTGAAGTGAGCATGTATTAATGAGTATGAGCATGTATTAATGAACATATTCTAAGTTTTAATAGACATTCAACAATAATTTTGATGGATATGATAAATATGGTCATCGAATTCACACAATCTTTTTTAAATAATATTGGTGCAAAAATAATTGCGGTTTTTATATATCTAGTATAGAGACGCGTATGTCAGTTAAAAATTATATTCATTAATCAAAATAAAGACCATTGGCCTGCGCACATTTCTCCCAACTAGAAACAAGTTTGTTTATTCCTGCAAGATAGAATTCTGGGGCCCTGGAATTAACGAAGTCATCGAAAGCGCTTTGAGCTGATGCTTGATCTTTAAAAACCTTCTCTCGTAGGAATTTACTCGAATGTTTAAAAAAATGATAATCTGTGGGACAGACAGGTCCGGAGAATAAGGTGGGTGAGGTACGGTTTCATAACCTAGTACATTTAATTTTTTTTAAAGTCATTCGTGAGTCGTGTGGTCGGATATTGTCATGAAGAAAAATTCGTCTTCTTCGATTGACTAATGCTGGCCGTAAACGATGCAACTTCTCATGATTTTTTTCAATTTCCTTTGCACTTTTGCTAGGTATATTTTTACTTATTAAAAACATGTGATTGTATTTAAAAATTTATTGAAACAATTTAAAGTTTGCAAAAAAAAATATAAATGGAATAACTCTGTTGTTTACTTAGATTTTTGTAGAAATAAAGTTATTTTCTGTTGTGTTTTTATGTTTACTCCTAGTTGAACCAATTTATGTGATATAAGGTATTCAATGTAAAGTTATGTGAGTTCACTGTATAGAGCAGTTCACTGCATGCAGGGTTCACTATATCATGACTCTACTCTGTTTGTATGTATGTATGTGTATGTATATGTATATATATATGAATATATATATATATATATATAAATATATATATATATATATATATATATATATATATATGTGAATATATATGTTACAAAAAAAATGAGTTCTTCTGAAAAACAATTTAATATTAACTTGACTCTCCTATTATTTTTTTATAAATGAAAGAGGCAATGACCAAAATAGCACTCCTGATATTAAACCACTTCAAACACGTTCTTATTTTACAAATATTTCAAAGTGCATCGAGTGAAATTGCAATCGTGTAGCCAATCTAAATGCGCACTTTCGAAAAATGCATCAAACAGTTACAAAGTAATACTTTTTAACATTTTCAGCTTAATACAATAAAACGGTTCAAATAAATGAATTCTTACCGTTCTTGCTCTAGATGTTAAAACATTATTTATATATATGTATATATAAAAGTGTGTGTGTGTGTGTTTTTGAGTATGTAGGCGAATGAGTGAGTGTGTACGCTCGCACGCGTTCATATGTGTGTAAGATTGTATCTCAAATTCAATTGTAGAAGACGAATTCAATACTCGAAACCGGTTCACATGAATCAAATAAACACTGTGTTAAAATTGAAACATGTCAGTCAAACAATGCGTCATATTAGTTCACCTTTTATGGAAACCCACTGGCGCCATCACGTGACCACCGCTTTTTACATAAGAATTGCACGTCGAATGCCGCCAGATCATTCATACATTTTTTTGTTCGATCGACTCCCCGAAGCAGTTAAAAAGAGAAATCATTCTAATTACTTATACATACAACGACCATATGCGCTATGTAATAATCTAACCAAATTCGTAAATAATGTATTCAGAACAGACTAGTTAAGTGTATGTTAAGTTCATTACTTTAATTGAATATGACAACGAGCATAACAATAATTTTATTTATGTTGACGATTTTTTTTTTAAATTTGTACACATACAAACACATGCATGTTGTTCACAAGTATATGCAAGTAGAACGATTACTTTATTTAAATATACATAGTTTCATATAAAACTGAAATGTAAAGAACGACATATATTTTATAGTTCAGAATCAAAAATTAAAATCATATTTAACACAAACAATTTACAATAGATAAAGGTTTTATAAATATATCTATATTAAAATAAGTGATTTAAACGAATTCAAGTCCATTGCATTATGTGGTTCAATGACATTTTGTTACTTAAGTCAATTATAATCGAATATTCGTTTACATACATACACACACATACCTATATATATATATATATATATATAACATTTTATCTTTAAAATATGAATTAATATAGAGAGTTCAAGCAGCTTCTGTTTGACAGTCAAAATGTACGAACAGATGTTAACGTTGTATCTCATCATTAAGAGCATTAAGGTTAGAAAAGTAGCATTGGACTCTCAACAACCATAATGAAACACGAGTTCAATCTGTAGATGAGACCTCTGTAAAGTCAATATTCCTGTCTTACCAAAAACGGATGATTGAACAGGTTCACTCAAAGTATTTACTTGCCACCGGTTTCACAAAGCAGTCTTATTAATCGGTTTCAAAGAATATAAGTAAATGTAAACGATACGCTTTATTAAAATATACGATAAATATTCGTTCGGTTGGCAGACAGACATTAGTGCAATTTGGGATACTATCTCATTTCTTAATTAAACATTTTCACAAGTGGTGTCGAGAAGAGATGTTGCATTCACGACGGATTCAAAATCGGTATTAAAAAACGATATAGAATTGGAAATTGATTGAAGAGTGATTTTATCCTACGCATGGACAATGCAGCAAATAGGTATCTGAAGATGTTTAAGAAACTAATATTCCGAACTGCTATGCAATTAAATTCGTTGCGTTAATTCGGCATTTTTTTCACTATGAAAACGTTTAAATGAAATTACAATACCAAAATTTATAAAACAGTTTTTAAGAGCGCTCCAAGTACATTTTTTACAAATCAATTTCATTTCTTCACAAATATTGTAACTCTGTGTTTAATATTTGTTATTACTCGATAATTAAGTATTTTTTAAACGTGTTTCAATCCCCATATCACGAATGTCAAAGAGCTAAATTATAGAAAAACCTCTTTATAATGGGTTGAGCACCGAATTCTACAATTATAGTTTGACACTATGACTAATTCAACGTCACAGATTGATCAATTCCCCAAGCAATTTGAATATTTTAATAAACGAATATGTATGGTATTTGGATTAATTCATTTATGAAAATATAGTTTAAATTGAAAAATATAGAATGTTCAAAGAAATTCTATTAGGTAGTTAGGAGGTATATTATACTTTCTTGAGATAAACCTTCAAAAGAAAAAAAATATGTGTGGTAGTTCACAGAACCCGCACGTTCGAAGTGAAACTTCTTTTGTTTGATAGTTTTTTAGGTCTATTTTTTCCATAATTGAAAGGTGCATAAAGTATGTATCGATAAAAGATATAATTGAATTAAATTTAATTAGTTGCAATCATATAAAAATCTTGTTCGAATTATTAAACGTTTGAGCAAGCATACGTCACAGAAATTTCTCAAAATGATTTAATCGCTTAACTTAAAACACGACTATGGCTTAATTTACAAGAGTTTAGTTTCCAAATAAAAACTTATCCATTAGATTCAGTTCTTCGTAAAGAAAATTTACAGTAAGCAATTTTGACTATTTTTCTCCACAAAACGCCGAATACTGTCACAAGATTATCACAGAAAATACAGATGAAAAACAATTAAAAATCTAGACGTGTTACCGAAATTGTTTGCATGGAATTATTTTTTTTTATTGCTCGATAAAAGTATTTTTTATACAATATGGAACAGATCTAGTTTTTAACATGAATTTAACATTAAGAATCGTTTAATATAGAAGCAAATGTATAAAAACGAAAATGATATTCATATTATGATTAATATGCTTCTTAATAATCTAATATATATATATATATATATATATATATATATATATATATATATATATATATATATATATATCGGTATAATTAAGTAGCAAAAAAATTACCATTATAATAAATATCAATATAAATTATTCTAATCAACGTCCGACCAAACTTGCCGTATAAATAAAAACAAAAATGGGTTACAAATTACATACATAATCCAAGCAGAACTCTCTTTGCATTCGAAAACGTGTTCATGTGTAAAAAAGTAATCGAACACCACCGGCATGTGGACATAAACAAAACATTCTATTCTTGTTACACGACTAGTCAAATGGTTGCGTGATGCGATTTATAGTGCTATTCTTCGCATACTAATACATGATTAGATCATTTAAATGTAAATTTATTCGACAGACCACGGAAGGTGTTACTTATATCGACAAGCGAACGCGATAGATCATAAATACAATGAACGCTATCATTTTAACGATGTGTTCCTTATCAAACAATTAACTACGAATGAATTTTAATGATATCATACAGCGTCATTGATACTATATAAAGGCAGATCATTTGTAATAATTTAATATGTTCAGAGTGGTCGCTGGTTGGAGATATCTCATCTGGGTAGACGGGCACGTACAGAACTAGAGTGTCGCATAACTAAAGTACATGGGAAAAAAGCTCTTACGAATATATAAATTATATTTAAAATATTTCTTAATCTCTGTTCTGTATACAGCGTGGGGGGACCAAACTATGGACGTAGTTGTTTAAGGATAAATGTCTTTTATAAATTAAAAAATACAACCATAATTATTGATTTAAAAGTATTAGTCATTCTGAGAGAAGGTTGATGTTATTGACTTTAATTATGATTATGTTGAAAAGTATACACAAAAAATTAAAAGCAACCACAAAGTATCGTAAAAGACTTAATTTTTCATCCAACGTACAGTCACACCTCGTTTTGTATACTTTAAGTTTGATTTTTAATAATCTAAAAAAATGACTGAATTATATTCAAGACGGCTGATCTTTTGATTTTTAATAATCTAAAAAAAAGGACTGAATTATATTCAAGATGACTGATATTTTAATTTTCAATAATCTAAAAAAAACTGAATTATATTCAAGATGACTGATATTTTGTTTTTCAATAATCTAAAAAAAAAGATTGAATTATATTCAAGACGACTGATCTTTTGATTTTTAAGAATCTAAAAAAAGAACTGAATTATATTCAAGATGACTGATATTTAGTCAATTTAACTAACTATATCACAACAATACATCTACTATTAAATAACCTCTTGTGCTAAATACATATTATAACTTTGCATACATATGTAAACTTTCCATTGGTGCATATAATCTAAATTAGAAATGCTCGGAAATATAATTTATGAGAGTCAGTTTGTATATTTAAATATTAAATTTCTAGAAATTCGAAAATTGCTAACTAACGAATCCAATGTGATCTTTTGCAACTGATTATAAATGGTAAAATAATTTAAATTGAAGAAATATGATTGAAAGATTTGTCACTTCTTCCAAATTAGCTCATAAAGGTAGAATCAGTTGTAACAATTTCTGCAGATAATTATAAAAATGCTCAAATTTTCAAGTTGTACAAAAAATGTGCAAGTAACACCATATAAATACATTCTTGCAATTTACAAAGCACATTTATGCATCGATAGAACTCTTCTAATTAGTTTAGAAATTAAAAATGTGTATAGAAATGATTAAGAATCGTAAATGTAAATTTAAGGCTTAAAAAGTAAGAAAGGACATTTGAATGTTTAAAATTAAAATAATTTGGATGTAATAGTTTATTTGTAAAGAAAATTGTATAGAAAATAGAATTGAGAAAACAGAAACTATTCATTAATTTTGATGCATTGTATAAAATATATTAAAAGGTAATATATCTTTCTTTCTTGATTAGAAAACTTCATATATTTGAGAATTACAGATTTATTTTAATCAAATAAGGGAACCAATATTAAAATGAAAATGCATGAATCTAATTAAATAAAAGTGTATAAAAGTTACGTGTAGTTAATGATTAATTTTTATTTTCAGAAATCCCCTCCCAACACAGTGACAAACAGTATGGAATTGTCCGGAGGCGGAGGTGGTCTACCGCCCAGAACGGGGGGAATGACACGCGCGCAAAGACTTGCACAACAAGAATCCGCCATGACGCAAAGTTGCCCGACACCTCCGCAATCCAGAAAGAGATTTTTCTTAAGTCCAAAAGCGTTACGAAGTCCACGCTCCGGACACAGGGGTCAGAACACTGCAGAAAATTCAACACTTTCGGGTAAGTGCATCGGAAACCCTATCAGATCAGTATCACCTAATTATAATGTGTCACTTGAAATACATACATCGTTTTTATATAAGTTTTGAAATTGATGTCGTGTTGCTCGGAACGAGTTTTCCAATTAAAATAAAACAAAAACATTTTTAAACTGATAATTTATATGACGAAGTGTAATTGCAAAACTTAATTATATGTTTTCGTTGGTACTATAAATTGTATTCACTGCTTTCCAGTCAAGGTTGTTATGTTTTCCGTTCATACACCCAACTTTAAATAATAATATAATTAATATGTCCATATTACACGTCATGCGGACTGAATTTAAAAAAATATCACACACATACACACACACACATCTATATATATATATATATATATATATATATATATATATATATACTGAGAGAAGGAGGGAATGAGAAAGTTTATTCTATATAAATACAATATATTTTATTTATACAGACGTGCAGAGATCAAAAAAAAGATATAAATATATAAAATAATCATATTTTTATCTTGTTCAAGTGAGCCTAATTTAATATTTTAAAATGTATCAAAAATATATATCATACAATGTATTAAAATATCACAGTTGTAGTTTTGACATTGTAGGTCAAATCACATTCACAAATGAATCACTGACTGCACGCCTCAGAGTCTTCTTATCAAATTATCAAACAATCGAATCGTTCAATGCGTAAGTGTATTAAATAGCTAAATTAACTCCATTCAATACTAAAACCGGAAGCGTTGTTGTGAATATTAAACTGGATTAGTTCCCTCCATCGCCAACCCACATCAAACTACATGACCGTATGTCACAAAATATCTAAGAAATTCCAATTCTTTCAGAAATTATTTATTAAATTGCTTTTTATTCATTGTGATTCGGCTTATACAGATTTCGATGCCAATGCTGTGATCTTCAGATCTCGTAGGCACAGAAAAGTTTAATTTTGATAAAAAACAGTTTTATATTATGTGAGAAGTGATTCATTTGTAAAAATTAGACCGGTGAAAATTATAATTTGTTATATGAAAATATAATACATTTAATGATTTCCCTGCTACAAAAAAGATAAATAAAGAATCGATAATAAAAGACAAATACTTCAATAACCTAATCCATTAAATTAATAATAATACACTTCTGCATTACAATATTTTCAACAGTAATAGTTGTACGAGGACGGTTTGAAGAGTAACTTGGTTCGATATTATAGACAACAGCTTCAGTTTCAAAGTGTACTTTGTTTTTTGAGATAATCCCTTCGAAGCTCAACGCACTTGCCTCAAAGTTTCTCCGGTTTCGAGATTCCCTCCCAGAAGTGGATTTCTTCGCATTCTCAAAATAGCCGTTCGCGCCAACCACCTTCTCATTCGGCCCAAAACGCTTTCTAGTCAAGAAAATTTTGAGTTTCATGGACAGACGGAAGTACGAGCGAGCCATATCAAGCGAATATGATGGCTGCGAAATGATTTCAAACTTCAGTTCGGTCAATTTTTGCTGAGCGACAATGCTTGAATGAACCTGTGTGTGTTGTCATGGTGAAACAATATTTTTTTTGGTCATGCCGGGTTTTTTTTCGCGATCATTACCTTCGACTACTCTAAAAGTGCTGCCTAGTATTGGCCGGTAACTATTATTCCCTTCTGAAAAGAGTCGATCAAAAGAATTCCTTTCTAATCCCAGAAAACGGGCGCCATCTCCTTTCAAGCCGAGTGAACTGTCTTTGCCTACTTCGAAGCCTTTTCATCGCGTTCATCCCACTGTTTTGATTCCGTTTTCGATTTTGATGTGTAATGGCGAATCCAAATTTCATCCATAGCCACAAAACGCCACATAAAACCCGTTGGCTTCTTCTTAAACTGTTCCAAGAAGTCGCATATGAACTCTGTTCGCATATAAACTCATTTTTGCTTTGTAGTGAGCAAATGTGACACCTGTCCTGCAGAATTTTTTTTTCATATGTAATTAATTATGCAGAATCAAATGCATTCGCTCAGTTGTGATGCTCATGACCTTTGTAAAATCGCTCATGTTCACTCGCCGATCAGGCAAAACCATATCGTGGACTTTATCGATAATTTCTGGCCTGAAAACTGTTCTCCGGCCTCCTAAGCGTGGTATGTCTTCAATGATCTTTCTGTCATGTTTATATTCATCCATCCAAAGTCGGACAGTTTCTTAAGAAGGACAAGATTCACCCAATGTAGTATCTCATAGATTTCCTTCGCTGTTTTCGCTTCCAAAAAAAGGACTGATTCACATCTCGAATTCAGATTTTATCCATTTTGCACTTTCGCACGAAACGCCTGTGTTGAAAAAAACTATCAAACGAAAAATTAATGGCGGAATGACTTGCAAGTTCACATATGTTGCTGAACGAGATGGAACTATATGAAAACATATACAACTGTCGTCCACTCCCTCATCCGAACCGAGAGCCAACGAACCAAGTTACTCTAGACCGCCCTCGTGTAAAAATAAGATCATTTAATATGAAATTTAATGTTTTTATGAAGTGTTATTAAGCATCCAACGACGCTGTTAATTTTACTTAATAATTAATTTATAAATTTAAGTCGATTTATGTACAAATTATGTACATTTGCGCAACGTTCATAATTTTACACTGCTCCGAGATATTTCATGAAAAGTGAAAGTTTATATCCTTATAATAAGTGTAATAATATCGAAACGAGTACTACGTTTTTTTTTTCTTACTCACAAATATATCCTGCGATTGGAATCGTAATCTGTGAAATATTTTTGTACCACACGAACACAGATTTTATTGTGGTACACATTCAATCCTAATTATAATGCAGAGTTTTCATGAAAATCGGAAGATCAAAAATTATTTTAGTCTTATTTATTGTTTTTATTATAAGTACTTGTGATATTTTTTTAATTATTCATTTTAAATAAAACTATCAATATTTTTTTCAATACCTCTCGACCTGATTATTTTATTCTGCAAACTTTCTCGTTAAGGTAATCGATCAAAATTATATTGTGAATAGCACAATACTTATATGCTGGATGTATATATATATATATATATATATATATATATATATATATATATATATATATATATATATATTTATTAATCACCTTACAAGAGACTGAAATGTGGTATATTTATTTGTATATAAAGGGTTGTATGAACAACAATCAATCATTTTTTATTATAACGTGAAAAACATATTAACAAATACTGTAATGAATTTCGAAACTGAATAACAATGTTGTGTTCTCAATTTATAAATATTACTATTCATTGGTTTGTTTTCCCTTTATTTAAATATTGATTAGTAGGTGTTTTCCCAATGTGCCATACTATTTTTTTAGAATAAACAAATAAAAGGTTCGTTTAATAAACAGACATTTTTTTCATACAATAAATCTATCTATCATCTCGATTTTTCAGAATTTTTATCGAATTATGATATTTTTCTGATGTTTTGCATCTCTTCATCTTATTAAATATTATCACCGATTAACTGTTATTCTTGAATAGTATTCACTGTAATTAAAAACGAATAATCTTGTCTTGATATAATCTCAAACTATTATATCGAATTTTCAAACGTATATACTTATTTCAATCGCTGTATATGGCCATTTTTTCAATTATTTCGTTTACTTATTTCTTTTTATGTTTTACATATCAGAGCCACATTTTATATTCTATTATTTTTTATTATGCTTCATTTACGTTTCACTCAATACTGTATATATTTATACATGCACAGATATGTACATTTAACGATATAACATGTATACTTTATGTATCTATATAATGTTTTATGTGGAAAACGGTTATATGAATAATTATTACGAATGTACATACGCATGTAAAAAGTTTTATTACAATTTTGTACATAGTATATTAAAAAAAAATGTCACGACGTAAAGACACGGGATACTGGGGTCAGTCCCAATTCACTTAATCAAATCATCTCGTAAAACTGCCAGTTAAACGTACGTGCAGAGAATAAAAAACGTATACAGTACTACAACACAATCGTACATGCATGTACGTATAAAAAAAAATTAAAAATCCATGTTTGAAATATGAAGAATAGTTTAGATGCATTCACGGGGAGGGTTTTAATAAAATATATTTGATGGAGGCAGGTACGAATAGGCACGTCCGTACTTATAAATGATACATTTATATTTTCTGTATTAAGAATTCAGGAAGGGTAAACAGTACGAAATGCTCTTTAGTATATATTAGGGGTACCGGAAAGTTTTTTTTTTATATTAAAATAAAAAAAAAACAATTAAGAGGACAAATTTGTACTTTATTGAGTAATATAGTTTCCATCATTATCTATCACACTCTGCCATCTATCAGGAAGAGAAAATTTCCTGTTTTATAAAATTCCTGGTTCTTTTTAGAAAAAATGGTCAGTGGTCATTTTAGCATGGTTGATATCTCTATGTGTCTTATTTCTTAAAAAAAATTTCAAGTGACCGAAATAAATGGTAGTCACAGGGTGCAATGTCTAGTGAGTAGGGAGGGTACGGTAGAACCTCCCAAAAATTTTTCAGTTGTCTTCTTAGCTGCATGCGGTCGTGCGTTGTAGTGTTGAAGAATAACGCCACCGCTGTTTACAGTTTCTGGCCGTTTTCTGATTAAATTCTGATTCAAGCGATCCATTTGTTCACAGTGAAGATCAAAATTAACAGTTTCCCCCGGGTTTAACGTCTCGTAATAAATTATTCTTTTATAATCGCACCAAACACAGAGAAATGTCTTTCGAATGGTCGAACTTGACTTCGGAGTCTGTTCAGCTTTCTGATTTGGTGACAGCCATTGTTTATTACATTTTCTGTTGTCATAAAGGATCAATTTTTCTTCACCTATGACAATAGATTTCAAAAAAGGTTCAGCGGAGACCCTTATCTTGAGTGGTGTACACGTGTTTATCCGAACCATTTTATTTTCTTCAGTAAGATCGTGCGATACCCAAACACCTTCTCTCCACGCCTTTTCATTTTTTTCATATGTTGACCAGAGGCACTGAAGTCTATTAGACAGTTCTTGAATTGTTAATTCTGGATTTGCTTCGATTTCCTCCAGCAGCACTGTATCATCTAGACGAAAAAACTTTCCGGTACCCCTAATATATAAAAAATCGTCACCGTATGCCTTTATTTCGCACAGCATTATTTTAATATATTCCTCACATGAACTGTCGAATCATAAAAAAGGTCTTTTACAGAAATGTAAACCTAAATTAAGTCGTTAAAATATGTAAAACATAATCTACATCATTCCTTAAATCCGCATTTGTATCCTCAGCCAGTCCCGTTGTTATAAAATAATTTGAAATCACAATCAGAGACTGACTATTCCTAAAATCGCTTTTATAAATGAATCGACATGCTTGGTGCTAAAACTTTTTGATCAGAGCACCCAACAATTAATTATTGTCTACTGATAAGCCTATCTGAAAGATAATAATCGATCATTGGACGTTTTGATAAACTTTTGAGATGTTTAGGATGTAGATTTATTCACGAAAGTCAATATAAATATTATTTAATTTATATATCGAGTATCGAATATCGAAATGTAGTATCGAGTTAATGTAAGAGGAGCAGAAAGGGTTAATGTTACAATCATTCTCATAATCTACATTGCAAATCTTACGTTTATCACACGATGGTAGAATTCGATTTTTGCTCAACAGTCGATAAAATGACATCGTCCACGCCAGCTGCCGGAGATACCGGACGCCACTGGAGCAGCATGGTTTTAGGAAAAATCAAATCCCTATGGTCCCTAGGTTCTAGCAGCGCGGCCGCAGGCCTAAATCAACTTGTTTCAACAGGCACGAACGCCACTGTTTTCAGCACGTTGTTTCTTTTTCAATGTTTTATTATTTGTTTATGAACGCACGCCAATAATCTTACTGCATTTTTGTGTTTTGTTCATCTATTGGCACGATGCAGCTTTATTTTATTTTTTTTTATTCGATGTGTATAATTTGTTTAATTGTATCTTTTTATAGTCTATTTAATTTCCATAAGAGATTAGTATCTTGTATAACCGAAATACAAATACTACTATTAAAAACCGCAAAAACATTAATAAATAGATATGCATTACATATGTGTGTATATATATATATATATATATATATATATATATATATATATGTATGTCTTTTTGCACGAATAATTTATTAATAAAATATTTCTTTAATTCCCGACTTACATATTCTTTATCATATTCGTAAATATACTGATAATTATTAATAATTTTGAAATAACGACGATTTAAGCGATAAAATCACCAAAATGCATTTATAGAACAATTTATTTATTATATGCAATCGGTATGATTCTTTACAAATTTTTACAATTTTAAATTTGAGTGAATTTTTGTAAAAAAAGTAGTTATATCATTACAATTATAGACCTGATCCGCTCACTTTATTTTGAAAATCTACAAGTAGACAAATTAATGTGCAATTTATGTGTATAGAATAGCGCTATTCTATTTATATTTTTGGCTTAACTCAATTGATAAGCTTATTTTAATATTCTACTTGCAGGAAACTTACTAAGTGCACTGCATGATTTTTATGTAGCACAGATTTTATAAAAAATATATATTTCATTACTAAAGTTTAATCGATTTTTACAGATGACGAAGGTGGAAATATTAAACCGGTTTCAACTAAAAAAGCATCACAGAGTGACCTATATATGAGATTAGGACTACTTCTTGGCGACAATGTACGAAGACAACCTGCACATCAAGGAAGACAAGTTCGGAATTCTCATGATTCATGCGCATCTATATCCTCCCTTGCAAGTTACGATCCACAGGTAGGAATAATCTTTGTTCACTTGCTCCTTAATAATACAAAATGAAAAAAAATCAACTTGTCTTTGAAAAATGTTTCATATTTATTAATATATTGTGCAAATTGTAAAATTGTGATTGTTTTAGACAATGCAGTCGACGAACACAAGTCCGGTATCTACCCTGACAGGATCTTCTGAAGCGGACGTCCATCATCTAAGGGGAATAAAAGATCCGAGTTCAGATAGCGTAGGTTCGCTCATGTCGATGTCCATGTCGGGGCAATCGAACTGTTCGTCCAGCCCCGTTAGCAGAAGACATTCCGTCACGAGTATGAATTTTTTTATCGAATTTCGTTTCGAAACGTAGTTACGTTCCGAAACTTTCTTTTTTTAAATACGTACCGTTTATAGCATTTTATGAAATCTTATCGATATTACGATTTTTCAGCGACACAACAAGGACAGATCGAAGATTTAAACATGTTCAAAAACCGAAGGACGCCTATACGTCGTTCGGCGAGAGCCGGCACCGTCAAAGGACCTATAGATCCAAAAATTCGTTTCGCTCAGTATCGGTCTCAGCAACCGCAACTCACTCTCAAACCGTTATTTTTCGAAGTACCTTTACAAGAACCGGACCCGCTTTTTCTCGGTCGTCATTGGTTGATACGAGAGGTCGAAGATGTACTCGGATCTCAGAGTCCCGGCGTTTTAATCAGCGGAAATCCCGGTACCGGTAAAACGGCACTCGTTTTGCAACTCGTCGAATACAGTTGCTTCGGAAGGAGGAAAGAACCCGCCTATCGTACCGATCTCGGTGAAGATATTCACGTACAGAGTATATACTGCCAGATCAATCTTGTGTCGGAAAGAATAAAACATCTCGCTTCACACGTAGTCGCTTATCACTTTTGTCAAGTAAGTAATAAATCATAAATATATACCATTAATAAGCAGTAAATTAATTCTTTCGTTATTACCTACTGTAATGATGTGATAATTTTTTGCAGGCCGACAATAATAATACTTGTCTAGTCCCTGATTTTGTACATTCACTTGCGGCACAACTCTGTCAAGCACCTCAGTTAGCAGCCTATCGAGAACATTTACTCAATGAACCCCACCTACAAGGAGTCGTATCTCTTCGAGAGTGTATCGCAGATCCGGATCTCGCTTTAACCCGTGGCATTCTCGAACCGTTGGCGACGCTTCGTCGAGTCGGAAAAATAGATAACGAAAACTGCGTGATTCTCGTAGATGCTCTTTGTGAAGCCGAATATCACAGACCCGATCAAGGAGACACGATCGCATCGTTTTTAGCCAAGCACGGACCTGATTTTCCGGTTTGGCTGAAAGTCGTTGCAACGGTACGCACTCAACTGCAAGATATAGCAAAACAGCTTACCTATACAAGAATAAGTCTTGACAAACTTGGTCTGAATGAGAATTTACAGAAAGATTTATTAGATTATATTAATTTTCGATTAAATAATAGTCCTAGCATACAAAGTAATATAACGGCCACTACGAATGGCAAACAAGAAAGTGGAGCTGCAGCACAATTGAAATTTTCTCAGCATTTATTAAACTCCTGTAAAGGATCGTTTCTTTTTGCAAAATTAACATTAGATCTCCTCGAACGTGGTTATTTAGTGGCCAAATCTTCCGGTTACAAAGTTTTACCTGTAACTCTCGGTGAAATATTCCTTCTTCATTTCAATTTACGTTTTCCTACTTCCCGATCATTCGAAAAAGTGTCGCACATTTTGAGCGTATGTCTAGCTGCGTTGTATCCCTTAACGTTGTTAGAAATTTATTATTCTGTTAATTCTTTACTTATCGATGAATTTCTACCGTGGGATGAATTTATTCAAAGATTCAAGCAATTGTCAGGTTTCCTCGTGAAACGTCTCGACAATACTTATATGTTCTTTCATCCGTCGTTCAGAGAATGGTTGATGCGCCGTGACGAAGGCGACAGTCCCAAGTTTTTGTGCGATTTACGCGCAGGTCATGCGGCGATCGCTTTCAGATTATCTCGAGTTCAAACACCTTTAGATGCCGATAAAACGCTCGAACTCGGTCACCATGTTCTTAAAGCTCATGTTTATCGCAATTTTATTACACCGCAGAAACATGCTTCTCGTGATTTACAAGCCCATTGGGTCGCGTCTAGTTCAGCTGATGTTTCTTCTGCAGTATGCACCCTTCGAAATGTTTACAGTCCTAATGTAAAAGTATCAAGATTATTATTACTCGCCGGAGCTTCTCCCAATCACATTACAGAATTCTTAGGTAACGCACCGTCGTTATGCATGTACGCACATGAAGGAATCGTACCGATGGTTAGTTTATTGCTTGAGTTTGGAGCGGACGTCGAATTGACAAACAGTCAAGGCATGACGGCGCTCGCTTTAGCGGCAGCTCGAGGCCACTGTGACGTCGTCCGTCAATTAGTTGCAGCGAATGCGGCGTTAGGTCATACCGACACGGCAGGAGCGTGTCCTTTAGTCCATGCGGCCAGAAACGGATGCCTCGGTGTAGTCGGTTATCTTCTCGCTTGCGATTGGACGCCGAGAGAAGATTCCGTAACGATAGACGTTGAATTTTCTGAAGCTGCGCAACAAGCGTTGGTCGCGGCTGCGTCTCAAGGACATGTCGAAATCGTCGAATATTTATTAGACATGTCTGAAGTTAGAGTAGACCTCGTCGACGCATTGACAGGTGAAACCGCCTTGACTGTTTCGTGTTTAAACGGATGTGCGGCAGTAGTCGGTGCATTACTGGCACGAGGAGCCGACTGTACGATCATCAATAGAAAACAGATGCCGCCGTTATTACTCGCCGTTAAAGAAGGTCATTGGGCGATCGCAGAAAGGTTATTACAGCACCAGGCCGTACTAGAACAAACCGATGCGACCGAACGAACCGCATTGATGCTTGCTGCTGCTGAGGGCCATGTTGGAATTATCGAACTGTTGCTGGATAAAGGTATTTATTAATTCCTTTTGAAGTAATGTTTAAATGAAAAACTTTTACTTAAATATATATTGTTAACAGGAGCCAGTATTGAACAACAAGACCGTGAAGGCCTGACACCGATTTGTTGGGCTTGTTTACGAGGCAGATTGCAAGCTGTGCAATGTTTATTAGACAGAGGAGCAAATATTAACCATGCAGATAAAACAGGAAGGACACCGCTCGACCTTGCCGCTTTCCAAGGCAATCCGGCTTGTGTACAATTATTACTCGAAAGAGGAGCACTAATAGAACATGTCGATATCAACGGGATGAGACCTCTCGATCGAGCGATAGGATGCCGAAATTTACAAGTCGTTCAGTGTTTCCTTCGAAAAGGTGCAAAACTCGGACCTGCGACGTGGGCTATGGCAACTGGAAAGCCAGAGATAATGTAAGTTCACTTCTGTGTAGTATCATATACAATAAAAGTTTATATATAGCAAATTTACTGTTAACAATAACATTTTTTCTCAGGCTTATTCTATTGAACAAGCTCCTCGAAGATGGAAATGTTTTATATCGAAAAAACAGACTGCGTGAAGCTGCACATAGGTATCAATACGCATTAAGAAAATTCCCCACTGAAGATTTAAATCCTGAACACATATCGACTTTTCATCAATTACGAATAAACTTTTTATTAAATCAGTCCAGATGTAAACGAAAAATGAATGTACGTATGAATTTCATTTATAGATTTTAATTATTATTATTGACTTTTTATAGAAGAAATCCGATTATTTAAAAATTCTATTTTTTTTTAATAAATATAGGAAATCGATGAAGCGATCGAATTAGCAAATCAAGTATTGTCTTTAAAACCTGAATCCTATGAAGCATATTATGCACGAGCTAAAGCAAGACTAGATGCAAGACTATTCGAAAATGCTCTCTCTGATGTCAGAGAAGCTTTAAGATTATCTCCACCACAAAATTCTGAAGTCAGAAAAGTTTTATCTTATTTAAGAGATGAAATAACAAACAAAATGTCTTCACCAGCAAGAAGTAAAATGACAATGTCAGGACATAGAGAACTGGCAATATCGGTTGATACCTTACATGAATCTTAAAACAACTTAATCGATTAACTTTAAAAGTAGCTAACCTATTTTTATTATAAGTTTTTAAACATACAGTTTATATCTTTTTTAACAATTAGAACAAATCTTACAATTTATTTACGTTGTAGGATAGTAAACTATGTTTTAATATTCCTGTCATTTTTTCTTTCCAACAATATAAGTATTTTGTCATTTATTGGTAAATATATATATATATATATATATATATATATATATATATATATATATAACTTCAAAGTAGAATAAGATATTCAACTTGACTATAAAAAATGTTACAAAATAATATTTATTGAGAAACAAAATTGGTTAGAAAACTGAAGACATGAATAGTTTAACCATTTTAATTAAAATGCCCTAATATACTAGACCTAATTGAATTGTAATAAAAGACTGATACTCATTTTATAACAAAAAAATCGATGCAGAAAGATAACTAGACTGTAAAATGATTAATTATAATCTTTTAACAATCATTGTATTGATAATTTTGTAAATATTAGTGTTACTTTTGGTAATATTAATTATCTGTTGTTTTGAATCTAATGAAACCAGATTATGTATTTTCTGACAAACGTACTTGTGAGCAATTTTATGCCATTAGATTGTACAAAAGGTTAATGGTGAAATCTAGTAAATTAGAATAGTACGGATACTGGTTATTCTATATACATTTTATTGTAACATTCGTATTTTGAAAAAAAAAATGTATTCCAAACATATTTATATCAAATATATAATTGACCTAATGGAATTTATAATTTAATCTTGCCAAGCATGAAATTTAGATATATCTTCAAGTTATTTATTTCTATACATTCAGTATTTTCTATTTAATTTTTTTTTTTGTTTTCAAAATATATAATATCAAACCTGTGTAAGACAGCAGGTTTAAGAAATGAAAATTCAAAATTATATAAAAACATTCACTATGTAATGGTGCTATATCATATATGTCTAAACATTGTATATGAATGGATTAAAATAAATTAAATCTGCTTGAAGACTTTATTGTTGTTTTTATTGCATTATACATATATAAATACAGACACATACATATATATATATATATATATATACATATATATATATATATATATATATATATATATATATATATATATATATATATAAACATTAACCCTTAATGATTCATTACTAAATTAACGCTGTTAATTTCTTCCAAATTAAATGACTAGGTGCCCCATTTTATCACACATTTACAATGCTTTGCTATTACCCTGCCTAGTTGTTAGTTACTTTATGAATATTTTTATACTGTTAGCTACCAATCAATTACTTTTATTGTCCATCTCATGTTTTTTTTATTGTATCATATACCACCTATCTTTATTTTAAAGGCATTGTTTTTGTTATACTGTATATATATATATATATATATATATATATAGATATATATATATATATATATATATATATATGTATATATATATATATATATATATATATGTATATGTATGTATATGTATATGTATATATATATATATATATTTATATATATATTTATATATATATATATATATATATATATATATTTATATATATATATATATATATATATATATTATATATATATATATATATATTTATATATATATTATATATATATATATATATATATATTTATATATATATTATATATATATTATATATATATATATATATATATATATTGTATATATATATATATATTATATATATATTATATATATATTATATATATATATATATATATATATATATATATATATATATATATATATATATATATATATATATATATATTTCCATCCATTGTTTTAAATAAAAACTACAAGTGCAGTTATTATTCCTGTATCATCAAACAACTAAATTTGATCATAAAAACTTGATTTATTAACTTTAAAGTATTTTAAAAATATGGAACGCTGTAAATAACAATTATACATAAAATACAATTTCAATGTCATTAATAATGGCCCGCTCCGTCATGTTCATTACAATTCTACTAGAAAACAGCTGATCAGCCCACCAGTCTGTAATCAGCATCAATGTAATGTACATGTAACACACGTAGCTCGCCGAAATTTATAATTTTTGAACTCGTTGAACAATCACAAACAATATAAAAAAATAAATATTTTTCATTTCTGTTCTTATTAAATTTCTTCCATATATTTTCATTCATTATATAAGAAACAAAGGCAATATTTATCATGTCGAATTGTGAAGTGAATCATAGTGAAAATGAGATACAGAAACCAAAACAAGACTATATGAAACATTTCAGAAACGATTTTACCATGACCAATCATTTAAATGAATCTCAAACAACTAATGCGAAAGGAAAGAAATATTACAGGAAGGCAGCACATAGGTCAGTCTTTATGTTGTCTATCAATGAACTTAACCTCACTACTGTAAACAAATTCTTTAATCGGCTGCATCATCATTGCTTATACGAATTTTTGTTTATTTGCACACTTGTTTTGCTGGCAGAAACGCTTTAATGTCTTTAGATAGTGTTTAATATTTAATCGCACTGCTTTTCATTTAATAGCCATTTTATAAGTTTTTTTTTATGTATAATATCTAATTTTTTTCTATTAAATAGAATAATATCAATAACTGCATCATTTATAAACTTAAAAATATTCAAAATGTCACGTTCTTAGTATAAAATAAATTGTTTATATTAAATTTTTTAAATTATCAAAAGCATTTTGTCCTTCCTAGCACGACAATCAATAAACAAGTAGTTAATTTGTAGATATAAACAATTTCAATAAATATCAATCATTCCGAATTTTTAAGTATTTGACATTTACATACAATTAATTTTGATATATCGATCCAAAATATGAATAATGAAACTGTTCATTCGTATACTGCATATTGTAATATCAAAATAAATATCAATACTTTTGTATTTTAGACCGGTATATTAATTATAAACAAAATGGCATAAGGACAGTCGATTTTTGAAGGATGTAATTAAATATAATATTTAAGTTGTATTTGTAACAATATCTGTGCATACTTTTACTAACACACTCTTCAAAAAATTATTTAAAACTATAAGTAATATTCCTGATTTTAGTTATAAATTATTTTTTTAAAAAACCATTTAATTATTTTTATTTTTCTCTCCAATTAATTTAAAAACATAACGTAGTAAATCAGTGTCGCAAAAAATGCAGTTATGAAAACTTGCAATCAGACATTTTTATATTTCAGTTTTATGATTTCTGTTTTTAATATATTTTGACATTAAACAAATTAAACTATTAAAAACTAGACTAACAATTAAAAATTAGATGTAGAATGATTTTTATTATATATATATATATATACACATACATTTGCAAAATTGTACAACTTTTACTTCGCCTTTACTTTTTCCAAAAAAATAACCTTGACATTGGCGTACATGTTGTTTCCATTTTAAACGCATATATATATATATATATATATATATATATATATATATATGTGTGTTATTTAAATATATAATTTATTTAAATAAGCTGGTCATTTCCCAATCACGTTTTCTGATAGACTTTACAACTAGTTTATTATCGATTATTGTGTAAGGGCCTTCAATATTCAATAAAAATAGAATTTCTTAACAAGTCAACATAATTAAAACCATTTATGGAACAGCAAGAGGACATTTTTTTTATCAAGAATTATGAAACGGGCATAAAAAGTATTTAGTAAAAACAGTTTAAATAAAATGATATTTTAATTATAATTGACAATTTAATTATCTTATGTGAATAAAAAACTACAATGTCTTCTTCAAAATAAAAGAATACAGAAATATATATATATATATATAAATAAGCTGGAGAGCCAATTGGAAAAAATGTCTAAATTCACCAAATATTGAACCGCTTAATGCTTTATTAATCATTTTTATATCGTTTTGTGAAAAAGATGGGGTGCCAATAATTATATATATATATATATATATATATATATATATATATATATATATGGCCAACCTAGCAAAAACTTTTTTTCAATTATATAATTCAACATACTTTAATTAATCTCGATGTTCAAATTAAAACATAGGTTTTAATATTTAGTCATCTTTAATTACATAATAGTATAAAACTATTATTAAAAAATTGGTTCATTCGTGCACCGCACACAAATACATCAATACAAATATAACATATATAAATTCAAGGGCAGGTAACCGGGATACTGACAGGTTGGCTGAAGGATGTATATAACAGTATATTAAGATCATTGTTGTAGATAATTTATTCATGTGTATATGTATATATACAAACTATATATATATATAGAGAGAGAGAGAGATTAAAAGATTAAAGAACAGACATTTGTTAAAAATATCATTCATGTTTCGAAAAAATTATAAAATTCATACCATCTGATCACTGACTTTCAATTTCGTCTCTGCTGTTCCACTTTCAGCTACATTTGCAAATGTCAAGAAGAGGTATAATGTTAACGAATTTAGTGTAAATGTGTGCGAAAAAAACTGATTTAAAAGTGTATCATTCACTTTTTATAAAAGAATATACAAATTTGAAAAATGAACAATTATAGTTTTTACTAACAGTTGATTTGGCCTAAGAATATGTGCGTTTTTAAAATCCATAGCTTTTATTTTCTTGGAAATTAATAAAAATGCATTGTGGCATAATGTAAGCATTTAGGAATAGATTTAGAGAAGGTATAATTCGTTTTCATATAAAAAGTGTTATGATTTCGAAGTTCATCGAATGCTATTGTTAGTAGCAATTTATTTTCTGTCTTTTTAAACATATGAAAAGACTAGAGAGAAAATAATTTCCCTATAGTGGATATTGGAACGATTGCAATATTTTCTAAAAAAAGGAATTCATTTATAAATACATTTTAATTGTGTATATACTCGTATTTGCGACATAAATGTATTATCAATTCACACATATGCACAGTAGAATCTTAAAGATAGGAAGAAAGTAAATCTAAGTCTGTTCATGTTTTTGAAAAGATCTTAAAGAAGTATTAGATAACGAAAAAGGTCGTGCGGTTTTTTATAATAAAAATTGAATAGTGGAGAAATTTTCATAAAATGTTTTTTTTCATTAAAATGAGCACTTTCTTCCGATAAAAGAATTGCACTTTCTTTCGATTAACTAGTGTTAGCCGTTTTTTTTTTAAGTAATGCATCATAATAACTAACGCATTCCTCGCGAGCAAAGAAGGATGTGTTACTTAAGAAACAGTCGACACTATTTAATTGAAAGAAACTGCTATTCTTGCTGGACAATGCAAGACATACTGCAATACCCTCACCCACGAGAAGATTCATGCTCTAAGATAGGAGATACTGCCACGTTCTCAATATTCTCCTGACATTTCACCAAGCGATTATTGCTTTTTCTTGGAGCGAGACAATCGCATGCGAAATAGACAGTTCGGAAACAAAACAGAAATTGAAGAGGAGGTCGGTAGATTTTTTACTTCTTGACACAACGTTTTATAAAAGTAGGATTTACAAACTTGTATCTAGTTAGGAAAAGGTTGTAGACTGTGAAGGCGGTTATTTTAATGAATAAAACATTTTATGAAAATTTCTCCACTGTTTAATTTTTGTTATAAAAAACAGCACGACCCTTTTAGTTACCTAATAATTCTTTAACATCTTTTCAAAAACGTGAACAGACTTAAATTTTTCTTTACATTTTAATTTGTATTATAAAAAACAGCACGAACTTTTCTGGTTGCCTAATAATATTTGTAAAGAGTAAAAATATTTATTTAGAGATCATAAATATTTGTATAGACAATTAAAAAAATATAATCTTCATTTCATGTATTTATCGATGTTTTTTTAAACAATCCGTACAATGAAGTCTGCTATTGTAAGTATTGTTATCAAATAATATATTTTTTTCAATTTCGCAAGTGTAACCTTTCACCTTTTATACGAAATAGTAACGCGAAAAGATTATTTTCACTTTTATAATGGAATTTGTCACTTCTGACTGAAAAAAAAATGTTCTTTGTTTACGTTGTTCGGTTTGTGTTGTGATGTTTTACATTTTAAAAGTCTTTGAAGAAAATTTATAAACGTTTTACTTTTTTTGGAGGTACACTTTTTCAATTTTCTACTTCTGAACGACTGATGAATTTCACGTATATAATAAAAAATGTATATAATAATAATAATAATATATATATATATATATATATATATATATATATATATATATAATGATAATAATGTGTATAATAATTGTAAGGTCTGTTCGATATGTACACTGAACTTACTCTGACTTGACTCTTGAATTTTATGACTTTACTCCGACTTTCTTACTCTGAACTTGTTTTAATCGAACAACATAGAGTAAGGTTAGAGTAGAATCATATGAATACTGTCAAGTTTGGATGATTTGTTTATTAGATAGCGATTATCGTAGATAAAGGACTCTCGAGTTAGACAAAGATGCTCGCGTTACTCTAACAAAAAGACTAGAGTAAGTTCAGAGTAACAAATCCCCCGTTCTGAACTTGCTCGAAACTGTTCGACGAAAATCCGAGTGAGTTCAGAGAACATATCGAACAGAAAAGTGTAAAATTTCTCACTCCGAGTAAGTTCAGTGTACATATCGAACGGACATATAATGTATGTATGTATGTATATAATAAACTTCATACATTTTAAAAAATATAAATTTAATGAAGTGATTAGGAAAGAGTTCTATTTACTTTACAAATTATTTCGTGGAGACTCTTATCTACATTTTATTTGAGTTTTTAATGACAGAGAAAAGTAGGTAATTTTAATTACACAAAATGTTTCTATTGTCTATAATTTCAACATACTTTTGTACAATAGAAATTGCTAAACCACTGAAAAAAAGTAATAAATTCTTTATTGAATCGTTAAAACTGTTTTTATATATACGACCTAGATTATTTTAAAATTGAAAAAATATGGATATTCTTTTGTGATACAATCTAATTAAGACACCGAGTGTGAAAATTCACTTTAACTTATATGTTTTTCAATCATCCCGCAAACCACAAAAAAATATTCTGAACAAAAATGTTCCTGATCAAAAATAGTTCTTGATCGTTGCTCATATCTATTTGTATGACGATTAAGTAGCAACCACATACGATCAATAATCAATTATTAACACCTTAAGCGTTTGAGTCGAGTATGCTTCTCATGAAAAGATGGTGTTTTTTTTTAATGTCGAGTATACTCGCCATGTAGAAAAAATTTCGCATTTGCTGTTTATTATAAAATTTAGGTAAAAAAATATATATATTTGTAATTTTAGCACATTTTAGAATATTTCTAAGCAGTATTCTGTTTGTTTCGTGAATCTTAAGTCTGCTATCGAGAGAAAGTATTATAGGGTGTAATAGAAAAACTTGTGGAGTAAATATTTTTTTTATTAGCCCTCCCAGATAAGTTTTACTGATAGTGATAAAAATATATCTTTACATCCAAGAAAACGGAAGAGCGACAACACCTGTAAAATGAAAGTAGTGATGGGTTGAAAAAGATAATGAAGATACGGTTTTACATACAAGGACACAGAAAAGAGTACCTGTAATTTCAACGTCTTCCGATGAAAGTAGTGATGAGGATGAAGACGATAATGAACCCGATAAAGAAAATAAAAATTCAAATGTACAGTGAAATATTAGAGGTGGAGAGCGAGCACCATTTAAATTGACTGCTCATCCTAGCCCAAATTCCACTATTCCTCATTCGTCAAAAACAAAATATGTGTTCTATATGGAGAATTTTTTAGATTATGACTCACTATACATAACAGAGGAGTAAACTGATTTATATGCTGATCAATATTTGGAAAGTCGCCTGAATTTGAAACAGAATTCAAGATTAAACAAATGGATGCCGACAGACAGTAATGAAATACGATTTGTGAATTACTTACCAATAAAATTAAAAATAAAATTCAAACAAACAACCAAAAGAATTTATCATTTTCTTACAATTTAACTCAGTCTTATATCAAGTGCACTTACTGTGTTTTCATAGAGTGTACTCGTCATCGCCTAGAAATAATTAAGCGCACCAGTGCACACATTCTCAAAATAAAACAAAACGCTTAAGGGGTTAAACAATTTTGATCAGAAAATTTGTTTATATAGGAAATCAAGAACTTATTTATGATACATGTCCTATGCCTATGAATTAATATTCCAAACATGACAAATTTGCCATTATCATTATTTTCAACAACTTGTATGGTCAATTTTGATACAGATACGATCATTTTCAAAGAACATGCAAAGTACAGAATAGATGAATAGAAACATTTATTAATGTAAGTGTGAGTTGATGCAGCAAACATATGCACATACCTTCAGTTATGTCAAACTGCATACACTTATTAATTTAATGATAAGTGTATTTTATTTAATAATGATCAATGCAGATCCTATTTTGAATTGTACTGTAGATTAACAAATATTTTAACCGATACTGTATGTTGACAGCGCGAGAAACAGATGAACTCGTCAATATACAATGGCCAGCTATGATAGATGAAATTCGTGTCGTATACACTGGCCAACTGCGATTTTAAAGTAATTTTTACTTCTGATACTGAATACTGATACTCGGGTCTTAACAATTAATATCCGTTAGATTGTTAATAAAACGAGAAGAATAGTTATATTCCACGTTTTCGATCATACCAATTGGCATTAATATGAAGGATTTTCAATTTTAGTTTTTCGTTTAAATTTTATAACATTTGTGTAATTTATTCGATACTTAATCAGAGTAGTATTTTTATAATTAACTCTGTGTGTATTTTATGTATATATATATATATATATATATATATATATATGCATATAAATATAGAGACGGATAAATTAACTGCACTCAACGAACATTGTTTCGATGAGTCACATTAATACAGATGCGTAGGTAAATGCGAATTTAAAGGTCATCTGATCTGGCTATGAGCTCGTGTAATATTATGTATGTGGAGTAAGAATAGCAAACATTCAATCTAGGCGACGTGAACTGTTGGCGAACGTTATAATTATGACGTTTCACGAATGATGTACGACGTTCCAATTTTTTTTTTGTTCAAATTCAAGGCAGACGTATGGTTCTAATTTTTATTTTTAGTTGAAACTGTATACACCAAGATTCTCCTCTACCTGGCACTGTTTAGAACTGCACTGAAATGTACACGAATATATATATATTTTTTTTATTAAGAACTATAAATATGTCACCTGTATTCGTATCCGTCAATGCAAGTATGGGTAACGTGTGTGTTGATTAATGTTTTGTACCTGTTTGTGGTGCATTTTATATCATTTATCAGATATATCAAAAACAGGTTATATTCACATTAAAAATATCGAAAACTGTTGTTTACTACAGTAAATGCGTACTGTCTCGACCAAATTTCGTAGAAACATTGAATATGTATATATATATTATATATTGAATTTGTACCATCAAACTAAAATTAGATTTTTTATTTTGATCGGAGTTATATTTTAATCAGATGTGTGTACACACACACACATATATATATATATACACTTATGTGCAAAAAATAACATTGCTTTGTGTATGGTTTTATGGATAAACTCAAATAGTTTTCTGTTGATTATAAATTCAAATGTTTGTTACTATATAAACCGATTTTTATTTATCTCACTCATATAAAAATGTTAGTTAAATTTTATTTCCCATTTAAAGAATTAATGTTATTATAGTTTGAAAGACAAAAATGTCGGTGTGCGAAAAAATAGCAGCGTTTCCAAGTATCATATCCATTTAAAACTGAAAGTAAAATTTGCATATAAAATATAATAAAATAATATAGTATTGCGTTGTGTGGCCGTTATTAGACAACATAGTTGAACATCGCCTTGACACAGTATCGATTAATTGCCTACATCTTTCTTGACCAATGGACGCCCGTGCAGATTTCACTGCTTCCCGTAAGCCAGTAACAGTTTTGGGTTTTGATTGAAAGACAGCTTTTTTAACATCTGCCCAAAGATTTTCAATGGGGTTCAGGTTAAGGGATTGTGCTGATCACTCCATAACCTGAATTCTGTTATTCGAAAGACAGTTTTTGGCCAGTCCACTTGTATGTTTCGGATCATTATCGTTCATGAAGAGCCATTCAAGTGGCATATTCCATTCAGTATAGGGCAGCATAACATTTTACATGTCAAGATAAGTTTTTGCGTCCACTGTCTCTTTAATCCAATATAAGGGACCAGTTCCTTAGTAAAAAAAAGCAGCCCCATACATTTATTTTTACATCATCCCACGTTACAGTCTTTATTGTGTACCGTGGATCGTATGAAGTATTTGGCGGTCTTCTAATATACTGCCTTGTTCCACTATTGCCAAACGAAACTATCTTGGATTCATCAGTCCACAGAGCATTACGCCATTTAGTAGATGACCAATGCAGATATTCTTCTTCAAATACTGCCGCTTCAACCGTTGGAACTTTCTTTGGACTTCTGCCGAATAATTTGGCTACTGCAAGTCTCCTCCTAATAGTACAAGCATCCACATTTAAATTGAGTTCCTGTTTTATCTTCGAAAAACATGATTAAAAAAGGATTAGTTTGCGTTAGCCAAACTATTTTTTTACATTCTTTTCTTCAATTTTCCTTTTCCATCCCCGTGTTTCTGCTTTTTATGTCCACTTTTTAACATTTACAATCATTTTACTAGAGCATCCAAACATTTCTTCAATAAATTTATAGATTTTTACCTTCTGACAGCAATTTTTTAATTAAACGTCGTTTTTGTTCACTACAATACTTTACACGGCCCATTTTTAATTAGAAGCACGCAGAATTCACTAAATTTTTGAGTATTGAGTCAATATGTTCAGTCTAGCTCAAATTAAAATTATAAAAAAAAATGTTAAAAAGGTTTCGTTACTTTAACTTTTAGATATAAATTTAACAACACTGCTATTATTTTGCACAGTGAAAATCTTACGTTATCAGAAACAATTGCAATAATTTTTGACAACTAAACTCCAAAAGGTGAGAAAATCACATACATTACTGGAACATTAAAATATGTTTTCCAATAGATGTCACTAATTTTTAAAGAAAGTGGCAGAAATTTGAATATTACTTTTCTAAGTAAGTCCATTGCTATCATGTTGTACACAGATTATATATATATATATATATATATATATATATATATATACATACATATATATATATATATATATATATATATATATATATATATATATATTTATAAATATATTTATATTCATTTAATAAACATAAATCATTTTATAATATTTATTGCTCATGAAAAATTCATAATTTTTTCCACAAAATGTCTATGAAATAAACCCTATCTACATAATATATTGTGTTTAAAAAATTTACATACAAATACATTCTCGATTCAAGATCAATAGAAATAAGTTTTAATCCTTAAAATATCCCAAAATCCTTTTACTGTTCATATTTTTTAACACTGAAGATGTCTGCTACCGGTCAACGAAAATAAATCACTCCGAAAAAATTATTTCTTACACCGGTGTTTTCAATCTATATATAAAAATAAAATACAGTAATCAACCGATGTAAATCCTCTCGATTAGTGTCTTTTCGATTTGCGTCAGAGCAAAATTTGACACTGTCATCCGATTTATGTCATCTTTCTCTCGATTTACGTTCTTAAAAGAATTTTATATTCGGGGATTCCCAGAAATTTAAATATGACATGTGTACTGCTTAGAGATGATTTCTCTTGTCTCATTTCAAAGCTTGTTTCGTGTTGGCGTTTTCGTTTTAAGAATGTTAAGCCAGTTATTAGTAATCGAGCTAGGTAAACAAATAAATTATTTAAAATTATTTGCGGTGTGTATTAATTTAAGAAAAATGTAATTTACTGAAAGATGAGTGAAAAGTGGAAGAATAAAGATATTGGTGGTTGTAGTATAAAAAAAAAACAGAGGCATGCCATACCATTGAAAAGGAAAGTGTATATTATTCGACGTTCTGAAAAAGGAGAAAAGGGATTTAATATTGTCAGCTCAACGGAACTACCACCAACAACGGTAAGAACAATTTTAAAAAATTCAGAAAAAATATACACGAGTGCCGCCGCAAGAACGGTAAAATCCATTCAAGTGACAACTAAGTCCAGGCCAATGGTATTGGAGAAAAATGGAAAATGCGTTAAGTGCATGGATAAGTGACTGAAATGAAAAAAATATTTGTAACCACATTTATTTTCAAAAAAGAAACGAGTTGATTTAACGACCTTAAAGGAAATGTCTGATGAAAATGATAAGAACCTCAGTTTCAGCGCTGGTTTCGGATAAAAAATTAACAAGAGAGCACAAGTTCTCAATGTAGAAATACATAAAAATATATAATTAAATAACAGATCTTTTTTCTCAACTACATATTTCGATTTTATATCTTTTATTTTTATGCTATTCGATTTACATTTTTTCGTTCTGCTTCGCCATTTTTTGGAACGCTTCTCGACGTATATCGAGTGATTTACTGTAGTGTGCAAGATATACGAACAATAAAGCGTAATTTTTATAAAATAAGTAATGATTTTTATAACTTTACTAATAAAAATATGTCTATTTAATATCAATCAAGCTGGTCCAGTGGCAGTGGTTCCCTTATTTTTACTTATCATATGTTATCTGCCTTAATCATTTATTGAAATCAAGTATAAAAAAAGTGGTTGGATCCAGGATGCAGAAGTGCAACTTTCTCAACTCATATCACACTTGTATCAAAAATATTATTCTTCCTATAATTTTTTACTTTAATTTGTAATTACGATCAGTTTCACTGTTTAAAATAGAGCAACAACCCATCTCTGATACAATTCTTCCCATGCTGGGGATATCTGTAATTTTTCCCCAAATATTTCACGATTTGAGATGATCAACAACTGTATATTAAGACAGCATACGATTAGAAGCTAGACTGATATAGGAGTTTTATACTCCTGGGAATGACCAATCAATATTCAAAGCAACTGTGTACAAGCTTAACATACTCTCAAATTCGTGAAAAAATCGATATCCATAAAATGATTTAGATGGAAAAACGAACAGTGCATGTTTTTGATATAAGTGTGATATGAGTTGAGAAAGTTGCACTTTTGCATCTTAGATCCAACCAATTTTTTTATACTTGATTTCAGTAAATGATATGATCATCATTTCAGATAATATACGATAGGTAAAAATAAGGGAACCACTACTACTGGACCAGTTTGATTGATATTAAATAGACATATTATTATTAGTGAAAAGTTATAAAAATCATCATTTATTTTTTGTTTTATAAAAAATACGTTTTATTGTTCGGATATCTCGCACACTTCAGTAAATCACTCGATTTCATTTTTAGATATAGGTTAAAGTTCAACATCTTTGATGTTTATGGGAAAAAATAATTTGTTCTATAGCTTTTTTTTTATGACTGACAAGTCTACACCTGTCATGAATATGGGTACAAATAAAAATACATTACCGTATCTGACACTAATATGAAAACTCGACGAGATTTAAGCTATTTTCCAAATACCAATTATTTATTATCATCGTTTCTACCGAGTCATAACTGTTTCCTTCACTGTATGCAAACCGCGTAGACGTAATAAATATAGACTGATAATTTCACTAAAAATTTAGAACACAAGATTAAGAAAACTGCAAATATTTTTCCTAAAGATTTATTACATTTAGAGTTTAAACAAGCAAAGTAAAGATGGAAATACCGAATGTAATGTGTATGAATAATTAACTATCCTTATCAGAAGTTCGTTAACAAAGTAAGTTGGTACATGGGAGGTAGTAAATAAGAAAAAAATTAAATACACTTGTATAAAAATAGTTACAAAACACAATGATATCAGAGAAAGAATACACTGTGTCGATGAGCGAGATGGAGATATCACATCTTGTTGAATGCCGAACATCATTTTGTCTGCAATTCTGCATTTATTCAATCTTTTATTGATAAAGATATTTATATACATATTAAATAAAAAGAGATAAAATTAACACGTACTAACTGTTCTTTATAATTGTTTATTTAAGCATATATTGACAACCTTTTGCACTCTAAATAGGATAGACGAAATGTCAAGTACATTTTGCTTTTGCTTAATTTTCTATTCAAAAAAAAAATATGAACTTACATACGGTCTTATCATTTTATGATTAACACGTCTAAAATGGACACACACCAAGAATCGGATAATGTGTATGATGACATTAATTCGCTTTCATTACACCTCAAGCACTTATAAATAGGTATAGAAATGATTGTCATTCCAAATATTTTTTTTATTAAACTAAAAACAAAATGAACATTCTAAAATGAAATCTGCAAAGTTTATACTTTAAATAGTAGCTTATTTAATTGGTGTAGAAATAGAAAATATTTAAGAAAATCAATGCATAAGACCCCTTTGAATAGACATTATTTGATAGATGTGTCACAATAATTACAATAACTCTGAAGAATTAATCATCGGGACAATGAAATTAATAACAGCATATTATATTATTTCTTGTTCAGTAATTCGCGGGAAAAAAATCTTGAACTTCTACATAAACTGTATCTTTCTTATGACTTCCGTGCTACTAGAGATAATTTAATGCAGTTGTTTGATTTTTAAATAAAAAATTATCAGTTGCATTATGCAAGAACTACACTGGAATAAATCAGATTGAATGGATTTCTAATGTATAATTTGCGACGTAAATCTATGAACTAATTATTTAACATTAGACATTTATTTCAAATATTTGAAAATATTAGGTGCGGAAATTAATTGGATGCCTTTAAATTGAATCAATCATAACTCTGGTTTGAAGTAAAACATTTTCTCATCGTTTTATAATTTTACAGAGCCAATCTTAACATTTAAAAGAACTATATATCTTGGTTAAGCAGTTGGCATAACCTCACAAAACAGTGAACACGATGACGTCCGAAAAGCACCATATTAGGCACTGCATACTTATCGCATTCCAGTTTTGAAAAAAATCTTGCAGAAGTCGCAGGAATGATTCGTTCGACTTTGGGGGAAAGTGTTCCGACACATAAAACATGCAAAAAATGATAAAGCAGTGAAAATGTATTACAAAATCAAAAACCAAAAAGAATTTTATTGTGAAGACTGTGCGTTGAATGGAAGTTGGGGTTAGGTCCGGGATCTTAGCCGTGGCTTTTAGACCGGTTTTGAAGGGAGAGTCGTGTTTCAGGAAGTGGGTATAGGGTAAACAAACGTATTACGATTTCATCGACTTACATCCGTCATCTTTTTTTCTACAAGGGATTCATCAATACCCGACAGATGGGGTGAAGTTATACAAAATAACCGGGGATATTTTGAGGATTGAGATGTATTCAGTTTTTCCGTA
>CM068315.1:54400555-54405555 GCA_034766995.1 Acanthacorydalis orientalis | reverse complement strand
AGATTATCGAATGTACTAAACATGTTTGCGTTTATTGAATAAGTAATTTATTTTGTATAGATTTGTATACAGCTACTCCCAAAAGTATTCGGATGAAGGTAAGATACTCGATCAATTAACTTTTACAAACATACAAAAAAAAATAATTCATTTTTATCACTATATTTGTATAGTTTCCATGTCCGATTTTAGATGTATAATAGGAAAATGTACACATTTTAACCAAATTTTAGAAAACATTTCTAAAATACTCAACTAGCACAAATAAAGTGCACAAAAATATTCGGATTAGTAACAAAACATGTAATCATCAAAAAAGTTTTCAATTATAGCATGATGTAATGTTTTCATTAAGTTTCTTCAGTTGTTAGCACAATAGTGTAAATGAATATTTCGCGAATTCGAAGCATTTTTCTGAATAAAAAATGTAAGGTAAAGAAAGGAAAACGATACTAGCAATTGCTGAATTGGTAATAAGTGAATTCACGGTAGAAGGTATAATAAAAAAGTATAAAAACAACATTAGATTGAGAGTAAAAGAAAATCTAAGCTGCCATAGAAGATGTTTGGTAAAGGATAACATGTTATAATACAAGTACAAATGTTCTGAACATTGTTCATGATCGTCAAACGGAACTGAAGAGGATAATAAGTTGTTAAACCGTGCAAAGTTATAAGAAATCAAAGTTTTATCGTAGAATATGCAAACCATAGAAACGATATTCAAATAAAACACACAAAAGAAAACGTTATATTCACAAAACAGCGATTAAAATGTTCAGTTTAGTTTTGGAATTTTTTAGTTTTTTTCAGATGAGACGAAAGTAAATAATTTTGGATACAATAAATCTTTTTCCCGATTCTTAACAAATAAAATATTCGCAGTTACAGTTACGATTCAATAATATAGGAGTTTATAAGAACAAATGGCATTCCATACAAAATGAACGATTTTATGGATAACATGCACAGAAATATTTTAGAAAATCATTAGTGTAGGAGTATCTGAAAATTAGTTCTTAAAAATATTTTTTCTTGTTTTAATATGGCCTATTCGAAACGTACAGCGTTAATTACTGAAAAAATAGCTTCTGTATAATATTCCTAAAAAACTCAATGCATCTTCGTCATCCTATGAAGGATCTATGAATTGAAATCTAGAGTAAGAAAACAATATTTCAAATAAGCATTTATTGCTTAACCACTTAAAGGACGAATGAAACAAAATTAATAACCCATCTACATTCAGAAAACTTATGATTTCAATACCAAACAAATTACAGTGCGTTATTATTCCATTGTTAAAAAATTATACCACGAGGATCGTTTGATGAGTATGGTAAAAAAGCAAGTTAGAGATTGTTTTTTTTTTTTGAAAAAATCGATTTTATTCTTAACATACTTTTCATTGAAGGCTATACACTTGGTCCAGCGAGTGCCAATATTGCTTCCGGTACTTCTGACCAAACTCAGGCTGTTATGGCGGCTTGTGCTTTAGGAAAACTTACAGAATTATTAAAATCTCCCAATGTTAGTGTTATGCTGGGCAATTGGTAATATCGCTGGCGATGGACATCAAAATAGAGATCTCGTTTTAAATTGTAATCCACTACCACGTTTATTGGCTTTTATCAAACCAAACACATCTATTTCACTTCTTCGTACTACTGTGTGGGGAATATCTGACTTGTGTCGTGATAAAAATCCACCTCCCGATTTTGAAAAAGTCAAAGAAACTCTACCAACATTAGCAAAATTATTAGAATATAATGACAAAGATGTAATGGCTGATACTTGCTGGGCTTTATCTTATCTCACTGGTGGTTCTAATGATAAAATTCAAGAAGTAATTAATATTGGTTTAGTTCCACGTATTGTTGAATTATTGGGATCAGATGAAGTATTACTTCTTACACCGGCATTACGAACAGTTGGAAATATAGTTACAGGAAATGATGAACAAACTGATGCTGTCTCAGATGCTGGTGCTTTAGAACATTCATCAAAGTTATTGCAACATTCAAGAATAAATATTATAAAGGAAGCTGCTTGGATAATTTCAAATATAACTGCAGGAAATTCAGATAAAATTAAACGTGTGATTGATGCCAATACGCATTGCCAGCGGTGATGACATCCTCATTCGACAAGAATTTCTTCACACCGAGCCAAATTTTCAAGTTTGTGAATGGAAAGAAGTTGCACAGGGTCAAGTCCGGAGAATACGGTGGATGGGGAATCAATTCGAAGCCTAATTCGTGCAATATTGCCATCGCGACGGTCGATTTGTGGAACGGCGCATTGTCCTGGCGAAAGAATTTGTGCGCCAATCTTGACCGTTTTTGTTTCATCTCTTCTTTCGAACGGTCCAACAATGTTGTATAATAGATCCCCGTTATCGTTTTTCTCTTCTTTAAGTAGTCGATCGGGATGACTCATCGGAAATCCCTAAAAACAGTATCAACCACCTTCCTAGCTGACAAATCGGTTTGCGCCTTCTTCGGGACACTTTCATCAGTCGTTGTCCACTGCTTTGACTCAAATGTGTAATGAAAGATCCATGTTTCATCCATGGCGACGAATCGACGCAAAAGGTCTGTTCGTTTTTGCTACAGTGTTCCCCCCAAATATCTGTAGAACTTGAACAACGTATCTTGAACGCTTCCGGTTGAAATTTCACCTATGTCAGTTTCAAAAGTGACACTTGATAGCCGCGACGTTATCAAATAAATGGTGGCGCCATATTATATAAATTTACCAAACTTATCAAACTTGGGAGACAGAAATCAATTTGCCCGAATACTTGGATTAAATTCTTAGGGCTATATTGGTTTTTCTTTCTAAGACTGCATTAAGTATTATATATTTTTTTGTTATACATCTAAAAGTAATTCTATAAGCTGTACATATTGAATGTTAAAAACGAATTCTTTGTTTGTATTTTAGATACAGTTAATTAAACACGTATCTTTATCCGAATACTTTTGATACTGACTGTATATAATCTCACAACAATATGTTTCTATGTAGCAATTGTCAACTCAGAATCTGCAATCAATATAATCCACCTGGAATCATATTCGATCGCTTGAAATATGATCGTAGAACAGTAACAAACAAGTAAGCTATTTGTTTTTCAAGGCAAGTACATGTTAACTTAAACTGCGAATGAAAAAAAAACAGTGTAGTAATTATTAGCATGTTATCATCTCATGTTTGTGAGAAAACATGTTGAAATCATTGTATTTGTTAATCGACTAACTAGTATGCTTTTGTCAGTTTTATAAAACGTATTACCGAGAACGGAATCTAAAATATTTTCTCGACATTGATAACAGTTTTAGAGTGGGCAAGTTTCGTATTAAGTGCTTCTAAATGTGACTGTAATCGAATGAATGTGTGTACTTTTCTCGTAATATTCCGTCTTGTATTATTTTTTAATTGGGTAAAATAAATATGACATATGTATTTTTCCATTTCGTTGGTTACAAATTTGATTGTAATATTTATTAAACTTGACATTTTGATATTATGAAAGTGCATTAATATTATTTCTCTCAATAATATGTGTTATATAAAATTGAAAAAAGAACTCGTATTATTAATATGAATGACACAGTTTAATAGTTAATGAGATTTGTTTTATAAAATTTATAACAGAAAGCTTATGCATTGAAAATGTATACAAGTTGTCTTTATATAAAGCATATTTATTTTATTTTTTGCAAATTTTATTCAATAAATCTTGCAAATTATAAAAAAGATTTCTTTGTACAGGTTATAAATTTTTATAAATTTTATTTTATTAAAATTCATAACTTATACACATTTGTTTCATACTTGTGTAAAATATTGATTTTTTTATAAGCCACGATAAAAAAAATCACATAATATTTACCAATAATAGAAAAATATAAGCAAATAAAAAATTGTTAAAGAAAATTATATGAAAAATTGATACATTTTTACAATTATACATATATATATATATATATATATATATATAGTTAATTTTTCTTTGATTTTTTCTCTGGCCAGTTATTTCTTTATTTGCAGGAAATAACTAGTAGCATGAACTGTTGTATATTGTATTGAGATTAGTTTATAGCTCAGAATTAATGAAAATGCACATTTTTTATTGCATATTGTGCCCTTTTTCGTTTTATATTGATTTATTTTTTTTAATAGAATACTTTTATAATTAATATCTATTTTGATATTAAAAAATATTACTAACTAAAAGACATTTCACACCATGGTTTGAGCACTCTGACTAAATTCATTTTCACAAATGAATTTTTCACTGAACCCATAAACCATAAAAACGTTTTCTTATCAGAAATGATCAGTAGTTGATTAATGATCATTTCTGATGGTGAAATGAAGGAGCAATAGAAAATGATCAATAATCAATTATTGAATATTTTTGATCAGAAAAATGTTTGTGCTATAAATAAAGAATTGATCTGTGTAAGTAAAACATTTTGTCAAGATTGTAAATTTTATAAAAAAAGCAATCAATAAAATTGATTTTGAAATATAAATAAACATCTTTATGTTTTCGACGTAATGATTGTTTTATGATAAAAAAAAATTTTTTTTTATAAAAAGAATATATGAACATTTTCATATGGGGATTTGTTTTTATGATGCAGATTATATTAAAAATTTAACAGACATATACAAGCAACTATGCTATTCTCCATAATTTTTGTTATTGGGGGATGAAACTAAAAAAATATTATTTATTACTTTCAATCAGCTTTTTTGAAAAGAATGGTTACTTGTAAGGAAGCACGCGGTGATCACTTACACCAGTGGTGTCAAACATGCGGCCCGCGGCCCAAAGCTTGAAGTTGATTTTTGTAAAAATAATAAATTAGGATTTAAAAAAAATATAAAATACATTTTTAAAACGTTGAAAATTAAGAAATTTTATTGAAATGCTTATGTTTGAGCAAAAATCTTGGTAGTTTTTGGTACTACCAAACATTACCAAG
>CM068315.1:54180555-54395555 GCA_034766995.1 Acanthacorydalis orientalis | reverse complement strand
AACAGAATTAAGGGTTGAATTATTCCAGTTCAGTAATTTTCTTGTTAACCTTCAACGTACTGCAATGCAGTTTGATTTCTTAAATGTTCTTTACAATTATCTGTTTAAAATAGGTATTAATTTTATGTAAAGAATACTGTTTTTATGACAGTGATGAATATTTTTCTCCATTTTGACATAATCAATATAATCGCTATATTTTGACAAAATTTAGTTCGATTTGTATTAATTCATTTCAACCAACTTTAGTACCAAAATAATAAGTTCTTTTATCGAAAACAAACTTTAAAATTAAATTTAACAAATAACATGTGACATTTGGACACAGTTTCAAGTCACCAAACGTGGTTAACTTAACTCAAGACTGAAAAATGACACATTTTGTATCTAGGAATCTAATGTAAAGATAACGTTTTTATTTAAGAAAAGAATAACTATTTTCTTCGCTTTTCAAGTTTTATCACATTCATAAATCAATAAAGTAACCGAATATAAGTTTTATAACAATATGGTATATATTTAATTGATCTCGTCATTCTTTGATAGTTTATATTAAAGATTAATTTATTAACCGGATTTATTTTCTAAAATAGAATGTGTTACATAGAAATCTGAGTTTAAAAAACGGTTCTTATATTATACATCACTACTGATTGTCTCTCTCTCTCTCTCTCTCTCTATATATATATATATATATATATATATATATATATGTACACCATTATTGTATTATAAATATCCATTAATATAAAAATTATACAAATAAGATAATCACTATTTTTTTCCATTACTGATTACATGGATATAATATTTTCCAAAATTCATGACTAACAAAACAAATTTCTGATAAAAGTAATATTTTTTCCTAATAGATTAATCAATATGTACATATTATATTATTATCTAAGCACTTAACTGAATAAAGTTGAATTTTGTATTGTTTTATAATTAGACATAACTAAACTGATACTCTGTTCCAATCGACAATCTATTTTATGATACATAGAGTGTAATTAAACTCTTCAAAATAAACTGAAGTCATTTTTAAATCATATTTTCGATTTTATAGTACTGCAGAGTATTTATCTTCGTTGTCAATTTTATTATTATTTCATAAGATGTATTTATGGTGTTCGAAAGAGTGAGTTTCAAACGCATGGTTTTATCACCATACAAGACACTGTAACAAAATTCACTGTTACAGATGAATTGTACTGCAAACGTCTAAAAAAGTTGTTTTTTTACCCAGTTAATTTGAACTGATCATATTTGACTACTTATGCATATTTAGATGGTGTTCCAATCATCCTCAGAGCATTAAGATAAATAAAAAAAAAACAGATTTTTCTAAGTGAAAAGATAATTTTTTCGTGAAACATTTTTTTATATTAAAAAAACTTAATGAAATGACCATTTGTACACGTATAGATTTTTTTACACAGAGCTCTTGTGTAATCGGGGGTTCCTTTCCAGGAACCCCCGAAAAGGAAAAAATACATTAGAAAACAAAACAAAATCATTGCGCGAAAATGCTCCTATATACACAGAAAGGTTAATGTAACCACGACTGAAGTAATACAACAGCTCTGTAAAAAGAAAGAAACCTGGATTTATTCTTTAAATAATTTTTTATAATCACCTAGTGAATTTTATTGAATTCTCAATAAAAGAAACTGTTAATCGTGCATCGTCCCCCTCCCCTAAATTAGATCCTCAATGCGCCACTGTATATATATATGTATATACTTCAAAAACTTTAAAGAAGAAAAGAATTTGATCGAAAACTGATCGAATTCTAAACCGTCTATATATGAATTAAATATTTTTAAAAGATTAATTAATTAAAAAAGAAATATCAAGTAGAAGAACTCATTACTGTAATTTAATTATTTTTTGTAATTGGATTCTCTGAATTGTTTAGTATATTTCTAAAAAAAATACCCTGTCTAGTAATCTGTTTGTGAAATCTATTTAGCATTTGTAATGAGAATATTTTATATAGATTTTTTTAATTCATTCGTGTTTAACGGCTTGACTACAAATGAATGAATTTTCATTGTTTCTTTTCTCGGAAGCATACTTGTGATGAGAAAATTTTACTTTTTTCCCACGAGTACATGATGTTAGTGACGAAAGCAATTTGTGAGTGAATTAAAATCATATCGTGTAATAAAATTGATTTCGATTTACAAAATGCACATATTGTTAATAAGTAAATTTAAAGGAAATTGTTTGACTTCTAAAATATTGTTCCGTGACGAAATTTAATTTTTAAATTGTTCATTTATCGTTATCCAATACATTTTACAGAATCTTTGTTTGATTCCAAAAATGTGTTACTAAAACACATACTTATACATTTATAGCAAGGCCAAACTTTGACCTGCAAACAGGATTTTTAATAGATTCAAGTATTCGATTCGTCCCATTAAGATAATCGAGAAATCAATAGTGAATGAATCATCCCTAAGTACTAAGCAATATAAAAAAATATAAGTACCAATACATTCAATCATTATTACTTTATACTTGAATTCACTCAAGAGTAAATCACTTTATAAGAAAATCAATAGTTTTGGTAAACATAATTCGATCATAAATAAAATTTTATCTTGCATGTACTTTTTAATGGAACACATCTGTCAAGAAATACAAAAAAATTACATACAAAAATTTATAATACATATAAAATACATACAAAAAAATTACTCTCGTTTACTTCTTTTTCATCTTTAATTCAGTAGCTTAATTTGAAGCAAAATTAATAATAAAACCAAAGTCGATGTTACCAAAACACAGACTGAAAAGTTCACTTTAAAATGATATTAACATGAACACGATGGAATGACACTCATTGAAAAAAATAAGGTTAGAATTGAGAGAACAGAAACCGCAATTATTTTCCTACCAACCTGATAATTCCTCTATCGTTTTCAAATTTTATAAAAAGAATATATATTTTCTTAAAAGCTGACTTGGCTGACAGACTAAACTAGTAATTAATGATATTGAAATATAAATTATGGAAAATAAATATAAAATTCAGACTACTTATCTAAAACGTTATATAAATGTTATTCATAAACTGAAAGGTATTATTAATGTAAGTTTAATTAACGAAGAACAATTTCACAAATTATTTCTCACTCCACAGATGTCAAAAAAATATAATAAATCATTACGGTCAGAGAGATAAGCCGTATCTATATTTTAGCACTCCGAGGATGATGAAATCGTGATCGAAATTCGTCGAGAGAGACAATCAAAAATGATCGGTAATCATTTCTTAAATATTTTTGATCAGGTTTTTTTCAGTTTGTCGATTGGGAATTGTAAACGCGACCTCAATCCTCATATAGCGTAACCTGACCTCGAATCTGAAAAAATCATTTCTGAAAGTGCATTTAGCCACAGAACCAGAATTATACTGCAGTTAAGAATAATAATATTAATGGTCGTGCTGAGATCTAAAGTAACTCTCGAGAAAATAAAAAGATTACCCATTTTTTTCAACGTGAAATAAATTTTAAAAGGTCCTATTACCTTTTAAAGCCTCTTTAGTCTTTTGATACATTTGTGCAATTCATTACTTGGCACATGTGGACATCGGGGTTTTGATTATAATAAAATTCAACCCTTGTATCTAAATGACCGCAATGTCATGATATCTAAAATATATAAATAACTAAATATGTTATATATATATATATAATAGGATACGATTATAAATTAATACTTTTTTGTGTTTTATCAGTTGATAAATGACACTATCTGTGCCTTTATGAATTATAAGCTGATAACGAGACACCACTGATTTCATTTAATTCCCATAAATGAATTAACAAACGCGATCATTCATAAAATTTCACATTTCGCAGGAATGTGTCCACACTGATATTACTGTACCTATATATTTTAGGCTACAGTATGAATATGTACATTTTTTATTATTACGAGCCGTCTAATGACACACCAATTATGTGTGTATGATATAATTTTTTAAGAACATGCCATTTTTGTTATTTAATTGACATTCGATCGATAATAAAAAAAAGTCATAATTTTAATATTAACAGACGTCATTAGCATATAAATATTACTTTTACCGTACGGTATAATTTATTATTCAAGTTTAAATACTACCGTGTAAAAAATGTGTACAAAAAACGTACACTTGCACACTAGGAAATTACATTTATAGTGACGAAATAAAATGCCAAGCAAGATCTTTTTTCAACCGTTTAATATAGGTGTTGTCGGGACTTAATGTCTCGTTAAACATAGATTTTATTGTTTTCACTTTTTAATAATTAATAGTGGATAATCGTTTGAATTTTTTAAAAGTTACTTTTATTAATTTAAAAATAAATTTTTGTTCTTTATGTAAGAAAACTCTCACTCTCTCCCTTCTCTCTCTCTCTCTCTCTCTCTCTCTATATATATATATATATATATATATATATATATATATATATATATATATATATATATATATATACACATACATACATACACACACACACACATACACATGTATGTACATAAAGTTCTAATGATCTTCGACGTTTTGGATTATTTGAGTCTCTATTCTTCAGTACTAGTGTTTCACACATGTGTCATATTTAGGCGGATATATGATCCAACTTCAATAGAGCACAATTAATGAATATTAGGTTGGTAGAAAAATAATTGCGGTTTATGGCCTTCACATTCATACACATTTTTTAATTTAAGTGGTCCAGAACTATTGGATGACTAGCGCTTAAATTTTGTGCAAGCTTTCGAATTGTTGTGCGTGGTTCTGATTCAACTAACGTCTTCATTTGGTCGTTATGAACTGAATAACGATACCCGGGACCTTCTCAAACTTATCACCAGCATGAAATTTTTGGAACCACCATTGCACCGTTCGTTTCTTAACAGAACCCACGCCAAAAGCATCGTTTAGTTTACGAGCAGTTTCTGCAGCTTTATCACCCGTTATGAACTCATACAAAAAATTTACTCATGTTTTCTTCTTTTCCATCTTTAATTCAATAGACCGATTTCGAGCAAAATTAATAATAAAACCAAAGTCGAAGTAACCAAAATACAAGATCGAAAAATCCACTTTAAAATGCTATTACACGACGAAATGACACTTTCATTGAAAAAAATTAAGGTGTAAAATCAGAAATCATAAAACCCGCAATTATTTTGCTACCAACCTAATGATACGTCTAACAAAAGAATAGACAATAACAACAGAAAAGTAAAAACAGTTCAAAAAGTAAAACAAATTTAAAAGTAAATGAACAGATTTTGTGACATTAACTCTTTTTCGTGCATCGTACAAAACACACTTCGCACATTATAAGGCTCAGTGACACAATTTTACAAGTTGATTTTTTTTTCTATTTCGTGTCCTACATATTTTTGACACGTACGCATTTATTACGAACGTTCCTTTAAATTCATGATTCGCAGAGCACAAAACTATCACGAATCGTTGAATATCATAAATAGTTTTCCAGAAATGAATAAACATGTTTCAAAACTTGAATTAAATCGTTTCTATTGAATAAGAGCACTGGAATTGAACGTTCTTTGTTACTATCTAATAACTTGATGGAATAAATTCAACATGAATGTACAGCATAGAGACAATTATTGTTAGAGACACCAATCTCAGACACGATATGTAAAATATATATATATATATATATATATATAAATTTCGAATTTGTAAACTATGATTATTAAATAGTACGAAAATGTCTTAATATATTATATATATATATATATATATATATATATATATATATATATATATATATATATATATATATATATATATATATATATATGAAAAAGATATCCGAATGCAAGAAGCGTTGAATCATTCAAATTACAAACTTTTAAAACAAAGAATGGATCATCAAAGGATGAAAATAAATGATATTTATATAATATTAAGAAAATATTCAAAAACTTTATGTAATATTTTAATTTTCTTCTTTAAAATCAAGTTTAGATAAAATAAGATAATCGGTATAAAAAAAACTTCATAGATATACACACACACATATATATATATATATATATATATATATATATATACACACACTATATATATATACACACACTATATATATATATATATATATATATATATATATATATATTATTATGTCATTTTCGTACTATTCAATAATTATAGTTTAGAAATTCCTGTTTTGTCACATAAATCACATATTTTACGTATGCGCACATTTACATTTCATATACATATATGTGTCCATGTCGCTAATTAAATGTGTAATATACATACGAGGACGGTTCGAAAAGCAACTTGGTTCGATATTATAGACAACAGTTTCGGTTTCAAAGTGTACTTTATTTTTCAACATAATGAAGTCCAGCACACTTGTCACAACATTTCTCAGTTCTCTCCCGGAAGTGAATTTCTTCGAGGTCCGTTTACTGCCTCTATCGCCTCTTAATTCGAACCAAATCAGTTTCTAATCAGAAAAATATTGAATTTCGGAAACAGGCGGAAGTCCGATGAAGCCAAATCAGGCAAATGCGGTCGATACGGAACGGTTCCAAACTTCAATTCGGTCAATTTTTGCCGAGAGACGACGCTTGAATGAGTTGGTATATTGTCATGATGGAACAACACTTTTTCTCGGCCATTCCGGAACGTTTTTCCACGATTGCTACCTTCAACTTCACCATAAGTACATGCGTAATACTGGCCAGTAATTGTTTCATTTTGATCAAGAGAATTCCTTTCGCATTCCACAAAAATGACACCATCACCTTTTCAGGCAAGTGGACTGTCTTCACCATCTTCAGAGCCGTTTCACCGTATTCCTTGCACTGTTTTTATTCAGTTTTCGATTCTGGTCTGTAATGGCGAATCCAAGTTTCATCTATGGTCACAAAACGACGATGAAATCCGTTGGATTCTTCTTCAACTCTTCCAAGAAGTCGCCTATGAACTCTGTTTGCATATAAACTCGTTTTTTGCCTTGCAGTGAACAAATGCGGCACCCGTTTTGCAGAAAGTTTTTTCATACATAATTCATTATGTAGAATGAAATGCGTACGCTCAGTTGTGATGCCTATGACCTCTGCTATCTCGCTCACTTTCACTCGCCGCCCGGACAAAATCATATCGTGAACTTGATCGACGATTTCTAGCATGGCCTGTTCTCAGGCCTCCTGAGCGTGGTGCATCTTCGATGCTCGTTCTACTATGTTTAAATTGATTCACTCAAAGTTGAACGGTTTCGTATGAAGGACAAGATTCACACAGTGTACGAAACATCATTTCATGAATTTCCTTCGCCGTTTTCCCTTCCAAAAAAAAAACTGATTCACATCTCGAATTCCGATTTTATCCATTTTGCACTTTCGCGCGAAACTCTCCTGTTGAAACAACTATCAAACGAAGAATTAATGACAGATTGACTTGCAGCTTCACATGCGTTATTGAAAGGGATGGAACTATATGGAAAAACATACACAGCTGTTCCCCTTTTCCTTAGCGTGTAACATAAACAAAGCTACTCTTCGAACCTCTCTCGTACAATGCCCACGCAAGCATGGCAAGCACTTGTGAAATGTCCCACTTTCAAATGAATATCTGATCAAGTATATGAATTTTTATGTAAAATTTATGCCACGCCTAATATTGCTTTTTAGATGAAAATGTTTATTTAATGCTCACCTTAAAATCAAAACTATTTTTATATAAGTTATTAGAAATCATTTAATACGCACACATACTATTAAATATATATATATATATACATACACACACATACATACATACATACATACACACATACAAACATAGCAAATGATATATTCTACTTGATATTCTGTCAAAAGCTTGCAAACCATAAAACAGACTTAAATGAACATTTTCAATGTTATTGAAAAAAACTATTTCAGATATTTTTGGAGAATACAGAAATATATGAATGTTTCAATGAAAGGTATATAAAAATAAAAAAGTATTTTTTCGTTGTTCCATTTTAATGCACCTCATGTATAAACATAAAAATATTTATATAAAATATTTATATGACTATCAATTATCATTTAATATCATATTATACATACATACATATATATATATATATATATATATATATATATATATATATACATATATATATATATATTAATGATTTAATTTCTATGTGCGGATGAGCAAGTTCCATAGATCTTTGAATGTCTTTCTTTATTTTAATATTAATATACTTTTTTCATTTATATTTGTAACACATTTTGCATTATTCTGACATTTGTATCCACGAACATCGATATTTCGAGTGTGTAATATGTGTATATATATATATATATATATATATATATATATATGTGTGATATATATATATTCACTTTATAGGCAGTTAACCTATTTATTTTATAATATATTCTTAATACATAATGATTACTAAAATTGAAAAACAAATTACTTATATCACCATTTAATAAATGCATGAAGAATAAATTCGCATGCTTAGCACAAAATAGAGATTGTAAAATAAAATAAAACGTTGGAATGTTTAATATTATTGATATAATAAAGCTAAATTTTGTCAGTAACATATTATTAACGTAATACGTTTAAACAAATAGAAACCCTGAAATACAAAGTATTATTTTGATATACATTAATGAGAGAGGTATTGTTTAATCGCAAGTAATTTGTTTTAGGTATTCCCCGAATTAAAACCGTACTAGTTTGTATTATAATTGTTGCAATTGTTCCATATCATACTGTGACTGATATAAACGTCACAAATAATCTCAGATAAATAATATGTGAATGATTAAAAATGTATATTGGTCATGGTATTTAATAACTAGCAATTATTAATCAATAACTACTTGTATTGAATTCATACTTGTATTAATGATTGTATATACTAACAATTGTGAATAGTTAAGTTTTATCAGCAGCTAAAAGTCCGTTCAGCGTTTCAATATAAAAAAAACTTCGATTTTTTTATGTCGATAGCCGCCCAAAACCTATATTTCTTCAAAACTTATGAAGAACTTCTCGGAACCCCTCGAATTATCTCATAAAAACATCACAGGTACACAAATAAAAATACAAGTAGACAAAAGAATCGTTATAAATTAAACTACAATGTTACTTCATTCTCAGACATATTTCTTTTATTAAAAAATACTATCATTGATTTACTAAATTCTATTCAAAAGTTTTATGAAAATCAGTGTTTGATTGTCAATTGTTAAAAACATTCTTGAGTAAACAAATATGCATCGATTCACCACGCATACATGCATATATATATATATATATATATATATATATATATATATATATATATATATATATATAGAGAGAGAGAGAGAGAGAGAGAGATGAAAACGGAATTAAAATCAATCGATCACACAGAAACATATTTTAATTTTATTTAAACAATTATAAACTTTTTAATTAATAAATTATTAATGTTATAATAAGAAATATAATCAAGTTATTAACAAAAAAAAATGATTTCATGGTTCTAACATTTGTGTTATTCGTGAATGTACTGACTACTTTTACTTGTATCTTTTATTAATTTTGTACTTTGACATAAGAATGAAACAATGACATTTGTATTATGATTACTTTATCATTAAAAAAAACACACACGCGCGCTTTGTTTACTATCCACTGAACAGCAGGAAAAGAAAGACAAGTTCAACCATTATCTGCTATCTAAGTAATGTAATGTCGCTTTCTGAGACATTGAAATTTGAAATGTCTGGCTCGTTACGTCGAAAAATCTTACCCCACTACTCCACATACGCACACACACATTTCTACATTGTACCATCAGCTGTCCACAAGCCTGAAACGGTGTTAATATGAATCGAAACATAAACATGACTTTTAATTATTGTTGGTGAGTGTGCATGCCTCACTGTGTCAGTGACTACCGTCAAGTGTAAATGTGTAGGTGTGTGGGTGCACGTAGTATGAGAATCGACCAATTAAATTTACGTGCGAATACATTTTTATTTTTACCTTGTAATCGAATAGGACATCACACGTGTATTTACAAAATTATTTGAGACTTTCGCATAAACAGTTCGTTATTTGTTTTATTACTTTCTGGTTTTTATTTTATTTTTTATTTAAAAAAAATATGTATTAGTTTCTGTTTAAACATGTTTAAGTTACAAACAATAAACCGTTGTAAATGAACGTTTGTGTGTAAAAAAAGTTGTGCTGTTTGTATTTAAAAAAAAAACTTAATTTTCTATATGAATGCTTACACTACACGTTGAAAAAAGTTTATTAAATAGAGTGAATTATATATTAACTAGTGCATTAAATTATATTTATAGTACAAAACTATTATATTTATAGTATAAAAATATTACAATAAAGGTGGTGTAGTCACGTCTAAACCATTGTTTATACACTGTATCTCACAGAGATGTTTCGTAAATTTTTATACAGATTCGAGGATGAAAATGTAACAAAATATATAGATACTTGATTAATGAGTTAAAGGTTTACATTTATTTCATAGAGAATGTATGTTTTGATACTTAATAATTTTAGATTGGATCAGATTTGATTTTAGTTGAAAAGATGTTTTAGATAAATGCAGAACAGTCAATAAATTCATAGCAGATTCTCAAAATTCTCTTGTCATTCTTATATGAAACAAGATATCATTATAAAAATAAGTAATATGTTATTTTTGTATTTTACGTTTATAAATTTGGTTAAAAAATTATAGCAGTTTGAGGAATTCTCTTTTTCTCTATCTGTAAATATATGTATATATATATATAGAGAGAGAGTAGGGTGATTCAATTTAGTTTTCCACATGAAAGTATTAAAAAAATCACAAAAATGATGTTATTTTTTAATACTTTCATGTGAAAGCCTAAATTGAATCACCTTTCTCTCTCTCTCTCTCTCTCTCTCTCTCTATATATATATATATATGTATATATATGTATGGTATGAATATATATTACCTATATCGAATTCTGGGGCGAGGGGGTGTTAATGAGAGTAACTAACCTATAAGAATGTTTTGACTATTCCAATATAAAATTAAGGCTTAATTAAATTTTAAAGGCCAACAGTGTGTTTGTAAAGACAAGATAGTGAACAAAATATATATGGATGTATTTTTTAAATCCCTCTTACAACCCATCCCAAAACTATGTGATTAAAGGCGTCCTTACCAATGTACCATGCACACACACACACGCGCACACATCCACAATGTTGAGGAATCTGTAGCCTTTTAAATATAAATAGACCATTTTTTTTATATAATCAAATCAATCATTTTATAATTTGAAAAGTAACTACTGATAATGAATTATTGTGAAAAGTATTTATGTTGACATTAAGAAATTGATAATTTTCACCTGTTGTTTATTGAATAATTTATACATAAAGAAAATCGGGCTAAAACAACCCTCTTATAAACACCTTGATGCCAAAGAGATCAATTGATTTGTCTGTAAGGTAACGGCGAGACGGTTACATACATTGAAGAATGATCGCATCGATTGTTTCGTTTTTGTATTTGAAATAATCCTAAACCAGTTTGAATCGAAGCTACAAGATCAGTTATGAATGAAATTGGTTTTTAGTAGGGGAACACTTAAATTCTGTCACGTGCCAAAAGTGCATTTTGTGAGTCGTCAGTTTGACAGTATCTAAAAAAAATAATTGATTCAGTCACAAACAAAGATAAACATCTATCGAATATGTTTTTATCTAATTTATTGAGTTCTGAGAACGTGTTTCGAAACACATTCTTAGAATTAAGCTAAACATCTAACTCAATCTTTGAAAAAAACTTTTTTTTTACATATTTATAAAATTTGAACGCACTGTCGTTATTTGTACATAGATATTATCTTATGTTTCTCTATAAATAGGAATTGATGTCAACAATTATTTTTTACACGTTAGTGTGGTTTTTTACACAAATATTCATATTAAAACCATTTTCATTTTTAAGTAATACATGAATAAAATTGTTAAGTCATTGATTATATATATATATATATATATATATATATATATATATATATATACATACATCCATATAAATGAACATACATATAGTTTATTGATTTCAATTTATTTTAAGAATAAAATCATTCCTCGTACCAAAAAATTATTCATACTTAATATGATTATAATTTATTTATGTAATTAACATACGAAATACAAAATAATATAAAGATTGATTTCCGTATTCTCTCTCCAAGTGAATAAATTGTGGATACAGTTTGTTTTACGCTTCTAGTATTAAAGAAAAACAACAGTATTACATTTTAATAGTAAATCAAATAAATTAGTTATTTATAAATATAGTGGTTATTCAGTTTTATTTGTGCAAATAAGAACTGAAGTGTAAAATGTGGCTAAAAGACATAATGCTCACAAATGGCGGATCGCATGATTTTGCTAATACGCGTGAAAATGTACCAAATGAGTAAGTAATTAAATCCAAAAAAGTCAATGTATGTATATTGTAATATATAATTGTGATAGTTGATGAAATTAAAGTTGAATCTGTTCTGATTTAGGATAATTTGCATTATGCAGTTCTAACACTGTAGATAAATTCACGTTCACAAGTGGAGTATTCTTTCACTTCAAAAAAAAAATAAATCGTTAATTATTAATAGTTTTTTTTATTGTTATGCGCATTTAAATGGCGATTTCATGTTCCACGGAGGGCGACTGTATAGGAAATTTAAGATTTTTCTGCATTTTTCAGTTTGGAAGATGTTTGTAGGTTGTTCGTGTTGGTTTTTATACTATCGTCACCGAAATCCTGATAAATAACATTAAAAAATGATTAATAGTTAACTGCTGAACATTTTTCATCGCATTTTTAAGTGGTGTGTAGGATGATTGAAAAATTTATTTTGTAAAATAAATCTAGCCAGTGTTCAAAACATGTGAATGATTATTTTTTAATAAAAATGAAAACAATCTTTTCATTTTTTAACCATTGAGTCATTTACTGAACTGTTTACCATGATCAGTTTTGGCACTTATACCATTTGTAACTCTAGACTTGCAAGTTACCTGAAGTTAAACTCATCTGAGGATATTCATGTGTTAATAAACGAAGAGATAATTGAAGCAACAAATACATAAGTATAAAAACAAACTAGTTAAACTTAGAAGATATTTAAAAAAAATCCGGGATAAATTGTGAGAGTAGTTAAAAAATTACGATAATCATTATGTACTTTATTTAAAAAAAATACTTTATTTTATTATTTGATGTTGAATAAAATTATACTCATTTAGAATAGATTTTCTTAATCATTGAAATAGAGGAATCTATATTTAACTGGTAAACACTTAAATTAATTATTCCTTATATTAAAATATGCTAAATTATCTAACAGTGAAACATGTATTAATAAAGAATTATTAATACATGTTTCATGATACATTTTAGACTTTTTACTCGATTGTTGTTTACTTCCATATTTTTTTTTTATTAGTTTTCAGAACAGTAAGGTTCGATTCTACACGAACCGTGTTATGTCAAAGGTCGTGGCTCAGACACGGCACGGTGTTATAAATGAACGTTTGCAAGTGTATTATTCTCTCGGCAATAAGTGCTTATTGATCCTTTTTAATTAGTACTGTTAAGAGTCAAGAATGATCATTAATCATTTATTGAACATTTTTGATAAGAATATTTATTTGAGGTTTGTGAAGTGAAAGAATAATTCATTTGAAATTAGCGACAGTTCAAAGAATTGTATTGTTTATATAAACTGTTCATTTTAAAACACACGATATTTCTTATTCATTTAAAACAGAGGTCCGACACAGAATAGACACCGAAAGGAGGTGCATCTGTGTATCAAGCCCAATACAAGTACATCTTATCTTCCGCATTGAAATTTCAGAGTCATAATCGGTGTACTGTATAGAGCAGGGATGGGCAATTTCTTCGATAATAAGAGCCACATATTTATATTTTTCATACATTTTTGAATGTTCAAGAGCCATAGAAAATATTATCTTTGAATTGTATTTATAAATGTATATTTTCTTGTCTATTGTCTAAGAGACAGTGTTAAAAGTTACATTTTTAAAGATATTTTTCTCAAAAATTTACACGGTAACCTGTCCCGAATTTGGTTTCATTGCATTCAGCAAGTCTTAATTAACAAAATTGTTGCGTTGCATATATTTTTTAAGGACTGTCCATAACCGTAGAGCCACCTTAAACAGCAGTTTGGACATAATGCATATGGACGTTTGAAAAGATAATGTAAATGACCCGTTTATATATAAAATATTCTAATATTGACATACTTATACTACTATAGGTTATTAGTATAAAAGTTTAATAAAAATAACAAAGAACCCCAATATTGTCTCGGGAGCCGCAGTTTGCCCAGTCTTGATATGTTTTATACTGCACGAGAACTGTTCAGTTATTTAACATATGTAGGGATTTTTCGTTGATAAGTACAAAGTAACTAGTTATTATTAAAAATTTGAATTGAAAATTTAACCTGTTATATTAATAATAATGTTTAAGCTGTGATTTAAACTCGTTTAATTAGAAATCGATTTTAAGAAAATAATAAAAGGCAGATGCGATTGGTCAAGGACACAATCACAATCCGGCTAGTCTGATGAAATACTTGCATTCAGAAAGTCATATCATAATATACAGTCAGTGAAAAAGTATGTATGTAACAAACACATGTCTATCATGCAATCACTGGTTTGTAGGAATAAAAGAATTTCATATTAAATCTACTTTTTTTTTCTGAAAGCAGCAGCAAATCGTTAGGACATTTTTTTATGTTGTGTGAAAGTTTATTGAAAATTATCGACTTGTAATATCGAGTGCGAAAAGATGTTCATTACAATTTGAATGTTTTCATTTTGAATTTTTCAAATCGATGCATAATTTTCATTTTTTGTACAAAAGTAGATATTTATTTTCACGATTGCGTCGCTCTCGAAACATGTAAGAGCAAAAAAGATCAATAATCGTTTATTGAACATTTTTAATCAGATTTTTTTGTGATTTGTGAGATGAGTGAAAAGTTCATTTGTAAAAAATAAAAGTGTGTATTAATCAATTTAATATTTTTTTTTTAAAAAAAGAAATAAACATTTAACGTGAATTTCCTTGAAATAAGAAAAATATTTGGTTAATACATCAAGTATGATGGAGCAGATATATTATTTACATGAAATAAGCTAAGATTAAACTCAATAAAAAACGAATTAAAATAAAACAAGAATAAATATTCTGAATTTATTTATCTACAATGTTGTTTGTTATGATCATTTTATGGTACCAATGTAAATAAAATCTCGAGAACAAACATGAAATCGCTGTAAAACACGCAATACTCATACCAAAGACCTAATCTGAAACACCACTGAAACTTAACCAAACCACTCAATTTTGTAGTAAACGAAAATGAGAACGGATGTATTCTACATTTGAAATAAGGACGTCGTTCGCACAAATTACGCCGAATGACTGTTTGCAATTTGTAGAACGATTATTGTTCATCTTTCGTTTTTACAAAATCATTTATAGATGTCTGAAATTTATTTTTCGTCTAATCTGTTCCTATAAATAAAATTATCTGTACCAAAATATGTTTAGACAAGTATTTCAGTTTTATCTGTTTAAAGTTCTCCAGAGTTCATTAAAAATATGAGGATCTACATGAATCGAAAGATACGATTTGAACCTAGTGTACTTAATTAATAAGCTATAGTATTTAAACGATTATTTCACACTAACAAGTTTCCGGTTGTAAATGAAAATAAGAGCGGTCGATTTATCTTACATGAACAAACCGTCTTATAGTAAAATTTATCAGGTAAAGATAGTAATATTTAGTATATTTTTTTTACCAGGGCTTAAATATCATGGAAAATATTTGCAGTTACTCAATTATATTGATTTTAACATTCTATGTGATATTTTTCCAGTTGTCTATTAATTTTTTTTATTTTTGTTTTATAAAATCTGAGGATTTCATGCAAAAAATGTAAATGTTTACTTTTCACTTATTTATGATTATTTTTTATATTTTAAAAAGTACTAGAGAGATCTAATTAATAATAGTAATCACATAAGGGTGTCTAGAGAAAATTGAAAATGAGAGACAGTATTCCAGTCCATTTCGTTAATTTTTTATTATTATCTTTATAACATGTCAAATCTTTTATTTTATTAATGAAATATTTTCTTGTATCATGTCTTCTAACCTTTTAACCTGTTTACAATAAAACTCAATAATTATTTTTTTTTATCAAATTTCATAAGAAACAAGTTAATAATGGAGAAGTCCTTTAAAATGTCAGTAAATGTATTGTAGTGGTTCTTAAGTATGACTTTCTGGCTTTGGTATCGATTTAGACACTGAATCTTGGGATAATCAATGTTTTTTTTCATCTGTGTTCTTATATGGCCATTTAATAAAACGATTAAAAACCGTTTTTGTTACTAATTTTTCAACTCATTCGATACACATACATAAACTGCTTATTCACATTAATTAACATATACGACATCTAGACTACTTGTCTGTTCACTTTCCATTATTCTTCAGTTACTAACCAGAATATACTGTACCAATTTCTTCTATTAATGTACTTGAATTCATTATTTAAGGCTCATCTTCAGTCGTGTTACCGAAACATCTATTTTAATTTTAGGAGGCTTCCTTGGACGATCTCACTGAATTAGAGTGGTAGCCTCTTTAAAAATTTCATCCAAAAACTCCGGATTTTTATACCTCATTTTCAGTCTCGATATCTTTCTATGCCTGGAGTTGAATTAATTTTATAAAAGGAACCAATAAAAGCAATTTATTTTCAATAATTGTGCTCATTTTTAAAAATCAAAACCATTAAGTTAATCCCATGAATTGCGGTAGCATTATATATATATATATATATATATATATATATATATATATATACACACACACATATATATATATATATATATATATACATACATATACACACATACACACACAAACTACATATTATATCCGTGCTCTACATTTTAAAACAAAATTTTTGTGTATCGAAATCCCATATTTATTCCTTTTTTAATATCACAGTACACCTCGACTATAAAGGCCAGGACAGAATGAAAGCAGAGGGAGTGACAACAGAACAAAAAAATATATAGGTACACTATTTTTACATTAAAGCTAACAACATCAGCCAGGGGCAGCTGCATTACTTTTAAGTACTCTATTTGATAAAAATTTTACCTCTACCCTCAAGGGTGTCAACTGAAGAAACTGAAAATTCGTAAGAAAGTTAAATATAGTATCTAGCTAGTACACGATTTTCCGTATTTGTTGAAGATAGTCGCTGGAAATTCGTGCATGTTATTTTAAAGGCATTCTGTTTATGATGTCAAATGAGTGCAAAGATTAAAATGATAAATAATTCTCTCATTGTTTCCATATGTTGTGCAGCACCACACTAATTTGTATTTGGTTAGATGAGCAATCGCCCCCGAACTTTTCTGCAGCGCACAGATACAACGTAATAGTTAACTAATTTCTCTAATTACATTACAAAGTTCGCACGACAATAACGACGAATCATCTTGAAAAAAGTTCAAACAGAAAAAAAAACGCGGCACATGTCACTTACAGACCTGTTAGATAATTCCGTCATACGTGGACATTTATACTATTTGCGCCGCAAATAATTACAGATAATTATCACATGTTTGCCGGTTCATGCACTTAATTCGGGGAAATTGAATTTCCTGGCATGATTTTATTGCTTCTGTAAATTCTACAATGACCCTCCATTAAGTAACTTTCAATTAAATACTTTAGAACGTGTCACGTATACGCTCATTGACTTACTGATACACAACTTGTAATTCTTTGTCTGGTTTGCATCGAACTGCGTGTATTTTAATTTTTTGCGTATTATGAGTGCGTTACAAATATTATTCTACATGGAAGATATGAAATTGTATGCTGTACGGAATAATAAAATGTGTGTTCGCATATCCGCTTTAACCAATTCTGCATTTTAGGTCAACATCGTATAATTTATTTTACATTTTCATATAGTCATCACTTATATCATATGTATACACTTACAGACATTGTATGCATATATATATATATATATATATATATATATATATATATATACACATTGGATCAAAAAAGTCTTCTACAGCTAGCTGTAACAAAGATTTTCGCTTATTTTATTCAGAATTGTTTAAATTTTTTAATTTTTTTATGGTTGATTGTAACCTAAATAGTAATTTTAATGAACCACCATGAAATTAACCATATTTATATGTTATTTAAAAATTAATATTTTCTTAAACAACGCTACCTTACTAACAGGCGTTAAAAAAGTTTCCATACACCAAGAATTATTCTATGGTATTTACTTATTCGTCGTCGGGGAAGTCCCCATGTTACTGGTACTTGTTCGGTTATTAGTGTGCTAACTGGTATCAATTTACAATTTAGTTTCGCTTAGTGTGGTTGAAATATATAGGCCTTTAAATGGAAATATCTTTGTCAGTTAGTTAATTAATTATTAGTTTAAGATCTGAAGGACAATCTTTGAGGCAGATAGGAAAAGCTGTCAAAAAGTCACATGCAACAGTTGCAATATATAGTAAATAAACATAAAAAACTAAAAACAATTGAAAATAAACCTCGGTTTGGTCGACCGAGAAAATTAGAAAATATGCACAGACGAGCTATTCTCATAAATATACACGAAAATTCCAAAACAAGTGCAGCAAAGCTCACAAACGTGCTAAAAAATGAATACAAAATAGAAGTTGTACCCGAAACAGTAAGGACGTGTGATTTAGAGGACTTGTACCCAGGAAAACCCTTACATTAGTAAGAAAATAAAATACTAAGATTAGAATTTGCAAAAGCACATGTTAATAAGCCTCCATGCTTTTGGCAATCAGTTCTGTTCACTGATTAGTCGAAATTTAATGTTCCTGGCCCTGATGGAAGGATTATGGGGGAAAAAACGAAGAGATAAAAACTACAAATTTTTGTTCTACTCTTAAGTGTGATTGAGGTAATATTCTAGTGTCGGGGTCTATCAGTGCTTCAGGAGTTTGCAATTTGAAATTTATTGAAGGTACAATGGACCAACACGTATATTTGGATATATTGAAGGAAAATTTAATATCTAGTGCCCAAAAACTCGAACTTGGGGAATCATTTATCTTCCAACGCGACAACAATCCCAAGCATACAGCATGGCGGGTCAAGGAATGCCTGATATGTAATGTACCAAAACAACTTCATACACCCCGACAATCACCAGATATGAATCCAGTAGACCATTTGTGGGACGAAATAGGAAAAAGAATTAGAAAACATACCATTCCAAATAAAAACCAGTTAAAAGTTGCCATACAAAAAGAATGGAATTCCATCGATTTAAATGTAACAAATAAATTTATAGATGGACAAGTTACTAATGTTTTTTCGTTATATAAAAAATGCTTTATAAAAAGTACACACAATGTACAGGTGAAGGTTGTTGTGTAATTTTACAAAAGAGAAAATTACTGAAGAGGTTTTTATACATATGTAGATAGTTTCACCACGTCTCTTTTCTTCTCTCTCATTCATAAGTTATTACTCAGACGTCTAAACAACTTATGAAAAAATCTAAAAAGAAACATCAATGCTCAATTTTACTTGTGATCATAGTTCATAAAATCTAAAAAAAAGTAAATATTTTTTTTCTTTACACAAAATTAAACTGCATTCAGTTTTTATGAAAGAAAATGTTCTGATATTTCCCTTTTTTTTCGGATATGATTCACTCACTGTATTATAAATTCACTGATTTTCAAGATTCTTAGTGTTTCGAATTGTTTAGCATGATTTTTGCACTCATTATGATCATTTTCACAGTTATGAATTTCATTATAGTTTGTTCGCACGTAAGATAAAAACTAGGTCAAAGAATATTTACCTAAACAAACGTTAATGTTAATCAAAATCGTATTAAAAAACAGAAGAAAAATGTATAACCAGGAAATAAAAAACCTCTTTCTCTCTCTCTCTCTCTATATATATATAATATATTATATTATATATGTATGTATACGTGTGTGTTTGCATATATGTCAAGTTTTAAATTTTCTTTGATTTAATTCGATCGAATAATGCAGTTAAACGGTAATTGAACTGATTTGCATAACAAAACTCATTCCTAGCATGTATAAAATGAAATGATTTTGAGGATGGACGCTTTCTTAAGATGTATTTTTTTATTATTGGAAAATAATTATTAAAATGTGAAGTTATTATTATTGGAATATAAAAGTAACCAACGTATTTGTATATGAATATTTTTTTTATAAGATGTGAAGTTTGTATATTAATAATATCATTATTTTAATTGTCATTAAGCGATACAACAACCGTCTACTTTTAAATTACATAGAAAGTGACATACTTTTAAGTGTTTTATTGATTTTAATTACATATTTTTTTTGCGTTTACCACTAGAATAGTGTTTATAAACTACCATTGAGTTTTAATTATATGGATTATAGATCATCCCAGACACGACATATATTATATATATATATATATATATATATATATATATATATATATATATATGTCAAATCTTTTTTTTATTAATGAAATATTTTTTTGTATTATGTCTTCTAACCTTTTAACCTATTTGCAATAAAACTCATTAATAATTTTTTTTTATCAAATTCCATAAGAAATAAGTTAATAATGGAGAGGTTCTTTAAAATCTCCGTAAATGCATAGAAGTGGTTTTTTTACTATGACTTTCTGGTTATTATATATATATATATATATATATATATATATATATATATATATATAGAGAGAGAGAGAGAGAGAGAGAGAGAGATATTGAACTGCAATGTAACATTCTTACTTCAGCATTTTCAATACAGATCAATCATCATTTTTCTATCTATTCTTTCTTCTTCTATCTATCTATTCTGTCTATAAAATAAAAACCCATATTTCTTGTCACTTTGTCCGCAGGACAAAGTCCGTGGTTTTGAGAAATGTTTATCTATGGTGACGACGTTTGCTTTGTCAGCTCATAGATTTCTAGTTCAATTCATTAAGTTTCGTTCATGGGTAATCATCATTTGAAAAATCATAAAATTTGAAATTTCATTGAAAATGATCATAAAAATTTAATAATGGCCCTATAGAATGTATATATATATATATATATATTAAAAAAAATGAATGTATAAACTTAAAAACGTTAAATATTAAATTGATTTCATGTAAGCGAGGCATAAAAAATCGCTAATTATAACATAAATCATTATCATGTTGCATTTGACTCTTAACGTAACAAATAAATCTATTCATATTTTTTTTCAATTACCTTGCGGCAATGATTTACAAAAGATACGAGATTATAACAAAAACATAGCTGGAAAAAGAAATATATAAAATCAGGAACAACATTTCAAAGAATCAACGTAATAGATTCTAAAGGTCGTCTTTAATCCTTGAATTTATAACAGTGAAATGTTCATCGAACACATTTTATTATTCATAACATCATTTTTTTTATTCATACTTTTTATTATCCATAGCGTATATAATTTGATTCCGTTTAAACTTTTCGATTGTTTTATTGTGAATTGTGTCTTTAATTTATGCATCAGATTAGTAACACAAATTATTTCTTATTCCTGATCTGTGCAGTAACTCATTTATTATTAAACCTTGCACTAGACCATGAAGTAATTGATATATGTTTTTTTTTTACATTTTGCAGCCAGTACTTTTCATGCTTATGATTTTAATTTCATCAAAAATATCAGATTAATTTCCACGAAAACACTTTTGGACTCTTTGTAAATAACAAATTTGTTTGCATTTAGATTATTCATCTGTTTACTACTTATTTTAATTTTATATCAATTTACATAACTACACTTACTGGAAAAAATTACAAAAATGTAAACTATTAGAGCTATTTAATGTGTAGTACATGTGTTGAATGTGTACATATTATATATATATATATATATATATATATATATATATATATATATATATATATATATATATATATATATATATATATACTGGATCAAAAAAGTCTACATACAGCTAGCTGTAACAAAGATTTTCGCTTATTTTATTCTAAATTGTTTAAATTTTTTAATTTTTTTATGTTTGTAATCTAAATAGAAATTCATTGAGCCACCATGAAATTAACCATATTTATATGTTATTTAAAAATTAATGTTATGTTAAACAGCCTTACTAACAGGCATTAAAAAAGGTTTCCATACACTCAACATTATTTTGTGAGATTTACTTATTTGTCGTCAAAGAAGTCGACATTTTACTGCTAATTGTTCGACTGTTAGTGTGCTAAAGGTATCAGTTTCCAATTTATTTTCGCTTAGTGTGGTTGAAATATATAGGCTTTTGAATGAGAATATCTTTGTCAATTCGTGAATTAATTATTAATTTAAGATCTGAAGGACAATCTTTGAGGCGGATAGCAAAAACTGTCAAAAAGTCATATGCAACAGTTGCAATATTATAGTAAATAAACATAAAAAACTAAAAACAATTGAAAATAGATCTCGTTCTGGTCTCCCAAGAAAATTAAAAAATATACACAGACGAGCTATTCTCAGAACTATATATGAAAATCGCAAAACAAGTGCACCTAAGCTCACAAACATGCTAAAAAATGAATACAAAATAGAAATTGTACCCTAAACAGTAAAAAATATATTTCACAAAGCGGGATTTAAAGGATGTGTACTCAGGAAAAAGGCTTATATTAGTAAGAAAAATAAAATACTAAGATTAGAATTTGCAAAGGCTAATGTTAATAAGTCTCAATGTTTTTGTGAATCAGTTCTGTTCACTGATTAGTCAAAATTTAATATTTCTGGCTCTGATGGAAGGATTATGGTATGGAGTGAAAAAACGAATAGCTAAAAACTAAAAATTTGTGTTCTACTGTTAAGCATGGTGGAGTTAATGCTCTAATCTGGGGGTCTATGGGTGCTTTAGGAGTTGGTATTTTGAAATTTATTGAAGGTACAATGGACCAACACGTATATTTGGATATATTGAAGGAAAATTTAATATCTAGTGTCGAAAAACTCAAACTTTGGGAATCATTTATCGTTCAGCAATACAACGATCCCAAGCATACAGCACGGCTAGTCAAGGAATGAGTAATATATAATGTACCAAAATAACTTCATACATCCCCACAATGACTAGATATGAATTAAAAGTACATTTGTGGGGTGAAATAGGAAGAAGAATTAGAAAACATACCATTCGAAACAAAGACCAGTTAAAAGTTGCCATACAAGAAGAATGGAATTCCATTGATTGGGATATAACAAATAAATTTATAGATGGAATGAAAAAACGCATACTGGAGGTGATAAATGCAAAGGGTGGTTGTTGAACAAGTTACTAATGTTTCAAAAAGACTAATACAATTCATGTATTTTTTAAATAATAATTACTCTGCTTATTAAGTGTATGGAGACATTTCGGTTTCAAATACTGACTTTTGTTATTGTAACTTGTTTATGGATTTTACTGTTTAATAATATATTTTCTTTGTGTCATTCTCTTTGTACGATTATAAAGTATATGTGATCTGCATGTTTCCATAATAAATACATTATTATGGATATTACAAACAAAATACTAAAATTATCACAAGTGCATGGAGACTTTTTTTAATCCAATGTATATATGTGAATATGCATGTAGGTATGAATGTATATTTGTATTTATATATGTAATCTATGTATGTGTATATATATATATATATATATATATATATTAGATTGATAGGAAAGTTGCGGTTTTTCTGATTTCTAAACTTATTTTTTTCAATGCTTTAATGTGTGCATATTATTAATAATGTCGTTTTATGACACAGAAATATTCTCATGTATACGAATTAAAATATAATAAAAAATATATGTAATTTTAAATGGGTTGATATGCGAAAATGGGGTAATGGCGTATTTCTGTCATTTAACATTCGACAATAACGAACCGTTTAATCGTTCAGTAAATTATTTATTATTAATTTTATTATTCTGTTTGTTTCAGAATATTCGTTAACAGAAGTTTACATCTAGAAAATATCAAGTTCTATGGATTCGATATGGACTACACCATCGCAGGTAAATTTAAATTATCTAATGTGCATGAAAGTCTATAAGCAGACATAAAATGTACACATTTTTACAACCTATTTTAATTGTGAAAAATATTAAAAAAATAAGATATTTCTCACTTTTGATAAGAATTTGTATTTTAATGAAATTAGTGAAAAAGTAAAATGTTTCGTGTAATTTCTCTGTTGTTTTTTTTTTAATGTTATTTTTTTTATGAAAAATGTTTTGGTACGAGCTATAATTTTCAATGACATTAGCTGAGAGATCACTGAAATCCGAATATTGGATATAAACAAGTACAAATGGCCATATTTACATTTTGTTTTGTTATTTCGAGTTTATTGCGTACAGATTTGTATTAAATGATGAGAAGTGTAGTTTTATAAATCAATTTATGATTAATAACTTTTAATCATTTACAACACGATTTTCATCTAAAGAATTAGAAAAACCCGGTGTATTATTATATTTCATGAAAAAGTCTATGAAAATTAGAAAATTACAGAATCGTGTTAGTTTGTTAAAATTACATCCGGTTGATTCATTTTTACAAAGAAAAACTTATTACTAGTTTGATTCTGATAATTATATTATTCAATTTAAAATTTACTTAATTGTGTTATCAATGTTTTTATTTATATGACTTTAAATTTACAGATAACAATGCAATATTCTATATAATATATATATATATATAAAATAATATAATGTACTTTTCTATATAATAATGTACTTGTAATTGTAATTGTTATAAATAATAATTATTATGTCTATAATTATTATAAATAAAAATTAAAATCAATCTATGAATAGAATTCAGAATTTGTTTCTAAAAACTCAAAGTGTTAAAAGTAATTTTCTGGTCGTGTTTATATATATATATAACATATTTATTTAATTATATAAATATTCCATTTTATACTTATCTATTTTTATACTTATCTCTATATCTATTACAATTCCAAAAAATGTATACCAAAGTATTATCAGTTTTAATCACACGAATGATATTTTTCCTCAGTCCACATATAGCAATTTTTTAACTAATCAACAGATCAGTAAAAGATAATTAATAATTTTTAATTTTTATTTATGCCCATTTCAATGACGATGCCATCGATGACATCATTCTCAGAGTGCTAAGGAAAGGAAAAATCTGTTTAATTTTAATTATCGGCAGGTCTTCTACATTGTTTATATTAAAAAATAGAATGATTGCACAGAAAGTAATATTAATGAACTTAAATATTTATATAATTGAACGTTCTAAATATAAATCTTTAATTGCTCGGTTGTATCATAAACATATATAAGAATAAGTTATTGTTACATAACACGTGCTAATTGATCTATAAATTTTAATATTATTTTTAAACATATACAAATATATGTTTAAGCACATTTATCACTAAATTGCAATTTTGTTTTATTATAAATTTTGTTTTATATTCAATATAAATCATGATTTTGAAATGCTAATTAGCAACGTTATTAATATCTTGCGTATTTCATTCCAAATATATATATATATATATATATATATATATATATATATATATATATATATATTATATATATATAATATAACAATATACTCATAACAAAATTAAATTCAAATTCATTAAAAAACGCCAAGAAAAAATAAACAAAAAGTGGCCTTCAATTGTAATCAAGAATGTTTTTCCTACAAAGAAAGACATTAAGATGTAAAACTAATTTATATTTTCTTTTTCTAATTTTCTATATCTTATTCGGTAACCTTTGGATTTCACCACTGCTTTTAAACGGATATTCATATTAATGACCAGTTTTTCTGTATCTTCTCCCATTCAGCCAATAATGCAGTTTTCAATGATTCTTTAGATGTTATTTGATGTTTTCGGAGATATCGATTTAGTAAATCACATAAATGTTCTATGGGATTTAAGTCATCTGACTGTGAGGGTGTATGGAATTGCCTGTGGACTTTATAAAAACACCATTCTTTCGTTATTAACATTTTCCGTGGTAAGCCGTTTTTGAACAAGTATCATTACCAGGCCACGTTTACCAATAACGGTACACGGTATAGAGTTTAATAAATGTGTAAAAATTATATATTTTTAATTTTTTGTGAGCTGGAAATTTATTTATTAGTAAATGTTGAAATTATAAAATACACTATATACCAAACAAATAACTTTGTTCGTATTGATATCAAAAATTGTTTTTCTCCCTACAGTAGAGCCGATTTCATGAAGTGTCTTTTTTAAATAGCACTGAAGTTTTCTTGTATCTACTGAAATTTCTGAACTTCGACTTATTTTCAAATTTATTTTAATAAGCACATGTTAACTAATTGAATTAAAATACTATTATTTTCAAATTTTACCTTTTAAAAGACTTGTCTAGCAAATATAGAAAAAACACTTTAAAAGTTCAATCGCAGATTTTGTAACCACTATAAAATTATACTGTACAAAAACATTTTCGACTTAAATGTCGTTTTGCGTCACTTACTCAATTCGGGGAATTCTCTGTATCCGTGAAAAGCATTTTAAAAAACACGGAATTGCGTTTTACAAATATTATTGAAGAAATGATGTATAACAGTTTTTGTTCTAATAATAACAAAAAAAGAAACAAAGGTTTTGTTCACAAGTACAAGGTGTACGAAAACTTGACATATATATATATATATATATGTTTTTATTTTGATAGAATACAAATCACCTCAGTATGAAAAGCTTGGTTTTGATCTGGTCAAGAAACGAATGGTGTCCATGGGTTATCCGCAAGAAATTCTGGAATTTGAATATGATCCATCGTTTCCAGTAAGGTATGTTGTATAGAGATTTTAAATTATTTAGTTAAACGTATATTTAATATGCTACATAAAATGTAATTATCCAAGTTTAAAGTTGTTCGATTCGTGTATAGAAAAAAGATTGTTTTTAATTTGGTATAAAAATAGTTCAACTATAAACCGACAATGAGCACATAAATTTTCGATGAACTGGAACAATGAACACTTCATCATTTGTAAACTAGACTTTAAAAAAAAATGTAAGTCACCTGACCTTTTTGTTTTATTAAAAAAAAAATACAACAGTTAAAGTAGTCATTTGCATCTGGCTAAGTTTAAGTCCTATATAACTAGAAATATATTTAAGATGCATAAAAGTGCGATTAACCTCGATAAAAAAAAATAAAGACATCAAAGAGATAGAATTATTCAAAACATGCAAATTCTCTGAAATATTATTTGCCGTTTCGAAAAAAATATTTATACTTACTTTACATTTCAATAATATGTAAAAGAAACCTCTTTTTAAATGCAATTTTCTCTAATATTGTTTATACGTTATGTTCTAATCGTTAACCTATTTACAAGTGTATATATTTATAATTTTTTTAAAACTTATAAGCTTAGGGATTAAAACGTTCGAGGTTTCCTAATTTACCAAACTGAAAAATAATATTTGAAAATCAAATAAATTTTGATGAACTAAAATTTTACAAAACGGTCTTATATTATTTATTATAAGTTAAGGAAATAAGAATTAATAATAAAAATGAGTAGTATTATTATGTATATGCATCTTATAAAACATCCATATTATTAATGGTATCATTTTGGTAGTAGAATATTTTTTAAACTGATTTGACTTTATTTTTTAATGATGTTCATTTTTCAGAGGTCTGTGGTTCGACACTCACTATGGAAATTTTCTGAAGGTCGACGCTTATGGAAATATCTTAGTTTGTGTTCATGGTTTTGAGTTTCTCAAGCAGTAAGTACAACTATGTAGTATAGTGCAATTATTCATATATACACAAGTGTTTTCATTTTATTCTTTCTTTTTTCTTTCACTTTATGTTTCTTCCCTGTCTCTAGCTCACAAGTGTACGAACTGTATCCAAACAAGTTCCTGCAACTAGACGAATCGCGCGTTTACGTCCTAAACACCCTATTCAATTTACCTGAAACGTATCTGCTTGCATGCCTGATCGACTTTTTCACAAACTCGCCACAATATATTCGCGACAAGACCGGTGTCAAGTGCGGTGAACTGTTTATGTCTTTCAAATCAGTATTTCAAGATGTGCGCGCTGCTGTTGATTGGGTGCACATCCAAGGTGATCTTAAACAGAAGACCACTGAAAATTTAGACGAGTATGTCAAGAAGGATGAACGTCTTCCGATGTTCCTCGCACGGATCCGCGAGAGTGGCGCTAAAATATTTCTGTTGACGAATAGCGATTATAATTTCACAAATAAGATTATGACGTATCTTTTCGATTTTCCACACGGTGCACGGGTGAGTACTTTTTTTTAAATAATTATTTGGAGTGGCGTACTTTATGTATTTACCACGTGAGGTAGAATTCGTTTTATGAGTCTTTTTAACACGATTTAATATTTAATTCGAACTTGCGGCGAAATGTTCCCTTTGATATTGTTTTACGTTCAAAAAATCAATAACATTAGCGCTGATCGAATTTACTTGGGGTTCTAAAGTACATTAAAGTCTAATTTTTCAGATCAATTTTTTTTATCTTATCGTTCAGAGTTTAACCCTTTCGGTACTACCGGTGACTATAGTCACCCCATCATTGCACGTTCGTTGTATGTAATAAATACGTACGTCTAATGTAATAAATATATATGCTTTATAGTATCAAAAGGGAAATTTCAACACGGGCAAACACTTTTTAACTAGTTTTTTTTTATAATTGTACAGCCGGCGTTAAAGCCCTAAATAACAATATTTTGTACATAACTGTTTACAAAAACGCACAATGCCATTTTTTTAAATTAAAAATTTCACGTTTTATAATTTTATTGATATTTGGATATTTTTTAATCCTTAAATCAGAAAAATATTCAAATCAGAAAGGGTTATTTTCTGTAATGCTATCAGGTTTTTGTAAATCAGTTTGCAATTAAAATTAATTTGATTTAAAACAATTTTTATTCGTGATTATAATAATGTTCGACAATGAAAGGTTTTTGTAAGCAAGTAATTTTATTAAAATAGTATGAAGACGAATTCATTCCAGTAACTAGTATTCACCAACTTGAATCAGATTTTTTGTGCTTTATGTGTTTTCTGCCAAGTTGGCCGATTGTATGTCGCAGTGCAGTAAATCTAAATGCGTTCACTATTGAGAAAATAGCATTACTTTAATGAACCCATGTTGATTTATAAAAAGTTATACTTTTGACTTTTAAACATCGTGAATATTTAATTAATGAATAGAAACTAATATAAGATAAAATAAAACTGAATATATTTATGAAAATTAATGTATTTTTTGCCTCAAAATATCAAATTGATTGATACGATGCGGTAGTCGAAAAATAATAATTAATCAAAAATCACTACTATTATTTTTATTTCAATTACCGACGTATTTTCATAACGATAGTTTACTTTCAAAAATACATAAATTAGTTATACATTTATTAAGTAGCCACAACTTTTTGGTATCAATCAATATATGTAATAACACGCCTTCTATGTGTAACGCACAAAGGCGCTAATGGGATACTAAAATTAAAGTGATAAAACTTGATAATATATAACAAAACGTAAAAATAAAGTGGCGCGAAACTTTCAAATTTTAAACTACCGTTTTTTTTGTTATGAAACTCTTGTTGCCGTTTATTATATTTTCAGATAATCCAAAAGATTATTGGTAATTAAAATTATTTTGTAATCTGAACGGGCGCATATTTTTGAGAACGCTCACATGTCCCAGTGCACTACTGAATATATATTTTTAAGTAACTGAGCATAATCCGATATTTTTTCCATTTTAGCCTGATGAAGAACACAGAGACTGGAAAACGTACTTTGATACCATTGTTGTAGACGCTCATAAACCGTTATTTTTTGGTGAAGGAACTATTTTACGGCAGGTAGACACAACTACAGGTGCACTTAGAGTTGGGACACATATGGGTCCCTTACAAAAAGAACAAGTGTATTCTGGAGGTAATTTATTTACATCTTACATGAAATTCCTATATTTTTTTTATTTTATCGATGAATCTGCTGTGTTTGAATAATTTTTTTTTTTTTTTGCTTTATATTTTTGATGAATATATCGAATGGGTTTTTTTAAGGTTCTTGTGATGTATTTACAAAGTTGATCGGCGCAAAAGGAAAAGATGTATTGTATATTGGTGATCATATATTTGGAGACATTTTAAAAAGCAAAAAAATTAGAGGCTGGAGGACATTTCTGATAGTACCAGAACTTGTTCAAGAATTACATGTATGGACAGATAAGTGCCAATTATTTGCCGAATTGCAAGCATTAGATGTGATGCTTGGTGAAATGTACAAGTAAGTAAAATGTTTGACAATTTAATTTCAATAAAAACTTATATACGCGTATATTATAAACACTTATGTACTTATTTCTAACACAAAAATTATATTTATTAGAAATTTAGATAGCAGCACAAAAGAAAAGCCTGATATATCAAAACTGCGTACTTCAATAAGAGATGTCACACACAAAATGGACTTGTCGTACGGTATGATGGGCAGTTTGTTTAGATCGGGTTCTCGACAGACATTCTTTTCGTCTCAGGTAATTTATAACTGACTCGTTAAATTTTTTTAGATGTATTTTAAAATTTTGATTCATATCATGTGTTAAATCATGTTATAAATTAACTAAAAATAATTTTTAATTTGAATTCAAACAAACAGTTTCGCCTTTAATATATTTTTTCAAGGTGGTTCGTTATGCCGATTTGTACGCAGCCACGTTTCTCAACTTAATCTACTATCCGTTTTCATATATGTTCCGTGCACCGGCGATGTTAATGCCACACGAAAGTACAGTAGCGCACGAACAACGTTTTGTAATGGACGCGCCGACGATTTCTCGTTCTCGAACGTTATCGACGCTCGAAGAGCCCGACGAAACAGAAGTATCGATCGGAAAAGAGAAAAAGCAGTCTAAATTCGAACGTACTTCGAGTTTGATACCGCATACTCGTCCTATTACACCTCGTTGTGTGACACATAATCACGATGAAGATTATTCAGACGAGGATAGTGATGGTAAAACTAGTAATGGTGCTGACAGTGATTCTGTTTCAAAAATTAATAATGATTCAGATTCTATACTCGTTAAATAAACAATTCGTAAATATTTGCCTTTTTTATAATATTTTTTTAAAGATAAAGTTTTCTTTTCAAATTATATTTTTACATTGAGAAAAGGTGTTGCTTTTTATAGAAATCCCACACAAGATTTGTTATTTACACAAATATTTAAAGTTGAATGCAAAACGTAACATTTTACATAATTCAATTTAATTTTATTTAAAAAATGAATACAATGTCCTTAGTCTTCAGGTAATATTTTCTGTGATTTTATTCAATTATATTATCTTTCATATAATAAATATAGGTTTCTGAATCATTAATGAAAAAAATTTAACGATACTATTTCTCTGAAATTGTACTACATGTATAAATTGTTGTTCAAAATTAAGTAGTTAAAAAGTGTGTTTTATCAGAACAGACTTATTAAAATATGGATAAAATGGTTAGAACCCCATTGATATAAATTATTTTCTTCCGAAAAAGGTTTCTTTAAATTGAATGTTATTTACATTAACAATACTAAACAGTTAAACATATACAAGGAATAGTTAAACTTTGTTAATATTTTTTCAACTGGCTTAATTGTATTATTATATTTTTCAGCACAGCACAATAAACTTCTTATATACAATTTTTTATAGAAGAATTTACTATTTTTTTTTTCTAAATAATATCAATTGTACAAGTTATACATAGAATTGTATCAATAAAAAATTTTTTAGTTTCATTAAATTTTTAAATTTAATTTCTCAAAATTATATTAAGAAATATAAATTTAAATCTGAATTTTTTTAAAAAAATTAATTTTATTTATCATTACAATTTTGTATATGTCAAATTTATAGAAGACATTACATTTAATTCGATCAAAAATGCCCTTTTTCTCACTTAATAAAATATTGTCTTAAATATTTTTAACTTAAATAATTTATAAAATTTAATATGAGAAAGTATTAAATTTCGTATTTTTTTATTTTTTTTTGTATTAATGTTGATTCCTTATAGATATTTTATTAATATATATAATGTGTTAATAAATGAAATTTTTATAGTAAACTATTCAAATCAAATAATAACACATGATCAAAACTTCATTATATTTAATACATTATTGATCAAGAAATAAAATGAAAAGGTGATTTAATGTGTGATCAATTTTTACTAACGCCAAAATAAATTATATATATATATATATATATATATATATATATATATATATATATATATATATATATATATATATATATATAGAAACAGAACTTTTCATGTTTGTGAAAAGTACATTAGAAAGAAAAATATACCTAATAAAAATATAAATGTCGAAGAGAAGAAGTGAAGTACACTGCTCATTTTTGTCAAACATAAAATTTTAAAGTAAAATTATATTTTAATTATGATTTTAAAGTAAAGTTAATTCAAATCTTTAAATTGTTTAGTTATGCATCTAAAATTGCAATATAAATGAAGCATTTAAACTACAGTAATTATATGTATCTTACTCGTATGAAATATATGTAACATCTTTATTTGTCAGTTCTTATATTTAAAAAAAATAAATTATTAATTAATTCTAAATTTATGTAAACAAATACATTTTTGTAGTCTATTATCACATCCACTATAAAAATGTCAAATGTTAGACTAAAATTCATTAAATAGTAATATATTTCCACAATAATAATCATAAAGAACCTGTCAACTTCATTATTTTAATTGTCTCCATTTGGATGCTTCTAAGTAGTTCTTAAAAAATTAATACAATTTTCAACTCTCTATTATCTCAACAAATTGGTAGATCTGTTTATGAATACCAGATTTGCAGGTGTAATGTTTTCAAAAACTTCTAATAAGTCTGCCTTTTTATTCACAAGGCTTCTGTAACCGCTTTTCTTTTATTGTGAAGCATGCCGTAAAGCACAGTATTAATAATTAGTAAACAAGTATTTTTTATTAAAAATACATTCAAAATCTTTAATTAGTTCAACTGAAGAAAGGCCAATCAAAAAGTAATAAAGCACAGATTTTAGATATAATAAAAATAAATAATTTGATGTATCATTGATTTTATCTTATTTAAAATACAATAACTGCTCAAGTCGATTGTTTGTTATAAAGCTTTTCTAGTCGAATTCCAGCAACATGTTCAAAGTTTACTGAACAATAATTATGTTACATAGAAAAACGAAAATAAAATCTTGTGAATATTCACAAGACATTAATGCTCAATGTAGAGGTCAGATGATGCAATACGCTTGCAGGAATCATCTAACATTAGATAGGTAGGTAGAAATCAGCTTAATAAATTATGGTCAATAGATGAAAACAAGCCTTAGTGAATTGTAAATCAGAATAACTGATGAAATTATATACACATTTTTAAACATTTATTATTTAGAAGTACATTTGTACAAAAGTAATGTAGTTTGTAGGTTTGTCGAATGCAAATAAAATAGACATTAATACGAAGTTGTTTTATTTTTTCAAACCCAACCCGACCTGTATACCTCAGAAAAAATTAAAGGGATCAACATTTTTAGGTTTTTATAAAAAGAACATACAGAACCTCATAAAAGAAGTTCTTCTAAATACTCTTCAAACTCTTCATCACGTGATTTTTCTTCTTCCTCCTGTTTTTTATTTTGCCATAACGAGTCATCTGCTACATTTTCAATCACATTTTCTGTTTCAACCTTTTCAACATTATCCACTGATGTTGAATCAGTTTGTTCTTTTTCTTCAAAATGTGAAATAGAAGGTACAGTTTTAGTATTTCTCGATTTTAGACGTTTAATTTCTCGCTTGTGTGAACGATAATTTAATTTTGATGAACATTTGGGACACAGACCTAAAGAATAAATTTTATAGTCGTAGGTTTAGGAAATCATATTTTAGATATACCTACGTAATTTCACAAGGGCATTTTTCTTCTCCCCTTGTTCAATGTACGCAAAATTTACTTCCCATGAACGTAATGTATCCTTTTCATCACATTTTTTATTTCCACAACTAAACTGTCCTTTTCCAGTCACTACTTCTTTTTCGGTTCGCCATCGTAAAGCAACCTCAATTAAATATAAAGTAATTCATAAATTACATTCATTACGGTCGGGTTTCAAAAACATAACCTCAACGTACCATATTTTCCTTATACCGAGACAAATCACATATTGTGTATTCCTTAAATAACTTATCATAATATTTTTTTGCCAACCGTTCTTCCCAGGTACTTGGTGCTTCGTCATCCCATAAAAACCTATGGTTTTCGCGTATAACATCATTATCACTTTTACAAGAAACTGACTTACTGCTTAATAATTTTGTAGCACCAGGTCGAGTTAATATATAGTCATTTATGAGTCTCTTATGTAATTCATAAGGATTTAAGGTCCTAAACTGAGCTTTTATCGACATATTCAAATAACATTAGCCATTATTTACAAATATCAATCATAGACAAACATATGTTGCTCTAATAAAGATATCACAAACATAGAAATCTTTCATGCCAACAAAATAAAGGAAAAAACACTTTAAAAACTTTGTATCGGCAAAGAAAAGAAGCAAAGACCTTTCAAATGAACAGAGATACAGTAATTTGCTGTTGATAGCAGAAAAAGGTTTGGATGAATAATTTAAGCAATGGTTCTTCGAAAAATTCGTTCCAGTAAACGTGAGTATCTGCATTCAAAGAGTATACCATAAAGAGCTGTTACTATTGGACAACGCCCCTTCACATCCCAGACCAGACATCCTTAAGACTGAAGATAATCAAATTTAGATGACTTATTTGCCACCTAATGGTACTTCCCATATCCAGCCTATAGATCCAGGGAGTGTTAGTCTTTCAAGCGGGGGTATAGAAAGTTTTTTTGCTGGCTATCTTAGAAGACACAGACTTAAAAACATTTTATAAAAAATGGACAATTAAGGATGCAATTTATTCTGCAAAAAACGCATATGAAGGAACTGGACTGTTAAAATTATTGAATTTTTAGTTTTACATTTAGATGTTTAACTACAAATTAATTAATCATAACTATTACAGTGATTACATTGTTACTAACTACTAGTATTAACTACAGACTACACATCAACAAAATATACACAATATCTATCTTGTTTTTAAATCACAGCTAACTATAAACTAACATTTCTTTTTATTTTACTTTGACAAAAATACCTAATCCTGATTTGACAATACTTATAAACATAATAAGAAGAGATGAACTCTTGAGAGCAGTAAAACATTTAAAATATTGTGATCTGATGTTAGGATTCACAGGTATTTTCGTGAAGAGCACAACTCATAATGATCATGAGAACAGTTTACTCATATATAAATTTATTGAAAATGTAATTATATAACTATTTTATAATTGAAAACGAAAATAATTTGTAATTTATAAGTAACTGGTTTCCTAATAACGCAGTATAACTTGAAAATACGTTCCAAATTATATACACATCAAAAAATGATTTGGTAATAAATGTTTTATACTCTAATAAACATAGCTTCTTTGGCATACTTTATAAACATAATTAAGTTAAAATAAATAGAGAAAAGTTTATTTTATTGTCTACAGTTGAATAAACTCTAATTATTATTTAACTCGTAGTAAAATTAGAATATATATCAATGAAAGTATGTCCCTAAATGATTTTAACAGTGATATTTTGTATAGATCCTATATGACATAAAATATTGAAAATTATATATATATATATATATATATATATATTATATTGGTGCAAAAATAATTCCGGTTTTTGTGTATCGAGTACCCAAAACGACAGGGGGGTTAATAAAGTTATTAATAATTTAAAGTTTGATAAATATTATTTAAGATGTGAACTTGTTCCAATAATTGAAAATAATCAAAAAATATATACAATTATTTATAAATACTGGTTAAATATAATTACAGAAAGCCTAATAGAAAAAGTCAATAATACATATTTTCGTTTCTATGATTCAATGTTGATATTTTTCTAGAATGAAATAAAATTCAGGATAGAGAATTTTTATAAAAAAAAGTAAACCGCTGATTAAATTGTAAATTGAAAGTTTCGCTTGTGATATATTTTTGAAAAGAATATTTGCATATTTCAAGTCCACTTGTATTATTAATGTTGTCGAGTCTTCTAAAATAACCTAATAAAACAACTTGTATTATTTATTTCACGAAACTGTTTTATCATTCATTATGCGTTGCTTGAATATGTTGAGCACGTCTACTCCAAATTTTCCAGTACACGGAAAGAAAGGAAACAACAATTTGAAATCGAATATTCAACAAACGAATTTCATTTTGTTCGTTACTGCGAAATTCCACTTTCATATATGATATGTAAAAATAGAAAAAAAATACGTTTTGTTCTTATACTCGAAACAAGAATAACGTTACAGATGCATACGTTTAAACGATAACATTTGTTTTGTATGCATTCATTGCAATGAAATGCGTGAACAATTCATGATATAAACATACAGTTTACGTGAAGTGAATAATTATCAGTGGTGAAACTAAAATTCACTGATTCGATCTCAGTAAAATCAATTAGTCTGTAGTGCATTTCCTGTTTGTACTTTTTCCACCGAATGTCAAGGTTACAAAAAAAATGTATAATACTAATTATTTTACCTCTCTTTTTCAAGTTTTTCCACTGGAGTCTAAGCTATGCACTTAAATATTGTAACGAATTTATTAATAACAAATAAAGACTTTTTAACAATGAAATATGTACTTACAAGAATTATTTACCGCATTTGTATATGAAAACAAAAGAAGGTATAGAAACGTATGCTACTGAATTACTAACTAAAACAAAAAGCAGTGCCAAGAAAGTAGTTGCAATTAAAATTAGCGTTTATGATATTTGTTTCACTTTGTATCTGAATGTTTATATACTTATATATATATATACTTATATATATATATATATATATATATATATATATATATATATATGAACATTTTACACATCTAATTTGAAGAAAAACTAATTCATCCCTAAATACAATATCTATAATTACTGCAATAAAAAAATAAAATATTTAGTTATTGCATAATATATAGTTTATTAATGAACATACACACACACACATATATATATATATATATATATATATATATATATATATATATATATATATATATATATAATTCATATGAACACTGGAAAGTGTAAACTGACAAATTTAAGTAAGAGAGGTTTTGATTCATTCAAAATAAGATAATTTGATAGAAGCTTTTAACCAGTACGACAATACTTTTCAAACTTTTTAATAATATGAAATGCTAAGCAGATTCTGCAAACCTTCACCCCTTTCTCCAAGACATGAATTTATAATAATTCTTCATTAATTGGCCTTTTACTTCACTTAAACTGCTTGACGAAATGTTATTGTTTTCAGTGAAGCAGTTTGTTTTTATTACATTAAAAAATAGCATTTCAAATTTTCACTGAATTTCTAAAAAATTATTTGTGTAACAATTTTCATCATTACATTCAAAATAGCAAATTGAGAATAATATCGGCCAATTGTATTTTTAATAGGAAAATGAAAACGTTATATGTAACAAATATTTAAACGGTTCTAACGTTGAAAATAAATTAAATACATTTTAAATTTATATATATATATATATATATATATATATATATATATATATATATATATATATATATATATATATCTCGATTAAAAAACTAGATTAATGAGTTGAATATATTTTAAACGCAATGCTTGTTTTTATATTTAGATAGAAATTAGTAAAAGTCGACAAAAAAGATGTCAACAAAATTGAAACAAAAAAATACGATTTAAAAGAAAAAATCAAGTACGTTAATGGAATACAAAAAAACAGATGCGGCAATTGTTACAAAAGGAATATAACTTTCTAACAATGGAACAGAGTAATAAATCAAGTAATTGTTTATTGACAAATAATTGTTTCGATCTTGATTAAATCAAGACTGAAACTGTCTGTCATTGATTAACATATTTCATTATTTTACCACACAAGAGAGTCACTTGAATCGCACGTATGTATTTATCGAACATATTTGCACGCGTGCAGAAAGAAAAAAAAATGTCATCCGAAATTAATATGCAATGGCGCGCATTCGTATGCTAAGTAAGGAGACAGTAATAGGTCCTGGTCTACTGCTCCACATAATTGCCTCGAGGTGGGGCTACAATGTCAAGGGCTTCTCCTGTTAAGCCCGAAACAATATCAGTAAGAATCGCGCAATTGACAAAACGACAAGTGAGTCGGTAATCGATCGCGAATGACAACCGCCTTCCTGAACAATTATGATCTCGAGCGATCATTTGAAAATGTTAAAGATTGTTGTGTTTGTGACGTTGTGTTTTCGGATTAATGGGATACTGTGTGCGGAAAATGCAGACAAGGATGAGAAACTCGCGCCGAGATCACCGAGCGACACTTACTTGGATGCATATTCGAATTTTCATTCCGATAATCAAATAACAGTAAGCCAAGAGCCGATTTTTCCGGTGTATTCGAGACCGCAGCATCCTGATTATGCCGAACAGCAACAGCCAAGTAAATATTAGCAGATAATTAATATCAATGCAACATTTTTATATAAACAAATACTAATATAAATACAGTTGTAGTCATTTGTATATATCCCGAAAAAAAACAAATGTTCCCTTTTTCTCAATTAGGCAATTGATTTAAAAAATAAATAAATTATAAACTTAATACCCTGTAGGTTATAATATTAATTATATTGCTTATTCTATATTTTCAATAATAACAAAAATATGAATATGTACTAAAAAAACGATATAACCATTATATGTTCCTTCAATGATGTTTAATGTTTGTCACTCTTAATGTTTCTACTGTGTTCGGGTTGATATTACTCTAAACTTGATAAAATAGGCTTTTTTTTATTAACAATAAACAACTATATTATATAAAGATGATATTAATGATATTATTCATAAAAACGATTTTCTAACTTCACTAATTGGTGCAACTGATTTATTTTTATAATCATAAAAATGTTTTTTAATAATACAATACTTAAAAAATTATAAAATTAAAATCAACTAAAATGTTTAAATTGCTTATATAGATTTGAAACACAAGGCGAATCTAACATTGACTGAAATAATTGTATTTTCTTGTAATTCTTTCATAATTACATCGATAACATTTAAATAACTACAAAAGATTAATTACTGTAAACTTAAATTACCAATACATAATCTGACAAAATTTAAGACCATTGATTGAAAACTTAAGAGTAAAAAAATGAACAAAATAAAAACAGGACACTTTTTAAAATTTGCTAGTGTTTTTGAAGCAAAAGAATGTGAATTTTAATTAATAAAATAAAAAGTTTCATGAAGTATATAACGGCTATTGAAGAATACCAATATTTGAAATAGTATAATGATTGACTGACTATTCAGTTAAAATTATTTTTACATGTAAAAATAAAACAATCCGTGTTTATATTTACTTGTAAACAAAAAAATTAGTAATCTTATAAAATAAAAAAAATATTTATTGAAATTAATATATTTTTAATTATTGTTATTTTGACTATTAAGTTAATGGGTAACTTAATTATCATCTCCGACAGAATGTTTATACATTTATTTATACATTTTGAAAAAAATATTATTTACTAGTTATTTTAATGTCGGGCAATAAATGCAGTTTTAAATATTCTAATTATACAAAAGACAAATATCAATATAACAACAGTTATTCTATTGTTTTAGATATTTTCAGTAAACAAAACAGTACACTGACTGAGTATTAAATGTCAAAAAAACGGAAGTATTTTGGTTAAAACATAATATTCTGTTCAAAAATACGAATAAACTTAAATAGCTAATATATTTACAATAGTGTTCTGTCACACGATCTTTAAATGATGTACAATTATTTTAATAACAGCACGATTAACCTAGATTTAAGGACAAAAAATGTATATTTAATTCAAAAATAGTATTAGTAACTCAGAATTTCGCAATTAAAATTTTATATCTGAAATTTGTCAATTAAAATGAAGAAAAACATAATATATTTAATTTATAAAAGAATGCAATATAAATGGAAACAGATCTGTATTCAATTGATAAGAGATTTATAAATATACAATAGATCTAATTAATACAATATAAAATAACTTATTTCAATTAGTAACACATATTAAAAAAAGTAAATAATATGATTTATTAATACCTTTTTTATTATTATTGTTTTTCGAATCATTTTAATACATTCTTTTTTTTTTTGAACATTATATTACCGAGAGTATTTTTTTTGAAACCCATATTGTTTGGACGACAAAAGATATCAAATAGAATATAACAGATATAAGTTTTACCTGTATATATACATACATACATACATACATACATGTATATATATATATATATGTCATAGAAAATAATTATCAAAAAATAGAATAGTAATTAGGAAAAAACTAAAGTTGAAAAACGTATTTGCTTGCAAAGTATTAGATGTATATTTTTTATTAATTAGATTATTATATTTCTCTGTGTGTTATAAAATAATAAGAGAACTTAAATATCGGTAAATAAAAATATTTAATTAAAAGAAATACAATTTGTAACGATAAAGAATCCAATGAAAAGACGCCTATATTATAACAACAGTGCATGTATCTACTAGGGAGGCTTCGCCCTATGCTCGCTGCCACTTGTCAATTATAAGCATGTGCATGCAATCGAATGAAATACACATATTTTTTTAAACTCATTTATGTCTGTATGATCATTCTCGCAGATATATTGCAACGTAGGAGTTATATATATATATATATATTAGTATGTTTATACAGCCATTATCGCAGATAAATTGCAACGTAATTGTTTTATACAATGACTAGGAGGCTTCGCCCCTTGCTCACTGCCCTCGCCTACTTGTCAATTACAAGCATATACATGTAACTGAATGAAACAATAGACATATTTGGGTATCATAGAAGCCACATCCCAAACAAATAAATGGACTTCATAGAATTATATATATACACATATACAATATATATTTAGTATGTCTGTATTGGTCTGTATAAAGATTTTTGCAGATAGATTATTAAACATACTGAGTACCATAGAAACCACGACGTCATAAATAAATAAGTCGACGTCATCGAAAATTTTTTGTGGATAATTTTGTTTTTATATACATGGAGAGAGATAAACATATTGTTCCATATATGAGATAAACATATTTGGGTACCACAGAAACCTTGTCTCAAATAAATAAGTCATCATGGTATTTTTATTTTTAGTGGATAATTTTGATTTTATATACAGAGAAACTACAACTATCCGGAAAACCGATTATCCAGCCGCATAATTATAACGTATATATATACACGTTATACTACACCACACATTTTTTTTTATTTTAACAAACAATCTTATTATGAGTGAATGAAATTGAGATAAGCTAATGAATATTTTTTTGTTATCTAAATTGATTTTGTTTGTTTGATATGTACATACTATGTATAATTACACTCAATACATATCTTCATTACATAATTCAAATAACTATCTGCGCACCTTTATTATTTCAAAAATCCACACAATCTGCTTATCCGGAAATTATGCTGATCGGCATAACCGTGACAGAGGTTGTACCGGATAACTGGAGTTTTGCTGGATATAGAGAAATAAATAAAAAAATCCATTTTAATTGCCACGCCAGTAGGGTACTCGCTTCGTGGGTACTCTAAAGTTAGATTGGTTGAATGTGATAAGGAAATCTGACGTAGATCATGAAAAATACTACATATCTTAGATAATATTGCTTATCCGCAAGACCTTTAGGATATTTTCGAAATTTGAGTCACGAGTTTGTGGTCGGCACTCGTACTGGGATGAAAGAACAAGAGGAACTCAATTATAAAACATATTTTAATCGATTATCCCGTTTTAGCATCACCGGAACATCATTACGTTCCTGGACCATATCCACAAAAACCGACATCACAATATGAACCATCAGCAGCTTCTTCAAGTTATGGCGCACCGTTAGAATCAAATTACGGTTCACCATCAGCACCAAATTACGGTTCACCATCACCACCAAATTACGGTGTACCGATGGGACCAAATTACGGTGCACCATCAGGCACTAGTGGTTATGGAACACCGCCAGAATCAAATTACGGACCACCCTCGGGACCATCGTATGGTCCTCCCCCGATGCGACCACCGCACAAACCACATCCGCCACCACCAGTTTACGGACCACCGAACTCATTGTATGGACAACCACCTCCTCGTCATCATTATGGGCCACCGCCACATTATCAAGGTCCGCCACTCCATCACGGGCATTCACACCGTGAAATGTATGGCCCTCCACATCATTTAGACTATGATCCTCCACCAAGCTACGGAATGCCATACGGCATGCTAAGCTTTTTCGATAAATTGAAATTCAAATTAGACGTGTACACTATTTTCAAAATCATATTGAAATTAATCATCTTCAAGAAGATTATTAAATTTATTGCGATTCTGTGCTTACTGCTGTTTATACCACATTTGAAGAAGAAAAAAGGACATAACAATAGCAATGAAGATGATGATGTGAGACGTAATTTAAACGTTACTCCTGGTAAGAAATTAATATACGCTCAATTAAGTCAACATGTATGCAGATAGTTATATTCATGTTATCATAAAGTTATTTGCATTTAAATGTATTTTAAATTACAAACATTTAAAAGAAGTACTTAACAAACGAGAGTGTGAAAAAATAGTTATTTTTTATCAAAACGCTGATGTATTTTTTTAAAAAAAATCTAAAATACCCTATAATCAAATTTTGAAACAGAATCTAGTACTAAATAAAAAGGGGAAAACATGTATTAAATTTAATCTGTGGACACGATTTTGTTATATGACATACATTAATATTTATTGGTTTTCTTTCAGCTGAAGAACGGATAGATATGATTTCCAAACTTGTAACTGAAGCTATCAATTACTACTCTGAACAAAATTCTTCACGAACTGCAAGATCTCAAAATTGCACTAGTATATTTTGTCGAGTGCAAAGGGCGTTCAAAAACGTTGACAAAATGTATCCAGTTAAAAAGTGAGTGGAATACATATGTACAAATTATAAAACGGTATTATTATTTAGGTTTCAATTATTTATATATACATATATATATATATATATATATATATATATATATATATATATATATAAATTTGTCTTATTACTATTACTACATATTCTCTTGTTATGATTATTTAACCAGGTACATATAAGTAATATACTCCAAAAAATTCAATTATGTAATTTTTAATTTAACCGTTATTTTTCAGATTACTTTCAATGTATTCTTCAGAAAAAATAAAGAAATAATTATAATGATTACCGAAGAGTGAATATATATATATATATATATATATATATATATATATATATATATATAAATTGTTATTAATTTATTAACTAATTTATTGTTTTATTTATTTTATATATTTTAACTAATAAATCTTTTAATTTATAATTCGTCTTATTCATATTGTGGTCACATATCATTCACACACACACACACATATATTTATATGTGTATATATATATGTATATATATATACATACATATATATATATATATATATATATATATATATATATATATATGTATATATATACACATACATATATATATATATATATATATATATATATATATATATTTATACATATATATATATATATATATGTATATATATATACATACATATATATATATATATATATATATACATACATTAAAAAATGATTGATAGAAGTTTATCCATGCTCATTTCGTTTTAATACTTTGGAGAAAATTAAGTAATTAAGGTTTTCATAGAATTACATAGTATAATATAAACTCTGATTTGACTAAAACAACTGTGTAACTGCACTTTACTAATTACATAAAAGATTTGGCCCTGTGTTATTATGACAATATAATTACTGCTATGTTAGTAGACATATTTATACGTCATGAATCCAGCTAGTATAAATCTTATTTAAATTGAACACACTAAATAATTAGTAATCTAGTCGTTCTATTGCATTGTTCTAATTATATAAATATATATATATATATATATATATATATATATATATATATATATATATATATATATATATATTAAAAATATATATAAAAATTTACTCACCACACTATTTCTTGATTCACTTAAAACACTATCACTACACTGTCCACGTTTAATACACATGTTTGAAACATGTTTGCAAAGAATAATATGTTATGTAATTCTGTGACTATAGATATATGTTGTATATCATTTGACCAATGAAATAAAAGTACATTTAAATTCAATATAAATTTTAACAGAACCAATAAAACAAGTTTTTGTATAATGCTTTTACAATCAAAAACTATTGAAAGCGATCAAATAAAAAATTACATGCTATTTAAAATGACTACATAATGTTCGTTTATGTATGTATGTGTATATGTATGGATGTATGTATGTATTTATGTAGGTAGATAGGTAGGTAGGTATTTATATATAAATGTGGTTAAGAAAGAATTTTCATATTTTCTAATAAATTTTAAAGTCAAAACCAAATATACCTTTGATTTCACTGATTCGTTTGCGCGGCTTCTTATCATACGATTGATAAATGTCAATTCGAGAACTTGTTCAAAAGTAAAATGTTTTAGATGTAAAAATAATACACAATCCTTTTCTAATATCATTTTAGTACTGTATGGATATTTTTCATATTCTATGTACTGAAAAAATTTAAATTAATGTTATTGGAGGATTAAAATATTTATTATGGTGGCGACCATAGATAAATACTGGTGGCGACATTGTTCTATGCGCGCGATTTTAAATTAATATTGGGACTGTCAAATATGGACATAATTAACACTTTGGAAGATTTGAATAATTTTTTCTCTAAACAAGATAACTCGGAAAACATTGTGTATTGTTCAGATGTTTCAGAAATATGTAAAGAGGAGCCATGTATTTTAGGAGTTGATGAAGCTGGTCGAGGACCAGTTTTAGGTAATGTATATACATATGCATATATGTATGTATGTGTATATACATACACACACACACACACACACATATATATATATATATATATGAATGATTCTTTTTAGGTCCTATGGTATATGGTATTGCATTCTGTCCATTAGCAAAAAGTTCTTTTTTATCGGACTTGGGATGTGCAGATTCAAAGTCATTAACAGAAGAAAAACGTGAAGAAATATTTTCGAATTATTCGAAATATTCTGAACATTTTGGATGGGCAGTCGATGTAATATCACCAAATTTCATATGTAATAATATGCTAAGTAGGTGTAAAAACTCTTTAAATAAAATATCCATGAATTCTGCAATTAAACTTATTAAGAGAGCTATTAATGCTGGTGTAAATGTAGCAGAAGTTTATGTAGATACCGTAGGCCCTCCAGAAAAGTATCAAATTTATTTGGAAAAAGTTTTTCCTGGTATAAAAATAACTGTTGCCAAAAAGGCTGATTCAACATTTCCTATAGTATCTGCAGCAAGTATATGTGCTAAAGTATCAAGAGATCATGCATTGCATTTGTGGAAATTTAAAGAGGGATTGCAGATTACTTGCAAAGATTTTGGAAGTGGTTATCCTAACGATCCAGGGACAAAAAAGTTTTTACAGAACCATTCAGATGCAGTATTTGGGTATTCTCAGTTAGTTCGTTTTAGTTGGTCTACTTCTGCTAAAATGCTAGAAGATATGGCTTATCATGTGGACTGGTCTGATGATGAAGAAAAGAAATCTCCTAAGGTTCAATCGATCTCTAATTTTTTTTCAAAACAAAATGGAAAAGTGAAGAAAAAACATTCTTTCTTTGTTGACAGATGTTTAACAAACACAGAATTCTTATAAGTTAGTTAAATACAATTACTTGTAAGAAATGTATAAGTTTCTTTAATTAAATATATAAAGCATAATATTTTTGCTGATTTTTATTTGAATGTACTTCATTATGTAAGTTTAGGTATTTTTAAAGTTACCTTATACTAATCAATCATACACAGAAATGTATTTTAAGATATTGGCATTAAGTTAAATCTTTGAAAATGGACATACAATAAAATGAATTTAACATAAATAATTCTTTAAAACAATGTTCTGTATCGTAGTGTCGGATAGGTTTTCAACCTTAACAATTCTAATTCAGTTTGGAGAACTAATACTTCATTATGTTGCTCTTGAATTAATTTCATTAAGTATGTTCGTTGTGAATACATTTTCAATCTGTAAAAAAATCAATTTGATATAACAGACAGCATAAATATTAGAAAACAAATTGTAATCAGTATAACGACATTAAATAAACATAAAAAAAACACCTTTTTTCTGTTATCGTAGCTACTTTTGCTTCGAATACGGTATTTCGATTTAATTCACGTTCACAAACATCTACGTTTAAGTTGAGTATCTTTTCATTAAGTATTTTATTATCTTTGCGTTTTGCACGTATCTTGACATTGAGTTCTTCGACTAATTTTTGACGTTCATTAATCATTCTAACATATGAGTCACGAATATTATCGACTTCTCTGTCTAGTGTTGCTAAGCCTTTGTCAGAAGCTGTACCTTTTGCAATTTTTCGTAAATAGTCGAGCATATCCTTTGTTACATGTGCATTTTTAACAGTCATTAATTGTTCTTCAAGATCTTCAATTTCCATTCGCATATGTCTACAAATAAATATATATCACGTATCGAATTTTTATATACGGTTCTTCTGAGTAAAAATGAAATGTAATAAATTTTACTTATGTCGCCATTCAGCTGTTAGAATTCCACGTCGAAAATTCATTGCATGAAGCATTGCTTGTAATTTCTGATCCCCACCAGACAAGATAATCTGATTAATTTTTTCAACTTCAGTCCGGCTAATTAAAATTGCATCTTTGAAATCATCTATTGTGCCTGATGTTGAAATTTCCACTAAACCTTTTTTCAGTACAAACTGTATTGAAAAATTTCGTGCATTTGATATTTTTTTTGCACGTACATTATTTAATGATTCTGTAAGATGTGTCCCCTTTTCTCGCTTTGCTGCTAATCTTTTGTGGAAAAAATTAATAGTCAACTCTGCTTCTGTAAGTTCACTTAAAATGCTTTTTATCTAAAGCAAAACGAGTATTTTGTTTTAAGTCAAAATAATCAACTTATTGCATATTACAATTAATAAAAAAATATTATAGTATTAACCTTTATTTCACTTTCAATTTTTATTCGTCGTAGTTTACAAAGTAACGTATACCCTTGTTCTGATACTGCACTTGGTAAAGTGGTATGCTGATCGAGAAAATCAAGTGATCGTAAAAATTCAATGCCTTCAGCTGTTAAAAACAAAGATTTTTGACCGGATATGCAACAATGTCCAAGTTCGATAAGCGCTCCAGGAGAAGATGCTTTCGGATGTTGTTTAGGACGTTTTCTATAGTAAAAAAATACACGGCAAGCACAAATTTAACAAAAGTATATAAATTTCGAAGTTTTAAACAATTTTATCTTAGAAATAATGCATTTAATAATTAATTTTCAAATAGTTAATAAATTATGTACTTATAAACTTTATAAATCTGTTCCATCATAACATTGGACACGTCTGGAAAATCTCTACGTAAATTTTTTTCTAATGTACGATCTCGATTGACAGACGCATCATGTACAAGTCGATATTCTGCAAGAACTTCATTTAAATAAGTTATTTCATTTTGTATTTCTTCTATCACAATATCATTTTCTTCAATATCTTTCCTGCGATTTGATAAAGTTGTAAATTTTTATTACCATCGTTAAAAAAATATTAATAAGAAAAATATGATAAGTAAAATTAGAAAAAAAATTAACTTGTCTGTTTCATGAATTTCTTTCGGCTCTAAATATTATGTAACAAATACTGATAAATTTAAAAATTTACAAATGGATAAATTTAAAGATTCATAAATGCATGGAACTTGAATTATTTACTATATATGATTACATAAAATATTAATTCTCACATTAACTGAACTTCTTTCTTCATCAGTAATTTATGACAATAAGTATTCCATGATGCTCTGCAATCTCGAAAATACTCTTGATAAATTGCTGCATCTACGAGTAATTTTTTTGAGAACAGATCTGATATACGATTATTTAATTTTTCAATATCATTTCGACATGTTGTAGCCAATTTTGAATATTCTGATTCGAGTATAGCACGATATCTATCACGTTCACTTTGTAAAAATTTTACTTTTTCTTCATATTCCATTATGAGTTTTAGATCTTCTTCATTGTACTCTTCAGGTTTTTTTTCTAGCTAAATATCGGCATGACGAGGGAGAATGTAAGTAATTTATTTTACTGTGCTTTCATTAAAAAAATAATTATTTTAATAACGTTACAAATTTTTCAATATTAAATGAAAATTTAAAAATATGTATACCGTATAATATACTTTTGAAAAATATTAATATTATAAAAAACAGTTTTCATAGGCATACTATTACTTTCTTTTACTGACCCATATACTGTATACAGTATTTTAAACTAAAATGATTTAATTCAAAATTATACTAACCATACACTTAGGTTTAGGAACTTCCTTTTTCAATTCATCTTCCCAACGAATTTCAAGAACACCATCCATCATTTCGATCAGTGCCCGTTCTTTAAAATCATCAGCTAGTAAAAGCAATCGAATTCTTTCTTCTTCTGCAGCTTTAGCATCTAAAAGAGCTTGTTGACTTGGTGATATATAAGGTAATACAGAAACCTGATAAAATATAAAATATTAGACGTAATTTAAAAAAATATGGTATATTTATACTTCAATATAAATACGGATTATTACAAAATGATATAAAAATAAAAATATAAATTAATCTTCAAATGAATAATTTTCTTCATATAAAACGAAATACAGAAAATAGTTGAAAAGAATATATAATATAAATATATACCTCAGAGTCTTCGACTTTACAAATATTTTCTGGATTTTCAGTCATATGAATCTCTGGATCAATGATATTTAAATTATAGTATTTCTTTGCTTTAAGTGTGCTGAGAACCCAATTTAGTTCAGATATAATATGTCTCAGACGTACATTCCGTTCAAGTAAAATATAAACCTCTCTTTCCTTTAAACTCATCATATTCTCAAACAATTTATTAAAATTTTTACGCAACTCTAAGTCGATGCTCTAAAAACAAATTAATAATATTAAAATTTTCAATTACTATTTATATAGTATGTAACGACTGAATGGTATTTCAGATCAGAAAAAAACAGTTCACACTCTATCGATAATAGTTTAGCCTAAACGGCAAAATCTACATACCCATCGTAAATATTGCTCGTTCAATTTCTGATCGAAACCTTTCACTTCGAACTGTGAATATCGAAGAGATATTTTTGCTTTATCGATAAAACGATGAGACGTGCTACCGAAAGACATACGATATTCATCGTCCATTTTTTCAAGCATTTCATGCTGTTCCTTTTGTTCATCTTCATCAGCTTCTATTGCTTCCGCTAATGCTTTCAATCTTACTGTTTCGTCACTTAATATAATTGTTGGTGTTTGTGACAAGTATTCTTTCAAGTCCCTTAAAGAAGTACATTTAGGAAAGAATGATTTTATTATTTTTTTTAAATGAAAGTAATTGTATCATTTATAAATATTATTAAATAGAAAATTTACAAAAAAATTATTTTTATATTTACAATAAAACAAAAATAATTTATGATGAAAATATACAGCAGTGTTACAAATTATTATTATACAAACATACATTTCAGTACATGGGATCCATGGTTGGAATACATCTGAGCTCATAAAGTTTTCCAACATACGGTACATACATTTTTTTGCTAGTTTTTGCTCAAAATGTTCATTAGGAGGTAATAAAGTGTAGTTTTCAACAAAATGATTTGCAAATAAGGCCCATATCCGCCTTCCTTTCACTTTCATTTCATTCCAAAATGTTTCAATTAACCAGGAACTCACTTTGTTTTGGGCTGAAAATTAATAATCTTAGAAAAAAGGCTTCTATAAAAGTAACATATGTAAGTGGAATTTGAGTTAATGTAGGAAAACTCTGACAAAATATTAAGAAAAATGTTTGAAAATTATGAACACAGTTTGAGAGAATAAAAAATTATTAAAAGAATCAGAAATACTCGATATTATGAAATGTTCTTATATACATTAAAAATTTAGTTAAATTTACCATCGATCGTTAGTTCTAATTGCTGTTTGGTGATTCTTCGTTTCTCTTTAGCAAGATCAGTTTGTTTTGTTTTATATTCAAGATCGAGATTGAAAGCATCGATCGGAAGCTTTTCAAGAACAGGGGCTACTTCATTTTTATTCAATGCTTCCACAAGACGATTTTGTAATTCATTAAATTCTCGCTGTATACTTTGACGTTCTGCAGCACACTTTATCGATTCAGAAAGTATTTTAAGCTCTTCTTGAAGCTCGAGCCATGTTTGACGTTGACCATCTGTTTCTCAAATAATTACGAGTAAATTATAAATATCGATCGATTACGATAATTTCAAATTATTTATTAGTATAATTTTTTAAACTGTTTGTATGCGCTTATAAACTAATTTTTCAAACTTGAAAAATGTACATATCTTACAATTTTAACATATACTTTAAAGGCAGCATGCAAATTTATTAAAATAAGATACTTACGTTTTTGAATCCCTTTACTATCGGCAACATCATCTGCAATCGATCTATTTTCGAAAAGATTTGAATAATCTTCTCGTTCGGAATTCGAACTGACCGAGGGTAAAGCGAACGGAAGTTTTACACAAACGATATTATTATTACGACCGAGACATACGGTATGATCACCGTTTCTATTAATAAAAGCTTTAATCACTCCTCCGATGGTTCGATGATGTGCGCTAATGATAATTTGTTCTGTTTTTAAGTTTTCAATCGATCTTACTATAACTGTTCCGTTTGTATCAAATGACAACGACTTGCTCGCATAAAAATTTAATCCTAAATTGTGAATTTCATGAGAAGTTTCGAAAATTTGCTTTATATAAACAGTTTTTTCCTGAATAAAAATAAAATCAACTTATTTATATATTTTGAGTTATTAATTAAATAAAAATACCTTTATATTGATTTCAATCCAATGAATCTGCCTAGACAAATATGGTAATGCTAAAAGGATTTCTCCCATCGAACCAGAACAACAGCAAACTGACACATATGGAATAAGTTGAGATAATTCGTCTTTTTCATACATTTCATTGACTTTTTCATCTGCTAATAAATTTGTATATAAACAAAAAGTGGACGTTTCTTTGTTAATTGTGAGTAGTTCAATTAAAGAATTTTTAATAGTAATAGCCATATCAGAGACTGCATTGCGTATAGACAAATATGAAATTACTTGAAATTCCTTTTCTGGATCTGCCTGTGGGTATGTAATGGTGTATTTTATATTTTCATATATTGTTTTTTTTTTTTTTTTTTGTAAAATAATAACCAAATATAGTTTTTTACCTCAATAATAAAAAAATGTCCATGTAATAAATTTGCAGCTATAGCATATTTACCATTTATTGAAAAGTGAATAACATCAACTGAACTAGACATAAGACATACATCGTAAATATAATTTGGGTTAGCAGGATCGTACATACTAATAAACACAAGTACTCCGGTGATGATTCCATAAGCAATATACGGATATACAGGATTTGCTACAAGAGATAATGGCTGATGCTGTAATTGTAGACTTCCCACCTGTAAATTAAACATAATTTGACCTTCAATATAACTTTAAAAATTTATAATAATAGTTTGGATTCTAAAATTCAGTAGATCTACAAGTAAAATAGAAACTTACAATTTTTCCATCTGATATATTTCTAATATTCAATTTGTGCGATTCATTTAAAGTTAAAACATATTCATCAACAACACACATATCGGTGATATCTGTACAGTATTTGTAAACGTCATTAAATTGTAATGTGGCCGTATCAAAATGCATTAAATGTCCCTCTGAAGATAATCCGAGAAGTAAGTCACGAGCAGTACAAGACAAGATCTTTTTTAGTGTATGCGGTGGTGTAACGCACCAATGTATAGTCCATTCATGAGATGATGTGATAGGTCGTTTAAAATGCTTTCAAAAATAAAATGACATAATAAATAAAAGTAAATTATTTCTGTAATTTATTATCAAAAAACTAGTGATATCATTTCAATAATACATTATTATTTCAAAATTTAAATTCATCAACATCGATTTCACTATTTATTTGGTTTTATTTATTTATAAACATGCTATTCAATAAATGTTAAAATATTTCTATAATAAAATATTGTTAATACAAAAGGACCTACCATAACATTTCCGTCAGGCCCTGATATTACCAATCCTCCTTTAAACCACACAAAACTTGGAACAGTATTTCCAACTTCCGGGTATTTCAGAATTAATTCAATACTTTTGGACTCAAGATTTACCTAATACCATATTAATTAAAATTATACTGATTTAAAATATCATATATATATATATATATATATATATATATATATATATTCACAGTAGATTCATGAAATGATGACTCAATTGTTGCATAGTGCTGGTCAGTATTTCAAGAGCTCCACTATTTGAAAGATTAACCTTCAAACTTATAATTATCAAAGAAGATGAAGATTTAACAATTTCACACTTTATCTAATGTTTGAAAATCCTTCACTTATTTTGAATACGTAATGTTTTCACCATGTCTTACAATTTGAAAATGAATATAAACTGAATTTCACATGTGGAAATTACTTGAATATTATACAAGAGGATGTATTATTTGAAAAATCCTGAAAAACTGTGAAACAAAATTGTAATAGAGTTTTACAGGGTCACTATTTTGAGGTAAACATTCATTTTAGGTCACTATTTAGAGTAGTGATTTTTTAATTCAGTGTCAATATTTCGAGTTGCTCACTATATCTAAAGGTCATTATTTCATAAATCTACTGGGTGTATATATATATATATATATGTAAATAAATGTACATAAATAAAACTCACACATTAGAATATGAGTAAAATTCAATATTTTAAAGTAGACTTACTGTATATACATTGCATGAGGAATCTAGACAATATAATACACTGTCTAATGACCATTTCATATCAATTGGTAATGCTTGTTCATTGGGTACTTTTATTTGATGAGACGTAAATGTACATTTCTGAGCACAAAAATTTACTTCCCATAATGTAAATGTACTTGAAGATGTACTCCACTGGGAGAGCATAATGGGTATACTTGAACTACAACTGATATAAAAATATTTCTTAATTTGGTTTATTTAAAAGTAACTTTAAGAGCTTGAAATTATGTCAAAAAATAAATTATCTTACGATAATGTTTGTATATCAAAAAAGAATTCAGAGTTTTTTTCGCCTAATTTATCTCCTGATCTCCAATTCCAAATAATAATCTTATAACATGGTGGCCCTGATAAAGCTATCAAATGGTCTGTATCTGAAAATACTAATTGTATGTAACTTTTAACACCATCCACTGCAAAAAATTAAATCATATATTACTCATAAATGTTATAATATTTGAATTTCAAGAATATAATTAAATTTATTATAAAAATCGTTTAATAAAATATATGTACATTAAAAAATATAACTATTATTCAGGTAGAATAATCTGAAAACTATTGTCATCACAAGCATGTAATTTGCTTTCAATAAACTGTTTTTCAAATTTCATTTCAAACGGTTCAATATAATTCATATAGTTTTTACCTGAGAGGGTTGCGATTTTTTCAAAACTCGGATACGTGAAAATTAGAATGTTCGGGTCGTAGCAACATTCAGCAAAACAAAAGAGCGGAATGTTACGATGACCATTGGAGCATACTATTCCATCACCTATATTTTTATCACTCGTCGTGTATATTAATTCCGAATTCGAAACAACATCATAGAATATCAGGTGACATCCGATGCAGCAGAAAATTGCATCTCTTCCCACAAAATTAAAAATCGGCAACTTTCCATATTGTATCCATCTAAACGAAATATAAAGATTCAAAAAGGTCTTTATTTAAATACAATGTTTGGTATTAGAAATATGTTCAATATTTTTGATTAGACTTAAAGAATGAAGTGTTTAGTTAACAATAAAAATATATGTAAACAAATTATACTTCCACTTACTTTGTGGTAATTTTATCTGAATCGCAAGCATCTGTATTAATATTATCTGGCATTTTCGTTTGGCATTTGTTAGTGAAATCGCAGAACTTTTAATAAAGATATAATTTATTGTTTCCATGGTTACGGTTCAAATTGTATTTACATGACTTGTTGCTTTCAGTTATTGATTAAACTTTTACTAAATTATAAACTAAAAAAATACGAATCATTTTCCCCAGAAATGAGTAAATCTCAAACAAGATAAAAATATAATTTCATTAGTATCAACAAACTGTGGCAAAATTAAAAATAAATTTTGTATAATTGAATCATAACCTGTAAAAAAATTAATGTGACGTTTATAAACACGTGTAAAACTGTTTATCAACAAATGCGATAACACACATATACAGTTGGCGATAAGAAATAACAACGCACACTACAAACAAAATAGAATTTTAAATATGTCATTATATGCATTTTTTTCAATGTATTCGGGACAAAAAAATGGTTATTATTTTATGAAGTCGGTTTTTATGTAATAATTGATTCAATTTACATTTACTCTCATATGTGTTATTAAGAAGCTTTCTCGGTATATATACAAGCTCGCGAAGGAGTGCTTTCGGGGGGTCTGATGCTTCTCGGGGAATAACTTGCAAGAATCGTGACTTTCACAATTTATTCAGACACAATTTCTAATATATATGATTTCTCTACCGTAGAAGTGGCCGCGACCCCTTTTTTATATTATTACATCAAATATATTGTTAGTAAATAAATATATGATTGAAATTATGATACATTCGGGTAGACGATTACATTTATATTTTTCAGAACATAATTCTTAACCATTTTGCTTGAAGGTCATGCACATTAAAACCATTTGCAGAAAATAAAGATTCAAGAGTAACTTCAAGATTTTAATGAAATAAGTATCATGAAATATTACTTAAAAATATGAGAAAAGAAAAAAAATGTATGCGGTGAAATTCATTTCTATAGGGTTTATGACACATGTTTGTTGAGAATGTAATATCTATTAGATAAAAATGAAATATATACTGATTAATTTACTTTATACACATTTTAGAAAATATTTCCGTTTAGTTATATATATATATATGTAAACAAAATTTAAAATAGATATAAATACACAAATCACTAATAGTAATATGTTATTTACTTAATTTGTGACACAACTGCGTAAATTTTCAATACTTTCGACCGCAATGATGATTTGATTTTTTTTTTAATAAAAATACGTACTAGATAATACGTTCTGCGATAAGAAAAAAACGAATTACGTGGAAGGTAATTTGCTATCAGAGAATTATAAACAGATAACTATCAAGATTTTGGTGGTTTTCTTGGGAAGATTAACGTGTGGACGATAATTTGTGAAATAGGTAATTTATGATAGCTACGTGCAGATAGTTACGTCCATACAAATACATAGTTTTTTAGATAGATATCGAGAAGGGATATTTCTTTCAAAAACAGAATACATGGAAATATTAGAATGTATGGAAATATAATGAATTGAAATGTTTCTTATTCAGTCGTATTTTATTTCAATATTTTACGAATTAAGTAGGTTTATCAAGTCTAGGAATTGATCTGAAAAATTATTGTTTCTTCTCAAAAAGTATATACCAACGGTGGGCAAACTGCGGCTTCCAAAGTTAATCTGTGCGGCTCCCGAGACAATGTTGGGTTTCATTGCCATTTTTCCTAAACTTTTATATTAACCCTTAACAGTCGATTGGCCCCGCTACGGGGACATCATAGAAAACGAAAGGCCTCAGTACGGGGACATGTAAAGAATTTAGTTTTCATCTCATTTACTTATCATCGCTGTAGTTTTTTTCTTTATCAAATATTACAACTTATTACATTAGACAGTTAGCTGATCATGCACTGACAAGAAATATTTACAGTTACACAACGTTTTAAGACATGAATATTAATGGCATTCGAACAACAGTTTCGTCGCAATGATATTCGGTGTAGTCTTGTTATTTAGAAGGTTACAACGTGTAAATATTACATGTATCCGATATGTATGTTCCAACAGACATCCAGATACTGTTCAACGTGTCCCGCGAATCCATCCTTACACAATGGCGACCGCTTTGAGAAATATCATACTCACAAAAATTATAAAAATTAATTTTATTTATAAAATTACAAGTCAACTAAATATCTCGAATTCATATCTAAGTAAACCAGTTTAAATGTTTTATTTAAGTTTTCGTTCTTATAAACGTTTTATAAGATTTCGCCTAATTTTCTGTCGTCTTATGGGCGAGTATTACAAGAAAAGCTCTCGACCGTTAAGGGTTAGTAATCTATAGTAGTATAATATGTACCAATATTAGATTATTTTATATATATATATATATATAAACGGGTAATTCACATTATCTCTTCAAGCATCTATATATCAGGTTGTTGCAAAAATAATTGCGGTTTTTATGTATCGAGCATAAAGAAGCATATATCAGTTAAAAATTATATTTATTGATCGAAATAAAAACCGCTGGCCTGCACGCATTTCTTCCAACAGGAAACAAGTTTATTGATTCCTACAAGATAGAATTCTGAAGTCCTGGAATTAACGAATTTATTTGAGACGATGCTTGGATGTTTGAAGACCTCCTCTCGTAGGAAACCCCTAAAATTTTTAAATAAATGACAATCTGTAGGAGACAAATCCGGAGAATAAGGTGGATGAGGCGAGGTTTCATAACACAGTTCATTTAAATTTTTTTAAAATCATCTGTGGGACGTGTGATCGGGCGTTATCAAGAAGAAGAATTGGTCCTGTTCGATTGTCTAGCGCTGGCCGTAAACGATGAAACTTCTTCTTATACGTTTTTCCATTTTCCTGACAATATTTTTCTACTGTTATCGTTTCATCAGGATTTAAGAAATTGTAGTGAATGATGCAACTTGTTGACCGACAAACAGCGACCATAATCTTTTTTCATGAAGGTTCGGTTTAGAAAACTGTTCTGGTTCTTCTCTACGGTCTATCCACTACGATGAACATTTTCGACTGTTATAGAGAATCCATTTTTGTTTTCAAAAACTCGAACTCGAGGAATCATTTATCTTCCAACAAGACAACGATCCCAAGCATACAGCACGGAGAGTCAAGAGGAATGACTAATATATAATGTACCAAAACAACTTCATACACCCCCACAATCACCAGATATGAATCCAATAGAGCGTTTGTGGTACGAAACAGGGAGAAGAATTAGGAAACGTATCATTCGAAACAAAGAACAGTTAAAAGTTGCCATACAAGAAGAATGGAATTCCATCGATTTAAATGTAACAAATAAATTTATAGATAGAATGAAAAAACGCATGCTGGAGGTGATAAATGCAAAGGGTGGTTGTTGAACAAATTACTAATGTTTCAAAAATACTAATACAATTCATGTATTTTAATAAATAATCACTGTGTTGATTGTATGGAGACTTTTTTTGGGTTTCAAATACTGACTTTTGTTATTGTGACTTGTTTATCGGTTTTACTGTTTAACAATATAATATTTTCTTTATATCGTTCTCTTTATATGATTACAAAATATATGTGATCTGGATATTTCCATAATAAATACATTATTATGGTTATTACAAACAAAAAACTAAAATTATCACAAGTGTATGGGGACATTTTTGATCCAATATATATATATATATATATATATATATATATATATATATATATTCAATTTAAAATAATAAATGTAATTAAATTGCTTATATATTAGTTATAGCTCGTTCGCTGCAATGTCAGACATTTCAAATGATACAATTTTAAAAAACAAGTACTGTTCCATATAATTATTTTCAATTTAATAAAAACAAAATTACGATTCAAACATCACAAAAAATATGTTCTTTATATTTAAATTTTTTGAAAAAAAACAATACGCTTAGATCAAACCGTTTGATTATTAAAAACCATTTATGTTCTATTCCAGTAACCGGAGTGGCGTTCAAGGTTTTACACTTTCTAGGATCAAACAGGATACATTTTTTAATGAATAACATCAAATATCGATCGATACCTTGACACCTCACTCATTTGTGATGTTTTCGACGTCCATTTATCTTAACCGTAATGAATTAAAAATTCACACAAACTAGTCTTTTTTTTTAATTATTTACCGTGACGTCACTGCGAAAGGATGTGGTTTCAGGCGTCAGATTAAACTTCGTAAAATCATGCATTTTGTATAAAGAATAATACATGTAATTCCAATACTATGACGCACCCACTTCGTGTATCGTTTCGTTAAACAGAATAGTGTATATATATATGAAGTCGACAGTTATTTTTTGTCAGACAATTATTTACTCTCTTAACACGTGTGTTCGCTCGTTAATACGCTACAATGAAGATAACAGTGATATCAGGTAAGTGTAGTTTCTTACAATCGAACTTTATTTATTCTTTGGTCTGTTTTTAATTTGTTATACGTTGATTATGTTTTCAACAAAAAAATAAAAAAATAAAATAAAAATCGATGGGATAGAACCGAAAACTTTCTAAATTTATTAAGTTGAGAATGTCAATTAGTCTAACATTAATTAAAAATATACATTCAGATTTAAATTAACATGCTATTAGGATTAAAATGTGAGAGTGTTGAGATCACCGGTAACAACATTCTCATTTTTTTTTGAATTCAAAGAGCCTGATTTTATTTAAAAATATATATATTCCGTAATCGAAACTATGTTCCAAGCTAATGATGTGCTTTTAACAAAAATGATCATAACACATATTGTTATTCAATAAAAATCAGATAATAATGCATATTTCTGTAATTATTTTATAACAATGAATGTGCAGATAGTAAATCAATCATAAGATATGTAATTTTTAACGAGCGCTACAAACGAGCTTTTATTTTATTTGATTCTGTTTAACAGACCATTCTTATCGCCGTATTTTATTTTGCAGCTATTTTCCTCGTTTTGTTCGCCTGTATCGAAATCGAGGGACTGCTCGTTTGTCCACAATGTATCTGTGTGCCTGAATACAACTTAGTATGTGGACGTTTACGTGGTGGCGATAAATTGAAAACTTTCAACAGTCCATGCGCATTGAAATGTAACAATATGTGCAGAGTAAACAGTAAGTGATATTTTTTTTGTTTCGAAATATTAAAAATTTATTTTAGCACATTTCATACTATTAAAAATCAATCCATTTTTGTCATTTTCTTAACTATTAAAAATCAATGTCGATTCCTTGCCGAATTGTACCGAATCGCTGTAAAAATAAACTCCTATTTATCACAACTGGTACATCTCTGTAAAGAGATATTTATTTATCGAAAACCAGTGAATCATTTTCATTGCAAACACTTATTATCCTAGTCACAGTCTCGACAAGTACTGGATTATAAATAGATTACATCGAGATAACGAATAAATACCTGATTAATCGTACGACCGCTTATGAATCGACATGACTCCATTTCAAATTCCACGAATTAATCGTGCGTTTTTATTCCAGAATTCGATTTGATTGCCAGAGGTCGATGTGAAAAGTTGAAGAACCCGAAGATACCTGTCGATCGTGCGCCGAGCGACAGATAGAGCGCCGATTGATCTTCGACAAGACCTGATTATAAAAAAAATCTTTGTTTTTTTATGATATAGTTCGATAAGTCCACAAGTCGCCAGTAAAAGTTATTCAAATATAATATATGTGATAACATAAGAACCTGAACAAGTGTGATATATTTATTAAGTTTGTAATAGAAATAGTTTATTCAAATGAAAATATATTAGTTTAAAGTATTTAAATTTTCTGTGCTTTTTTTTTAAAATAACCATTTTTAAGTACATATATATATATATATATATATATATATATATATATATATACATGCACACACACACACAAATACATACACTTAATTTAAAAGGGGATTTAAGTCGAAAACTAGGATTTTATGAATGTTATTTTTTTATGAATGTTATTATTTTTCAAAACAACGCTGACTGCTAATAATTCCATTCTTCTATATATATAACATATAATAGTTAAATTAAAGAAATAATCAAATCGAATGATAATTATTTATTTGTTATGACACTTTCTCTAGATTTCTCCTTGATTACATAATATTCATGTAGAATATTAATTACTTAATAGTATGTAGTTCCCTTTCAGTTGCATAAATTCGTGTTCATTTTTGTATTTTTGTATAAACGGTTTTACATGTTTTCTAATAAGTATACAACGTATTTAAGTATGCAAATTTTTGACAGTAATAAGTATTCATACTTTAACCATTAACAATGGATATGTAAGAAGGTCAGTAAATGAGTCAAGAGATGTAGAAAGTGACTGACTGAATCATTCGAAGAATGTGAATCATCTGATCGTTCGCGGTTAGCAACTTAATCTGCAGTGTATTTTTAGCTTTTTAATTGTCAAGTCTTCGGCAATTTTTTATAAAACTAGTATATAGGTCGTAAAAATTGACAGGAAAATTAGAATGATTAAACTGTTTAATTGGTTTTTACATCATGATAAATGTAAACAGAAAAAATATCTAAGAGAATGAATTAAACTTGAAACCTACTTGCTGACAAAGCAAACGTTTCTTGTCAGCATTGACTTGGTCCTGCGGACACAATGACGAGAAATGTAGGTTTTTATTATATAGAGAAATATGTACATATTTAAGGGTTCTGTTTACGAATCAGTCATATTTTTATAAAAAGAGATTGTAGTTGAACAGCGGTTTGAACATTGGATTCAAGTTTCACAATGATAAAATGACATTTGATTTGATGACTACGACGTTATATATTTATCTTTATTAAATGACTGGATTAATTCTCTAATAAATTGGTATTTTTTCATCTTTTTTGAATCGCATGCGCGAAACTAAACTGTTCTCCGTTCTTCTACAGCCCATTAGAAGGTCAGGTAGGTAGAAGAATAAGTGGAGCCGGCTCTATTGACACGCGTTTATCTCGAAACTACTTTTTTTCGTCTTGCGGGGGCCAGAAAAAAAAAACTACTTGACCGATTTGTCTGAAATTTTAATATGTTATTCTGAATAGTTCTAGCTCTCGCTGGAAGTAAAACTAATAGTTTCCGTAAAATATTTATATTTTTTTTATTAACAAAACATTCAAAAATACTGGTCGTTTTCAAACTTGTACTTTTGACTACGCGCCATTTTGTCAAATTTTTTTTTTCTTATTCTACTTCCTGCGATAGCTATACTTATACTAATTAAAAATTCGTCAATTGTTTTATTTCAGATCAGAGGGAGAGATAAATCATCATTCACCACGCAATTCCATTTTTTTTAGAGAGGGAGACTTCAGCATCATTTTTATAATTAAAAAAAAATTTTTTTTTTGTCTTTATTTTCATTTTTGTGAAGTTTATTAGTAATAAAATAAGTGTAAAAAAATTTGAAAGCATTATTCATTACCCTCATATAGAAAAAAATTTTTTAAAATAGCTTAAATTTTAGGCCGCTAGACCACCGGGTCCCCTTAATATGTAATACCAAAAATGTACTACATAACATGGAATTCCTTTTGTAAGAAACTAATAAGTCAATAAATATAAAAATATTCTATAATTATGATTTGACCAGTCATTTTGATCGGTTTCGGTAGAAATAACTTCATCTTAACTGTCGGTAGATATAGTGTTAATAAAATATTTATAAAAAAATTTTTTTCTGGGTCTGCATTATATTCACTATGAGTCACTGCATGTTTTTTTAAATCTAAAAATTTAACACAAAATGATCCAACTTGAAACAATACAGAAATTACACAATATATGCTCGATGAATTGTTTTTTTTTTTTTTTGTTACCGAAAACATTACTTTTGATGCTTCATTCTGATTTCTATCGACGATAATGCACATTAGCATTCGAAATGTATATGAAAACAACATCATCCGAGCGTCGCACGGAAAATGTACAGTAGAGAATGCGTAAAATTGTCATTGAAAGGTCGAACGAACCGTAGTACCAATTAGCAATTTCATTATACGACAGATGAGTCGAGGCAGATATTACATAATTGAGGGCGGCGCATTGAAACGCACGAGCAATAACTCTATTTACGTCCGTCGTGTAAACAACTAAATTGATTTATTGTCGGTTTTAATAAGACTCGTCGGTTTATTTAATAATTGTACAATAAATTGGCAAGTTCCAAGAGCGTAACGTTCGCCTTCATAATAACACTTATTATAATAGATAATAAAATGATTCGGAATTCAGATCTGTTTATCTTGTGTTTTGTAATTATTCAATTTGATCGAATTGTAAATGTAATGAAAACGTCAGGTATTGTGCTGTGCGGTCGTGTCTGACTGTACATAAAAGAGAGGAGCGCGCATTAATAGAATTTTCACTGTAAACAATCAAACGGGGATATGGAATTGGCTAATATGACATTTTAATTAGGTACTTTTTGTTTCCGTTTTGTTTCTAGTTCTATCTATTATCTTGTTTGTTTTGACTCGAAACCATAAAGTTATAATATTCGATCGGTGCAAATGTTCGTAGACGATTCGAAATTGGAACTCGGGCGATCGTTTCTCGCAGAAAACGCTTCTATCAATCGATTATGTATCCACGATCGTTTTCTGTAATCATCTTCCGACGCTCAGGCAGCTGCCGGATTCCTCGGCCGTGAAAGCTGCACTTTATCTTTTGGCGAAAAAGCGGCGAGGCCTCCACGGTGTCAAAATTTTAAACCGTTTAAATTGTTCATTAGCGACCGAAACAAATGACAATCTGAAGGAGCAATGTCCGAAGAATACGGTCTGAAGAATAGATATGATTTCTCATTTAAACTGCTTCAGTTTTCGCTGAGTCGGTTCAGCTGTATGTGGTTTTGCGTTGTTGTGGTGGAAGATGATCCCCTCGGTTTTTTCTTTAATTGCTGCATTCAGTTCGATTACTTGTTGACAGTACTTCTCTAGACTTGATGATGTAGTTCGATAAGTCCACAAGTCGCCAGTAAAAGTTATTCAAATATAATATGTGATAACATAAGAACCTGAACAAATGCGATATATTTATTAAGTTTGTAATAGAAACAGTTTATTCAAATGAAAACACATTAGTTTAAAGTATTTACATTTTCTGTGCTTTTTTTAATATCCATTTTTAAATGTTTTGACCGGTTTTGCGACGTCCGGACGAGCATTGTCGTGCTGCAAAATCGCTTTGTCGTGCCTTTCAATGTATTCCGGCCGTTTTTCCTTCAATGCACGCCTCGAGCGCATCAATTGTAGTCGGTAGCGATCCCCATTTATGGTTCCATTCGGTTCGAGCGGCTTATAGTGGATCACACCCTTTTGATCCCATCAAATACAGAGCATGAGCTTGTATCCATGGATATTTGGCTTCGCCGCTGGTGTTGATGGTTGGCCGGGCTTAACCCATGACCTTCTGCGCTCGGGATTGTCGTAATCGATCCACTTTTCATCGCCAGTGACAATTCGATGCAAAAATCTCTTCCTTTTCTCCCGTCGGAGCAGCAGTTCACAGGTAGAAAAACGCCTTTCAACGTCCCAATTTGTTCAATTTGTACGGGACCCAATTTCCTTGCTTTCGGATCATTCCCATGGCTTTAAGGCGTTTTCCTACCGTCTGCAAGTCAACTTCCAACGATTCAGACAATTCTTGAAGTGTTTGACATGGGTCTCCATCAAGCAATGCCTCCGATGCCTCCTGTCCAGGTCGTTTTTTGTCTTCCGAGTCGAAATCACCACTTTTAAAACGTGCAAACCACTTCCGACACGTTTGCTCAGCTAGAGCACGGTCACCGTAAACTTCCACTAAAATACGATGACTTTCGGCAGCACTTTTTTTCATGTTAAAGTAATGAAGTAAAACTCCCCGCAAAAACAATTTATCCGGCACGAAATTCGAAATATTCGATAAAGTGCAAAGTGTTGTCATTTAAGCTTCAACCAAATGACATATACTGAAACTGACGCCTAAGGACAGCTGTTTTACGGGGAATATTTGGTTAAAGGGAACAATGGAAGAATGTACTACCTACGTCATCTCTTGTAAAACGCTACGAATTAATTTCAACACCCAATAACTATTTATAAATACTGGTTAAATACAATTACAGAAAGCCAATAATACATATTTTTGTTTCTATGACTCAATGTTGACATTTTTCTAGAACGAAATAAAATTCAGGATAGAGAATTTTTATAAAAAAAAATAAACCATAGATAAAAACAGCATTTTCTTGCACCGGCCAACTAATAAGGACTGTTTGTTGTTTCGAACAGAATATAAAATTGAATATATGACTGTACGAACTCGATATTTTTTTTAAAAGTTAAATTAAATGCGCACATAGATTAAGTAAGAAAATATGAACTAAAAAAGGAGACACTTGCTGGATACGTTTCCGTACACTGTAATTAAATATCATTTAGCAGATATTTGGATCGAAAAATGAGAAAAAAAACCGACAGTTTGGAAATAAAGAGAACATTTAGTTCACTTTATGTCGTTCTATCTTGTTGCCAGCGGCTTTAAAAAAAGAAAGAACACTCTTTTATTTATTTGTATTTTATTAATTATCTTAATGGACGCGAAAAGAAAACAAGTAATTTTTTATCTGTTCCTCTAATACGACGTTGCAGTGTTCGATAATTTGTTTATTTCGTATAAAAAATATTTAGAAAAAACGAAAAACGCTGTAGAAGTCTGTGACGCGCCGTTCGGCCCTGGTTTGATTCCAATTAGTTTCGCTTGCGCGATCGAAATAAATCTGTTGGGATCGCGACATTGCCGTCAATTTATCTGCAGATCACCTCTAGTAAAGTTGTGTTGTGAACAGTGCAATATGAAGGTCGCGTTCATTTTATTCATATCAGGTTTGTATCCATAACAAAGACTGTATGCAACTATGTACTGAACGAATGATCTTATTATCGTCCCGTACAATTATTTCGCACGGAATTCAGTATGTATTTACATTCAATTCTAATTTAAAATGTAGATTTCGAAATTTTGTTACTACGGTCATCAAAAAATGATTTTTATCAGTGCGATAACATTTTCATTTCAACCGATGTTTTTATTTATACAAAAACAATTTATTTGTATTTAATAAAGAGAAAAGAGAATGTGACGATATCTGTTATAAATTTATAAAATTATTCAAAATATAATACTTAAATCTTAATTTATTTAATTTCGATCAATTTTCATGGAAACTGAACAAGTGTTACAGAAATTATAAAGAAAATAATCTTTTCATTAGTGTCTGTACATAAATTCAAATATTTTCTCAGTCATATAAATATTTTTTATACATTTATAAAAATAAAAATGTAAATTTTTCACTTAAAAATATGTAAAACTGTTATTAAGTTGTATTATAAATGGGAATTTTTAAATTGTTGTTATTTGAAAAATATTAAGATTTATTGTGCTGGTGCTATTCGTTCTTTTAAATTACCTAAGTTTCTCTCTTCTTTCACGATTAATTTCGGTACGTGTGCGTTCATCAGTTGTAGATAAATAATTAATTATCAACAACTACTTGAGGATGGCACATATACTGAGAATAGTCGTAGAAGGTAGACACTCGTGTAATTCAAAAGGACGAGGTCTACCAGAAAAATACAGGTATAAACGGAAATATAATAACAACAATAAAGATTTACTTTCAGTAATATTAATATTCGTTTGTTTATTGACCTACTGATTAATAATATTAAAAGATTTATTTAAAAAATGAAAATTAAATTTGTATGCGTTCTAATTTTCGTACTACGTTCAAATTAAATTTGAATCAAAACATAAAAAGAGAATTTCACAAATGAATCTCGAATGAAATTTTTTTTTCTGATCAAAAGCATTCAGTAATTGATTATTTTTTTTGTTTTTTTTTCTTTTCATGCACATTTCTACGACGATCTCGTTACTCTTTGAGCATCATAGAGTATGAATATTGATTTTTTCTATATATTAGTTCTCTGGGAATGACGGTATCACATTTAATGATGAATAAGCGATAATTGAAATAAGAAATGATTAAAATTATTGAATATTTAGATCAAGTTCTTTGTGCAGCTTGTAGAAAGTGAAAATTCGTTTGTGAAAGTGAATTGAACCGTCTTTTAGTACAAATAATGATGCAACCCTGGAATCTGTATTGAAATTCATAAAACACATTTTTGGAATACTCTCTCTCTCTCTTTATATATATATATATATATATATATATATATATATATATATATATATATATATAACAATATTTCTTCGCAAGAGCTAATATGCGTGCTATTTTCCAGCGGCACTGATTGCTTCAGCCGTTTGTTCAAAGAGTTTGGACGACATAAAAAAGCAAAAAAAACAACAAATAGACAAATGTGACAGTTGCGACGGTATCGCATATAAGCCCGTGTGCGCTCGCCAAGGAACTGAAAAAGAAGTGTCGTTTGGAAGCGAATGTGTACTGAAAAAACACAATTGCGAAAATAATAAAAGTAAGGAAAATCAAAAATTTTAGTTTAGTTCTATATTATAAATATATTTCTCTTTCTTTCTCTCTCTCTCTATCTACCTATATATAAATATATATATATATATATATATATATATATATATATAAATAAATATATATATATATATATATACATATATATATATATATATATATATATATATATATAAATAAATATATATATATATATATATATATATATATATATATATCTAGAAAATCAAAATAATCCACAAAAAACTTAATAAAACACTACATTGCAATAAATAACCTATCTGCAAGAATGATTATATAGACATACTTAACATATATATATATATTTATACGTATATATATATATATATATATATATATTTATATATATATATATATATATATATATATATATATATATATATATATATATATATATATATATATATATATATATATATATATATATATATATATAAATCCATGACGTCGACTTATTCGGTATTTTTTTTCCACGTATTTGAGGTATTTGGACATCTTTTGTACTGTCCCTTTAATATCGAAGACAGTACCTGGGGGCACAAGACCCTGACAACAGACATTTTCGTGTGATGGTTTGTGTTCTGGTTATCATATGTTGTTAATCTTCTTAAATAGTGAGCATCTGGGGAAAAGTTTCAAGAAAAAAACAATTAAACCTGATTCTAAATCTTTACATCCACCTTCCCTCGAAGCATATCCCTCCCCTTGTTGCCACCGTTTCTTTCGGGTACAGGTGCATGCTTATAATTGACAAGTGGGCGAGTGTAGCGCGCCCAGGCATTGACCGCCGAAGTGAATAGGGGGCTGAGCCTCCTAGTATATATATATATATATATATATATATATATATATATATATATATATATATATACAATGCTATTCTGACTATGCAAGATTGAGGTGGGGAGTTAACTTGTTATCTTTACCGCTTAAAATTTTTAATTGTTATATACACGAGTACTAGGTTTTTTGAAATTCTTCCTAGCCATTGAAATGAAGTTAATTGAAGAAATGAAGTCAATATTTAAATAAGTGTCAGATGTGGGTATTCAGGGCGTAAAAACTCCAGGAACTGCCGATACAGAAATGCCGTTATTATTTGAACATAGGACCTGATCATCAAATAACCAAACTAGTCTAAAAAAAATCTTTCTTCTTGCCAACTTCCTCCCGTGCGAAATCTAAATAGAGTAAAAATTATTTATTAGCTACATATTGTTTGTATAACTGTTGTATACGTTTTCTGACACATTCCGTGTTTATCATTTTAACAAACTGTATATTTTTTTTTTTAAAAAAAAACAAACAATGTACAAAACCAGAGAACAATATTTCAGTGTTTTGTAGAGATAAAAAGTAACATTTTTTTTATAGATAAAAGTTTTGCGGTTTATGTGTATAGACAAATACATATATTCGAATTATGATACTTTTGAAATTATTTAAATCTTTCTATTGACACTTATGATTCACTGTTATTAAATTAGTTCGTGTGAGTAATTAAAATGATGATTCGTAGTTTATGCGGTTTATGTGTTCAGAATATAGCGGGTCTGATATTTACGATCATTGTTTGTATGATCTTTTATTGTCTTAGAAAGAAATGAAAGTTATGATTTTAAATTTAGAAGAGGTAAATAAAAAGCGTTAGTATAAATTTCAAACATCCCTTCAAATGTTTTCATTGATAAAGAAGATTATTTATTTCGTACTTATGCATTCTTGTTCTGTAATCCAACTAATAAACTACAAAATTCGAACAATTTTATATAACGAACACCTTTTGTTTGACGGCTGGAGCAGACATTCATAAAAAGCGGCTTTATTCTATACCGAAGTGACTAATTTAGTAAAATTAAAAAAACCTAACAATTCGTTTTATATGTTTATTTAATGCGTTCAACATTTTTAACACAAATAGGAAGCAGTTGCGATAACACACTATAAAATATTTATATTTGTACAGAACAATTAATAGACAAAATAATTGTGTATATTATTTGAAATTTACATGTCTAGATTTCATTTCTGCAAATCTCCCATGGTCCCGCATCGAAACAGTCATATGATAATCTAATAAGAAAGCCTATCGAGAACATGTGCGGAAATTTTTATTAAAAAATTTTTGATTTTTGCTCGGTTGGAGTTTCTTTTCTTAAATTATCAAATATGTCCTCAAATACCACTCGCATCTGTATATAAATAAATAAATAAATATATATATATATATATATATATATATATATAAGCTCCAAAAGTTACTAGTTCAATCATAATTAAATTGATAGATCGTTCTTAGCTAAATGTTTTATTAATATTCTGTTAAATTATAGTAAAATTTTTATTTCTGTCTGTCTAGTGTCGAACCATTGTTAAGTAAGCATACAAAAACGGTCCAGAATTTTAGAAATATAGAAATATCGAGTATTTACCTAGAAATAAATTCGTGACAGAAGAGGAAATAGTTCCAATCGAACAATATTTGGGTTCTATATTCGGAAAGTCGTCCCCCTTGCACACGGGAATAAAAAAATTGGATAAACTGTTTCGTTTCGGATATGAAATCTACATTGAATATTGAAATTTTTGCAAATGGTCACCGGAAATATTCTAAGACCATGACATTAATTCATTCATTGTTACTGCAATATTAATATGAAATTAGAGTTAAAAGCACTGTAAATAAAATATAAAATTACTTGGATTGTACATTCATTATATCATTATTAAACTGTTACTTATCAATATTATATATATATATATATATATATATATATATATATATATATAAATATATACACACATATGTGGACATATATTTATTTATTTCATTTAACAATCTTTATCAGCAAAGTCATGGCCATTGAGTGATATGTGGGATTACTTTTTCTTTCGTAAACAATATTTCATAATACATTATTGCGGTAATAGTCGTTCTTTCGCAACAACTGTTAGGAATTTAACCGATTTTTTATGTAAATGAATAATACCATAAGCACCACACACATCTCTCTTGATAAAACATTTAATATTAATGATTGTTTACTTGCAAATACCAACCGAAGTTCTGATAAAGTGAAATCATCTCGACACGATAAACACAGAAAATCTAACTTTAAAACAGAAATTAAATCGAATTTTATTGAAGAATAAAATAGTCGTTGATGTACGTTCAACACGAAAAGCGAGAATACTTTGTTAGCGTCTTCGCCTTGAATGTTCATGTGCATGTGCACTCCTTGCAAGTAGACATTTTCAGTTCTCGACAAACTGTGGAAGATACCTTTCGAGATTTCCAGGATACCTTTCGAGATTTCATCGCCGCTCGCTTCGCAGGTTTCTTCGAACACGCTACCTTTAAGATGGCAAAACTGTGTCGACAGTTTAGGCGGATGCTTCGATTGATCGTGCTGCTTCTTGTTTGTGATATTATCAACTAAATTTTCGATTCGAAATCGGACGCTTCGTATTTAACCAGTTAACTGCGGAATTTAGTTTTAAAAATCCATCACGGGGTGCGTAATTAAAATCAAGAGCAATGACGAGTGTACACGTCGAACGCAGGGCAAATGCTCCTGTTGTAAATTTTATCTGAAAAGTAAAACGAAACGAAGAACGATTACAGTTTTATTCCATAAATAATTAACAATTCATTGTTCAAAAACTTCTTGTTACTAAAAACTTAATAATTGCCCAAAAAATAATAAATTAAACTTATAAATATCGCATTCCTGCAACGAATCAGAAATTAGTAAGGGCCGTCATAGTTCGAGCATCTCATTTATGTTATTTCAGTTGTTATCGGGGAATATCCGATATGCACAGTGAGGTGCACAAAACAATTTTGCGAATACCCGATTGGGGAAAATAATCAAGTCAGCATAAAAAAAATAAGACATTACACGGGGAACCAAAGAGAATAATCAAATAATCAAACTTTTTTTTATAAAATATATAACAATTTTACTGGTAATATAATATATATTACATTATATATATTACTGGTAATATAATATATTTTACTGGTTAATATAAAGGTTACTTTATTTAGAGGTTATTTTGACACGACGAGTATACACGTCGACCGCACTGAAATAAAGTTTTGGATTGACGTGCATAGACGTCGAACGCAGTTAACTGGTTAAGGACCTGACAGTATTGTAAAACTCTCGGACATAAACAGAAAGGGTTTATATCGCATGCAATCTCTACTACGGATAAAAATATACTTTTGAATAGGATTGATGACGAATTATTAAAAAATACAGATGATTCTGCATCAACTGAAAAAGTAGATAAAAATTGTTAATGTTTGTCATAAGAGCGGTAAGACCCAAATATTATTTCTGTATGGATTGGCATTAGCCTTATACTATAAACTTTTATTTAAAAAAAAATGTTTTTTTATTGATTTTTATCCTGGAAACAGCTGAATGCTACTATTATACACTAAATACTATTACCAAATATTATATGTTTATAAATGATTATAAACTAATTTTGTAATTGAATGATTTGACACAATCATAAGTCATCAATGCAAATCAATGAATAAATATAATTAAAGCTATTTCTCTTTACAGACTTTGCCATCATCAGCCATGGCGAATGCCCAGGTGGTGGCGGAGTGAGGTTGTCTTAAGAAAATTCAATTCAAGAACTTGAAATGGATTTCAAATATTTTTAATCTGTTTTAATTCCACACTTATACAGTGTCTAAAAATACATAAATGTTCGAAATGTAAAATGAAATTCAAATATACTCACATATAAATAGAACGTGCGTTTATTCATTTCCCTCTTTTTTTTGTAAAAAAATGCGAGATTATTTTTTTTATATATTTTGTATTCCTAGAAACATTATTTCCGACCTTATGAAAATGTTAAACCGAATTTATAATTTCCTTTAATTTTAAATACTTCTATTTGGATTATTTTTATATGAAAACTGTTGCTTAAGAAGGTCGTTTTTTATTTGCAATTCACTCTGAGATTAGATTCTAGAAATAATGTTATTATTTATTACCTTGAATATAAAATTGCTTTAGTTTATATAGAAAAAAACCCATTATAATTAAAATTAATTTTTTAACTGGATTTTCCATTACATATAAGTTGTTTTATTATCATTTATTGGTTAAAGAGATTAAATTTCGTTAGATTATTTCAAAAATCTTCAAAATTTGGATATATATATATATATATATACATATATAGTTTTTTAAGTAAATTTCATTTTATAATATAAATTTTTAAATTAAAACAAATTAAATATGATATTTAATTCGTCAATTTTGAGTATGTAAGATGGTTTCTGAAATGATTTATTTTATCATGGTAGTGAGATTTTCAACAGAAAGTCAAAAATAAAAAAAAACTATAATGGTTTCATATTAAATTTTATAATTAGATGTATACTAAAAACGTTCAAGGACGATGAAAATATATAAAAACATTAATGTCTTGCAGTACGATTAGAAGAAACAATCTTACTACCGGATTTTTTATCCTAAGCAAATGATTACAGTGATTATAATGATTCTCAAGTGATTATATTTATAATTATTATTATATCTTAATTTATTATTTTATGTAATTGCTCGTATTAAATTTATCACAAGAAGAACATTGCAGATTCTAATTACAATTTGAATGATTTTTTTATTCATCGTTTATGTACAGTCAAGTCTTTTTTATGCGGTAGGTGCGTTGCACAGAAAACCGCATATAAAAAAATCACACAAAAAAGTCATAACTTATGTTGAAAAATTTAGGGATACGTTCCATCCATAATCTCCCAGTGAATTATATCAGATCGGACGCGCCAAACACACGACATGGCCTTTTTGCAACGGACGACCTTTGGAATTGTTTTCGGAGTCTGGTCGGGATCAAGGCACACCTTCTTTCGTTTAACATTTTCGAAGAGAAGCCATGAGTCAATACCGGTCACCAGATGTGAAAGAAAGAGATTTTGCTCGTTTCTCTGAAGAAGTTGATTAAATGTGCGGACTCGGCCGAGCTTGGTGTCGTCGGAGAGCTCGTGACGAATCCATCGAACCGTTTCTCACGCCGAGTTGAACTTTTTCAGACACCTGACGACAAAATTGCACGGATCATGCTTCGAATTGATTCCTAATCCATCCTATTCTCCGGTTTCGACCCCGTGCGACTTCTTCCTCTTCACGAACTTGGCAAATTGAAAGAAATTCTCATCGAATGAAGAATAAAAAAATAATGAATAATAAAAAAATAAATATATAAATTATAATAAACGACATGTTATTTCAATTAGTGTGAGGTGAGAAAAATGAATATAAATATAAATTTTATTTAATCACTAGTTTTATTTTATTTTTACAAGCCGCGAAAATGGCAAAACGATTGAAAATCTCTGAAGATATGTATGCGGAAAATCCACTCAAAAGAGAAACTATGTTTGTAAGAAATGCGACAACTTATGACTTTTTATACCTGATAATTTACTTTACACTATAAGAACAACTTAACTTTGAAATGAAAATGTATTTTATTTTTTTTTTACCAAAGCATATATTATTTATAATACTTATTATTATTATTGATGTGTAAGTGATAAAATGTGCCAATCCTCATTCAGGGAACATAGTCTCGAATGGGTTAATATGTAATAACAAAAATGTACTACATAACATGGAATTTCTTCTGTAAGAAACTAACAAGTCAATAAATATAAAAATATTTTATTATTACGATTTTTTTAAAGATCAGTCATTTTGACAGGTTTCGGTAGAAATAGCTTCGTCTCAACTGTCGGTAGTTCTAGTGTTAATAGAGCTGGTAGCGTTTGACTTGTATTCAATCAAAATGCTAGATGATAAATATAAGCATTTAGGTGTCAACAGCACTATCTCAACAATGTCAGTTGATCGCCTAAAGCACTGATCTGGAGATATCAGTTGAGTGCTTGAAGGTACCTGCAGCACTGGTCTAGCGATATTAGTTGAGCGCTTAAAGGCGCCTAGAGCAGTGAAAGGGTTAATTATTTAAAAAGTAATTAAAGTAAATCGTTTAAAAGACCTCATTTATGCGTACCAAAACTTAAAACACTTTATGAATATTTCCCATTTATATATTTTTCTGTCATTTCCTATCATCATTTAACTTCATAGCTTGTTTCGAAGCGCTTTCGAAGGAGTAAAAGATTATAACATGACAAACAGATAAATTCTATACATTCTTTCTCGCAAATGATTATTTAAAAGAGTATAACAGTCATAAAAAAGATATACTGATCAACATCCTCACGAAAATGTTCAAAAAAGTTTCAAGTTGATATTTTAATACAAACGGTTTTCTATATATTATAAAAATCACAATTAAAGTATATTTAAATAACGGCATGAAAGAACAATACATTAAAAGTAATTTCTTAAGAATTCGTTTGTAAAACATTTTTTCAGTTAAACTGATTGCTTCATAATTTTATCAAAACGAATAGAACATTTGTGCCACAACAAAAAAAAAAAAAACGATTAGTTTCTAAGAAGAGAAATTCTTTTTTATGTTTCTATATAATTGATTCGTAGAATTAGTAACAAAGAAACACGAGCAATTCAATTTTAGTAATGATGCACAAGTGAAAGTTATAAGTTCGTTTCGAGTCCATGCAAATGAATAAAAATCAATATATTTTTATTTAGTACACCTGTAAACCTGTTACGCTGAAAAATAAAGCAGAAATGTCAGGCGTGAGACAAATTTCGAAATGGCAGAATAATAACTGACACGGATTCATTTCACACAGTGTAAATATTTATTGATTTTCGAGTCGTGTTTGCTGTTGATATTTTTCATAATTTATTCGCAAAATGTTGAAACTTCGACACATTCATTTTCGTAAAATACAAATATTTCATATTATCTACTATCTCTCTTTTATTTGGATTGTAAACGAAAGTTATGTAGAGTCGCAATCAAATCATAATTAAATACATAATTCTTTATATATATATATATATATATATATATATATATATATATATATATATGTATACATATTAGGCTGATAAAAAAATAATTGCGGTTTTTGTTTTCTGAATTCTAACTTTTTCTTCAATAAAAGTGTCAAAAAATCGGTTAATATCGTTTGAAGGTGCATTTTTCAGTCTGTATTATGGTAACATCAACTTTGGTTTTTTTATTAATTTTGTTTCAAATCGGGCTATTAAATTAAAGATGGAAAAGAAGCAAATAAGAGAAATTTTTCGTATGAACTCAAAACGGATCGTAAAGCAGCAGAAACTGCCTGTAAACTAAATGATTCTTTCGGTGTGGGTGCTGTTAAGGAACGTGCGGTGCGATGGTGGTTCCAGAAATTTCGTTCTGAAGATGAAGAAGGTCTCGGGTGTCCTTGTTCAGTTCATAACGATCGACTGAACTTGTCAGTTGAATCAGAACCGCTCGAGAGCTTGCACAAAATTTAAGCGTTAGTCATCAAACAGTCCCGGGTCACATAAAACAGGAAAATCGAAAAAAGAGAAAAATGTATATGAATTTGAGGATCATAAACCGCAATTATTTTTCTATCGACCTAATATATATATATATATATATATATATATATATATATATATGTATATATATATATATATATATATATATATATATATATATATATATATATTAGGTTGGTAGGAAAATAATTACGGTTGTTGTTTTCTGAATTCTTACTTTATTTTTTCAATAAAAGTGTCAATTAATCGTGTTAACATCGTCATAGCAAAAAAAAACTTATGGTTACTGTGTGCTGGACAAATAAAAGAATAATCCACTATTCTTTTTTAAAACCAGGCGAAGCAATTACGGCTGATTCATATTTTCGCGAAATCGACAATATCAATGAAAAATTAAAAACGAAACAGCCAATGCTAGTCAATAGATGTGGGCCAGTACTAATGCAAGACAATGCTCGACCGCACACATCTCGAATCACAATTCCCAAATCGAATTCATCGAATTATGCAATTTTACCGCATCCCCTTATTCACCGGATCTTTCACCGACAGACTATCATCTTTTTCGCCAGTTGGAACATTATTTAAGAAATGAAAAATTCAAGAACCGAACAGAAGTGATTCAAGGATTCGAAGACTTTATAAGCACTGAAAATGACGATTTTTATAAAAATGGGCTAAACAATCTAATTTCTAGTTAGAAAAAAACCGTTGAAGCTGATGGAGATTATTTTGATTAAATATATTTTGTTTTGTTAAAAATACTGCGTTTTAATTCTCATCTACAAATTCCGCAATTTCACATGTTACACCCTAATATATTTATTGACAACAGTCCCTTACACTCTTGTGAACTACAATCTACTCCTACTTGATATTCTGTTCAAAAGAAATATATGAACTTATATACGGTATTAGCAGTCTACATTTAGTGCAATAATGATAATATTTTCAGGACTTTCAAATAAATAGACTGAACTTAATTTCAAACGACAACCTGAATGTTGTGTTGCGTATGAAAAAGGCTAATTGGAAGCTTATTCCGTGCAATTAAATCAAAAACATCGTTTTCTGCATGTTATACATATAGAGTACTATGGTCTGTAATTTTATATATTATATATCCACATAAAATACGTTTTGAAAGTTTACTTTTTAAAAACTATATATATATATATACATATACATATATACATATATATATATATATATACATATACATATATATATATATATATATATATATATATATATATATATATATATATATATATATATATATACGGTGCCTGTTAAATCTTATGCACTATAGAGAATCTATGTTCATTTCAAATTATATACAATTATTTATTTACCTCAGTTGTTTTTACAGCTTTTGAGTGATTTTGAATTTGATATTTATTATTTTATTATCGATAATAATATATTCATAGAATATGGCATTAAAAAATGTATAAATAATAGCATATATATATATATATATAGTATTTATATATTGTCATTTTTATCATATTTTAGCTGGATATATATATATATATATATATATATATATATATATATATATGCTAATATGCAAATTCTTTGTAGCCTTTATTGACTTTAGAAGAGCGTTTGACTCAGTGATTCATTCAATATTATGGGAGAAATTATACCGCACAGGCATAAGTACTCAAACAATCAAAGTATTGCAGAACTTATACAATAATGCTAGTGTAAAAGTGAAAATCAACCAGGAACAAAGTAAAAAAAATACAGATCACAAAAGGAGTTCTCCAAGGTGACTCGTTAAGCCCGATACTATTCTCGATGTTTATAAATGATATCGACACCTTTTTTATCCAGGAGGGTCACTACAACATAAATGAAAAAATAGAAATACTATTGTTTGCAGACGACTTGTTACTAACGGCCGGCGACGTTGTAGAGCTACAACACAAAATAAACACTCTATCTTCCTATTGCCAATGGGTTGGCGTCGAAATGAATACAAATAAATCCAAAATAATGATCTTCAAAAAAGGAGGGCGCCCTAAACGGGAAAAAAGAATAAAATATAAACACGAGTATATAGAAATAGTGCAACAATTTGTGTACTTGAATGTCCCATTCACATCTTCTGGCCTATTCAACAGTGCAGTAAATCATTTTCAATAATAATATAATCATATTATTATTGATAATATATTCATATTATCAATAATAATATGAATATATTATTATTGATAATCAAATGATAAATATCAAATTCAAAATTACTCAAAAGCTGTAAAAACAGCTGAGGTAAATAAATAATTGTACATAATTTAAAATGAATATAGATTCTCTACAGTGCATAAGATTTAACAGGCACAGTATATATATATATATATATATATATATATATATATATGTGTGTGTGTGTGTGTGTGTGTGTATGTATGTGTGTGTGTGAGTGTACGTGTCTATTTGAAATAATTAATTGCGAGTAAATAAATTATTTGGATTGTAGAACTGGTTTTAATTATGTGTATAATCACCGTGTTTTAACATGATATATATATATATATATATATATATATATATATATATATACACATACATGTATGTATATTCTGCGATCAACAACGTATTTTTTAAGATCCTGTTTATTTTTCTGAGAACTAGTTTTGAAAAAAGCAGATTCAACAGAGCAGAAAAAGTAGAATTGTAAGATTATTTTAGAATTTGATCAGCTATTCTAAAATGACTGTTTTTTAATATAGGGGAGACCGGTGCTAATCGAAGCTTTGACTTTTGACCCAGGTGAAAACGTTCCATGAACTCACCTCGAATGCTGTGGGCTACTGTTAATGTCTCCCACATGGCGAACGGAGTTTATTAGAGTTTGGTGTAACGGTTCCTGTTCTACTACGCTCTGGGTGTTTCAGTAGCGCAGAAGTATTTTTTGTTGTTGGGTTTTGTTTTCCCTGCAGGTCTTCTCCCGTCTGGTTGTCCATCCGAGGCCCTTTTTGATACTCGTGAATCCGTCATGCATCCGATCAGTACGACCTGCCTATCTCAGGCGATTTATTCCTTACAGACTTTATATAATTTGAAGTTATGGCGTATTCTCCACATACCTCCCAAATATCCTTCTCGACACTCTTCTTTCGACGGTATCTAACATTTCTGCTGTCTTAACTGACACGATCCACGCTTCACCTCCATAAGATATGATAGTACGGATAAGGGTTTTACACAGACGGATTTTGGTGTTCCTATGCACATTTTTGGATTTCGTTATGGGAAAGAGCTCGAAATATGTTCTATTTGCTGCTGCTATTCATTTCTGATGACCGGAAACGTTATAGTGTCAGTATTATGGGATACTAAAGATATTATTTTGATCGATTACCTTGAAAAATATAAAACTATAAGTGGAGAGTACTGTGTTAACTTCTTTGACGAGCTGCACCGGAAAGTTTGAGAGAAACGGCCCGGATTTGTGAAGAAAAAAATTCTGTTTCATCAAGACAATGCGCTTTGGCACAAGTCTGTTATTGCGACGGCTAATTTTTTTCAATTGGGCCTAGAATCATTGCCTCATGTCGTCTATTCGCCAGACATGGTCCCGGCGGACTTGAATTTTCCCGAACCTGAAAAGGTTCCACACAGGATCAAAAATACGCATCGGATTTGGAAGTGATTGCCGCTATAAACGTCTATTTTGAAGAGTTGGACGAATCGACCTATAAATGGCATAAAGGCTCTCGAATATCACTGGAATAAGTGTGTCGAGTTAAAAGGAGACTATGTCAAAAAATAAAATCATTTTTTATTCAATAAATCATTTTTTTTGTGTTCTTTCATCGCCCGGAAATATTTCATTCCGCCCACGCAGAACGGAGAATAAATGACGAAACGAATTATATTTTCATTTCTTTTATCGTTTCAGTATTTTTTTGAAATTTTTTTCTTTCGTCTGGATTAATGAATATGTAAGATCTCAAGATATCTCGCAATTATATTTTTGGTACTATAGTCTTCAAATATGCACTTTTGAATAGCAGCAGTACTCAAACGCACGTTTGAATAAAGCCTGTCTGAATATTTATGTTTGAACTGTATTTAATCCGTAAGAGTTTAATAATCAATTACTTAATCAGTTCAAATACACATAAAAACATGTCTAATAAATCAAAGGCAATATATAAAAATAATTGTCGAGTGTTTATTGAATTAATATATTTTTACTATATATATATATATATATATATATATGTATGTGTGTGTGTGTATGTGTGTGTGTATGTGTGTGTGTGTGTGTGCGGGTACGTGTGATATGTAACATTATCAGGCATCATAACATGTAAATAACTTGTTCGAGACCTCTAGAAATCTTTCTTGTTTTTAATAAACACAATTGTTACATGTCTATTTTTTTAATTTATGTAGTTAAAAAGACAAAAGAGAGAGATAATGTATGCATAATAAAAAAATGACCTAGTTAAAATAGAAAAAAAAAATATGAATTAGTGACCGGGTATTTACTTATTTCCAACATCTTTGAATTTTTGCATAAAGATATTGTACAATTTGTGAGCAATATGTAGAGGTCACTAGGAAAAAAAAATATCAATATCACACTCTTGTACTAACAGAGGTAAACATACATAACATAAGCTGATAGTAACAAATTATTCATTATTGGGTTTTTACTTGTATGTGTTGCTTAATTAGACGATTCAGTTCTCGTATTACTTAACATATGACCTCAAATAACATCTGTCTATTGATAATGTAATTGAAGAATTAAATTTTACAGTTGATGTTGCTATATGTATTTTGTAGATTACAAAATTCACAGTTAGATTGATAAGAAAAAGTAAATGTGTTTTTCTGAACCAGATGTTTATTAAAAGAAATATCTGAATATTTTGTTTATATATTTACAGATTTTATCCAGAAAAGAGGAAAAAATTGTAGTTAATTCAGTGGGATGAATATATATATATATAGAAATATCTGAATATTTTGTTTACATATTTATAAATTTTATCCAGAAGAAAGGAAAAAATTGTAGTTAATTCAATGGGATGAATATATATATGTATATATATATATACATAGAAATATCTAAATATTTACAAATTTTATCCAGAAAACAGGAAAAAATTGTAGTTAATTCAATAGAATGAATATATATATATATATATATATATATATATATATATATATAATATGAAAGTTTTTTTTTATTTTGAATAATTTGTTTGGTTAATTTTTCAATTGAATGTTCCTAAAAAATAATATTATGAGTGTATAAATCATATATATATATATATATATATATATATATATATATATATATATATATATATATATATCATAATATTATTTTATGATGGTGTCCCCATAGCGGAGCTATAGGGACACACCATCATATATTCTAAAAATCCATTAGTTCCACGGGGACATGAGCAATTATTGCGCGTCATTGCTTTTTGGAAAAATCGATTAAGTGGTGGCTGAAATTGTTCTTTTGGGGAATAGAAATACCTGTTATCGGTTCACACATTCTCTACAAAACTGTAAAACATTAATAAAATGAGACACACTTGTAATATAGGAAATTCTTAATCGATCAACTGGTAGGAAATTAACGCCAGGAGAGAACGAGAACCCCCAATTCCGCCTATGGAACTAGATGATATGGAAAGAAATGAGAAAATGTGAAAAGAGGGGTCGTGTTGCATGTTCCAAAAAAATCTATTTGGGTCACATAAGGACTGTGTAAATTTTGAAAATATAATCAGAGGAATGGAGCAACAAGTACAGTGATTACAAAAACAAAATCTGCTATTTATAAAATTATGTAGTTATATTAACACACACACACACACATATATATATATATATATATACATATATATATATATATATATATATATATATATATATATATATATATATATATATATATATATATATAATAGCTTTCAAAATGATGTTATCAACCTTTATATACACATAAGCAATCAAAATGAATTATAATTAATTATGAATCATTTCGACTAAAAAAATTATAAAACCGTAATATAAATCAATATAATTTTTACATAATTTTCTTTATACAGTTTTATATCAGAAAAAGTCAAATATCATGGTGTCTACGTACTCTTAGACAATAAAAACAATTAATTCTATTTAACATTAAATTAAAAAAAAACATATTTGAGTCACATAAGATCTGTGTAAATTTTGAAAATATAATCAGAGGAATAGAGCAACAAATACAGTAATTACAAAAACAAAACCTGCTATTTATAAAATTATGTAATTACATTAACATGTATATATATATATATATATATATATATGACTGTACATGTGTGTGTCTAAATTAGAGCTTTAAACATACTATACAGAATTTTCTATTGTCGATTATATTATGTATCGTTAAGATCCCTAACAAGAAAATTTCCTAAAGTAAACCTAATTGAAAACAATATGATATAATCATGGAATATTCTAAATGTTTCTAGGTACTCGTCACAAAACATATACACCAATTAAATATGAAATATTCACAAATTGTATCCAAGGTCGAGAACGTTAATCTAAGCGTTGACCTAGCACCGACAGAGTGTAGTGGAAAATTAACGTCCAGTTTTATATATATGTTTTATTCTTTACAGGCTGAGATTCTGCCTGAGGGCACCTTTTTTGTATTGAATATTGTGCGGTGTGTAGAGAACACATCGGGAGTTTATTTACACAGGACTGTATTGAATTATATTCAATGACAAATAAGTCTTTGTATGTTGTGCTGTAACCAATTGAAACGATAAATACATTCCACGAATTACATACTCGATTTTAAATATTTTCCTTTATTTATAACACGAAATATTTGTTTATTGCAAATTATCATTAGTAGCTAAACAAATAAACAAGGTCTATTAAACTGACTTATAACAACAAATTATGAAACCTTATCTATGGATAATATACTTATATTTAACTTTAGATAATATATATATATATATATATATATATATATATATATATATATATATATATATATATATTACTAGATATAAATGATTTAAGATTTCTCTAGAAAAATTTTTATAAGAGGTCAAGGCAATGAAGTGAATGTATAAACAAGATAGTTTTAAAACAATGTAATGTGACTAAAAAATAACTTATCACAAATACTTTGATATTTTTATTTATAAAATTCATTAAATCCAATTAAGATAACAAGTTGAAAAGATTTATTTTCGGATTTTGGTACAATACTAGAATCTATGTATGTACGAAAAAATTATCTGTAAAATTTCGAGAAATCGACGAACGGTTTTTTAAAAGAACATATAGAGATTTTGTATTAAATTAGTGTCAACGATGGCACCACAAGTTACATGACATTTTCATGAAGAATTATGATATGAAATGTGCGACTTTATGAAACAACTGCATTGCAATCTATCTGAGAGAATTATTATATAGACATACTCATACATACACACACACATATATATATATATATATATATATATATATATATATATTACGATATTAAGCGAATACATGCTATACGAGCGAAGTGAGCGCGGGCGAAGCCCCCCGAGGGTTGGTGAGTGTAGAGAGTAGGGTGCAAAGCCCCCTGGTATTATTACAAATTATTTTTTTAAGAAAAAAGTGTACAGATATTTATTTTAAATGTGATTCAAATTTATATAAATCTAAAAAATCACATTGGAGGTAAAAAAAATGTGTGTAAAATATTTTTAAAAAAATGTACATGTACTTATTTTTGATTATAAATTGGTTTCGGTTTTTCAAAAAAATAAAAAATATTATTAATGATGATAATAATTCTAGGATGCAGATTTTACGTTATTATTTTTATGAGTTTTTTGGTGAAATTTTTTCCTCATCCTCAATCAATTATAGATGTACAATTAAGTCAATGTTTCAATAAAAAAAACAATGTTACAATTTATAAGAGGAAAATGAAGCTCTCGAACAATAATTATATAATTTGATTGTATTTCTGATGTCATTTTTTATAAAAAGACAATATTTCTATTTAAATATTTTTCAGGTTATATATATCACAGGATAAATATCATTACACACTCCAACTCTATAATAACAGTAATGGAAAGGGATAAATCGTGCAGAGTGTTGGAAAAATAATTTGTAAAATTGTAATTACAAATTCAATTTTCGTTAGAACTATTTAAATGCGATTTTCAATTAAATATAAGGTTATTCGTACACATCATTCATGTTATATATTTTTCTTCGGACACAACTGAATTGTTATCATACAACGAAATTGCGGGGGTTCACCCCCTGCTCGCTACACTCACTGGCCCCTAGGCTCGTTGCGCTCGCCCACTTGTCAATTACAAGCCTCTACATGCAACCGAATGAAACAATAAACATATTTTTTAAAAGTCATTTATGTCTATATAACCATTATCGCGGACAGAGTGCAAAGTTACTGTTTTATACATGAGATAAATACATTTGGGTACCATGCAGTCATCGAACATTTTCTATTGATGATTTTGATTTTATAAATATATAGAAAGATCTACAAAATATTCGTTTGGTAAGAAAATGATTGCGGTTTTCGTTTTCCGAATTCCAACTTTATTTTTTTTCAATTAAAGTGTCATTTCAACGTGTCCATGTTAATATCATTTTAAAGTGTATTTTTCGGTCTGTATTTTAATAAAATATACTTTAATTTTATTCTTAATTTTCTTTAAAATTGGGCTATTGAATTAAAGATGGAAAAGAAAAAAATATTAGTATTTTCTTTTGTAGTTTCAAAAATAAGAATGTTTTTTTGGAGAGTTCAAAACGGGCAGTAAAGCAGGAGAAACTGCTCGTAAGTTAAACATTGCTTTCGGTGTGGGTGCTGTTAAGGAACGTGAAGAGTAATAGCGGTTCCAAAAATTTCGTGCTGAGGACTAGAGTCTTGAAGATGAAGAAGGTAGCGGGTACGTCCTTATTCAGTCCATAACGACCAACTGAACGCGTCAGTTGAATCAGAACCACGCACAATAATTCGAGAGCGTCCACAAAAGTTAAGCGTTTAGTCATAAAACAGTTCTGGACCACTTAAACAGCTAGGAAAATCAAAAAAAGCCTGACAAATGCGTGCCGCACGAACTGAAAAAAAACTAAAAAAAATTACCGTTACGAAGTTTGTTCTATATTCCTTTAATGTAACAAAAACGATCCATTTCTCGTTCGTATTGTAACAAAAAATGGATCCTTTACGACAACGGGAAGCGGTCTGCACAATGATTAGACAGAAATGAAACCCGAAAGGATTTCGCGGAACCGAAATTACACCGAACGAAAATTATGGTGACTGTTTGGTGGTCTTCGCTCGGTACAATCCACTACATCTTTTTTTTTGAATCCTGATGAAACCATTACAGCTGAAAGGTATTGTCAAGGGATAGATGCGCTAAGAACTGTAACGTCTGGTCGCTGCACTGGTCAATCGAAAAGGTCCAATCCTGCTGGACGACAATGCACGGCCGGACGTCACACGATCGACCCTCTAAAAGTTGAACGAATTGGGGTATGAAACAATGCCTCGTCCACCATACTCATCAGATATCTCGTCAACAGATTATCACTTGTTTAAGCGTTTCGACAACTTCTTACAGGGTAACGTCTTGAACAACCAACCTTCTGATCAAGGTGCATTTCGAGATTCCATCAATACCACCGGAATAAATAAACATGTAACTAATTGACAACAACGTGTCGATTCGAATGGTGCTTATTTCGATCAATAAAGTCAATTATTAGCTGAGAAAAATATATATGAATTTGAAGGTCATAAACAGCAATTGTTTTTCTACATACCTAATAAAAACAGAATAAAATTTAAAACTAATAATAACACCATGCGACATGATTTCATAACGAATGATTATATATATATATATATATATATATATATATATATATATATATATATATGTAACAGGCGCATAAAATATATAAAAAAAAACAATGTTTCATTTACAAATCTATACAATAAGAAAATTTCTTGGAATAAGTATAAATATATTATTGTGTTTCAGGTATTTAATTATGCCAACTCTGTTGCTTACATGTCGAGAACCTCACGTATTTAAAATAAATTTACATATTTAAATATCTCTCTCAGCAACAAGATCTTTTTCGATTTACATTATATATAGACTCTATATATATATATACTGATATAGACTCTTCTAGAGAAGAGTCTATGTATTTGATATAGGCTCTTCCAGGCAATGTCAAAATACTACTTTCTTGCTTAAAGCTTTCTTTAACTGAAATAGTTATAGTATTCATTTAACATTTTCATAAGTTTTAAATAAAATGTCTTGTTTCTTCACGCATAACAAGATGTGTATATATATATATATATATATATATATATATATATATACATATAAACTTGATACAAACGAGTCAATTATAATAATTTAGGTTTTAATAGCATTTTTTATCCAAGCTAAATTATATTAAGTCAAGATGTAATTATCTTTTTTAAGAACCAAAACAAAGATGTGACCAATTTTAAAATTACAGAATATCCAGTAGGTCTTAGTCTCTGTACATTCTGTACGAATATGACTGATATATGAAAACGTTACACTTTGTAGGATCTCGAAAGCTTGAACCAATCAAATCGAAACCTGATCATGTTTTTGAAACGATACAAAAGAGTAAGTCGCCGTACTTTTTATACATATGTTTAATTACAATTCATTAAAGTGCAGAATACGAAATGAGTATTCATGTATTTATGAATTAACCTTTAAAAAAAATCGAAGTTGTACCAAATATCTGACCATGTATCAAATGAGTTGTATTTTGTCGACTGTAGGTGTTTTTATTTAATGTAATTTTTTTTATTTATTATAAATTGTGCAGAATGTAACGTGAAAGAGATGATTGTTTTTTTATATTTTACTTAAGCATTGTTTTTCTTCTCGCTGCAAGTCAATGAAATTTTGATTTGTTCTTGTTTTAGAGATCATCGAATAAATTTAGAAAAAATCTTGTTCACAGTTTAAATTGTTTGTCGTTTTTGTAAGACCACATGTTTAGAATTCTACTATATATATATATATATATATATATATATATATATATATATAATGTATACAGATTCCAATAACATTTTTTTTTATTTTACTTAAGCATTGTTTTTCTTCTCGCTGCAAGTCAATGAAATTTTGATTTGTTCTTGTTTTAGAGATAATCAAATGAATTTAGAAAAAAAATCTTGTTCACAGTTGAAAATGTTTGCCGTTTTTGTAAGACCACATGTACAGAATTCTACTATATAGATATATATAATGTATACAGATTCCGAAGCCTTTTTTTTATATTTTACTTAAGCATTGTTTTTCTTCTTACTACAAATCAATAAAATTTTAATTTATTCTTGTTTTAGAGATAATCAAATAAATTTAGAAAAAAAGTCTTGTGCACAGTTTAAATTGTTTGTCGTTTTTGTGAGACCGCATGTTCAGAATTTTACTATATATATATATATATAATGTATACAAATTCCAGAGTACAAAATGAACAAATTTTTTTTTAAATATGTGCCTTCTCCGACGTTTTTTCTCTAATTTCACACTGAACAGATTTTATTATTTTATTAAAAAAACACAATACTCTTTTAAAGAAGTGTAGAGTGTTAAATAAATATAGAGTAAACGCTCAATATATCAAATTATCGTGGACTTTATAAAACACACGTTTCAACAGAAAGTTATAAACACCGACGAATTATTATTATTATTATTAATATTATTCTTCATTCTCTAATGGTTCTTAATGATTTCGCATTTTCCGTTTGCATTAAATGACCATTTAAGTAATCACTTAATAACATTTTTTCAGTTTTTTAAAACCTGATGTATGTAAACTGTTCCATTTCAAAGTCATGCCACGGTTAGAAAATATTTTTACAGATCGGATTTTTCATTACTTATCTTAAATGATATTAAATTGACTAGTACTGTTTATAAACGTCAGTGTTGTTTATTAAATTTGTAGTTTAGTAATATAAACAAATAAACACATACACATGTACACACACATTTTTATATATATATATATATATATAAATATATATATATAAATATATATATAAATATATATATATTGGAAAAAGGACTTTACTCAATCTTTTTAATTACTTTGTTTTATAAATATGAAACTGATACATTGTCGACGAAAACAAATAGACAAATAGAAGTTAATAGAAATGTACTAATAAATTTGAACTACTGAAAAAGTATTGATTAAATGTCCTTTAGATTTGAGAGAAGTTGAAGATTTTTCAAACAAAATTTGAAAATTCATTTGAATCAGTTTGTATAAAACAATAAGAAATAAATAAAATATTAATGTAAAAAGAAAGCAGTTTACTTTATAAAAAGTGATGTTTTTAAGCAGCACATCAAAAATTTCACATAATTGTTATATGGATGATGATAAATCGCTGTCTTGATTGAGAAGCATTTCCATTCTTTGTTCTTTGTGTTGAAGAGATTAGAAATTGATTCTTACATTTTATCTCAGTCTTCAGTCTTATCTCAGTCTCAAAATGTTTCTTGTAGTTTGTAAACAGTAATTAACCTCAAATAATGTATACATATATATATATATATATATATATATATATATATATATATATATATATATATATATATATATATATATATATATATACAACACGACTACACTAATATTAGAATATTTTTTCATTAAAAGACCTTCAAAAGATGAAAATTCTCTCTCACTCTCTCTCTCTCTTTATATATATATATATATGGTTTAGTTTATGTACCCTTTCTTATTTTTCAAATTTGATATCTCTAATCTTTTTCGACCGTATTTTTCATTTTGACATCAAGTACATTTTTTAATGTTAACATTTTTTCTATTATTCATCATCTTCATTTATTACGTGCATTTTTACAATATATTGAAAGATGTCACCACGATTTTCTGCTTTCATGTAAAACGCAAACTTTTTCATTAACCTTGTTGCTGATTGTTACACTAGAGTGTCACTCCAGTTGATCCAGTGTCTATATACTTCTCAGTGTTGAGTGAATGGAACTTATAATTAATGTTTCGGAGATCATATGAGAGGACTGAGTGAGAGTCGCGGCCTCTTACCAGTACAGAACAGTGTGGTTTTCAGGAATGATCGACTATGAAATGAACATCTGTTCTATAACGTCGCTGGAGGTCCTGCACACTCTGTCCGCTGAATTGAGAACTGGGAGTCACCACTCGTGAAGCTCGAATAAACTGGTCGTTTCCAGGGCGAGAGTGTATCACAAAATTATGAAACAACTGGTTGCAATTCAGATAAGAGTTCGACCAGAGGAGATCCAGACTACCAAGAAGTGGATGTCATTATCGATTTTTCTTTACATGCAGGAAGCTTAAAACAAATGGTTTTTGCTTCTCCTTTTAAAAACACCTCTCTCTCATTTAAAACACCTCTCTTTTATCCATGTTCTGATTGTCTGCTAGGTCTCATAACGAAGATTTTTACAGGATAGAGTTGTGTCCGACTCCTAATTTCCAACTTGGAGATCAGGACATATCTATTTGGTCCTATCTACCTTCTGTCCAAGAAATATCTACTTTTCTCCATAGTCCTGTTTGACACGAGTATCCTGGCCATGAGTTTACACCCCCGTCAACATAGCTCTGTGGACCATTATAGCATTGAATCTCTTCCACCACGACAAGGTGGATACACCATCGGGAGAGTTTAAATTAAAATCCAATTCTTATGAAACAAAACATGAATAGTTATGTGAGCCTATTTTTATGACACACCTCTCTTTTAATTTTGTCGAAGCACCCTAAAAACCCAAGAAACAAACCAACCATCTCCTTTAATGGATATAAAGTTATATTAATTCTATAAATGTCATTGCATTATTGATGCTTTATTTACAATTTTTAATGAACAACATTTATGTGTTTGTGTGTGTATGTCATATGGGAGAATTCAATTCTACTATATAATTTTACAGCAACAATGTTAACACTGTAATATTTAATCTGAGTACTTATTAAAAATGCTTTTATATTAATCAATTAAAAAATTCAATAAATGCAAACTACTGACAAATGACACTTTTTAATTTTCATGCTTTTCTATATCTTTTTATACCTTCGTTTGCTTTCAATAAAATATCAAAAATAATACATTCAAAAGTTGAAAGAAAAGATGCCATAAAATTCATTAGAGTTGCAATATGGACACTGAATTTTTTCTCATGACATTCAAAAACACAGAGTATTTTAAATATAATCGAAAAGACAGAAAATAAAGCACGGGGTGTGGGGTGTACGTCACCCCGAGCACCCTCTAAGGGTTAAATAATCTATTATTTAATAAACGTGTTTAATATATCACCTAAAAATTTTTCTTATTAAATTAATTTCATGTATATATATATATATATATATATATATATATATATATATATATATATATATATATATATATATATATATATATTAAAAATCTTTATTTTTTTGATATTTAAGAAATTGATACGCCTTATTTATTTAAAAGGTATAAATAATAAATTAAATATTATTCAATTCAATTATTGTGCCATTTTAAAAAAATAATAAATATATTGAATCTGATAGAAAAAGATTTTCTTGGAAAAAATAGTTATTACATTAATGATCTCTCATGCATGTGTATATTATACAATTTTATTTTGTTGACATTAAAGAAACTGATACGTCTCATTTTTTCAAAAGGTATAAATAATAAATTAGAAATTATTCAATTCAATTATTGTGGCATTTAAAAAAAATAATCAATCGTGTTGAATCTTATAGAAAAGGTCTTTCTTGGAAAAACAGATTAGTGAAAATCGTTTTCATCTTAAAAAAAAATTCGTTTATTTTCGAAATCTAAAACAGAGTTATTTTTGAAAATTGAACGCGGGCCACTCAGTAACGTTTACTGTATCGATGGTTGCTCAATGTGAATTCAAACTTAAGAGTCATTGAATGTCAAAGACACTGCTTTGTTTATATATGTGTATAAATGTCATTGCTTTATTGTTGCTTTATTTACAATTTTTAATAAACAAGATTTAGGTGTTTGTGTGTGTGTGTCACATGGGAGAATTCCATTCTGCTGTATAATTTTACAGCAACAATGTTAACACTGTAATATTTAATCTGAACGCTCATTAAAAATGAATGAAAACACAATAACAAGCTGACCTTAACGAACATTAGATTATTGAAATGAAATTAACGATTAAAAATTACTAATGATCAAACCATAAAACTGTTGTAGAAAATATAAATTGGAAAGTTAGTTATTCGTGTGGATTTAGATTACGTTACAGATTTGTTTCAGATTGATAAACAACAATATATGTTTGTAAACATGAAAAAATCCCCTTCGTGAATAACAAACGAAAGAGTTACTAGAATTACAAGACGTATTAATAATAAAAATCCTTAATTGTTTTAGTAAACAATTTTCCTTATTTACAATTCTCCTCAACAGTCTCTATCAATTTAAACGTATTCGGTCGTTGCGAAGAAGCAACAGGCGTTTTTTTCCCTCTTAACGTCGAATCATCACAATCTATCCTTGTCCCGTTCGTTACTAGCTGTATCTAATCGTTTCAACTGATAACAATACGACTGATTTATTGCATATGATTTGTTTCGGTCATAACAAATTCAACACAATAACGAAACGTGCGATAAAAACTAAGGCAGTCTCAAAGCGACTATATAAGCTCTAGTGGAAGATCTGCAAGGTGTCAGTCTCATCGAAGACATTCGTCCGAACTCAGAGACATGAAGACGTTACTTGTTTGTTGTTGTTTGGTTGCTGTGGCCTTGGCGTCGCCGAGCTCCACCAGAGCGCGGAGAGGTGCTGCCAAAAACTGTAAGTACTACTTTTTTTAAATATTTTTACAAACTAACACACACAAATATTTACTATATATATATATATATATATAGTAAATATATATATATATATATATATATACACATACATATATATATATATATATATATATATATATATATATATATATATATATATATATATATTATATACACATACAGAGTTCCACAAAGATGTTTCATAAATTCAAAAGTGTCATAAATTCAGAGATATTGATGAAAAAAAAATTTTTTTGTAAACGTGATATCCGACACTTTTTAAAGAAACAAAATATTTTACTTATTAATATATATTTTCATAGCAGAGATGTTTTTTTTAGTTAATTTTATATTAAGTACATTTAATAATCCAATTTCTAAAATGTTATTAAAGAAATTGAGAGTTAAATAATTTTACAGTAAATGTTAAAGATACCTTCTTCCTTTTTTTTTTAAAAAAAAACTATAAAATATGTCACACAAATGAGTACGAAATAAAATCTTTCGTTTAAGAGTTGAAACTGAATCTGAGCGCATGGAAAAGTGGGCGAAATTGTATAAAATATCGATCGATTGTACAAAATTTCTCTGGAGAAAAATGATTTTCATGTTGTTACATTATTTTGGTAATTTTTGTAAGCGTGCGAATGTTCTGGTATGAAATGCATAGTTATGTATGCTGTGTTCATGAATGAATTTGTAATTCATAGAACAAATTAGAAAAAGATTTTGATCAAAAATGTTTAATAATCGATTGATTGATCGATTATTTTTTTCGATCGATTAGAAATGGAAAGAAACTGTTTGATTCTAAACAAAATTAAAATAAGAAAGAGAAGATTTTGTTCTGTTATTCAAATAAAAAGTTATTTTATTTAAAAGATACAATCGAGCGAATAATAAAAATAGTTCGGGAAGACTTTCAATTCTTTTTCATTATCATTTGTGATGTAACACTTAAAGGGCACACCTACGAAAAATACATAAAGGGCACATGGGGTATGCCACACCCTATCGTTTTTCAATGCGTGCTGTAACGACTTTATTGAATATTTTATTGCAAAAAAAAATATTTAATGAAGCTTCAGGCATGCATTTTGACGACAAATAGGTTTCATGCCGATTTTTTTAAATTAACAATGTTTAAAATGTCGAAAAAAAATTTCGGAAAATCACTTTTTTGCTTGATATCGAATAATTTTTGCAATTTCACACCAATTCGATTTTCTAAATTTGCCTGTGGTGTCTGAGCGCCATTTAACCCTTTCACCACGGATCAAATATTTTTAGTTGTAAAAATAATAATAAATAATTTTTTTTTCTGTTTCGTTTGATGATCTTTTGAGTTACTTAAGTAATCTATTCGATTTCCGTTAGTAATTTTTGACAATTTTATGGGACACATAGGTCCCGTTAGTGGCGAAAGGCTTAAAGGGTTAAACAATCTATTATTTAATAAACGTGTTTATTATATCGCCTAGAGATCTTCATTATTACATAAATGATATTATTTCATGTACGTGTTTGAAATACAGACAAGATCTGCGTTCCGGAAGATTTATTGCCAGCATGTGAAACTATGGTAAAAGCTGAACCTCCTGCCGGTACAAAGGTCACATGTGTGAGTGCACGCGACCGAATGCATTGTATGCAATTGGTACAACAGCGAGGCGCTGATTTTGTACCGGTTGACCCTGAAGATATGTGGGTAGCAGCAGATATGTCTGATCAAGACTTCGAAGTATTTGCGGAGATTCGCACGAAGGAGGAACCGGAAGGTTAGTTTAATTGAAATCAATGTTAACTCATAAGAGCATTGAATTTTATCTCGTGTTTTTTTTAAACACTAATATACAAAGTATTTATTAATTTGGAATATATTTTTACTAACTACAGTCAAATTATTTTATATATACATATATATATATATAGGATGATTCAATTTAGGCTATCATATTGAAATATTGAAAGGGGGCACAGGGGTTAAGAAAAGTAATGTTATTTTTTATTTAGTATTTTAATTCAATTCAATACTAAAATACAATTGAATTAAAATACTAAATAGGGGACAACATGTTTTATTTTTCTTTATTTTTGTGTTTTTTCAAGAGTTGTATGTGGAAGCTTAAGATGAATCTCTCTCTCTCTCTCTATATATATATATATATAATATAATATATATAATATATATATATATATATATATATATATATATGTATAGGGTGTTTCAATTTAGGATTCCACATTGAAATATTAAAAGGGGGCACAGAGGTTTAGAAAAGTCATGTTATTTTTTATTTAGTATTTTAATTCAATACTAAAATGCAATTGAATTAAAATACTAAATAGGGGATAACATGTTTTTTTCTTTATTTTCTTTATATTATTAAATAATGTATTATTATTATATTATATATATATATAATATAATATATAATAATAATATATTATTTAATAATATAATTTGTAAAATTATAAAATTATATACTGTATGTATGTATATACTTGTATAATTGTAAAATTATATACTTTTATAAAATTACTTAACTGTGAAATACATGAGCAAAATTTTGCTTTTCAGAAAATAAAGTTATATTATTAAATAATATTATATATATATATATATATATATATATATATATATATAAATAAATGCAATATTCAAAAATGTATATATTATTTTTCAGCGGAATTCCGTTATGAAGCCGTCGCTGTTATTCACAAAGATCTTAACATCAAATCGGTAAAAGAAATCAAAGGACTCAAATCGTGTCACACGGGTGTCGGTCGCAATGTCGGCTATAAAATCCCTATTACAAGACTGAGACAGATGGGTGTTTTGGGTAGTTTGAACGACCAAAGCATTTCACCGCGCGAAAATGAACTGAAAGCTCTTTCCACTACATTCAACAAAGCGTGCCTAGTTGGAAAATGGTCTCCAGATCCGGACATCAATAAGAAATGGAGTAAGTAGCATCGATCGTACCTAGATAATACGGTCAGATTATATAATTTATATTTCTGTGAACCGTGCTGATTTTTTTTAACGAAAACTGTACGTTTTCAGAGAAGGCGTATTCGAATCTCTGCGCACTGTGCGAGAAACCTGACGTTTGTGACTATCCTGATAACTTTTCTGGATACGACGGAGCACTCAGATGTTTGGCACACAATGGCGGTCAAATTGCATGGACTAAAGTTTACTACGTTAAGAAATTCTTTGGTGTAAGTTCAGTATAAATGATTATTGTTTTAGTAAAAAAAAATGTTCATCAATGAAACAGGAGAAAAGGACTATAATATTTATTATTTAAATATATTTGTTTAGATGCCAATCGGCGTTATCCCGGCTGTACCGACGAACGAAAAGCTCGACAAGTTCGCATACCTTTGTCCGGACGGTACAAAGAAGCCCATCACTGAAAATACGCCGTGCAGATGGGCTGCGAGACCATGGCAAGGTTTCATGACAAATGCAGATCATGTTACGACAATACAAGACCTACGTGATAAGCTGAGAGCACTCGACAAATTGGGAGAAGAGACTAACGCCGGTTGGTTAGACACAGTATTAACGTTGAGTACCAAACAAGTAGTGAAAGACACGGACGTCATCGGACCGAAGAAATATCTCGACAAAGCGAACTACACAGATGTGATTGAACGCGATTACGGTCCACCGAAGAAGACGATCCGATTCTGTGTCACGTCCGAAGATGAAATGCATAAATGCCGCGAATTGAGTAAGGTCGCGTTCTCGAGGACCATTCGTCCACAGTTCGACTGCATTTTACAGTCGAACATTTACGATTGTCTCAAGACTGTCCGCGACAATGGGGCCGACATCATTTCCTTGGACGCCGGATTTGTCGACATCGGAAGGAAACAGTACAACCTGAAACCGATCGTCGGTGAGGAATACGGACAAGTCGGCGGTTTTTATTATTCCGTGGCCGTCGTCAAAAAAGGATCTAAATATAATTCGATCGCCGACTTACGGGGATCTCGATCCTGCCATACAGGATTCGGAAGGACTTCCGGATACAGCGTACCTCTGTACACACTGCTTCAAGCAGGACTGATCAAGAAGAGTGAATGCCCGTACCCGAAAGCCCTCTCTGAATTCTTCTCGGGCGGAAGCTGTTTACCAGGCGCACTGCTCACCGAGAACAATCCAGATGGAACGAACCCGGACAAATTGTGTTCTAAGTGTGTCGGAAACATCGACAATACAGAGAGATCAAAGAAACATATCTGCGCGTTCGATCATTCAGAAGCTTACTATGGATATTCAGGGGCATTCAGATGTTTAGCTTCAGGACACGGAGATGTAGCGTTCGTCAAACATGTGACGGTCGCTGGAAACACCGGTAAGTGTGATATTTTTTCTTTGAGAAATCATAAATAACGTGACGTTATTTTTAATGTTTCTTTACTCGTTGGTTTTAGACGGACGCAATAAAGCGAAATGGGCTCTTGGTCTTAAATCAACCGATTACGAATTATTATGTCCAAATGGAGGAAGGGCTCCAGTCACTGATTTCGCTAAATGTCATTTGGCTAAAGTACCTTCAAACATGGTGAATTTATAATTCTTATTTTTTTTTTAAAGAAAAAACATGTTTTTTTTCGCTCGTTTGTAAGTTTAATATTAACCTTTATTTTAGGTGGTGACAAGCAACGCTAAGAACGACAATGAAATCGAAGAAATACGTCATGCATTGGTAGGAATTGGACAAATGTTCAGTAAGCGTTCTGATTTGTTCAGACTTTTCGGTGCTTACAACGGAAAACACGATCTGTTATTTAAAGTAAGGCGCATGTCTATCAATTTAGATCTCGTTAATTATTAGTGGGTTGCATTGAAAGCCACTGTTTTTTTTTTTGAGTTTCTGAGCATTTACTTCAGTAACAAAATGTGTGAATACATTAATCAAAGTATTCGCCCTCGGAAGCTATGACTTTTTTCCACTTTTCTGGCAGAAGTTGAATTCCGCAACGAAAGAATGGTCTGTCTTCTGAGCCAACTCATTCAGCAATTCAATTTTCGATTTCTCCGTAGTTATGGAAATGTGTATCTTCTAAAGCGTGTTGCATCGATCGGAAGAGAAGGTGATCGTTTAGGACCAGGTCCAGAGAATACTCTGTGTGTGGGAGAACTGGGGCCACTGGCGACGTTCATCTTTGTAATCGCGCGGCCTGTATAGTGTTAATGGGAAATGTTCACATTTCAAAATGATATAGGACATTTGTCACTGCCCACAGCATACACATATAGATCTCATCTACCAGTGAACAGCGGCTTTCAATGCAACCTCATATTATATTACATATCGTTCATAATTTGATTAAATTTCTGCGTCGAATCTCGAAATAATAATAAAAAAAATCATATAGAATCACACTTGACTACAATAAAATACTTTTTTAAACAGGATTACACAACCAGCTTAGTGTCTGTCGATTTGGAAGATGATATTCAAAAACAGTACAACAGAATTATAAAAGAGGTGAAAGCATGTGAACATGCAGGTTCATAAAAGTAGGTACTGGTTTAATTGTTTGCGTTTCTTAATTTCGTTTCTAAATAGTGGTTTATAGTTTATTTTGTGTTGACATATATTTTTCAAACGTTAAACAATATCAGTGAATAGTCTGTATTTACTGAAACACTTCTTTCATGGGAGTTAATTTTTATTTTTGTTCCAGAACTCGAGATCAATCGAGGTACAACGAGACTGATTTAAACAAACTGTCCTATACATTTAATTTAAGTGAACTGTAATTGTAACTACTTATTTCAGACAAATGTATTAAAAATAATGAAAAGTAAACAATTATTACAAAAAACTTTTTGAGATTATTTGTTATCATAATTTCGATATCGTTTTTTTTTATTTTCAGATAATAAATAAGTATATTTATTAATAATGCGACATATTTAAATGTTTCTAAATAAAATAAAATAAAAAAACCGTGGTGATTTATTATGAATATTAAATTTTATAAAAAAGATAATTTTATTAAATCAAAACGATTATAAATTAATTTTGTGGATTTATTTATACATTGTACTGTTTGTTCTAGCACTTAATTTTATTGTTAAATCTCGAAATAATATTGAAAAAAATCATATAAAATCACACTTGACTACAGTAAAATATTTTTTAACTACTTATTTGAGACAAGTGCATTAAAAATAATGAAAAGTAAACAATTATTACAAAAAACTTTTTAAAATTGTTTGTCATCATAATTCTGATAGTTTTTTTTTCATTTTCGTATAATAAATAAATATATTTATTAATAATACGGTCTATTTAAATATTTCTAAATAAAAGAAAATAAAAACCGTGCTGATTCATCATTAATATTAAATTTTATGAAAAAGATAATTTTATTAAATCAAAACGATTATAAATTAATTTTGTGGATTTATTTATACATTGTACTGTTTGTTCTAACAGATGATTAGTTAATCTGTATTTTTATTATAAAATCATTTATAGTTTTTATTATTTTATAAAAAAATTGAAACAATTTCCAAGTGGCGCACTAATGATCTTAGTTATCGACAAGCCCTTAAATCCCAAATATCTAACTATCATTTTTTATATACAAAATATTTATTTAATGTCAAATTTAGCGATTGTTCAAGAAATATACTTGTAAATATCCATTTCTGGTTTAAGAAAATATATAAAATTAGTACAAATATTTTTATAAAAGATTATGATTTGTTAAATAGAAATTTCGACTGAAATCAAATTTTCGATAAAAAAAGTTTCACTATAAAAAATTCAAAGTAACATCAAGAAATAATTTTCACACATACTTTTTTCTAGCCTACAAATCATATATATATATATATATATTTCAATAATTTACTATCGATCATTTCTAATTGCTGCTCATGCGCATCTCGGTAATCAATTATTTAACACTGTTGATAAGAATTGTTCTTATGGTTAATGAAAAATTTAATTGTACGAGTAAATTAAAAGCATGGGATTCTTTTTATCGAGAAATACTTTTGAACGAAAATGAATATTTTCACATTTAATTTAAAATCAATGTTTTTAATACGTTCCTTTAAAATGTTGATGAAAAACGAGATGTATCTAGAAAACAAAATCTTTTTTGTTAAATTTTAACACTGATAATAGAACATGGGGGCAATGTTCATGTTTTTTTTTTACTACAAATAAGATTCATTATTTAGTAATGCTTACTATATCATTAGACTTAAATATAGTTATTAGATTTATTAAGAATAATTTTATAAGAACGATTCGATTTAGTGTGGTATACGAGGCTCGTTTGATAAACATGGTTAAGAAGGAAGTTAAACACAGTTTTTTTGGAAAAAAAATCGATTTTATCGACAAAACATAAAGCTATTATGCATGCACGGTCTCATCATTAATGTTTAATCGGTAATTACAAAACGGATCTAATTTAAAAACAGATTCGTGATTACCGAAAACTTGAACATGAGTAGATATTAAAAACAACCCCTTAAATGTTATAAAATAAGATACATATATGTAATTCAGTTGCATATAAACAGTATAAAAATAAAATAAAGAACTTAAAAAAAGAAATGATTTATAATTCAAACTTTTCAACAAAACCTACCACAAAGTACAAATCATATAAATTTTGCCTACAGATTTAAAGGGTCTGTATTTCGATGGTATTGTATGACATTTCCTACAAAACAAATATAAAGTCATTTGGCATCCATTTTCGTTATTCGTGTTTTGTCTAATGAGAGAATAATATGTATTACAAGTAATATGTCTGGACTTCATTTTTATCCTTAGAAGCAAATTATGATAAAGTTGGCGTCCGGTATAGAGCTTCCAGTATTAATAAGTATTAGGTTGGAATAATAATAATTCAAGTTTTTTCAATGTAAATGTCATTTCATTGTTTTCATGTTAATATCATTTTAAAGCGCATTTTTCGGTCTGCATTTTGGCAACATTGATTTTAGTTTTATTACTAATTTTGCTTCAAATTAGGCTACTGAATTAAAGATGGAAAATAAACAAATAAGAGTATTTTTTATGAATTCAAAACGGAAAAGCAGCAGAAACTGCTATTAAACTTGACTATTCTCTTGGTGTAAATATTGTTAAGGAATATGTACGATGTAATGGTGGTTTTAAAAATTTCGTGCCGAGGACGAGAGGCTTGAAGATGAAGAAGGTCACGGGCATCCTTCTTCAGTTCTTAACGACCAACTGAAGGAGTTAATTGGATCAGAACCACGCACAATTCGAGAGCTTACACAAAAGCTAGGCGTTTGTCATCCAACAGTTCCGGAGCAATTAAAACAGCTAGCTGAGAAAAATGTACATGAATTTGAAGATATTTTTCTACCAACCTAATTTTACACAAATAACTTTGATGAACTGATCAATTTTTCACAATAAAGATGAAAGTACAAATTCAATGGAAAATTATCAAAAAAATTGAAATAAGTGAATGGGGAATTACCGAAAAAATTCCCATAACGATGCAAACCGAGGTTTTAATGTATATTCGTTGTGAATATATTATACATGTCTGAAAAGTTTAAAAAATATTATTTTATAAATGACATCAAATAACTCTGTATACTGTTCTTGAAAATATATGAAAGATCCTAGATTTAACCTGAATTTTTGAGGTACTAAAAGATTGTCACATTAAAGGATATTTGAAAAAAAAACACTTTTATAGGAAATCAAATGTGAAAAATAAATATTAATTCATTCGATGGGAATATTATGTTATAATTATACTTAAGATATTTTTCTTAAAATTATTTAGCACTATAATTATATATATATATATATATATATATATATATTAAATTTGTTACATATGAAAAGTTGTAGAAAAACAACCACATAAAATATCACGATTACTTGAATGTATGTATTTTAGTTCCGACTTGTCGATCACAATACTCATTTCAATAATTTGTGTAAATTTAATTCTAGCTTTTAGAAATCCTTTTTGTAACATATTCAACAGAGTGTGAAGTACATATATTTTGAACCATTCTTTAATATGTACAAACTATACAATTAATTCAGGAAAAATTAACTAACATAATATATCTACATTTATTTACATGAAATACATGAAAAATGTTTACTATTATCAAAATAAACATTTTGAAACTGATAAAAAAATAATTTATTGTTGAACGTTAAAAAAATAGTTTATGATTGTATAAAAATAAAAAATATACATACGTATACGATCACTTTTAAAATAAACTATTTATAATAAATATATATATATATATATATATATATATATATATATATATATATATATAAACATATATATATAAACTTTATACAATGGACTCTGTACTCAATAGCATTTCAGCTGAAAGATAGTTCTTAGAATTAATTATAACAATATACAATTTATATATTTTTTTCCAATAACTCAATTATTATAATTGCTAAGAGGTAACTGTTAAGTAAATCTATTCATTAATTACATTTCATTATTTTCTACACAATTAAGTTTAAATGCAGTACGGCGCTGTAAAAATACGACATGAAATCTCCTATTATAATAAATTTAAAAGTTAAAAAATGGTTACAGGTCACCATTTTCAATAATACTGAAACAATTGGTATTTCCTTACAGTGAAACCCTACACTTTCGTCCTATAATCGAAACCTTAGTTCTATAAGTCTTATAAGGAAATTATGTCAAGGAATGAGATCTATACTTCTTAACTACGAACGAACCGAAATTTCGATAAATACATTTAAATAATTTCTTCGCTCGGCATTTCGACGATCGATCCTACGGAGCTGTTCTTCTTCTGTATAGAATTGCTGTACGTCAATTTCCCTTTGTAGCCGTTAATAGGCAGCCGTCCACTACTCGGCGTCTTGTTCACTTTGTTCTCTTCGCATGCTGCATTCGACCTACCGAACTTTCCGTCAGAACTGTTCTTCTGACCCTGTCCGAACCACCATTTAATGAAACACGCTCTGAAATTTTCAGACAGTACACCGTACAGTAAGGGATTCACCACAGTGTTCAAAAATGCGACTGCCAAGCACCATATGAAATGATGTGATCTGAGAAAGAAGTCCGTGTTCTCGGTGGCTCTGGTTCCATCCTGGTAGATAAGAAAACTGACGACAGTTATCGGCAGCCACATCAGAAGGACGACGACGACGTTCAACAGGAGTATTCTCACGACTCGAATGTGTTTGTTCAGTCTGATTTCTTCGTGATGTGACAACGAGCCCTGTCGACCGTTCGGAGGTTTGGAAATCTGTTGACTGCTCGTTGAGAATTTCCGCGTTAGTGGCGATATCAATGAGCCCAACATGCTTATTTCGCTTTCTCTTCGCATCGGCGTGTTCGTACAACTGCCATTTTCGGCAGAAGTCGCCACTAGGACGCAAGGCACTGCCCATCGGTTTCTCGACGAGAGAATTTTACGAAATATCCTTTGATAGAAGTACACTAATAATGCCATTGGTAAAATGCATGCTATCAAAATAACTGGCATGGTAAAACATACAGAGTACTGTATAGTCTCTGAATTAGGAAAGACCATTGTACATATGACATGTTGATCGTGAACAACCTGCTGGCGAAACCAGAAAACAACCGGCAGAAATATTACAATAGCAAAGATCCACATGATGGCAACCAAAATCGTTGTCCGTTTTGGTGTTAGCTGTGATCTGTACGGAGGTACTACTATACAGCGATGCCTGTCCATACTGATTAAGGTTAAAGTCCACAGTAGAACGAAACAGCAGACGAACTGAAAAATAATATTTTTATTAATAGATATCGAGAAGTGAAGTATATTAAATATACACTAAATGATTACTTTAAAAGTAGAAAAATTCCAATAAGAAACTGATAAATATTAGATGAAATGAACCTCCGATATTTTTTAAAACAAAACATCAAGATTTGTGCATTTAGTGACAATTCGGTCGTTTTGAAAATGCTGATGAAAAATGAGATTTGTGAATTAACCCGTTCACTGCTGATAAAATTAAGCGTGGATGACAAAAGTTTATTTTGAAGAAAGCAGCGAAATTACTTAAAATTCAGTATTAATTACTTGCAGATACAGTCTTTGCGTGGCATTTATAGTGATTTAAAGAAAAAAAAATTCTGAGATATCTCGCAATGTTTATTTTATGAATCTATTTAGAAATTAACTTTTCATTTTGTTTCATTCTGCAATGATCGTCGCCTAACAAATCCCATCTGGTGACAATCAGTAATACAGATGTGTGATGATCCACACAGGGCCAACCCATAAAAAAAGTAAATTCAATTCAAACTTATAGAACAAACTACAAGGCAGTGAATGTGTTAACCTATGAAAACATTTTCATACTGTATATTTTTCTATAGAAAATGTTCATATATTGCACTTAACAAAATTATAAGAAAAAACAAGTTAATGAAATTAGTTATTTACTGAATGCAATATAAACACCTCTTCTTAAACGATTCCTCTGAATAAATACATTTTCCCTCTTGTATCACTTTTTTATACACCATCGATATTATACATTCAAGATCTGTTTAGAAAGTTCTTAGCCAGTTGGGTATAAAACGTGTCCATATGCCTACATACACTCTTAATATACCTATCTAACTTGTTGCACATTTTGATGGAAACTAACTTTTTTTTGATGCTGAGGATGTTAATTATTTTGTATATGTGAACGTAACCCTATATGTAAAATATGTATTCCCTTAAGATAGTTCATTAAATTGTTACTACTCACAAAATAGCTCGAACAAAATTCTAATCGTAGAATAATTTTTATATTAAATCAACTTGAATTATCCATGTACATACGAATTTATCTATATGTGCAAACAAAATATAATTCAAGATAACATGTGATTACATTTAATTCGTATTTAAACTGAAACAGTGTAAATATACATTATTCTTTGTCATTTCAATTGACAAATATCTGAACTTGTATAAACACAAATCCTAGACTTTAATATTACATGATGTTTTATATATTTACACACGTTACGAAATTTTATTAAGTAAAAATAGCATATATATATATATATATATATATATATATATATATATATATATATATATATATATATATGTATGTATGTATATACACAAGAGTAGCACCAAATATTCCCGGTCTAAACAGGAAGGAATGTAAACACAAAAAAAAACAAGATTTTTCTACATAATCTCCTTTAACTTCAATACATTTCTCACAACACTTAATTAGCAATTCTATACCCTTACAAAAACGATCATCCGTTTTCGTGTTCAAGTGGCTAGTTAGATTATTTATCGCCAATTGAAACATCTGAGTACTGAATTATTCAGATGGTAGAAAGCAAACTGGCCGCATCTTAACCTCATGCCAAACAGAAAAAAATGATATTTTGTTAAAAATTTTGAAAACCGTACAAAAGAAAAACAGTGATTATAATCTCTCAATAATAGAAACTTTGTTTATACATTTTTACTTTCCTGTGGCTATTATGAATCAGGTCATTTAATCATATCTATGTCGCTTCTGTTTCGCAACAACAGTCGGTTGATTATTCAGATACGTTTTTTTTATACAGTCCGCATTATTTTTACAATGAATCACATTTTATATACGCATTTATGATGTTTTTATTTTCTGTTTTGTATTTTGACTCTAACTGGTGTATAAACATGTCGATACTAATTAATCACACAACTGCACTGAATGTTATGCACGAAATCCGCGTTACCCATGACGCACAAGTAGTTTACTTTTAGTTGAGTCAACCAGGATATTAGAAATTACCCTGTTTTAAAGAATATAATTTTGAAATTGATTTGCATGTGTATGTATGTGTATATATATATATATATACATATAAATACATATATACATATATATATATATATATATATATATATATATGTGTGTGTGTGTGTATGTGTCAGTTGCGGACAGTCGTATTCGTACACAAGAATTGGTACTACAAAAGGGAAGAAAAAGTTGGTAAATAATGACTGAATACTAAAAATGGTTTAGCAGTCTGCGGTGTAGACTGATGTTGCATCGTATTTTTCTCAGAAAAAATTAATCATTTTCATATTTACAATAAAAATAGTGCAATAAGATAAAATTATGTGCATGTTGTTCTGCTACATTAATATTCGTACACTTAAGTATTCGTACAAATTTTAAGGATTGCAGAAATTAATCGAATTAATCCAAGAAATTAATTCAACACATGCTACAAAAATATGCGGAGATATGTAAAAAAAAGTAATGGAAAGAATTTGAGTTCTGAAACAGTTAGTGGTATCATCAGAAAAAATAGTTATCACTGACGAGTTTCGCGAAGGAAGCCATGGATAAGTAAACAGAATAGAGAAAAAAAGGCTTGAATTTGTCAAAAAAAAACATGCGAACCAAGGACAAGACTTTCGGGATAACGTTATTTTTAGTGATGAAAGTAAATTTGAAATATTTGGTTCATCGAAAAGAAAAAGGGTGTGGAGAGAACCTGGCATTCTAAATTCAGTAAAGAAAATCTCTAACAAACCATAAAAAATATGGCGGTGGTTCCATAATGGTGTGCGGTTGCGTGTCGACAGATGTGGTTGGAAACCATTATTTTATTGAAGGAAAAATCGATCAGGTAGCTTATATAGATATTTTAAAACATAATTGAAAGGCCAGTCCAGAGAAGTTACAATTGTGCCAGCGCTGTGTGCGCTTCGGGTTCAAGTGGGAGGTACGAGGACCTATAATTTGGGCATATGGTGAAGCTCGTCCCCAGTGTGACACTGAGGAGAGCTGAAGGCACGAACTGAGCAGTAGCAGATCTTGGCTTGCAAGACAATAATATGGAGCGGATCGGTTGTGGGCGCGAGAGAGGCTCACTGCCCACGACCCGCAACCCGTTGCCGTGTCCAGATCTCATCAATTAGGGAGAGGTCTACCCATCACAACGCCAGTATCTTCGGCCGCTTATAGCGGTACCACGGATCAGACGGGTCGTAATCGCCGATGGTATTAATCAAGGCGTTCTGGCTGGATTCGGACCGGCCGTACAAAGTGCGAGCTAGACAACACACAAAGTCGTAGAGTGTATGGATCCGGAGATCATTGTTCTGAACAAAACAGCGAAATAGTTCCAGAGAAGTTAGGATCGAAAAACAAATTTATATTTCAACAGGACAACGATCCTAAGCACTGTGCCAGAAAATCGAAAGAATGGATTTTATACAATGTACCGAAACAATTCGGAACACCTCAATCACCGGACATGAATCCCACAGAACATTCATTGTGAGTTCTGAAGAAATCTTCGACCAATCACTCCACAACCAGTAAATAAGCATTGAAAATCTTTCTTCGACAAGAATGGAAACAAATCAGCCGACCTATAACGAAAAAACTTGTACATCCTATGCCAACTCGATTAAAAGCAGTTCTGAAATCTATAGGATATCCTATCAAGTACTAGTTTCCGTCCTTCTAACTCTTTTTCAACAATATTGTGAGTGGCCGGATACTTTTGTGTATACAAGTATGGCATGTTGAATTGAAAACACACTTTTTTTCAATATATATATATAATTAGTAAATATTATATTTTAAAGTACAGTAATAAAAAATATCAAATATATTTTTAAACAATTTCTTCTCAACTGTAAATTCAATTTATTACATAAAACATACTGAGTATAAGAGGTGGGCAGACACTTTTGTGACTGACTGACTGTGTGTGTGTGTATGTGTATGTGTATGTATATATATATATATATATATATATATATATATATAATACACCCACACATCCACACTGTATAAAGGTGTACGTTTACTTAAGCGGCTGTTATAAGATTCTATATTTGGAATAGTAGTAAAAGTAATGAAACGTCTTCATAACAAACAGAATCAACCCCCAAAACGCCTCCAGCCGTTTGTGTCAATCATACACAATCAGTTGTCGTTATTGATTGACACATTGAAATGACGTCAGTTAGTTAGTTAGTTTATAGCGTGTGAATAAAATTTTATGCGAATCTTCTTTATACGCGTTCGTATAAAAATACATGTGATTTATGTTTATTTGCATGCGCTAATACGAAAACGTGTTATGTGTTTAGTTTCAGCATGTTGATCATTCGGTGAATTTCAGTTCCCGTCACTATTTCAAGTTAGTAATAAAAAAAAACCTACGGTTTATGTACTACAATAATAGTCCAATTATGTCACGGTCGAATCACTTTGATTAGTTATAAATGTGATTTTATTACCTCGATACTGTACAGATTTTTCTTTTTTTTTTGAAAAAACTACCGAGTAGAAAAAGTAATATATTTTTTTATTATATGAAGAAGTGTGTACAGTTCTAGAATTCTAAGGATCTGTGTGACAAAAAATATTTACCTGAGAGTACGGTACGATCCTACACGCAACATCTCCCAATACCCAATTCTGTGTGATTCTTGTGTAAGCAATCGCCGGTATACTGCAAGCGAATACTAAATCGGCTGCAGCGAGATTTAATAAGAAGTAGTTGGTGACATTCCTCATTTCTCTGAATCGACAAACTGCATAACCAATTAGAATGTTGGCCACTAGAGAAAAGATGAACGTCAGCATCAGAACAGATGCCTCTATAATTGCGGATACTGGCCGATTTCCAAATTGGCTGTAGTACGTATAAAAATAACGTTCACCCCATCCGCTCACGTTGTCGAAACCAAGCTCGTACGACGTATTGTATTCCAGTTCTGGATCAAACATTTTCATTTTGTTTAAATGTTACACGGACAATAAGTTCACTTGCACAGTTTTAAAACGACTGTGATTTATTTAACGAAACTGTTTTTTTTTATCTAAAAATAAAAACACATGTAACTGAATTGATTAAAAGTAGACCGTTTTTATTTCACACTTTAAACACATTTTTAATTTTAAAGAGTAACAATTTGAACACTTTCTTAATAGAAGCTGTATTATATTTTGGCATCAATTATCAAGAGTTGACTGTATTTTTCATGTACACAATGTAGGACTATAAAAGATTCATTAAAAACATTTTATGTATTATGTTTCACTTTTTAATATTGAACTTAATTTTGACTTGGTAACTGCTTATTTTTTAATTAAAATAAACGTACACACACTTGAACAAATTCACTAGTTAAATGTGCTTGTTTGTCTCAATGGTGTTATATGCATTGATATAGGTTGCAATTCAACAAGTTTCTTAGAATATATATCATATATTATCAAGTCATAAACGTGAGCATTACCTTTGGTAAATAAAATAAATATTGTAAGTTAAAAAATAAACTTTCATATTTCATGTAATTAAAATTAAGTACATTATATATCACTTCATATTTACGTATTTTAATACTTATTTTAAGTGTTGGTTGTTATCACAGATAGTAAATTCTAAAGATAGTTTATTTGTGACGTTCACACACGAATTATTTTTACTATCTGCACATAAACTTACAAGATATTAAACTAATAACATTTTATGACGAAATCAAAATATGTAATTTATCATTTTCATTATCACTGTGACCGGTATGTATTTTTTATTCAAACGCACGCTGAGTATAACTGAATACTGGATTATACTCTTATTAAATAATATAAGCATGTGTGTTCAGTAACAATAGCCACACAAATGCAGTCATCGTCCAATGTTTTTTTTACTTCCTTAAGCTGTGGTTTGCATGACCGGATTGTTGTTAAACGTTGATATACGTACTTTGTTTTCTGGAAATATGTGTTTCATTGCTGATAATTCTGAAAAAATATACACACATTATTGAACGAATATATAAACATATATATATATATATATATATATATATATATATATATATATATATATAAATTTATATTAAAATACAAATATTAATATATACAAAAACTATTTTATATCTCTTCTTATTTAAGATAAATTAGTTTTTTGATAAAAATAAAATTATTTTAACATTTTTTTTATTTTAAATGCAGTTATGCTAAATTTATTAAAGTAGTACTTGTTTTTTCTCTTATATAAGGACATTAACAGTATAGAAGCTGCTTGTAAAAATACAATAGAGTGATTTACTACTTAAGTCAATTTTCTGTGTTTTTAAGTTCAATTACTTGCATAACTTACGACCTAATTATATCTTAAACACCATATAATCACAGATATATATATATATATATATATATATATATATATATATATATATATATGTGTGTGTGTGTGTTAGGGGTGCCGGAAAGTGACCATTATTTTATAGTACAACACAAAACTTTTTTTTAAAAAAAATTTATTACATAATATTATAAAATATAATTGTCATCATTATTAATAACCTCTTCCTATCCGTTTTGGAATTTTTCAATCCCCTTTTAATAAAAGCTTTCTAGTTTCGAATCAAAATAGTTTACAAAGTGATTTTCTATTTTAGCCACAATGCGGTATTTTTTATCTCTTTAAAGTGTGCTCCATAGGCCGGAAGAGATGATAATCGGAAGGAGTGCGGTCTGGCGAATTTAGTGCGTGTGGTATAATTTCCAAATTCAGTTCTCGAATTTTTTCGCTGGTCATTCTTGCTATATGTGGGCGTGCGTTATAAAAATAACCTCTTTTTGGTTCCTTCAATTTTTGGTTTAGTCTCCCTAATTGTTGACAATGCACATCTGAAGTAATTGTTTCACTCGGTTTTAACAGCTCAAAGTGAATGATCCCGCGTTTAATCACACCAAATGCACGAAGGACCTCTCGTTACATTAACCCTGGCTTAGGAATCGGAATGGGTATTTGATTTTTTGAAAGCCATTGTTTTTTCGACTTGTGTTATCATAAACTATCCACTTCTCGTTCCCAGTTATGAGTTGTGGCAAAAATTCTTTGTCAGGACAACAAAGAATTACACCTGTTCATCCGCTCTTCTTTGTCAGCTTGGGATAATTCCTGCGACATCCAAACACCCATCCTATTCACTTTCCCGGTCCGTTTTAAATGCTCCCGCACTATATACCAGAGATCCGAATTTTTGAAAAAAATTCATCCATGGTTTGACGAGAATCGGATTTGGTTAGGGATTTTAGCACGTCCTCGTCAAAATTTGAAGGTTATATATATATGCGTGTGAATTTTTAAAATTTTTCTGTTTACATCAGAAAAACGTTCTAATTATATTTTATGTTTCATTTTTATTTTATAGCAAGACTAAAACAAAATAAAAAAATAAGTCTGAATTAATTTATTAATAATATATTTACATATTAACCAATCTAAATTATAGATCACAAATGTTTCACAAAAATAATCCCAATATCAATTCAAGAAATGCAAAACCATGTAACAAAGATAATAAATAAATACTTTCAATAACATTTCTTTTCGAACGGTCCTTTGAACGTAGCTGTACACTAACTATTTAACCTTAACGAGAGAATAATATATGATTTAGGAAAATATTTACGTATATGTTCGCCATTAATTATGCCATAAATAAAATAAAAAAAATATTTAAAAAAGTAACACACGACTTCGATATTTCCACACTAAGTTAAATATACAATAACGTTTTACATAATTTTATGACTTGCTAAAATACATAGATGATGAGAAAAAATACGATCTCGTACTGTACATCAGTTTCTATGTAAAAATAAACAATATGAGTTGCGGCTAACTAAAGTCGAAAAGACGAATTAAATTGTTTGCAACGTTGAGATTTTCAAAAGTATTATCATTAATGTAAAAATGTATGTATGTATTATATATATATATATATACATTATATATATATATATATATATATATATATATATATCATATATGTGTGTATATATATATATGTGTGTGTATATATATATATATATATATATCATTCCTAGACGTTTTTACTGAAAAAATAATCAATTTATTTATTGATACTAAAGGAACCATTGTAATACTTCTAACTAGAATAAAGGTACCAGAAGTCTCTAATATTATTTACACCATATGTCAATAATTTGGCAAAAATAGAAACATCTGATAATAAAAGTGAGTATGCGGAGAAGTGATAGGTACAATTGGATGAAAGGAAAAGTAGTCGAAGAGGGGAAAGTAAACCAGGATAATGAGATAAAACAAGCATGTGGGACTGCAGTGGAGAGGGGAAGGCAGGAAACCAACGAAATTGAAAACTACGTGGTTATTAAATGAAGAAGAGGCGACCTACATATAAAAATGAAAAAATTCAGAAAGAATAATTAGAAAATTTAGGTTAGGTAGGGACTTTGAAAGATAGAAGTATGGAAACAAAGTATGCTATCTGATGAGCACATAAACAATACACATATACTAAAAGATTATAAATGGTTGCAATTATTAAGAGAAAGATTATTCCCAAATATTCATGAGACTAGCATCAATTAATTTATGAAATCAGTGGATGTGATCAACTAAGTAAAAATTTTAAATCATTGTTTCAAAATTAGTTTAAAATAAAATATAGTTTAAGAATAGAATGTAAGAAATAGATAAATATACAAGTATAGTAAAGTATAATAAGTGTAAAAGTGGTGCGCAATATGACATGTATACGTGATAAATGAAAAATGTATACCTTAATAAAAAATATAATATTGTTAAAGATACTTATTTATAAAAATGGATGCATCTCGTAGGAAACATTCATAATAAGAATGATGTATTCATAATTACAATTTTAACATGTGCATGCTGTGTATGCGGAGATGAAGATTAAGAGAACGAATAGAAAATTTAAATAACCAACTATATAGAAACATTATACGAATAAGGAAGCTGGCAGTAAATAATACAGAATTACAAGAAATTGAAAAATAACGAATTAATGCAAAAATAATGTGTAATACATAAATATTAAAAAAATGGATCAATGAATAATTGTTGAATTATTTGATATGAATATTATTCACATATAAACAAAATGTCCATATAATATATATATATATATATATATATATATATATATAAACAAAAGAAAGGTAGTACAAGAAAAGAAACAAGTATATTATTAAAGAATAAGGATGAACTCATAAATCACTAAACTTGATTTCAAATACTAAATCATTATAGAAGTAGAGTAGAATACACAAAAAATGTAAAATTAGAAGATGAACGAAGACTAATAAAAAATAAACTAAACCCATAAAAAAATATGGAATAGCGAAACTGATGAAAACGACGAATATTTTTTGTTGTACATTCAGAAAAAAAAATAGAGATATGCCAGTAGCTCTGTATGAACGATATAATTATATTGATACGTAGTGATAAAGTACATAATTAGTTTTTTGAAAACAAGTTAATTAAATGATCATTTTCCTCTTTAAAACAAACCGTCACGTTTCATATTATTAGAAGCAGTTGGTGATTATAATAAATAATAATTTATATAGTTGAAATAAACATGTTTTTTACAATAGAAGTTATATATATATATATATATATACACACACACACATGATTGCACGTGTATATAAATGTGTATATTACATCCTTTACGAATATATTTCATTATCATTATATAAATAACATAACAAATATTAAATAATAAAAGCACATGTACATACATACATGAAATAGTTGTACGAAAAATAAAAAAAAAGTCCAGATTAAACGTGCACATAATTCAAAACAATTTCATAAAATCACATAAATGGAACCATTTAATTAAATATTACAATGTTATTATGATATTACCACTATTATTAACTAAACAATGATATTTTTAGTGTACACTGGATAAACAGTAATACAAAACATTTAAGATATTTCATACGACGAAATGTATTCTCCGAGAATATCGTTTACGCAGAACACAATTAAGAGAATAGTACTTGATTTTACAGGTGCACGATGTATACTAAACGCTGTAGGTGAATATTTGATGCATTTACTTAATTCCACAATGAGTCACAATAAAGAAAAGAAAAAACATTTATTCTTCTTATGACCTTAGGTATGTCGTCAGCATTCTGTTAACGTTAATGTGTCATTCTCTGTTAGAATATTTAATAATTTTTAAAATCAACAATGTTTCCATACTTATAAATTCGATTTTAAATATGATATATTGTTGTGTGTGTTATTTATGTAAATCATTTGTATATATGTTTCGAAATGTGCCTTAATTCAAATTTTCGTTTTAGTAAATTAATTTTAAAAATGAATAAAAAGCTCCAGAGCCATATTATTTACTTGGAATTTTTTTAGCAAATTAGTTAAACAAATTAACTTACTTCACTTTATAATTAATTTATGTTAATTAGTGGTCATTTAATAACAACTTTATTTTGCGTGACTGCACGTGAAATATTTTGTATTCTTTATTTTTTTTCGGTTATTGTGCATTAAATGTCTACTTTTTATTCATATTACTTAAAAATACTGGATGATACTTTAAATTTAATCTATTCAGCAAAAAAATAATTTTCATACAAAATGCATAACTCAGTCTTGCTTATGCCTGCATTAAGAGTAGCATCTCCATAACTAGATATTATATCTATTGTAGTTGACAATCAAATAACAAAATGTTTTTAACAATAAGTTGAATCTTTCAAGAAATAACAAAATATATGTGAAGGTAACTGAACGTTTTTTTTTTAAAAAAATATTTTTCAATTCTTGTAAAGTACTGAAAGGACAATGGGCATCTTTGTTTATTTCTATATAATGAAGTGCAATCTAAAATTACAACAAAATTAGGCCTTAGAAACAATTCATTTTTTGATAAAATCAAGATCCAGAAACACATTTGAGGAAAGGTAAAAATATTCACGGAATGGTCTTGATAGCGGAGGTAAGAGCAATCTTGCGCTTGGGCGTTCCAAAGTAGGTTTCTTTAGCAGTATGTACCAAGCTGACAGTCATTCTGAGTAGTAGTGTACAAGTCATCACTTGAAACGCATGTAAAAGCGAAAAAGTCCCCAACAGGAAGAACTTTCAGTTTCACGCAGTCATTAAATTCATCACAAAACTAGGAACAACACCTCAAATTGTTATAAAAGAGATGGAATCAGTTTACGATGAGTCTTGTTCTGGGTAATCCTTGATTTACGAGTGGCATGACCTCTTCAAGCAAGATAGAATCAACAGAAGACGACACACGTTCGGGAAGGCCTGCCTAAGCAACTTCGACAGAAATTGATACAGAAAAGTAGATAAATTAATAGTGGACGATGGCCGTTTAAAGAGGAATCAAATAGCAGAAGTGGTTAATCTCAGCTACAACCGTTTTGAATAGTTTAGATGATCATCTTGACATGTAAAAGGTCGATGCAAGATGGATAAAAAGAATGGCCGTATCGTTTCAAACGCGATATCGCGTTCAAGCGTCGCAGGAGTTTATGAATTTCTGTCAAGATGATCCCGATGAAATTTTGTAACAAATAGTTAATGGAGATGAAACGTGGGTTCATCACTATGTGCCTGAATTAAAACAGAAGTCCAAGGAATGGCATAAAAAGGGCACACAACCGCCTACAAAGTTTAAAGTGTTGCCCTCGATCGAAAAGCTGTTGGTTATTGTTTTTTGGGATAAAAAGGGTACCTTGTTGACCAATTACAAAGTTAAGGGTGTGACTATAACTACGCTACTATAATGGAACAACTCAAGATACCCGTGAAGGAAAAATTGAGAAAATGTGTATTGCTTCAGTGATGACAATAAGCTGAAAATAGCGGTAATAGACAACTTCAGTAAGTAAACGGATGATTATTTTTATAAGGGTATAGGAATTGCTAATTAAGCGCTATAAGAAATCCATTTAAGTTAAAGGAGATTATATATAAAAATAATAAAATCTTGTTTTTTTATTTACATTTCTTCCTACCTGGCCGAGAACATTTGGCGCTATCCTCGTAAATATAACGTTAATTACATAATAAATGTTTAGTGATTTACTATATTTCAAAAATTATATTCTACATTAAATTAAATATTAAATAAGTAAACAATGTTTAAAATGGTATTAATAAATTCAAAATGATTTTTAACATCAGAATGGAATAAGTTTACCTCTTATAATGAAGGAAGTTTTATTGTAGAATTAAGGCCCCCAAAAATCATTCTCTCTTCATTTCATAACAAAAATAAAAATCATGTACATACTTCTGAATCAATTTGGTTCAAGACAACATTCTGAAAAAAAATAAACACTGGAAAATGTACATCTTTTGTCTAATTTTTCTTACAAAATATTATTTACTTTGATATGAAATATAAATTTCTATTCCTTTTTTTATATATTATATTGATTTGATTTTTCTTTTAGTATGCCGTAAAAACACGGTATTTCATTTCAAATTCTATACTTCTCTTATGTCATATATATATATATATATATATATATATATATATATATATATATATATATAAAACTTGTATATGTATTATCTGTTCATATTTGATATCAACAGATAGTTTTCAAAAAAAAAATACTTAATTTAATTTAAAATCTTTAAATATTATTGACTTTATTAACAATTCTATTAATGGCGTGTTTATAACAAATGTACCTCTACTATAATTTAAAATCCACGTTCAGTTACAGTCATTAATCTTTATCTCCTTTAAACCACATGTTTTTCGTGGAAAAGATTCGTACATTACGACTTTTTTAATCGTATGTACAAGAATTAAAGCTTCTGAATGTCCGGTATGACGAATATAGTGCATATTTAATTCATCGAAATCTTGAATTTTTGACCAAGGCCGATGAGACATTCTAAACAAATATGTTGAATCACTTAAATGGCACAATATCTGTTCTCTTCTTTGTTTTTTTTTCAATTGCACCAGACCTAGACACTGTATACACTTGCTTACCGGTCGCTTTAATAAAAAATTCTGAAAAATCATTGTTTAATAAAATTGATTTAAAAATTATTTGTTTAAAATAATTACAAATTTTGTAATTTTTCATCAAGTATTAATAAATAAGTAAAGCCTAACATTACGCCTAACATTAAGGTACATGTATTATAATCAAACATTTATTTAAAATGGGTACATAAAAAAATAAGAACATATATTAAAGTAATCAATTCTTTTTAATATTAATAAATAATAATAACTACTAATACTGATTAATTTTAATACTTTAGCACAAATTAAATTAAAAAGTGTATATATATATATATATATATATATATATATATATGCATAATATATATATATATATATATATATATATATATATATAGATACAGATATATATATATATATATATATATATATATATATATATATGCATAATATATATATATATATATATATACACGTTAAATATAGTTCTGTAATTATTTATGATAATGAAATTATTATATTGATTATTAAATTTGAGTGAGATAGTACACTAATAAGATTAAATAAATATAATCAATATATTCGAGTGTATTCATAGAATTTCTGATTTTAAAATTTTTCATATATATTTTTAAAGCCATAAATTCATTCAAATTATATCTAAAGAACACGAAAAAAAATCTATAATAATAAAAATTCATGTTAAATACACTATGAAATTTACACAAAAAGATGTCAATTAATTTTTGTTCGAAAATTAATGTAATTTATTGTAACTGCGTTCATACGCGATATTTGGATCGGGAAATGTTCCAGGAGCCCAAATAGTTTCTTCTGAATAACTTCTCGGTTTGCTTATATAACGATGATGTTCTTTCGATGAAGATGGTATATTTACTAGTTTTGGAGGGTAATTAGTTTTTGGCCACCATTGATTGCTGCCTAATAGAGGTGGGATAGCTGTTGTTTCAAGTGAATGATGTTTTCCCGAATGAATATTTTGATTTGTTTGGGAAATCCATCTCGGCGGAGAAGGAGGTATGGGAATAATTCCTCCGCTGCTTCGAAGATACTCTTGTTGTCGACTAGGATATTCACGGTGATGGACTAAATTTACAGATCTGGAATTTAATACCTGAGAATCTAATAAACGCGGATAATTATTATCGTATCGATAATGTCCAGCTGATCTATCCTGTTTTTCTATTTGATAATTTGACAGGTATAAAGATTTCTGGTGAGATGAAGAAGAGTGTACTTTTTCTCTAAACAACGGTTTTGTGCAATCGTCTCGTTTCATATACTCAATTTCCTTCGGTATATAAATTTTTTCAATTATATTCGGCGTAGGATTCGCTTCTCTATTCATTCGTTTATTTTTCATTTCATTTTGTTCCAAATGTACTTCATGCTCTTTATGCGAATGATGTTCATCGTAACGGTATTTAATCGTTTTCTCTGTTTTATTAATTTCATTGTTTGCAACATGACTAATTTCTTCTTTATGCCGATGGTGTCTCTCAAATTCCTCTGGATAATTAGATTTTGTCGAATTTTTTTCAAAATCCCTATCTGAATATTTCCGTTTAATTTTAGAATCACGTTTTTCTTCAGAATGGCTATCATGATTTCCTCTAAATCGTTCATAATTATGTTTTACATAAGGTTTATTTTTTTCCCAAGGTGCATGTCGATTATACGGTTCGTCTCTATAACTTTCTTCTTGATATTTTCGTTTGCGTGCTGCATCCTTACGTTCATTCCTTTTTTGGATTTCTTGAAGTTTGATGAACTCGATTTGATCCCGTTTTAAACGACTTTGTTCGATTCGAAGTAAACGCCATTGCCTCTTTAAGCTGTATTCTTTTCGTTCCAGTTCTTTCAGATGTAGTTCTTCCTTGGAAATTTCTTTAGATTTTATTTCTGACAATTCTTTATCCGATGAACGATTTTTCAAAAGTGTTTCAGGTACTTTCTCGGCATTTTCAGTCATTTTAGAGGGTTCACTTTTAATACTATTTTCTTTAATACTCGACTCTTTCGTCGAGATCGACGGTTCTCTGTTCAATCTATTACTTTCCAAATTCGTATTATTTTTATATGATCCATCATTTTCCTTTTGCTCTTTGTCGTGCTTCAAAGTTTCTGTTATGTCAACTGCAGGCAACGAATCCTTACTTGTCTCAAAATTTTTCGGAGACTGTTTTATTTCCGACTTAATTTTAATTTCTTTGACACTTTCCTGAGTTTTAATAAAACATTTTTTGTCCAAATCTTTAATAAGCTGGATTTTTAAAATTATACCTTTATATTCAGTTTGATTTAACGCTTCTAATGCTTTAATCGCTTCCGAATTTTCTTCCATCACAATATAACCATAATACAATGATGACAATGGATTACTCGTAATAACTTTCACACTCACTACTTTTCCAAACGAGCTAAACAACTTTCTTAAAGAAACTGCGCGTACTGATATGGATAGACCGTTTATCCATAAAGTTCTTTTTAAGAGATCTTCAGACTTCAAAATATTTTGAAGATTGAAACAATCCGGATCCGTCCTTTCTTTTTTGATTACAATTTTACGTTCCACTTCGTTTTTTATTTTTTCTTTTTCTTCGTAACTGTTTTTTATTTCGATATTTATCTCGTCATTCTTTTTTTCCGACTGTTGTACATTCATATCTTCATTTTCTTTTTTCAAACTAACTTTTAAATCTTCGTCTTCTTTTTTGACCTGTACTGTTTCCTTTTTAACACATGTTTTACAATTCTGATCATCGCTTATAATATTATTATTGTTAATTGTATGATTGTCTTCCATTCTTTCAGACTTTTCGTACGTTACTACTTCATTATGAACATGATCTGAAGCCACTTCGTTATTTTTCATTGATTCGTCATCATCATTAAGTTCGTCAGTAAATATGTCGCCGCCAATTTCATCCAATTCAATTACTTCTTCGTTACAAAAGGATTCTAATACATTTGAATGTATATATTTATTCACCTCATCTACTTTCATCATGTTTATTTCATAATTTGCGAATGATTCATTTTCATTGTTATATATTTCTGATTTTATATTTGAGTTAGAATTAGAAATATCACTTTCGTCCAAGACATCAACACTATCAAGAGCTGAATTTAATTTCATGCTGCTCATGTTTTTATTTTCCATATCTTCAATTATATCATTTTTCATTAGTTTGTCTGCTGTATCTTTGCTATTAATCAACTCTACGATATTACTATTTTCCATATTTGTAGTATATAATTTTGTACTTTCATCAGTACAACTTTGTTCATCATTCTTTATCATCTGTACATTTGAATGCTTCCGTACTATTTTTTCACACGTTTCTTCCATGATGCAATTTGAAACAGTATTGATTTCTTCAAGATGCTTTTCTGACACTTTTATTTACTGGAAAAATGTAACATAAAAATAACAAATTTAATTTGGTTCACTTTAAAATGATATGGTTCAATTAAAATAAAGTATAAAGTTATTACATATTTATATTTATATACATACATACCTATATATATATATATATATATATATATATATATATATATATAAGTATATTTGTATAGTATTTTGTTAAGAAAAATATTTTAAAAGAATTTCATTTTTATACATTATTTTTATAACTTCTTTTAATAATTGGAAAAAATATTAATAACTAGATAAATAAAAAATCACTTTTAAGTCATATATTTATTAGAAAATATAAAATATTTTCATTTAGTGTACACAATTATTTTTTATTACTTTTTTACGTTACTTATGACCCTTAATAGTGACTATATTCGAAACGCTTGTAAGTAAAATTAGTTATTAATCTTTTCAGATAATGAGATCATAAAAGTCACTAAATTGTTTAAAATAAAAAAATGGATATTACACACACATTATATATATATATATATATATATATAAAATTCATACCTTCTCTAAGTAATAGATAGAAATATATGCAGACTGATATAAATAAATAAACGATAATTATAGCTCAACATAGACGTGCTGTTAGAAACGTAAATATACATGCATAGTGAGTTAAAATTGCTACATAATAAAATTTGGTTAATGTTTGTAAATAAACATTATCTATTTAGACTAACATTAATGTAAAATGGAACAAGGTTGATAATTTTATATCTATGTAATTTTTTATTGTTCTCATTTTTCAACTTCGGAGAATCAACATATAATCATTAAAACAGTGGTGTATAGAAATTAATAAAATAGTATTATAATAGAACACCTCTTGCTATTATTGTATTTTTTAAAAGTATAATTCTTGTAAATTTTTATATGTTTTATTTAAGTTTGGTTCCTTATGTCATTTAAAAATAATTTCCAATGGCCGAACAAGTATTTCAATATACCAGTGATTTTTAATCAATCACTTATTTTGCAGCACATAAAAAGTGCCGCCACAAGTGATCCGCAAAAATCCGAATTTCACGGTTTCATTTAAAATCAAAAAATAAATTTCATTACACAATATCTTTATTTGGGTTTTCTTTTAAAAATTATTAATACTTAAAGAGAGCGTGTGAAGCGAGCGGTGACGGAGCCTCTGGAGGTCGGCGACAGTAGCGAGTAGGGGACGGAATCCCCTGGTAACTAACATATATATATATATATTTCAAGCGCTGACCTATTTTTTATTACAATAAAACTGTCTGGAAATTTGAAAAGATTAATGTTTAGAACTATTAATATTATCATATCAATTTTTAACAGAGTAATTAAGGTATGCAGCTTTTATAATGATTTACAAATTAAATGGGTATTAATTGTAATAAAGAGGTTATAAAGCATTTAAAACTGGAATACAATATATATATATATATATATATATATATATATATATATATATAATGACTATATAAAATGAGTATAACAAATGAAGAAATTATAAATAATTATATTAAAAAAAGTATTTTATATGCAAACAAATGACATAAACGTGTTTGACTATTATAAATATTAGTGAAAGTTACACTTCTCTATGAGTCAGTCTCAACAATTTCCTATGTTTAATTTTTTTGTTTTTATTTGTATGATGAATAAGAGAATGACTAAGTAGAATCAAATATGCGCTTAATGAGTTCATTTGAATAAATTCTTACAAAATCATTTTTATTACACATCATTTCTATTCAGTTAAATATTATATAACAATGAAGACGATTTTAATAGTTGAACTTTATTAAAAATGTATGTATGTTTATATATATATATACTAGGGGCCTTCGTCCCCTGGTGCCTGAGCTTGTCGACACCTGGTTGAACATGTAATTATGTTTCTTACTGTTTACATTTGCAGTCAAATAAGAGTAAATTTAATTTAATGAATATATGTATGTATATATACGTGTGTGTGTGTGTATATGTATATGTATATATATATATATATATATATATATACATATGCGTGTATATATATATATATATATATATATATATATATATATAGTTTCATAATCACTTCGAAGAAATTATTAATTAACAAGTATTAAATAAAATATTACTCAAGATTTTTTAATGATTCATATTTATAAAATGTGATTAAATATCGAAATGTTTAATACCAATTCTAGAAATCTGTCTTTATTTACAAATAAGATTGAATAAAAGGTAAATTCAATTCTATTGTAACTTCATCTTTTTTTAAGAAAAAGTGTACACCTATGAATCATAGACAAATGTGATAAAATGATTTCTAAAATATATTTCTCCTTAAGATTTAAAAAAATTATTATTTTCAATTTTTAAGGTGTAATAGTCTGATAAAAATTCTTGTCAGAGATTACCTCTAACAATTGTGTAATTAGCATGATTATTTTAATGCTTTGAATATATTCACCACAACCGTCTTCTCCTTTTTTCATGAAAACTATGATGCAAGTTTTTTTTTAATAATATTAACCACATAATTAAATTTCAAATGAAAATTATAATGAATCATATTAATAACGTTCTCGATTGATTAAACAGCACGTCCACTACTTTTAATATTTTATTTTTATAAGAAAAATCCAATTGTTATCCATTTGGAAGATTAATGTTTATTCACAATTTTAACATGATCAAGACTAATTATTTAATGAAAAAATAACATACCTGAAATTAAATAACAATTTCTGAAATTAAATCATGACAGTCGGTTTTAGTTGGGATAGATAGTTTTATAAATAAAATATGTTTACATATTTTATTTATATATCTAGTTTTTTTGAATTTTATACCAAATATATATTCGTTAGATGCATTATAATGAATTATGAAAAAGAAAACTGAAATCTAAAGGATTATACATTTTCATATATATATATATATATATATATATATATATATATATATATATATATATATATATTACATACATACTGCATCTATATAAGTAATAATTAATACCTCTCTTGTTAAAAAAATAATAAAGAAAGAGCAACAATCGAAGAAATTATAACATATTTGTATTTGAGCGAACTTATCAACAGCGATGGATCATCATTGGGAAACAACAATACAAAAAGTTACCATGAAATTAATTCGACTGAAGAACAACAAAAGGGATAAATAAATATATATATATCTGTGGAAAAGAGAGGCACTGAATCGAACAAAATGGAAAATCATGGAAGAGGCCTTTATCCAGCAGTGGTTTAACAGAGGCTGAAGATGATGATTATAAATATATATATATATATATTAAAATATACTATTTTGAATAAAAGTGATGATTATTTTTCTATTTATATATATATATATATTATTTGATTTTTTTATTATATATAACTGTGTATTTATTTACAATATTCACCATTAAATATTTTTACAAGAAATACAATTGTACATCGAAAACAAAGTTCACAGAGCAGATAGAAAAAAAAACAGATGTATAAAGTTTTCAAAAACAAGCTGTAAAATCGTTAAATAAGAAAATTAACAAAAATTATGCAAATAAAAACAGTTTTCGTGTTAATTAAACTGAGATTTGACAAAAATAAATTAATTAAAATAATGAATTGCTTCAGTTCTATATGATTTAAAAAATACTGATAAAAGTAAAAGTGTAAATTGAGTTTCAACATGAAACAGTAATAATTTTATTTTAAAAAACCACAGATTATGAATCACAATGTGACTGTGTCATGAATTCCAACATCAACATTTTCTTTTTCTACACACTAAATATATTATACAAAGCTCAATTTAATTACTCACACAATTAGATTCAACCTACATTCGGTAAACAATTAAATATAAAAGTAGGGCACCAAGATCTCTGGCATATATATATATATATATATATATATATATATATATATATACATACATGCACATAAGGCATGTATGCGTGTTTACATTATTATTGTATATTTGATATTTTAGGCAGGTATGATTTACTAAATACCAGCACATTTAAAATTTTGTTCCGCACACCTAGAACTTTGAATTATTCATTTTATATGCCGTTGCTCTCATTAACAACTTGCTAAGAGCGATAAAAACAAATTAATATACATATATACCAATCTGACGTCACACATGACCTATATATCAAATTATGGGTCTTTGCTTTGATAAATTATAATGAGATCAAAATTACATTGTGAGAATAAGCAAAAAAAAAGCACTAGTAAAGAATTATGCAAATATATGATTTTTACATAAATTAAAAGTGTAGCTAGAACGCAACAGTTACCTAAAAAGTAGTACTTTAATAATAAATATTTTATATGTGAAAATGACGCCTATATAATTATTCCGTTGATAAATATGTTTTTCTATCAACTACATAGCAGAAGTAATAAACTTTTCTTGTGAATTTTAAAGGTTTATAAAACAGTAATTGTTTACTATATAGTACTTAAAACATTTACACATTAAAATGATTATAAAAAGCATTCCATTTCAACATAAATACCGCATCCGTAATAAATTGTTAATCATAATCAAATAGTTCATAAATATATAAATATTTTCTCATATATATTTTTATAAAAATTACTACACTTTATACTCGAGTAAACTTTGAAATATGTGTTATGGAATTAATTTATTTATTATTACGACAAAATTAACTATAATTATTTAAAAAAAAACTACATAAATTAATACGTTGATAATATATAATTATTCTCTCTTTTACTTATAGTGTCTGTTATATAAAAACAATTACATTACAATCTGTAAATAATTAAATTGTCAGGATGGTGTACTATCATAATCGTCAGTACTGAGTAAGGGTAGTGTCTTTTTACCGATGAGAAATCAGTAAATAACTATCTATGAATAGCCACTCTGTGAATAATTCTCATTTTCTTTACAAAGTTATTATTAACAATGACACCTGAAGTTACGAGAACTTTTTACAAAAATTATGACATTGATGTAATAACAACTACAATTCTTTCCACGAATTTTAAGAAAGTGTGAATCATATTATAAATGTCTTCATTTCTGTGGTCGTACCTCTCGGGGTTGGGTGTTTTCTCAAAACCAACGTTGGTCTCCTTATCGTGAATTGTCTGTGTATGAATAGGGAACCTGATTCGTGGAATAAGTGGAAAAACATAACAGCTACAATAAAATGTGTGACTATATAAAAGAACTACCTTGCAATATAACTTTGACAGAGATTATATAAACATATTAACATACATATATATATATATATATATATATATATATAACAACTATGTTGCAATATATCTGCGAGAATGATTATATAGACATGCTAATATATACACATATATATATATATATATATATATATATATATATATATATATGTATATACAATATTGAGCGAATATATGCCATACAAGCGAAGCGATCGAGGGCGGAACCTTACTGAATCGACGAGAATAGCAAGTAGAAGATAAAGCAAGCAGAAGATAGTATATGAAATCAAAATGATCCATAAAAAATTCCATGACGTCGGCTTATTTATTTGTGACGAGGTTCTATGGTATCCAAATATGTTTATCTCATATATATATATATATATATATATATATATATATATATATATAACAACTACGTTGCAATATATCTGCAATAATGATTATATAGACATAAATGAGTCTTAAAAATATGCTTATCGTTTAATTTGCATGTACATGCTTATAACTGACAAATTGGCAAGCAAAGCAAGCAGAGGGCAAAGGCCTCTAGTACATTTATATATATATATATATATATATATATATATATATATATATATTATATATATAATGTGCTAATTTATATAGAAATAAAATTAATATTTTAATTTGAATTTAAGCTGAGTTCTATAAAATAAGAAACACATTAAATGTTGGTTATTTTTGTGATTTAAATCATATAAATATTATCTTATTTACGGTCTTTTAATTGAAACAAATTAATTTAACTTTTGTTCGAGCATGTGTATCCAATTTATCAGCAAGAATTTAATTAAAAATACTTAATAAATATTACAACCCCATAAAAATCAATAAGTAATTATGAATTTGTTAAAAAACTATACAGCCATTTAAATTCAAAACGCCCACCATTCGATGTTAACTTGTATTTTTTTATAAGCGATGAATTTTACAGTTGATTAAATTTCGGAAACACAATCCACGCGTATGTTAAATGACTTGATATATATATATATATATATATATATATATATATATATATATATATATATATATATATATGTATGTATGTATGTATATGCTAAATTTTCATGGCTTATAAAAAACTGTAAAGCGATATAAAAATATTTCAAGATTACAATTGTATTATTGATTAGATATATAAATAAAAATACTAGAAACATTATTAAATACTTTTGGCAAACTTGAAAATATACATGTAATATAAGTATACGATTTTAATGGTAACTTTGACATTTAAACGCCTTTAACATTTTAACTACTTTGCTGAAAGATTTTAATACGTTATTTAAAATTCGGAATTTGTAAATAATTAGATTTCAAAAAGTAACAAATATATTGTGATTTCTTGTTTACGTCGTGGCTTGTCTGAAATATAAAGACTAACATACCGCGAACAAATTGTTCGATTTTCTTATCTTATTCCAGTTTAGATAGAAAATTAAAATTACATTTAACCCTTAAATTAAATTAATTAAGTTAATAAGGAAGTTCAAAACTTGTTTCTGTCTAGCGAAACAAAGTGGACGACTAAAAAAAAAACGCAGCAATTTATGAGTAACATTTGAAGCATTCTATGTTTACATTACTATTAAGTACTAGCATAATATGTGTAATTATTATTTCGTCATTAAACACCAAAGTAAGAACATAAAATAGCATATATTTGTGTGGTCAATCATTAAGAAATTTAATTATCAACAGAAAGTTAAATACGTTTCATATATTAGTGTAATCCTCTTTTATTAAAACGCAGTCAAGATATATGCAAAAAATATTTATACTTAAATATTTCAAGTATACTAAAATTATAATTGAATCATAATTTCCAATTAAATGTTTATCAATTTAATGTTGTATAAAAAAGAATTCATATTCTAATGAAGGTTTGCAATATATTCAAGTCATAAATATTTTAAACTTTTTCTTTTTTCTTGGAAACAACTACATTCTCACTAAGATAATATACACAAATAAACTTGACTATTATTTAAAAAATCTATTATTAAAATGCAGTACCTACGGGAACTACTTACAAAATTATAAATAAGTCGAAATAACATATATTTGACATTTTTAGAATACACCCTAATCAATATTGAACAATTTATCTATTGGATTTGAGTAAGTTTAATAATAAACATCTATTTTACAATTAAAGATTATTTTGCATTTTAAATAAAATATGAATTTATTTGATTTATTTTACAAGTCTGAAATTTTTAATGAACGCCAATTTAATTTTGATACATAATTTAAAAGTAAAATATTTGATAAATTTTAATTTGAAAAGGATCTTTGTACTAAAGCATTGTAAACAACAAAGAGGTAAATAACTACTTTTGAATATTTCACACTTGTTAAATTTTCATAGACTGTCTCTTATCTGGAATGAATTTCATTCCTGTATGTAACGTGCATCATTATTCATGCAATGTATATTTTTTATCGTTTTTAGTGTCCATATCAATAGAATTGCTGCTATTCAAATCAAATTTATCGGAGGAAATAAACGTCAACATTTCCATTAGATAAATTATGTCACTGGGTAACTTAGACTGACAGTAACACAAACGATGACAGGCAAAGAAGTAAGTACATAAAACTCGAACTAAATTAAATGAGCAAAACGCGTAAAACGGGTGAGGCGAAAACCGGGTCAATGGGAGAGATTGGGGTGCAAAACTGGCTCATGTTTACATTATAACAAAACCATCAACCGATATAGTTTCTAAAAACGTCTATATATGTCATCTCATTCTTTAAGAGAGCATATTTTGCTTACTTACTTACTTTTCAAATACTTTTGTTTTTTTTCTTTTTTTGTATTCAAGCTTCGGATGTACAAATATAGTGAATTCTAGACATATTTATTTACTTACTGAATAAACACAAATACTATGAGATACTATTTTATTAGGAAATATTAAAATGACAATGCAGTAAACACGGAACTACTTATAAAAATATAAATAAGTCGAAATAACATACATTTGACAGTTGTAGTTAAATTTATCAACAACAGTGTTAAAAGAAAAAAAACTATATAAGATAAAAATAAATAAAACAAAAAAGTATTATATTTATTTGACTTGTCGACAGTAAATTTATTTCAAAAAAAATTTAAATTAAAATAAAAAATAATATTCGTATAATAACCGAAATCAAGCTGATTAATTTTGTGACTGTTTGTTTGAACCGCATCTCAAACGTAGAAGTTTGAAACGTAATGTTTGAACAATTAATTAATTTTAAGTATCTTTAAAAAAACAATTTTTAAAATTAAGATAAAGACTATTACAATAAAAAAATATGCTCAATTAAAATTTTGTAAGCAAAATAATTTAATAAAGCAATTATTCAATTTGTTTTCTTTTTCACTAAAACTATTCAATGAACAAAAACAATTTAGAATATCTTTTAACATAAAATTTAAAATATCACTCACTTACTATTAATTTCAGTTATCTTTTTAAATTCAAACTTATAGTTTTAATAAGATATATGTGAACATAAATAATAAAAAATAATTATAACTTATTGTGATGAAGATAATATACAAAAGTATTTAACATAAAAATATTTTGTACATCAATTAATCAATAATTTATGAAATAACAATATTTTATTGTTTTTAACTCTTGACTTGTATACTTCTATTATTTATTTAGCATGGATAGCATTTATGTACTTAAACACCAATTAACGACAAACATATTTTCCAATTAAAACTCCAATTGAAAGAAACAGCATATTGTTTTAACTGCATGATAAATTGCTATTTATAAGAATTAAGCAGATATTCCTAACTTCCTTCTTTATTAATGTGTGTGTATATATATATATATATATATATATATATATATATATATATATATATAATGTTCTTTATTTGGGTTAATTACGGAAGAAACGCAAACGCATTTACGAGTTGAAAACAACATTTCAGTTCACAAATAACATGCAGAGATGCAACCGGATCGATGACCCAAAATTCTAGTAAAACTATTATCAAACACTGACGACTAGGAAAACGGGGCAAACGACCGGGTGAAAGGCCGATAGCCGGAGCCAAACACCGAATGTTGGTGGAAATGCAGCAAATCAAAAATGCAGGGGTTGTTGTATCTCCATTCTATATCTAGGTTACGAGAATATAGATAAATCACATATTTTTTTATTGTGCGCATTTCCTGCAAGCCAAAATTCTAAAACTGTCAGTGAGGATACATTATCAATTTTCTTTGTATAACGTTCAAAGATGAACCAGTAAAATAACAAATAGAAAAAAATGTCACTGGAGAAGATCTAGTTCAATGTGATGATTGATTTATATTTAATGTTTACATTTCGAGGTCAGAAATATTTATTATATCCCGATGGAAGATATATTTATTTTTAATAAAAACACTATCTTATTTATTACTTCATTAAATCATAAATTATCACAAATTTTTTCCATTTTTCAATTATTGTATTACGAAACTTCATTCTATTTTTATGTTAAAATATGTAAATTTTTTACATATTTTAAGTGCGAAAAAATGCTATTTACATTCACTTAGCGTTATTTAAATATTAACAAAAAGGATATGAAAATATAAATTAATAAACACTGGTCATAGAAGTATCTATTACTATGAGACGTAAAAATTAAGAACAAGTTACTGTATAATTTTTGTTTTTATAACTTTAAAATTCCTGATTCGGCAATGAAGAATATTTTTATAACTTTTCGGTACCATTTAGAGTCAATAATTTCATTAGATAAAAAGAATGAATCTTTTCTGAAAGCTAGTTTAAATTAATTCTAAGAATTTAAATTCCCCGAAAAAGAAAATATACTGAATGATCTTTTGAAATCAGATAAGGAAAGTTTCACAACCGTGTGGTAGTTAATCAATTAGGTGTAAAAATTTATTCGATACCTTTAAATTGAATGAATCATAACTGTTTTAAATTAAAATATTTTCTTGTTTTAGGGTTCTGAAGTGCCAACCTTAACATTTAAAAACAATCTCTCTCTAATAAAAAAGTATATTTTAATGAATAAGTTAATATTTTCATTTACAAATTAAATTATAAACAAATATATACAAAAATGTAGATTTAAAAAAATATTCTCTGTAAATAAAAAATTAACTATAATCGCATATAATATATTCGGATAAATTTTATATTAATAATACTTTGTTTTTATTTTCATATATAAAAATATAATTCCAGTAAAAGACTTTTAATGTCGAGATTATGAAATTTCTATATTTAAAATTCATACAACAAAATAAATTTAATAAATGTATCATTTTTAGATTTTTTTTATAAAAAAATTATAATATTCAGGAATATTAATTATCTAATTACATATATATATATATATATATATATATATATATATATATATATATATATATACATTTGCGATCAATAAAAAAAATTAGTTCACTTGTTTTTCAAATAATGGTTCTCTGTTTGTATAGACAATATATTTTTATGGAATTCAATAATAAATGGAAAAACACCGAACTCATATATCGTCGTAATCGCCGCATTTGAGATATTGAATTTTCATAAAAATCATATTACACCATTTTAACTGGTCTTCAGCTGCACTCGTATTACTAGAACGCAGGGGTTACAATGACCTGGAATATAAACAATCAACACAATTGGAATCAATTACGAAGTGTGATCTTTACCGAATACGAGAATTTTAATATTTCCGTCTTCGTTTTACCCTACCGTGTTTCAAATATGTTCAACAGCACCCGGAGCATATGACCGGATCGTTGACCTAGTTTTACTATCGGGTACATCGTGTCTCGAATCGGATTATCAAAATGTTGATAGTGCTCCAATAAGAAAAGATAACGTTTAGTATGGTTTGCGAGTAAGAGAAGAGAATACTTGTTTTTCTGAGGAAATACTACAGTTACGAACCTGCGTTTGTAACCCAATGCACTTTTACGTGGTTGGGGAGTTAATTGTAAATTTATTGACTGTTTATTTTTAGCATTTACTAACGACATTCTATTTCCAGATACTATTTACTTATATACCACACAAATAATGGTATATATATATATAGCTTAAGATTTTTATTTTAATTAAACAATGTTAATTAAAACATAACTTATCACGTACGATTTTTTACACAGTCTATATTGACATATATATATATATATATATATATATATATATATATATATATATATATATATATATATATATACACAACATCTATGTAAAAATAAATACGCGAATGGAATAATAGATGAGAAAAAATATATAATTTTATATGTGAAATATATCTCTATCAAAGTTGCTTTACTTAATAACCTCCCCTTTCTATTTTTATTTATTTTATTTTGTAGGAGCTAATAACTGTTGTAATATATATTAACTGAATAGCATAACAGAAACTGTATAACATAAAAAATTGCGACTAAAACAATATATAGTATGTAAAAAAGAATGCAATTAAATACACTATAGATTCTTTTGATCTTTTGTGTGATCTTTTTTTATTCGTTTCTTATAAATCTACTTAAATTATATGAAAATAAATTTACAATTATTTTAATATGTTTAGAATTACAAAAAACAAGTAGAGCGAATTTATTTGTAAATAAAAAATAGTGTCATATTTTTATATACACTCTTATAACAATATATATATATATATATATATATATATATATATATATATATATATATACATTTTTTAACTTTCACAAATAACTTCTTTTTTTTACCCCACAACCACAGTAAAATGTTTCCTTCAAAAATATTCAATAAGTTATTATTGATAATTTTCTATTGTAGTTTTTGAAAGATTTTTTTATATCTTGGTGCTCTGTGGATAATGATGCCATCGAAGTGCACATAAGCGATAATCGAAAATAATCATTGATAATTTACTGAATATTTTTGATGTAAAAATGTTGGTGCGATTTTTGGGGTGGAAAAAGAATTCATTTGTAACGCTGAATTTAACCCACAGTGTTAGAATTACCTTGTGACTTTTTAATATATAAGTATAGTGAAAAACTGAAATTTTGGAATTTAATATTTTTTAAATGTCAACTGATTAACAAAAGAATTAAAATAGGTTCGAAAATACATTGATGATACATCGACTCAAAGCCGCTATCTTTTTTTCGACAAGGGATTCGTCAGTTACCCGACAGAGAGAGCAAAGTTATACAAAATAATTGGGGATATTTTGAGGACTGGAATGAATTATTCCATTTTTCCGTAAATAAACATTAGCTTCCTATTAAAAAAGGTATCGAATTAATTTGTACATCATATATATATATATATATATATATATATATATATATATATATATATATATATATATATACATACACATAAATAACCTTTTTAATGAAAATGTTTATTTTAATTGATAAATTAATTAAATAATTACAACTATTTTAAAAGATTTATAGAATAACATTTTTCATATTGAAAAATTTTAATATTTAATATAATTAACTACAAATGAATATTATTCATAAATATTTCATGGTGTCTTGATTATGATTCAATGACCTTTTTTATCTTATTTTATAATAAATTTGATAATATTTTGTTATGAATAACAAAAACTTTCCAAATTATTGTACTAAAAATAATTAATATCAGTTTTGAAAATTGTATTAAAGTGTGTATAAAAAATCGAAACGTTAATGAAAATGAAATTATCCAGCCTGTTAGTAATTATTTAAAGTAACAGCGATAATGTACGCATTAATTCTATTTAAATGGGTTAGGTAGTGTAGACCTCAAAAAGTATGTAAATGAACAGTGGCAGGTGTGGCTGTGACATAATTGTATAGAGAAACTGAGATTAATCATTTTCTTGTTTCATTACATGTGAAAACAGAGAGAATCTAATTTTACTTTTTATTATGTAGATTATAAATAGAGTCTATGTGTAATAACATTCGTATTTTTAATAGATTTTTGTAGTTGTTACGAATATTGTAATTGCTTATATTAAACTTGATATATTTTTTTTTGTTCGGATTTTATTTATAGAAACAGTAAACTTATTTTTCAACGTGTTTATTGTTCCCTTGAAACTATTGTGCGTTGGTTTCGCGAGAATTTTCAGTTATTTTAAACTGATACCTCTATTGACATGAAATGATATATTTTAGATTTATGTATTTTCAAATTTTATTGGACCGTAGATTCAACTGGCACAATTTACGATAACGATTATTAATGAAATACATATAAACCATGTTATGTATTCTAAGTTCTAATAACCTTTATCGCATTGTGAATTGTTTTTAATACATTATATTTATATGCCTATATAACTGCATTTGGCATAAAAATATATACAGAAGCTGATACATCTAGAAACTATTTGAACTTATGGATGATGTGACGTAAAAGATATTTGTTATCTGTTTATTCTTGCAAACAATTTATGAAATAAACATTTATGCAATATAAATATTTTCTTTATTGGTAATTCAATACCTTTTGTTTTAAAAAAGAAACTATTTTTCTGCTCAAAGTCCGTAATATACGACTATTAATATTTATTTTGAGGCTTTTGGAATTCAATTCACATTCATACATATATATATATATATATATATATATATATAAATATATATATAAATATATATAAATATATATATATATACATATACGTGTGTGTGTGTATTTAAATTTATATATATATATATATATATATATATATATATATATATATATATATATATATATAAATTGTGAGCATTAGAAAGTAACTAACATTATTTACATCTTCATATTTACATCATCATTAATCATCATCATTGGCACGACATCCCTTTGAGACACAAAGCTAATTTAATTTAAAATTCTCTTGTTTCACGATTGAATCAAATACCATTTTTATGTAACATGCATACATTATATATATATATACACATATGTGTGTGAGTATGTATGTACATTGAGACAAATTAGTCACTGAACAATAAAAAAATATTTCTCAAATAAAATTTAAATTTCTATATTACTTTATTAAATTTCAATCTATTTTTATATATTTTTAAATCTCGTTATTTTTCATATTTAATGATGAAGAGATATTGATAAAAAAACACAATACATTTATATATATACTAAAATATATTTTGAACAGTAGAATTCACAATAAGTGATTCATTAGAGTTGCTAAATAAATGGTGTAGGTGTAAAGGTATATGCAAGATGCTAGAACTACGCACTCGATAGAAAATATCGGTGAGTATTGGAAATGTGATTTGCATTAAACGTCGCTTGACAGGTCAAAGCTATTAGTTTTTACCCCTGAGATAAAGGTCGTCAGCCATGTACATTATAACACCCTGTGTTGCTGCTATATCTCTTCACTACTACGTTTATTGCTTTGATGATCAACACAATCCGTAACTATATGGTTTCTTTTGAGAAAAATCAGTCGCCTTTTATCAGTCTACAAACATTCAACTTGCTAACAAGGACGCTGACCTCACTTTTACATGAAAAAATTCTTAAGAACTATTTTATGTATACTATTTACAATACACACGCACATTTCAAACGCGTGATTTTTTTATTCCCTACCCCTTTGAAATCATGTCAATTGTGTGGAAACTTGAAAATAACGATAAATTCGTAATATATTTTGCATATATATATATATATACATATATATATATATATATATATATATATGTGTGTGTATATATATATATATATATATATATATATATATTTAAAATAGCATCATCAATGATATTTAAAAATAATAGTTATTTAATTATAAAATGTCGAAATTAAAAAATTGAGGCGATTGGAAAACAAAAATAATTTTATTAGCAAAATACTGACAACAATACAGTTTACATAATAAATATGAGTAATAAAATAAAGAAAAGTTAACTTAACAAATGATTTAATTAAATAATGCATTATTACATATAGACCTTTTATTACGTTATTAAAAATCACTATATACTTTTGAGCAAACGATTTATATACATTTAATGTATGTTTTATAAAATACATCAAGTTAAAATTAGAAAAAATAAGATATATTTTCTAAACTGTATTGTATGAAAAAACTGGAATAAAATAAATCTTTTTACTAAAGATGTTGGTGAACACTACAGTTAACGCAAGACTAAATCAATTTAATCCAAGTGGGTTTACTTAGTCTTCACACGAGACAGGACAATAATGTTCAAAAGTTCTTTTTGTATGAGTTGGAAATAGTTCTGGGAGATCTATCTATTCTCATTAATCCCACAAGGAACATCTTTTACTCTCACAAGTCAATAAACGGCAAAGGAAAGTTATACGCACTGGTTTGATGAATTTTAAGTTCATACTATTTCTCAATGCATCAACTACTATTGTACTTTTTTATTTAACTCGAGTAAATATCGATTTAATCATTTCAGTAAACAATCTGAAACTTATAATTACATAAAGTTATTACATTCGGAAATAAAATATTAAAATGAGATTACAAAGAGTAACTAGTTTCCACGTTATCATTTTTCATTAGAGAGAAAAACTAAATGTAGAAAAATAATTTTCTTTCAAAACATAAACTTACATTTATATAATATTAAAAGCGATTCAAAAAAAAACACGAATGGAAACATTGATTACGTTAAAATCACAACAAAAATATATAAAATTAATTATCGCAAGTTGACATTATATGTAATTATCTTATCTAAAAACAATATGAATAAATTATACTTTTAACAAACACGCACAACATTTATATGTAAAATCAATATAAAATATAAAGTATAAAGAATCTTAACAATATTTACATTATGACTGATTTTATATTTATTAATATTCGGTTTTATATACGAATCGATTTCTAAAAATAATAATAACCTGTTTGAATAATACAACAATAACAAAGTATGTACTAAGCCTGATAACTTAAAAATGGATATAAGTAATATCGTGCTAGAATAAAAAAAAATATGTATAAAATATAAGCTAATCAACATTTTTTTATTTGAAGTAAAAAAGTTGTTTATACACGACTAGGTAAATAATTGCCTGACCCCTTCATTTAATTTTTTATCAATATTTCACTTTCGCTTAGAATCCAACTAGATTCCAGTAAAACAAAATTTATACAATCAAGGTATGAAATATTCTTTGTAATATACACTATAATTCTTTTTATATATTTGAAAGGACAGTAAATGTCAGTGTCTTTTTTTTTGAAAAAAGTTGGATGCGGTTACAAACAAAAATGTGTACAATATGTATATATATATGTATATATATATATATATATATATATATATATATATATATATATATGTGTATATATATATATATAAATATATAAATATATAAATATATAAATATATATAAATATATATATATACATATATTTTTTAGTTAATTTTAAATGTTCAATATTGGGATATTACACTACTAAAATTATTCATTAAGTATTTATAACATTTTTCAACAATTGAAAAGCTCTTTAAATTGTTACATACAGCACACGTGACGATTGAATGTATCATTAAAGATAAATTGTTTTTCACACAAAAAATGTTACAGACATACTATTATCAAATTTTCTTAAGTCAAATTAATAAAAAAAGAAGCCCTAATAATAGCAGAAATTCAAAAATAACCCAATTTCTATATACAATACAATATAGAAAAATATTCCAACTTTAAAAATAATCAAATTGGAGAGAATAATTGAAATCAGATGTATGATTATAGTTTCAATTACCTTCAATACATAAAACCATAATTTAATAACATAGGCTTAAAATACTCATTACAAAAATTAATAATTCATAAAATAGGCCTGTAATATATAATTTACTATGAGTAACAAATGAAAAACAAATATTAATTAAAAATAGTCAATCCCACAATCTGTTAATTTTTAACATTCAATATTTTATTCAAATATTTTAAACTGTCTGCACATAAAAAATCTGATACTCTATTTTTTTTTAGTTTGCTCTTTCTGTGTATATATATATACGCACACATACTTTTGTATGTTAAAACATACGTTTGTAGAAAATGAAACTAGCCAAATTAATTTTGCAGTAATTAAATTAATTAATTTTACAACTACAAAATTATTATTACTAAAAATAGTAATTTGTATTAACGGATATTAAAACTAGCAACTAATTCAGACTTACAAAACATATATAACTCTATTTATTCTTCTAAAAGTTTTTTATGTACTTTGTGTGATTTATATTTTTATAAAACAGCAGAAATATTTCTAAATTTTGGTCATAAACATAAAAAAAACAATTTTAAATAGAAACTAGATTTAAATTTTAATTTGTTATATATATATATATATATATATATATATATATATATATATATATATATATATATATAAAGATTGCAAGTTCGCTAAAATTCATTTAACATTTTTGGGAGTCACGGTATCACAAAGAAGGTTGAATAATGTGTTAACTGATTTATAAAAATATACACATTTAAAATAAATAAAACTGTTCATATTTACCCCATATATTACTCAATTGTTAGATATTTGAAAAAAAAACTATTGTTGGTTTTGTTAATAATGTGTGAATACTTATTTCTATGCTATTTAGCAAATAAAAATCTAAAATATAAAGGAGACAAAAATTGACGAAACATTTCCAACATTGTAATACATAAAAAAAGGAATACGATATTTTTATCCATTTCCTGAATCATTATTTCGAACTGGATCAAATTTATGGCAGCGTATATTGTTCTATTCGAGAAGAGAAACAGAATTTCCATCGTATTTAAAATGATACTGTTTTTTGTAGATTGTAAATGATATATGTTACTTTTATTATCAAGGATGGATTTAAATATAAACAAAATCTTTTAGTTGTTTTATATATATATATATATATTGATATAGTCCATCTTGCTTTCTATTTGCTAACAAATACAAATGTACACCTATACTGCTTAAAACTATTCATCATTACTCCCATTGTAATTCATTTTATTATTATTTCTTACAAAAATATTATATTGTCATATTAGGACCATTAAATTTTTACTTGTATTTTTTGAAAATCAATCTTTGTTAAATTATTTAAAATTCAATGATTTTCTTAACAGTATTTTAGAGAAAAAAATGTGTTCATACATTTTTACATGAATATCTGTTTCTATAAAAAACAGTACTAAAAGTTTAATATTATTTTTGTTTGCACAATTTGGTATTGACTGTATACATGACAATCATGAAGCATGGTCACTGAATGTGCATTAAAAATAGATTTACAACAATACAACTTAAATTACGCTGTAAACAATATAATGATATACATTTCATTTAATTATTAATTCTTTTAAATAAAAATATAAAAGAATTTCAGTAATTATGTTATTGTTATTTACACACCTTTGTAATAATTTACTATAATTATCAACAGTTTAGAACTATACACAACAATTAAAACAAATACTTAAAAATAAAATAAATTATTAGAATTAAACATTTAAAACTCTTATTAATTCAACAAACGAAAAAAGCATGCAATTGAAACCAGTATTTGGAAACAAGATAATAAAACATTTTATACATTACCTATAAATTATTCTTGATAAATAACAACAATTGAAATAATTGTAATGAAACACTTATTAATTAATATTTCCATTAAAGCACTCTCAATACTAATTACACAAAAATTAAATCAGAAACACTCTATTTTGTGTACCTTCCACTACAATTCTTACTAGCTTGTAGACAGTCAACGTGCGACTGTCATACGTTTTTAAAACACGCTCTGGATCTCTATACGTTGAAATAGTTGGTGCACTGAACTCAGGGAATTGGATTCTCCAGATAATCGTGTTCACTGAACTTTCAGATAATAATAATTTATCCTTTCTCTCTCTTTCACCCACACAAAATAGATATACACACACGCATATATATATATATATATATATATATATATATATATATATATAAATAAAATGTATATTCATCTCAATAAAGGATTTTCAAATTATGATCATATTTTCTGAATATTTTTTATGAAGAAGAAACATTAAAAATATAAAGTAGGAAATAATAATAGAATAGAATGTGATAGTGGAAAAATTCGAAATAAATCAAAATATACTCCAATAAAAAATCACTGATTTGAAAATATTTTTAATTTATGTGGTTATATAAACCATATAAATATTTAAAGTTTAAGATGTTTAACGTAGGAATAAATTTAATTTTGTAATTGAAATCGATTGTATAGGTTATAGGAAGGGAAACAGGACGCAGTTTAACCTCTTACCCGGGAGGATAAAATTATCAAGAGACATACTTTCTATAATTACAATTTTGAACATTTGATAAAACCATGTAAATATTTAAAGTTTAAGATGTTTAACGTAGGAATAAATTTAATTTTGTAATTGAAATCGATTGTATAGGTTATAGGAAGGGAAATTGGTCGTAGTTTAACCTCTTACCCGGGAGGATAAATATTAGGAAACATACTTTTTAACAAACTATAATTTTTAACATTTGATAAATTATTTTTGTTAAAAAATTTAATTATTTTTGTTAGTAAGATATCAGTATTTGTTCATTTTGATTATGCCATATTTAATTATCGTACATTTAAACAAGAAAAAAATAGATATGAAAACGTTTTAGTAAAGTACAGAGGCTAATGATAATCTCTTATATTAAATTATATACACTAAATATAAATGAATAGAATTTATCGATGATTTATAAAGAAATGGAGGCTCATAAATATTTAATTTTTATTTTACATATTTTTTTACATTTAATAAACTGAACGACTAAAAACGAAACAAGTTTAAGAAGAATATATCCTTTAATTCTTGCAAGAAACTTTATTAAAATAATAGAAACCTGTTTGGAAAAATATGCATTAAATTTTTTTAAATATCAATTATTTAAAAAACAAATAAAAATAAAATTTTATTTCAATATAGATTTATGTGAATTATTTAATATATAAAAGAATATGTGAATTATTTTTTAAGTTGCCTATTTTCACAAATATAAAATTATCTAAGGAGACGAGGCAATTAATGTCTATGTGAATTTTTTAACTGTACGTATGATTAATTTTCTAGGAAAAGAAATCAAATGCATAAACACCAATCATTAGTATAGCATTAAATATATACAAATATATGCTGTTGCATACAAGCAACATTTATTGTCCTAAGATTTACTTTTATGTTGCATATGTGCAACATTAATACGATAAATGTCAAATTTAATTAATTATTTAATTTATTTTCTTCCTCTGTAGTTCATAAATTTATATGATAAGATTTCTTCTTAGACCATATAGACATAATTAATATTTATTTAAATGTCCGTGTCATTTTCATATATTTCATTCTAAACATTGTCATCTTTAATTATATGAATCTGAAGCCATTTTGGAAATGTGTTTACTTTTTGTACTTCAGCACATTTTATTATTAATTTCAGGTAAGAATTTTTCCGTACTTCTGGTTCTATATACTGTTTTTTAAGATTGTTTTGTAATGTGATTATATATTGTTGCGTTTCTTATTTACAAAATATTAAATAGGATATTTTCTACCCATTTCTTGTCATCTATAAATAACATTTACATTCACGAAATATTTTGTATGGACTCAATAATATTTTAGATAACCTTGTATGGATAAAAATATAAAAAAACACGAATACTTTCCCTACAACAATATTTTTAAAACATTCCATTTTTTAATTTGTGAATTTAAACTGAATGTCGCCCAATTTTCATTGTTGCAAAATTTATTGTAAAATCAATTATTAATAAATAGACAATGAAAAATTATAACTGTAAATTTTAAAACAGAATAATTATTTTACATAGGAACAACAAAAGTAAGTGACATTTTTTGACAGTTATCAAAAATAAGAAGTGAAAAAGACAGAGTTTACACAATTATGAATAATAAAAAAATATTTTTCATGTTTCGCAATAAACTTTATCATTTTCACAGATGAATCACTTTCCACGCACAATAAAATGTTCTTATCGAAATAATAAATAACTGCTCAAGGATTATCAAAATTAATAATAATTAGTTGTTTAACGTTTTGATACGAAACTTTTATGGAGTGTAAGGAGTGTCACTTGTGAAAATTAATTTACGTACAGTACTAAAAATATACTGATGACACAGCATTTGTCTATTTCATTCGTTACAATTCGCATACTGTGTAAAGATTTTAAACTATTTATATTTTACATTGTTGGTGGAGATAATAATTGTTTGGATGTTGGTAGCACTGTAAGTATAATATAGTGTATCCATGACAACGGTTGTTATTGTTTTTGTTGTTGTTATTTATTAGTGATTTGTACATGTTTGTAAAAACTCGATTGATATAAAATAATAAAAACTAAATTTGATTATTACAACAAACATAAATAATTCACATGTTAATTTATATACACGCCAATAAATAAGTGCATAATCAAACCAATAACTAAATCAACCTTAAACAAGTTATATTTAAGTTGTGTCAAGAATTCAGTTTGTTCAGTTTAATTAATGAAAGAACTTTTAATTCAAACTGTGTATTGAAATTCTGTATTTTGTTTGTTCTTAAAAATTAAAATATTATTTAAAAAGTATGGTTATCTTAACAGATTACTGTCCGGAGTTATAAAAATATGTTTTTTTTTTACTGCTCCTGAAAATCTGGCGACATATAAATATGTGTTACAATATATATACTAAAGATGATATATCTTATCGACTAGACTAATACTGCGTTCTTTGATCATATTCAAAGCAAAAGATAAGAAAAAAATTACAACCTTCAACCCCACAATTTTTAAAGCGTTCTTTTAATCGCTTTAAAATAGGAAAAGCCACTAAAATGGATAAATCCATATATTTATTATTACTTTGGCTTATTACTGGCAAAATCCAGGTCCAGTTGGAATCCTTCCTTAATTATCATAGTTAAAAAGGATTTAAAAAAATTAAAAACTACCTGCAGCTACAAGAAATTCAGTCATTTTTTTTGTGGGGCGTGGTCTCAAGATTTTTGTCTGTAGTGGATGTTAGACTAAAAATGGTCTCTACTCTTTTTGTGTAATTGAATTTTTTGAAAAATCATACACCCGTTTTCAATCAAGAGATCAAGACAAACCGTTCGACACATTGGTTATCGAAATCGGTCCAACCGTTCTTGATAACACCAAGCACGGACCGTACAGCATTATAACTTGAATATTTTATCTTAAATTCTTTTCTATGAAATTCATCCGAGAACAATGAAAATGTTAATAAAATTATACGTGTATCGAGTTTAATTGAAAGTTTACGAGAACGTTAAGGAGATAATTTGCATGTATTACCATTAAAAAATAAACAATCCTATAAATTCGAGTTCAATAAACTTAATTCAAAATCGATTTTCTCTCGGATACTGTTTAGCCTCATGCCGAGTCGATGAGAATGATTTTTGCATGTCGTCTGTATTTTGCGCTACTGAAATATCAGAAACGATTGTCACGTACTTACATTTAATATAGATGTAACAGTGAGGGACAAGGAGACCCTATCTATCGATAGTAATTGATTTATCGAACTTGCTCTCAATGACCGCTGAACGCCGCACTTCTCTTGTGTTTTTTTACTCTACCTTTCATAAAAGCAACATATCATTTAAGCACGTACCAATGATTATTGGATAATGAATATGGAACATAAACAGATGACTCAGCTGTAAGTTAATTTTTTCATTATAAAAACATTTAAGTACCTAGAAATAAACGGTATGTTTGTCAGCAAGTAATATGTTTGTTATTGACAACTTGCCGAATTTAAGACATATTTATATGTACTTTTATCATTATTTCAACATTGTCGGACGTGTTCCTTTTATTGCATTTATTCTTACTACCAGCTTAATAATAATACTGTTAACGTTTACAACGAGGCCATACATTATTGTTAAAATACGGTTAATCCTGTTCATGTATGGCCACGTACCTTGCAAACGATGATCGTTTCGAAATTAGGCAGTTGCTGACAGTCATTCCCGATTAGCTGAACAGACGTGTGTGGACTCGAAATAGTTCATATAATTAAAAAAAAATAATATAATAATCATTTACTCTATCATCGCCAACTCATCTCAAATTACCAATTATTTCTCCACAGAACATAATAAATATTTTTCAGAATAATATTACAGTTATTGGAATTGTGGTTAAAATCGTTTCACAAAAACAATTTTTTCAATCATTCACTGCCGTACATTTTTTCCTGATAAAAACTAGTCGATAATCGATTAATAATGACGAAAGTGTTCAATAAACAATTATTAAACATCCTTGATCAGAAAATTGTTATGAAAATTAATGTTTTTAGTTTTATACGAAGTGATCAATACTGAATAACAAATATTTTCACGCATTTTATTTGTATTAATAACACAAGTATTTTTCTTATATGAATTATGAGCAAACTTTTCCTTTATCACATTCTATTTGCGACGTTACATTGAATAACATATTTACTAGAAAATAATCTATAAAATTAACATTTATTGCACATCTAGCAACGTTATTCAGCGTTGAAACGCGCATTTAGTAACATTAATTATCAATCCAGGAAATAGTTGTGGTATTTAATCGCGCAATATGTTCACTCCTTGTTTCTGTTGTTGTTAACTAGTCACTCACCAAGTGTATGAAAATATAAAAAAAGTACTTTCATTACAAATGTGTAGAAACAAATTATATATATATATATATATATATATATATATATATATATATAAACAATCCAGTAGGGCTCTTATTGATCAAATTTAATATTTTTTAGTATATTTATTCCAACTATTCATAAACATCTTCCTACTTCCTAAAAATGCATGTGTATGTTATACAGAGAAGATGACTTGTTTTTTTATAAACATGTATCCATGGCAACCAGACGATGGTGTCACAAAGAACTAAAAATAAGAAGCTAAACATATACAATAACTAAATTGTTAATATTTCAGCAGTTCACCATATGAATTTATTTCTTGTAATATATCCCATTCTTTAATTTCTTATTTAATATTTTTATTCTTGTTATTGTACCATGATCATGCTAAGGTATTATTTTTCATTGCTTATATATATATATATATATATATATATATATATATATATCTCATCGTGCTTCTCTATATGGTTAATATTGTTGAATTACATAAATTTTTTTGACGTTTAAAATCTACGATTCAATTTTCTAATTAAGAACAGGAGAGGTTTTTAAATCTAATACTTAATATATATATATATAATCTCTTCAAACAAAATGGACTTCTTGACTGGAATGCTGATATGTTTATTACAAATAAATTTCATCTTAATTTTAGTCTTTTGTTTATAATCCGACTCAAACAAACATAATTTATAACTTTTTCGATTTTTTTCATGCAATTTTAATTTTTTTTTGTAGACAAACGTGTGAATTATGTTTGCTTACTAGACACTTTGTTTATTATCGTTCATTAACGTTCATGCGGAACCTCATTCTTGACTGAATTTATCTGGTTAAATATATATTAATTTAATAATTTAAATAAAACACATCAATAACAAGACAAACTGAATAACATTTTTTAATCAATTATTAAAATAATATTATCAGTTATATTTTTTTTAATCAGGTATTAACTGATAATTGACAATCAGTGTGTATTATTATTGATAATTGACATATGCGACAACATTACTGATTATATTGATAGATTCCAATAGTTTGGAATGAAATTCAAACGAATTTTCTGAGTTTTTAAAAATAAATGTTTAAGAAAATCGCATTATTCTTTCATTTTTAGCCATAATTTACTGATATATTATTTTAATTTCGTAATTGTCTTAAAAAAATTCTAAGCAATATTTATTATTATAATAATTTATATTAAATTAAGGTATTTTTTTATCTAATTATATATACAGTAGAACTCCAGTTATCTGGTGTAATCTCTGTAACATTACACAATTTTGAAATTTTTACATTTCTGTAAAATTTCAAAATTTCTGCTTAATTTCTCTTTAGGTCATTGACAGTTGATCAAATGTTCGCAATCACGACATATTTTCTGTACTGTAACACCTTCTTTCAATAAATTAACGATTTTAAGCTCATCATTTAATGTGAGCATCACGAGCTTTCTTCTTTTAGATTTTTAGGATTCCATTTGAAAGTATTAAAAAAATCGCAAAAATAATATGATTTTTTAATACTTTCAAATTGAAGTGTAAATTGAATCTTTTTCTTTCTCTCTCTCTATATATATTTATATATACATATATATATATATATATATATATATAAAGAGAGAGAGAAAGAGGGAGAGATATTCATTTTAGGTTTCCACATTACGGTATTAAAAAAATCCCAAAAATAATGTAATTTTTTTAATACTTTCAAGTGGAAATCTAAATTGAATCATTTTATCTCTGTCTCTCTCTTTCTATATATATATATATATATATATATATATATATATATATATATATATATATATTGCTAGTATACAAGAGAAATAGAAAATTTATTGTAAATAATAAGAAATATTTAACACTTTTTGTTTAGTCTTGTTATTTTTAAACAACAGTACTTCTAAACAAATAAAAACGTATTAACAAACAGTTTATTGTACAATTTTATTAATTTAGAAATTGATTTTTCCATTTCTATTTATAGTCAATATTATTCCTTTAAGTTTGCATTTAAGTACATATATGTATTCATGAATAGTATGTACACATTTTATTGATGAACTTTTCTACCAATATTTGATTAGGAACTATGTATATTATTTTAATTTATCGAACAAATACTTAATTAAATTTCATTAAAAATAAGTGTAAGATAATAGACGAACAAATGTTACACTTAGTAATTTAAGATAGATTAATTGTAGAGAGTTTATACACTTAAGTTAATTGCTTTAATTAATTGTTTGACAGGGTGACCTTGGCTGCAAGTGTTTCTTCTGATCGTCTGGAACGGAATTTCACTAACGTTTAAAAATAACCGTTATAATTGTCATTACACTGTCATTTTTAGCATTGTATATAGTTCAATTATTTACATGTGAATATTTAGAATGGAATTATGATTTTATTAATTTTCATGTTGTTAAAAAAGAGCGGTTAATTTTCTGATCTTTTTATTATCTAAACAAATTATATAATTTTATATATAAATACATATACATATATATATATATATATATATATATATATATATATATATATATATATAATGTGTGTGCGTGTGTGTAAATTGAAGATGGGTGTTTAATGTGCTGGCCTTGAGCTGATTTTGTATGAAGTAGAAACTTTTAATGTCGACATATGAATGGGATTTTTTTCACATATATTTCTATTTATAAATGAAAATATACTTTTATATCAGGGTGAAATTTATTATATCATCTCCTGTCACAACATATTCTCGTGGATGGAATTTTCCAAAATGTTTACAAAAAGTGCAGTGGCTGCGGGTCAAGGAAAACACCCCTGATAAATTTTACTTCCACTTTTGATGTTGACGTTGGTTATATTGAATATGCCGAGAAAAAACTTGAAGTTACGAAGCGAAACGAGAAGAAAAAGCAAATTGGTGAATTCATTTACACTGATATATATATATATATATATATATATATATAGTATCTTTAAAATGTTTATCGAACGTTTAAATAGTTACACGTTTCTGAAATGTGTTTCAACTTATTTAGAAATATTTATAAGACATTATTTTTTTCTGTGAATCTCAGTCTATGTGTTCATTTGAAAATGATCTCGTTTATAAATATATTTTCAGAATTTTATGTCGGGATATTCATTTATTTACGGCGACGTCTGAAACTGTGTTTCATATCGATTCTAAATATTTATCTTATGTTAAAAAGGTTGAAAATATTTGAGATACGTATCTAGTTAGTATAAAGATCGAAGAAGAATGAATAAAAGATATTTTTTTGCAATACAGAAGAACGTTTTCTGATGGTTTACCGAATTTCCTATTCATTAAATTTCGAAACATATCCGTTTGTATTTATAATTAATTGTATTTTGTGTGGAGAGACGTTACTAACAGACAAAAATATTAAATTTCGTCAATTGAAATTTTGTTACTTCTATAATATATATATATATATACTGGATCGAAAGTCTCCTACAGCTAGCTCTAACAAAGATTTTCACTTATTTAATTTGAATTGTTTAATTTTATTATATATATATCCAACGCATTTTTTTAAATTCAGAAGACCAGACCCTTTCGAACACAGTTCAGAATATTTATCTAAGACTTACCAAGTCGAAACAGTAGTAATCAACAATTCACAAATGTTGTAAAGAGTGAAACTGGAATACAAGCGAGACGCACAAAATTATATTCAAAAATATAATACTGTTATGATTTTTTAAGTTTTAATTAGATTTTTTTTATCCCAAAACAGTAAGATTTTTTTGTAGTGAAAATGATATAAATATTCTTTCACAAATGAACTGAAACTTTTTTAAATATTTTTCTATTGATAAATTCAATAACTGATTGTTGTCTGTTTTATACAAGAATACACTAATGGACAATTCGATGACAATTGTGTTATTTTAATAAGCAGTATAGTGACAGAAAATCGGGTACAGGTCAATGCATCAAAACAGTCAGTAATCAATAATCATAAATTATGAACAAAATGCGTTTATAGAGTATTGATTCATTTCTAAAACTTAGTTACAGTACCGAATTTAAATCGTGAACAATGACTCTGAGACCAGCACAATTACATAAAACTAATATTCACATTAAAAATAAATCTCTAGTCATTTTTTTACAAATTAGTATGCAAATAAATAAATATTTTAATGATAATTTGGTAATATAAACAAATATCCTAGTAAAAAAGTAAATAATTTAAAAAAAACTTACAAGTTACATTTTTCTCTCCGTTATTTCTGATATTTTTGCATCGTTTTACTCTTCATGCACATTTATAGTCACATTTTAATATGAGAAAACGAATAATAATATGAAAAAATAGTCTCAGAGAACGTCACGTCACTTTCGTTCCGAATATTGACAGTTTTCGGCGAAAAATGTCCAAGTAACACGTTTAAAATAAACATATTTTTCTGAAAACGACTTAAAAACATTACTGAACGAGTACAAATGCAAGTACATAAACGAATCTCGATACGTGCATGTTTCTAGCACCGTCACAATGCAGTTACAGCGCGGAACACTTTTATTTGACATTTACAGTCGACAAAAACGAACTATGGAATTTAGAAGCATTACAATTGATGCAATTTGCTTATGTGTCACCATGTTGTTATACATGTCAATGTTGTTTCATCAATAAAATGAATTTATTGTCTGCTTTGAAAGTGGATCACGTAACAACCGATAAATTTTCCGGATTGCGTTGTACGTTGAGCGGCGCTATTACACTTTTATTAGGATTGGTACCGCAGTTGTCCTCGTAACGAGTGATTCGATAAATCCTTCGAATTTCAATAAAATCATCGACTAGTTAACACTTCATCGGCCGGTCGGTTTTGCTACGAATCTGTGACCTGTTACCGGGGCCATTTTTATAAAATGGGAAAAAACATTGACCGAATGAACAATGTCTGAATTAATTCAAGAGCTTTATAAAAAGAAAACTGGATTTTATTCTTTAAATAAATTCAATAATCACCTAATGACTTTTTATTGAATTCACATTAAAAAATGTTTATCCGTTTAACTCCCTCCTCTCATATTAAATCATAAGTGCGACACTGGAATCAAGATATTTACTAGTTAATGCACTGATTTAAAAGCCATTAATTTCAGACAACTCACTTTTTACCTCACTCTCTAAATTTGGTTTCTTGCAACATTTTCCTGTCGCTAAACTTTTAAAAAAAAACACACAAAAGATAATACTTTCAAACAAATTAAACGATAAAAGAAAATCAGTTTTCACATTTCTCCGACAATTAAGGTAAAGAGTGATTATTTAACGAGATGGTAGATTTCGTCTCGAGACTGGAGGCTGTTGAGAATTGAAAATAAATCTTCTAAAACAACCATTGATTTGGTTCATTGCACTGTTAAGATATTTCATCTTTTACTCTCTTTAGTTATTCACTTTTTAATTTAAATTCTATGATTATAAAAATATATATCGTTAGGAAATAAAAAAAGTAATTCTTTCTATTCTAATGTTCTGAAATCCGGACGACGATTCATAATTAACTTATTTGTAATAAGTTAATTATGAATCAATGAATTGGGAATCGTTTCAAGGAAAATTAAATAAAAATATATATCTGTGTATAAAAAAAAGTGATTAAAAATAAATGAAAATGTACCTATGAGAATAAATACACCTTAAATTAAAGATTCAGTTTTTAGAACCCACTTCTGATTTTACTCATCTTAAAATAATTACATGTATATATATATATATATATATATATATATATATATATATATATATATATATATATATATATATATATATTAACATATTTTCCAAGTACACTTAGGTTAAGGTGTAATACATTCAGGAATATAGAACATGTCAGAATCAGAGAACAGGGATTTATTCTCAGTAGAATTACTAAATACGTCTGTTATCTGTTCTGTTTCTTTTTCTTCCATTATATTAAATCTCTCTTCGTCACTGTCATAAGGCGTATTATAATGAGAAGCTTGCGTTATCCAGTCTTCATATAAATCAGGCCTATAACCGGTTACTTCATCCCACGCCTTGCGATATGTCTCTTTTATAATAGTTGCTTCATTCTCTGTAGGTATTCTGGAATAAAAAACAAAACTTTTATTCAAGAATATGTTTTCTTACAATGATTTATCGTTATTTTTATTAAGTTTCCTGATTTAAAACAGAAAATTGTCAATAGATTTTCTTCTCATAATTTAATTAATTAATGATCACAAAACCGAACGTTTTTTTTATTTATTTAAAAACACGTGTGAATCGAAAATAAACTAATTATGAAAACGTTACTCGAATTCAAAACGGAGAAAATAACATTCTTTATCAATTAATTAAATAATGTTTACTTCTTCGTCACAGCCTAAGACAATGTACATATTTTTTTATTATAAAAATGTTAGATTTTTGTTTTATTTATTAACAAAATGATTTTATTACTGAATATACTGTTCAGTCAAATATGAATGTATGGAAACTAAAACCTATTAATAATTGTAATACAATTTATTTTTATCACAATGCAATAAAACGGATGTCATATTATCAAGGACTGGAGATGACGCAAAACTTTTGTCATGAAATAGAATTAAATGAAATTGTCTTGTTAACTACTGATATATATATATATATATATATATATATATATATATATATATATATATATATATATATATGACTTTATATTAGAAAATGATAATAAAAGTGAATAAAAATAGTTTTTATTATTTTTAATCGAATTTTATATTTTTTACATATCTAATATAAAAAATATTTTTTTAAATATATTTCTCTCTTTCTCTCTCTCTCTCTCTATATATATATATATATAATTTTATATTAAGAAAATGATAATAAAAGTAAATTAAAGTAGTTTTTATTAATTTTAATGGAATTTAATATTTTTGAGATATCTATTTTAAAAAATATTTTTTAAATATATTTCCACCTCTCTCTCTCTCTCTATATATATATATATGTGTGTGTATATATATATATAATTTTATATTAAGAAAATGATAATAAAAGTAGATAAAAATAGTTTTTATTAATTTGAATGGAATTTTATATTTTTGAGATATCTATTAAAAAAAAGATTTTTTAAATATATTTATCACTCTTTCCACCCTCACTCTCTCTCTGTCTATATATATATATATATATATATATATATATATATATATATATATATATATATATAGAGAGAGAGAGAGAGAGAGAGAGAGAGAAAGAAAGAAAGTAAAACATTGATATTATCGACATTTAAGAGACAAAAAAATTATTTCGAAATATCCGGGCTAAAAATAAATAAGTAGATCTGATATTTAAAAACAATCTTCAGTTAAATAAATGTTTATGTATTAATAAATATACAATTTTTCTTTAAAAAATACCCTCATCCCAAATTTCTAACAAATATTTAATGATTCATATGTGTGTATATATAATATATATATATATATAATTTTATATTAAGAAAATGATAATCAATGAAAGTAAATAATTTTTTTTTATTATTTTTAACCATATCTTATATTTTTGAGATATCTATTATAAAAAATAACTTTTAAATATATTCTCTCTGTCTCTGTCTCTCTCTCTCTCCATATATATATATATATATATATATATATATATATATATATATATATATATCATACATTATTCCTAATCTCATTATTCCTAATTTTTATCATTTAAAAGAGTACACTAATTTATATTTACAACCTTGTATTTATGATTGTCATAATTTAAAATATGATAAACTGATAATGTATGTATAAGCCTGAAATGTCGAAGAGATAAAACCACTCGTTCACAATTTTCAGTAAAATGTTTTTTAAGAATGATCCGCCGAACAATTTTGTAATCACTAGCAAAATATTTATTGATTTAAATTCATATAATTGTCTCTTTATCCAATTATTTCATTAAAAACTATATAGAAATCACGAATAAGGTATTATAAAGAGTATTTAAGTAAACTGTAGATGAGATAAAGCCTTTTTTGCAATACAACCAATCTTCAATTCCATATATGGAAACTAGATATTAGTTACTGGTTGTGAATTGTAAAAATGACAGAAAACTTGAACGTTTAACGTTTGCCATTTGTATTTTTTTGATATCATGCAAAGATCTATTAAATTAATTTTATATTCTTTCTATGTTTTCAAAATGAAAAAAATTTCAATATTATTTTAATATTAATCTCCCGGCTCCATCAAGGCTCCCGTCCCCAGCACGAAACTTCTGGAACAACCATTACATGCACCGTACATTCTCTTCACCAAAAGCATCGTTTAGTTTACGAGCAGTTTCTGCTGCTTTACCACCCGTTTTGATCTCATACAAAAAATTCACTCTTATTCATTTCTTTTCTATCTTTAATTCTATAGCGCAATTTGAAGAAAGTTAATACTAAAACCAAAGTCTATGTTACCAAAATACAAACCGAAAAATTCACTTTAAAGTGAAATTAACATGAAAACGATGAAATGACACTTTCGCTAAAAAAATTAAGCTTAGAATTCAGAAAAAAAACCGCAATTATTTTGCTACCAACCTAATATATATATATATATATATATATATATATATATATATATATATATAATTCTTAATGTTATTAGTAATTTTTATATGAAATTGACACATTTTCTTCCAATTTAATCGCCATAAATGTTAAAACGAAACTTTAAACAATTGTACGGGAAGGGGGAGCGTGATCTTCAGTCGCAGAGATAAGTCAATTTGGTTTTTTGAAAATTTTCCTAGCGAGAAAGTCAAGATATGACACCGTTTAACGGCAAGATTGCTAATAATACAAGTTAAAGTCTAGATAATAGGGATTCAATCCCAAGCAAGGCTCGACAACTCGTTTCAAGTTTACAGAGAACAATAACAATATCAGACAAAAACAAAAAATCCAAAAAAACGGTGTAAACAATTGTATTTAGCATTGGTTTTTGATTGAGATTAATTTCAATGTAAGAAAATTCTCGCCATTAGTATTAATATATATATATATATATATATATATATATATATATATATATATACAAAATATCTGACAATGGTCTTTGGAACGCTCTGGGTTTAAAATAAACGAACCGTATTATAGTTTTCATATCTTTGAAGCTTATTACACATTTACTTTTGGGATCATAAAAGCCATCTTCAGTATCATAACATCCGGCAGGGATTTCACGAGTCGGTTGTTTTTGTGTATGATAAGAACGACCTGCAGGTTTCAGCCCATTCTGAAAATATCACATTCATAACCGTTTCTCGACATTAAAGCACAAATATCTATTTATATGTAAACGTCCGGCTATATTTCTCACCACCATAGACGTATAAAACATTCTTTGATCGCCTTGACAATATTCCCATTCGTCATTGTATTCTAATCCGTCTGCGAATATTAATTTCTTCTCTATTAATCGTCCATGTTTCCACACGCCAATGATTTTCAATCCATTAGGATAAACCAATGTTCCTTTACCGTGGAACATGCCATCAAACGTCTGTCCGTGATATTTTACACCTGAAATGATATGTTTGTGTTTGAATAGAGCGTTCGTGTTAAATATTTTAGTTATACAGTTTACAAAATTGACTTTGTATGAAATTAAATATATTACATAACAACACAAACATTTATAAAACTGAAAGTCAAAAATTATTTCTTTTCACAAGTGAATTTTTCTATTCACTTATAAATCATACATTTTTTGATCAAATCACTGGTCGTTAATCATATCCATCCTCTTTAGAGCACTAGGATACAGAAAATGTCCCTTTTCGCTATTCGATATAATCGTTATTGTATAACGATTTTAATCATTTTGAAATGTTGAATACAATTACAATGTTAAATATAAATGTTAAATACAATTTACAATTTTTTAATATACCATTAAAATATTCGCAATTTAAGTTATAAAAAATGGTAAGGAAGTCATATTTCTAAAACTATATGTATATATATATATATATACATACAGAGGCGCACTCTAGATTTAATCTGGAGGAGGGGTTCCAAGTTGAACGTATAAAAACATTTTTAATGTGAATTCAATAAAATTAATTTGGTGATTATAAAATAATACTTAAAGAATAAAATCCAGTTTCCTTTTCTATTTACAAAGCCCATGAATTATTTCAATCATTATTAGAGTAATCTTTTTGTGTATTAGTGTGATAGTTTTCTCGAAATGATTTTATTTTGTTTTCTAGTGTTTTTTCCTTTTCCTTTGGGGGTAGGGGAGAGTGCCATGGTCCCTTGGCCTATATCCTGAGTGCGAAACTGTATATATATTATTTTAAAAACGTGCTCTCTCTCTCTCTCTCTCTCTCTCTATATATATATATATATATATATATATATATGTATATATGTATTATTCATTAATTGTTTAAATATAATGTTAAATGAAACTAAGAATTACGAATCAGTAAGTTAAAAATACAGTTTAAGTTAAAATATCAAACCGTTTTTAAATTTTAATTTAGATTTTAAAAAAAAAAAACTATAAAAAGTACCATAGGGAAAAGTGTACGTTCCACAACCGGACATTCCCAGAGCATTCCATTGTCCTCTATACTTATTGTCTGTAATGAAAGTTTTAGTTCCTTTATGTTTAAGATCATATCCTAAATGATTATAATCAGGTTTAGTCGCTCCTGTCAAGAATGTCTTTCTAAAAAAAAAATTTATAAAAATAAAAGAGTGTACTTTCTTTGTTTATTTGTTATAAGATATATTTAATAAAATTATTACATAGACTTCTTTATCGATAAATAAACAAGATGATATGATTAATATATGCACTTTATAATTTATGATTATTGAAATCACAGTAAAGATAATCAATCATTTCAAAATAAAGATAAACGACATTTTTCATATTAATTCAATTAATATAAATATTGTAGCGACTTGTTTCATTAATTTAATATTATTTGTTAACCTGACTGTAAACTTTCCACTTAATCCGATTTAATGCTACTTTATAACTAGTAATGATATAGGATATTACACGAAACGATCACATAATCTTAGGGTAGTGAAGAAGTCAGCCATTAACTTCTTTATGACATTAAGAAAAAAATACTAAAGTAAATAGATGTATTATAATACACTTTGTACAAATGTATTACAGCACACTTTTAAAAATTCAAACTAATTGTATATACTAGAAAATATGTAATTAGAATGTATGAAATATTCAACATTTTTTTTTACTTCTTATAATTTTGTACGTTCTGTAAATAACAAAATAAATTAAAACGGAAATATTTTTAAAGGCCGAAACATCAATTTCATATCCTGAAACTAACAACAATTATTAACCCTTTGACATACAAAGACGTCTCTGATAATTTATCTGTTTCTTATGTCATTGTAAACATTGACATTTCTGAGACGCACACATTTAAAATTCACTTCTTAAGTGCAGCTAAAGAGCAAATATTAGAAAGAAATAATTATATATATATATATGTATGTATATATATTAAATTTAAAGTGTGAACCGTATAAACGAACCTTGAAACATATCTGTTTTGAATTTGTACGGAAGTGACAGTAAAAGCCAAATGGGCTATTCGAGTGAGGACACATTTTCCTGAACATAAACCTTCCACAGGTAAAAATAAACATCCTGTAAAGAGATGTCACGTGTGCCAAAAAAATAATATAAGAAGCGAAACTACTTGGCAGTGAAAAAAATGTCAAATAAAAGTTTCATAGTCTACAGGACTATTGAATTATTGTCTAATTTGGTACTCAATTAATCTTTAATAATTTTGATTACTAGTATCGGATTATAATATTTATCAACGTATAAATGTTATTTTCCTTGTTAAGCTTACACAAATGTTAAGCCGAAAAATGAATAGTATTTTTGGCTATTTCGAATTTCAAGGGGTTAATTATATAGAATGCCTCAAAAAAGCAAGCTTAACGAAATACTACAATTAATTTATTTATAAAATAATTTACATAATATGAATAATGTTACTCGATTTTTTTAATCAACGATTGTTCTATAAGAATGTTGTGCTTTACTTGCAATCAATGATATTTATAAATAAAATTTAAAAATTTTCAAAACAGTCCTTTCAAATTAATCAATAATTGATATGTTTAATAATTAAAAATACAATACCAGCTATTTGTTTAATAAATTAATACTTGTTATCTCTGAAGGTTAATTACATTTAGATCAAATGTTAATACATACAGTAATGTATATATTTTTGGCGTGCATAATGGTCACGTTTTATATACACAATTTGTGATGGGTTTTTTTTCAGTTCAGAGTTTTCGTAAAACATTGAATTGCTAGATAAACAACATGTAAAAGGTAATTTGTCAGTTTATATTAAATTATTATTGAAACTGTATTGAAATATTCTATTTGTTATTTAATTATTTCCATTCATCGATCTGTACATATTTCGATAGATTTTGAATCGAATTTCATAAAAATCAATATAATTGCCTATATCGTTTCAGTAACACTTTATTTTTTAATTTAATCGATTTCAAGTAATTTCATTTACCTTCTGTTCCATGGAACGAAAAAACTTTGACATGTATGATAATCGAACGTTCGGTTCTTTATAAAATCTTCTACTAAGAGTTTTGTACGACCGGCAGCCATTTTTTTCCAGATCAGCGCTTCTTTATTATTAATATCCATCATATTAGAATGCAAATAGCGGATGGAACTGTGTATACGATTGTTTAAAAACAAAATGTTTGATATTTTCAGACGATTATAAAAATATAAGATATAAATATTAATAACAAATTTATCACAGCTTATTTGATGTCCTGTTTGTTTAATTGGTATGTCTATTCAAAAGAGGGGAAAATCTATAAGATTTATCAGGTTTTCTATAATTTTTCGCATTTGGCCTCCTCATGGAATTATAAAACCGTCCATTCCAGGTTCAATTAAACGCACATATATCTGGTACAAATTATTAGAATACTCAGGGATATATAGTGAATAATACAGTCCCCTTATTGAAAGATTTATATTTGATTTTTTTATATAGAAAAAAATGTTTATTATAATATTACTAATACACTAGTCGAATTGAATTTTTCCAACTTCAGTAAAAATGAAATAAGATCTCAATTCAATATAGAACAGGAACAGTTTATTACCATAACGAAATTGTATATAAATATTGAAAAATATATAACATAAATTAAATATGTACTGCTCACTGATTAATTATTTGTATTTTGCATTTCATTATATCCTTAATGTATCATGTAGAATGATTTGTTTTATAATCGAATGTTCCTTTGCCATTAAAAGTTCGATTTAAATAACATTTTATGGAAATGCATTTGTAGAATTTTTTTATTTTTTTTTCCGAAAAGGGTTCTCACATTTTAATTCCTGACGACATAATTTTATTCTTCTGACTTAGACCGTTTTAAAGATATAGCGAATATTATATTTAATTTCCATTCTTATTTCTTTTTAATTATATATATATATATATATATATATATATATATATATATATATATATATATATCTGTGTAAGTATTTTAGAATTTGAACAGAAAATAATTTTTAAAAATGACAACCAGTAAACGAAACTGGTATATTCGATATATATATATATATATATATATATATAAGCTTAAAATATCCAATGCATATAAAAATATAAAATTTAAAAATTATAGAATTGTATTCTTCTATAAAACGCGAGAAAATGAATGGAAAAGTTTTAAAAATGAAATCCTGTTACGTTCAAAATGCGTTTCTCTGCATTTTTAAAATGACCGTTACTCTTGCAGTTTGTAATATTATATAATTATATAAAATTTGTAAATTCGAATAAAAGTATATTCTTAAAATAAAGAAAAGAATATGAAATTGATTCGGAGCGGTTGTCGATTTAGAAATAAGTATGAATGAAAATATATAACCATGAATACATATATAGATGCACAATGAAAAAATTAAGGTTGCTACAGCGTCAAATTTATCAACAAATGATTAAAAAAATTAAAATAATAATAAATTCATCGATTGTTGAAGATAAAATTGTGTATAGGCGTGACGAAGAAAGAGAAATATCAAACCTGCAATAAAAAATAAACTTTTGCTGATGAAACTAAGCTGCGTACTACAAATATTTATTGATATATATCAAAAGAAATTTCAATCAAAGGACAGACTTAATTAGTGCTGAAATGGTCTATAGAATGAACTTAATTTTCGACTGAAGTCTTTATTATCGGCATCAGTCAAGTCGAGATTAAATTTAACAGATGGTGTTGGTGTGAGTTCAGTTTTCCAATCTTCATAAACATCTGGCCTGTAACCAACATGTTCATCCCATTCTTTTCTACAATGTTTTTTTATCCATTTATCTTCAGTTTCAGTCGGTATACTGAAAGTAATAATGAATTGTGTGAAAACCAAATCTAACATTTCTTTTCAATAACAAGAAATAAAATTCGGCAATTTAAATATCTACAAAATAATATTTTATTAACTTCCATTCGACATTTTTATATTTAAGCAAATATGTGAAGATACAAGTCTACATTTAAGGCGGTAATTTATTTATTAATATGTTTTGTATCTTTTATACACTTCATTGTAGCAAGAATTTTTTAACATAATTATTTTACCCTAATTAAAATTAAATAAATTAAAGATACTTTTTAATTTATTTCTTATCAATTTATATATATATATATATATATATATATATATATATATATATATTAGAGATGTAATAATATAATATACAATATCAACCATTAATTAACTCTATGAAATACAACGGGCAACTAAAAAATATTTTGAAGACGAGTTCATAATTTTTGAAACTGAAGGTGTAGTGACCTTCGACCATTACACTCACTCTGTTTAGTCGTATCAGTCTAATTGCAATGGACACTATGCGATGAGGGTAAATATGTATTGATCTGTGTATAGACAATATTTCGGTATTTTTAAAGTAAAATAATATCATTGAATTTCTTATACATAAAAATATGTCACTCAGTGTCATAAATCGGCGACTAAACAATGTTCATGGCGATCATTGTGCTCGACAGATTTAATGCAAGTCTTCAGAAGAAAATATTAGACCGACCCGAAGGGTTAACCTTAAGACCTGTTACGGCTAGTGATCGAATTCATCGACAACGTGTTAATTATTTAATCAAAAAATATTACCAGTATATTATCGTGTTATTGCTGCTGCGCTCTGAATTTTAATAGAAAGAGTAAGTCATATCATAACATTTCAGGCTAGAGAAAGATTTGCACTCGTCGGATACCACAAATGTTAATGTTAAAAACGAAAACCGAAGAGTTTGAAAGGATTTAGGGAAATTTACAGAGCTCAGAGAACCGAAGCTCGAGTGCTATATTTTCCAGTCATCATTCATAAATATATGAGACTAGCATTTCTAATTGCATCAAAAAGATGATAATTATTTTTATTATCCAACTAATATTTAATTAAGAATGAAGATAATAAATTAAACATTTTACAAGTATAATTACCGTATAATAACATTTGGGTCTTTCGCACTAAAAACACATTTAGTTTTAGGATTATAAAAACCGTCAATAGTGTCGTAGCATCCTTTCGGTATGGGACGGGGCTTTGGTAATGGTGTTGCACGGGATCTTCCTGCAGGTTTCAAATCATTCTAAAAACAATTATAGCGTCACAGTATAGATAAAAGAGAAACAGTGAATCGTTCAGCTTCGATGAATGTGCAATGGACTTTATACAGTAATGAATTCTTAAAAGTCAAAAATAATAACTATTTCTGTATTATTTCAACCTTCACACTTATCCAGAATCTTCTATCATTGTTTTTACAGTACTTGAACTTTTTTGGGTTTATAGAAAGGCCATCCTCGAATATTATTTTCCTTTGTGTTTGCTTTCCATTTTTCCACACTCCTTTTATTTTTAATCCTGAAGGATAACGTAACATTCCATTACCATGGAATATTCCATCGACCATTGAACCTTCATAAGACACACCTATAAAAGAATATACTGTGTAAAATGCCATTATTTTTACAGAACGTCCAAGTCAGAAACCCATTTTACGAGCGTGCGGAATATTATTGTACTCAGATGTTGACGACAGCTGAATAAAATTACACATTACAAGATATTTCTAAAGTGTGTTATTAGAAATACATTATCACTAAAATAATTGTGAATTATTGAAATAATTGATAGAATAATTGACAGAATTTTGTATTAAAATAGATAACTGAAAGTAAATAATAAATTCTATGTTCATTGTGTTTTTTTATTCCTTTCTTCTCTTTTTTAGTTTGTTTGAACAAATTTGTTCGAATGGCTATACATTTTTATTTCACACACATGTATAAATGTATTAATATTATTTTTTGATTTGCATTTAAATAAATATTAATGGCTAGATCTGTTTGCTCAGTGCACAAAAAAAATAGTATTTAAACAAAATGTAAACCAAAAAGTAAACACGAAACGATGTACTACTTTCTGCTTTTTTCTAATAGTAAATTGACTGATTAATTTTAATTGTCGATGTTGCAAAAATCAAATCCGCAGTAAATCAAACGAAAGGAAATCAGCATACGATCGCTTCCGCATTATTGTATTCCCCGAGACGGAAAATTATCACGAACATCGATATGTATATCAATAGATAATAGGATACCATCGCCAGAATGGCGTTGGGATGCAACAGCGTATTCTGTTTTATGTAAAAAGAAGTATGCGATAACTTGTGTTGAAATGCTACCGCAGAGATTTGATTTTTGTGACGTGATGGTCGTTGAACCAGCTGCCAGGTCGTCACGGTTCGAATCTCGCGCACGGAATGCAAAAACTCCACGGCTTTGTGTGTGTGTGTCCGACGATTCCGTTTCGTCAATTTCGTAATATGAACACGTAATATCTCAAACAAGAAACATTTTTTGAACGATGGCGGTTTCGAACAATTTTTCTTAACATTGTCACATCTTCGGTGGATGTTCACAAAAGATACAGTTATGTTCCGTTGTGTATAAAATGATTAATTGATATATTACAAAAAAATATTACTTCCAATTCTCCTCATTCATTTAATTAAATCATTTTCAAACAGAACTCTGTTAATTTAATACTTTTAAAAAAGAACTACTTTAAATAATAAAACAGAGAGATAAATAATAAATGTCCCAACAAATCGAATATTATTATTTTCTATATTTTAATTTTTTTATTACAGTTGTAAATTCATTACTATCTAATAATCAGGCTCAATATTTTTTTAATTTAGTATAATATATTTGTTCAAAATTTGTGGTATATATATATATATATATATAATAGGCAAATTTTCGAATATTTTACGTTTTAATATCTAATATATTATATATGTGAAATACCATGTGAAAATGTAAAAAAACCATAACCAGTCATACTAACAGCATCCCATTCTCCTCTATATCTACTTTCTGTGCAGAACTCTGTTAAAGGTTTTTTAATCAATTTTGCTTTTAGTCTATTGTTGTAATCGCTGAACACACTATCCAATAACGTTCGATTTGTCCTGTGTATATAAAATTATATATCAATATACATATAAATATATATATATATATAAATTGAAGTATTTTAAATATGACATAATTTGATTTCAAAGTGTACAGTATTTTTTATATGATATATGTATATTATTTTTTTAATTATAATATATTATTATAATTTTTTTTTATTATTGTAAAAATAATTTCATATAAAGTTTATATAATAACATAATAAATAATATTCGGACAAATGCACATTTTTAAGATACGAATTTACCCATAAAATATAAATTAAAATCGTTAATTCTGTACATAATGGAACGCAATCAACAAATTAAATATCTTGAATTGCAATCAATTTGATTTTCAGATGTATTTTCTGAATTTGATCGGAGTCTGTTTTTGTAAGTTTCAGTTATTTCATCCGGCAAGTTCTTCATCATCAATTTTGTTATAATCTCTGATTTATGAACGTTTTCATTCGTACATAAAATACAAAATTGTAGATATATGTTGATGGTTAAAAATGGATGTATAATTTATGTAAAAAATCGTTCAATTTTTAATTTCATTATTTACTAAGTTTACAAAACATTAATCTTTTTTTGGTTCGAACAAAATAGTTTTATTTAGAGAAATTATACATTTATGTCCGATTTACTTATAGTATATTTTTTTCACATGTTACACTTTAAGTTAAAGGTATCCAACTTTTCTTCGAAAAGAACTAAAAACTGCTGTTGTTTTGTAAGACATGTAAAAATTATCATACAGGGTAGATATTTCAATTTGTGGTCAGCTCTAGTTTACAGCCATTCATACAAAATGTGAAATATCTCTGATAATAGATTATTGAAACAATGAACAATACTGTCCAATCATTTTTTATATGTTGAGAATTCAATTATGTAAGTTGAGTAAAAAAAAGATGTTATGTAATTAACCTTTATGGGAGGTGGCATATTCTATTAAATTGCAGTCTGACCTCTTGTGTGTTAAATCGAATAAATGTCATGTAAATTCCTACGTTCAATATTTTATATAAGACTTTTAATATTTCCACTGTAATTTGGAATGATTATAATAAATTCAATTCGAAATCTATATACTTTAATATATTGATCTAATACTGACCAATTAAAGCTGTGTACTTTCTTAACACATTGTACACTTTGCATCAAAATTAAAAATATCAAAATAATTAAATATATAACCTTCTTGTCGACCGATTCCGATTTATATTATCCCAATGAGTCGATAATCTTACAACCCTCTTCGGATCTAATTCGTGATCATTAACACTCTTCGACATTTCAATTGTGGTTATGTTGATTACAGTTGACAAATACTTTAGTTTCAGTTAATAAATACTTGTTTGTTTTTGTATTACGAGAAATTTAAATCTTACAATTTCACGAATCAGAATGATCAATAACTATTTAATTTCAATTAAAATTTTCACACTTGCACACACTGACAATAATAACAAATTTAAATGTAAAACATTGTATTTCTTCTGCACGAATCTTATTGATTGTGTGTTTTTTCGACATTCCATGGCTTGCTTACATGTTTTGTGTATAAAAAGCATGAAATTACATTAGTTTTAAGAGTGATCTTTTGACACACACTTTATAGATATTAAAAATGTCCATTTAGAACGTCACGTGTTCTATTTTATAACGGTATTCATTTTATGCCGCTTATACTTCAAATTGCTACAATTGATTAGCTATTTTATGTGACATACAAATTAATGACAGTGTTCTCTAAAGGCTAACTCGTTTTATATATTGTTATTTAAAACACATTTTATATGACACCTACGCACATACTTAGTAAATTAAAATAATGGATAAATTATCGAATGTGTCATGAGTCGTATACACAATTCATAATGTTTATAACTTGTTTTGACAAAAATAACTCAAATAACTCAATATGGATGTCGGAGTTAAACACCCAAGCAATGACACTTGGTAGGTGAAAGTTATTCGCAATGCTCATAAAGGTGACGTGTTTTGATTTTTTTTACAATATGAATATTATTTGTGTTGTGTCAAGAGGTCGTAATATAATCGACGAACATTATTCTTATATATAGTAAATCTTGTCGGTATGTAAACCGGAATTTTATTGGCATGATGGACTTTTCATAATAATAAAAATAATTTATCTTTGTATCCTCATAGTAATAATAAAAGAAAAACTTTCATAGCGAATGTTGTAGAATTTTGAGAAGTCAACAAACGTATAGGTCCGTTAATATGTTTTTAAGTGAATATATTACAAATGGACATTTATTAAATAGTAATATTGATTCATACGTAAAAGCTTATAATATATACACATACTGTGTTTCATTTAAATTCAACGATTTTTTTCAATACATATTTAACACTTTTTAAAATTGTCGACATTCATCGCTTCCTTGATAATTAAAATATATTCTCTCATTTCTTATAAAATATTAAACAAGTGTTTTCGACGATTTACTTGAAAATAATTCTAGCATTCTCGCATTTCCTTGAAGATAATTTTGTATTCTTAGAGGATATGAACCGTTGACTTATAGACATTTGTGTGTGTGTATATATATATATATATACACAGTGTTGGACACATTTTAAGGGACGTTTGGTAAATTTTTGAAAAATAAATAAGAACTAACTAAAAAGGAAATTGAATCATATAATTTTTTTACAGTTGCTGATTTTATTTAAGTTCTATTTAAATATATATCTAATTTTCTTTTAAAAAATGTATGAATATTTTAAAATTTTTGAAAAAGTTTGTAAAATACCATAGATACATTTTTAGCAACAATCACTATTTCCGTATAAATAAAACGTCTAAATCTACTATTTTATCAAACTAATTTATATTTTTTCAATATTTTCTCGAGTGTCCTTCCTATCAATCTGGCAACGCTCTAATGGAATAGATTCCCACGCCTCTTCTAGAGTCAACTACAATTAATTATTATTTTTCGGTGAGGGAGAGAATTTTCATATTTTGAAGATCGTTTAATGAAAAAATATTATTCTAATGTTAGTGTAGTAGTGTGAGTGAAAAAAGTGTTTATATACTTTTATTCTATTTGATATCATAAATAAACTTAAACAATCATACTTTTTATTAATGCATCTAGAACGATTGAATAAACAACAGAATGCATTCAGATTATAAATAAATTAAAAAACAAAAAAAAAAAACAAAACAAAAAACACATTTAAGGTTAGACTGACCACACCCGGCTGCACTCCATATATTCGAGTATGAGGTGAAAATGCCAGCTGTTATTTTTACACGGCGGGCATGTTTCAATCAGCGATGCGTTAAATCGGAACTTAATGATGAGTTTACACGAACCGATGAACTGTCAACAACAAACGAATCACAGCGGTGTGATTTTTTATGCTGTTTTGTGTAATGCCGAACGTGAATTTCAATTTTGTCAAGATGTTTTTACGTTTCGTCATTGTGCTTGACGTGCGAATTTCAGACGACTGCGGATAATTCTTTTTTGTTGTCGTTTCCGTTAAAGGCATTCATTTCTTAATGGTGCGGTTTGTTGTCCAGTTATTTTTATAATCGAGAACTAGGAAAAACTACACAAATAATGATCCGTCAATCAGCTTCACCGATAACATTTCGTTGTTAATTTATAAAGTACATCATTAAGTAATTGCTTATTGAGGTTCTTGTATTACCTTAAAAGTTATATACCTTTATTGTCTAGTATTCTTATAACGTTTACTTGTCAATTAATTTATAGTGTCTTTCGCTGTATGGAATAAAAAAAAATAAATAGATTATCGGCTGTACTGCGGCATTGCTTGTTTTTCAAAAGAGTGATTCAATTAATCGACAAAAATAAAATAGATCAGATGATTTTTTTTTTGAATCAGGAATATTTCAAATAATACAAATTTTAATTTTAAAATAAACAGGAATTAAATCTATGGGAACTGGAAATATTTCATATGAATTGAATGACGTATATAAAAGAATTAAATATTTAATTTTTGAGTATACATTTTTATAACAATTATCTTTATTTGTAAAGACTTATTTTAATTCTTATTAATTTTAAAAAAGTATATTTATTGTGAAAATGGAAATATATATTTATACAATTTTACTGTATTTGTTGTGTGTAAACATAAAAAAGTGGTTACTGTTGGAAGAGCATTTTTATCAATGTTCAGCAATGTACCGATCCGAGCTCGGCAATCAACGCACGTGTTCGGAGCGTTGCCATGGCAACGATAAAACATAGTAGAGTTGTTGATTAACAGATATGTTTATAATAGTTGTTTTTCGTGATTCTTTCTGAATAGATATCTGCTGCATTTTACTGTGTTTTAATGTGTTTAGAAACAATGCTGTACCAAACTTTAACAGGTACCTTCTTATTGAATTGTTAAGAATTAATATTAATTTGAAAAATTCTGATTATTCCCTGTATTTAATTTTTAGCATTACATTTTTCATTAATTTTTAGCATTCTATTTAGTGTTTTAGACGCTGAACGTTTACAGCGGCCAGCAAAAGTTTTCAAACAGTCGTGCAATTTTAAACAAAATCCAATTAATTTTCTCTTTAAATTAAATGCGTTGTTTTTCAGAATTTTCAGTATCTTATTTTACTTAAACCTATTATGTTTCATTTATAATGTCACATTGAATTTTTATTAACACACTATACCAGGAAATTAACAAAACTAACGCAAAAGTTTTCAAACAATTGATAAATAACCATCAACATGTAATGTAATTTTTAAATTAATATTTTATACGGTTTTCATTAGCATTAATTACAGCTAGATGGCGTTTCGGCATAGATTTAACTAAATTTGTGTTTGTTCAAGCGTTATTTTGTTCCATTCTTCTAAAAGTATCCCTTTTTAGTTGTTCATTATTAGAAAATTAATTATAAAACATAACGAAGAAAATAAAACACAGAGAAATCGTGGAAATTGTGGGAAGAACTAGTCGTAACGTTTATAGTATAATTAAGCGTTATAAAACGGGAAAAAAAACAAGAAAATAAAATTCGTATCGGTCGACTAGGAAAATAATACCCAAACAACTGGAGCAAGTGTATATAGCTCTCAATGAAGGCCATGTTGAGAAATAAAATTGTTTTTTTCTAAAAAAAACTGCGTTTAATTTGCTTTTTTACCATACATATCAAACGACCCTCGTACTCTTAGTGAAAATTAATTTAATCAGTATTATTTTTTAATTTTTATTATATAAAATATATATACTTATATATATATATATATATATATATATATACACTTGTGTATGTAAATAAATATCTTAAACAACATATTTTAATTGAAAAATATCTGTATCAAATGATAATCGATAAATTAAATTTTAAATAGATGTACAGATGTTAAACTGATAATTAAAAAAGTAAACTGAATATTAATTCCGTTATACGGTTAACAGTACGGTTAATTTCTGATAATTTACATCATATTACTTGTTTATTGTTACAGCTAATATAATGAATATCTTCAAGAAGTAACGTTATAAAAAATCACTGCTATATTTAACATATAACTGATGCTTAGTAATTAACTGAGATTTTTATAAAAGTACAATACATGTGTTTGTATACAAATAGCGTTACCTTGTATTCATATACGTAGATGTCTAAGATTTTTATATAATTGAGCGGTGATCTTGCTTGAATAGAGAAAATATAGTAACATTTGAAAAACATATGATATTATAAATATTATTGATAAATTATCTCATCGAAACTCTCATAAAGTCTCTAACAATTTTCTAACAAAAAGGAAGTAAAAAAAAGAATAATTTATTTTAACAGAATTTTAAATTACTTTCTATTAAGTAGATTTTTTTTATGTTCACGATTTTATTTGTGGAAAATTATAAAATGTTTAATGAGCCGATCTCGTAAGAAAAGTACAAGAATTTTAAAAATGACAGTGTCATTTATTGAATAAATTAAGTGAGATTATCGAAGTATTATTTCCGTTTTTGTCACCATAAAACCTTATTTACATTTTTATAATATGTTACCTAATAACATTATAATATATAGATATAAGAAAGTTTTTTATTTCAATATTTACAACATAATTAATTATTTACTTTTATTAATATATGATTATGATCAAGATGATACTTTCTAGTGATTCTTATCGAATAATATAATAAAATGTGACTGAATGTAAAATTAGAAATTGCGTTTGTGATATTTTCACGTATGAATTCATTTTTTTAACAGCACTGCTGCAAAGAAACTGTTATTAACTGTGCATAAAAATTTTATTGTATTATAGTAAAAATTATCTGGCATGGAACTTATGATACAGGTTCTAAAACTGTGAATTTGACTACTTTTAACTTAATTAAAAAGCATAACGTATTTTACATTATTTGTTCTGGATATGAAAATAAAAGAAGGTTAAACGTTGTGCTATTGACACACACACACATATATATATATATATATTAGGTTGGTGAAAAAATAATTGCGGTTTACGACTTTCAAATTTATATACATTTTTTCCCTCTTATATTTTCATGACTATTTAAATTGGTCCAGAACTGTTGGATGACTAACGCTTAAAATTTGTGCAAGCTCTCGAATTATTCGTGGTTCTGATTCAACTAACGCATTCAGTTGGTCGTTAAAAACTGAAGAAGGACGCCTGTAACCTTCTTCTCCTTCAAGGATCTCATCCCCAGCACGAAATTTTTGGAACCACCACTGCATCGTTTAATTTATGAGTAGTTTCTGCTGCTTTACCCCCCGTTTTGAGTACATAAAAAGGCTCTTATGTTTTTCTTTTCCATCTTTAAATCAATAATCCAATTTAAAGTAAAATTAATAATAAAATCGAAGTCGATGTTACTAAAATGCAGACCGAAAAATGTACTTTAAACGATGAAATGACACTTTCATTGAAAAATATTAAGGTTAGAATTCAGAAAACAAAAACCGAAATTATTATTATACTAATCTTTTACATTTAAATAGTATTTGATGTACTGATGTTTTTTTTTTATTTTAAGGTTTTTCGTTTGATATTGGCTATTCTTCTCTGAAATCCTGATGTGGTTGTCGAGCCCTGGGGTTCGATCCCTTTTCTCTAGACATTTTTTTATCGCTAGGAAAATTTGATGAAAAACCTAGTTGACCTTGCTGATGTACTGGTAGTGTACCTTCTCTATTTAAAGGACAGCTGATATTTTTCTTTTTGTCCCATTTTATAAATTTTTCCATTTATATAGTGGTGATTAGTATTTTCTTGTCTAAATCTTATTTCTTTCAACATCCGTCTTTTCTTGTCTGAAACCGAAATTATTTTCCCATCTACCTAATATATAAAGATCGATAGAAAAAAATTGCGGTAGTGTATTTGAATTTGAAGGTCATAAACCGAAATTATTTTTTTGACCAACCTATATATATATATATATATATATATATATATATATATAACATTAGGTTGGTAGAAAAACAATATATATATATATATATATATGTATAATGAATATCAATTATTTGAAAGCAATACAAGTAATAGTTAATTTTTTTTAAAAAATATAAGTACATTATTCATTTCTGTTCTTCGACATGTGATTGATTGAGATACTGTTTCGTAAACAGATAATGGGATCCGCCGGGTGGTAAATCATAAATGAACTAGTTCCTTTGTATTATACAATTTTGTCACGATTAGAAACAAACACAGTGTTTGGCGAGCGTCCAGCGCACATTTCATTCCACAAATCATCGGAACCATTCGACCTAATCGGTGTCGGCCACACCGTCACGATTGGCACCCCTGCTGGATGATGAACATGTCAAAGACCTTCCTCATACCAACACACGTTTATAACCCAATGACCTTAAGAAACCTGAATAGATATTAAAATATCAATTATATTAACACTGTCGATGAGGAAATCGCGCGAATTGATTGTGCCAAGTAATGAATTATGTTCCGAGGTACATTCGTATTGGACATTCGTGTCCAGACAAGACAAATATCAATGCGTGAGTAAGAAACGAGCACAAGAAGACATTTAGCTACATTACATACATAAAGATATACATACAAATATATGTATATATATATATATATGTGTGTGTGTGTACGTATAATAAATTACAATTTAATATTCATACTCAATAATCAAATACTCGTTTATTCATAGATTGATATTACTTTGATATTACAAACATCTTTGAATTTCCTTCAAATGTTAGTATTTACATATATATATATTATATATATATTATATATATATATATATATATATATATATATATTATTAATTTTACTAATTGTGTAAGAATTTACTAGATTAAAACACCGTCTACTTAATATATATACAGTTAGCAACACTGAAAATGGCGCACTACTTTCAAATTCTTATAGAACAAAGTAAATAAAAAAAAATGTTAGAACAATTAAGAAATTAATTTTAATTTGTTAATTTACTTTGTTTTTATTTACAATATATATATATATATATATAACGTATAAAAATATACAGAAGATGTTAAGAAACGGGTAGAAAAACAAACGGTATAAAAATGAGTCAAAATTCTTTTATAAAATTGTAGAAAAGGCATCCATGACATTCCACAGACACACATGACACACATCTGATAAAAATAACAGAGTGAGTGGAACACCGTAAGACCTGATTTTACAAAGAAACTGGTAACATCTATGCAAAAAAGGCTCAAAGACGTCATCATATATAAAAGAGAAGCTACAAAGTTCTAAGGATGATGATGATAAATACAATATTGTTCATTCTTCAAGTTAAAAAAGATTATCCTGAAATCAGTATTCTTGCTCACATAGTGAAAAATTTTACATTAGCCATTTTGAATGATGATGCATCATTATTCTACCGTTTGCTTTTCTACGCTTTTTTTCACATCTTCTATATGTTTTTACTTGATTTTTTATGTATTGTAAATAAAAAACTAAATTATCGAATTAAAAATAATTCCTTGTTTTAAATTTTTTTTCGATTTACTTTGTTCAATGAGAATTTGAAAATTGTATGTCATTTTAAGTGTTGTTAGCTATATATATATATATATATATATATATATATATATATATATATATATATATATATATATAAATATATATATATATATATATATATATATATATATTAAGAGAGAGATGGGTTGTTATATGATTTATATATGAATAAATGATAAAATTTTGTATTAAAAGAAAATTAATGTTTAATTTTATTCTCAATCTCTTTTATAAATCAAGATAAGAGAGACTATTATTTAATTTCCTTTTTAATACTTCTTTCATAACAGGTTTCGTTTTAAAATATAAAATCATAACTTAATCGTTCATTTACATCCTCAATTAAGTTGAAATAATAACAACCATGTAGATAATAACGGCGAACGGGTTAATTGTTTCAATAATATCGTTCATTAAGAGCATCACGATCATGTTAACAAATAATGTGTGGGATTATGTTCCTCGAAATTATACAGTTTCCGGTTAATACAGTAACACAAAAGTAGAATAAAAGAACAGAATTCAATCGCGAAAGATCTTCCATGACAGTTCCCGTTGCAGATGTAGACGATATTTGAGAATTATTATTTCCTCTGAATCAATCGCGGATAAAAACACTTCCGAAAAGTGACCCAGTTGCAATAAGATGTATTATAAATTCTGATAAATTGTTTATTTAACGTGGAAATAAAAACATTATGATCCATTTTTGGTAAACGACTTTCATATAAATCAGAGTTTTTACGTGTTCTGCAGTAAATTATTTTTTAACTAATTCAGTGATTGTTAAAAAATTGCCATTCATTAAAATACAGAGTTTTTGTTAATTAGATGTTTATTTGATGAATAAATCATATATATATATATATATATATATATATATATTCATACATGGATTGTCAATGATAGAGTATGTATATATTGTATGAAGATATGTATATAGATATAGATATGTATATAATGCGGTGGATAGACAGTATAAAGATATACTTATAGTATATAGATATGTATATGTTGCCGGCAAAATCCGACGACCAAACAAAGTCCGACTTTGCCTAGGCCAACTGCGATTTGCCTGGCCGCCGTCAGTTAAAGTCCGACTTTGACTAGTCAGTATATATCCTGATTTATAAAATTAAAATTAGATCACTTTCATCCACACCTTCACTCTCATCCTTTTTTGACTCGGTCGAGTGCAGGTCTACAGCCCGGAGTAGAGGCGTGAACGTGAGGGTGAGGATAAGGATGAAGGTGAGGGTAAAGTTGATTTAATTTTAATTTTATAAATTAGTATATATATATATATATATATATATATATATATATATTGACTAGTTAAAGTAAACTTTGACTAGTCAATATACATCCTAGTTTATAAAATTAAAATTAGATCAACTTCACCCACACCTTTTTTCGTCCGAAATCGTCGAATAATGTAAGTTTGAATTCTTGATTCTTTTCAGTTTAATGTTACTTTAAATTTGAGTATTCAGTTATTTGACAAACTGTCGTTTTATTGTCAAACATATATCTTTATACTATATATATATATATATATATATATATATATATATATATATATATATATATGTATGTAAATGTGTCTGTATATAGAAGGGATATTTATCAAGATAAAATGTGTGTCGATATATATGTCGGCGTTTTACGCATTGAACGGTACTTGAACCACAGTTTGATGTCTATCAACTTGTGCGTCCTCAGCGGGCTCTTCGAAATAACGGAACACTGCAGCTTCAGCTCTCTAATGCTGCGGAACGAGTACGACGTATTCATATTTAAACAACACAAACAACCGGCGTGGTTCCCTCTGTACTAAATTAATCGTATATTTTCTACATTAAATGAACGGAACTAATTTTACCGGAAATTTTATTCCAGTTGTTTCTCGGAATCGTTTAATTGCAGAATAAATATTTCGTATAACTTATCGTTCATAATTTTATGCTGATTGAGAAGTTTATTACATATTTATTATTAATAAACTATTGTATATATATATATATATATATATATATATATATATATATATATATATATACATACATATACCTATATATGTTTGTATGTATGTTTATATGTGTGTCTTTGTGTGTGTGTGTATGTATGTAAGTATATTCATATGTGTGTATGTATGTAATTAAACAAAAAAGAAATAAAGATTCTTTTTAATTCTGTCTGAATTGATTTCAGTAATAACTCACAGGATATTCCAAGTTAAAATGTAAATATCTTTATATAAACGAAAGGAACATTCACTTAAAAATTTCAGTATTTTTTGTAGATATTAAATCTTTTATTAAAATATAAGATCATTAGAATTATATTTCATCAAACGTATTCAAAATATAACTATTTTTCTGAGAATTGACCTTAATATAAATTATTTATTATATTTTTTTAAATAAATATATAAGATTATATAATATATATATATATATATATATATATATATATAAGTAGGATGTCTAATGTACGTATTTCAATTATAATTTTTCATAACAATATTTTTTCATAAACATGAACGCTGTAGTTGGAACACTTTATTATTCACAAACTAGTTGAGTAGTGTCTGAATCGTCCGTTTCACAATTCAGTTAATATCGTGCACTGAAATAAATTTCAGTCAAGAGTCACAATATGCTCACTATTCTGGCGCACCAGCAGCTTCCTCTTCTGCTGCTTTATTCCGATGACGTCACATCGCCCCAGCTACTGTCAGCCTTCTTACGAACGTATATAGCCGGGTGTCGAACCACCGGTACGTTCAGTAACGTTTAAACGATCCTATGTTCATAGCTACGCATATTTTGTTATACATTTAAAAAAAATTGCTTCATTTCCATCATTTTCATTTATTGTCGATGCGGTCCGTACTATAAATTGTTAAACGATAGTGTACTGCCATTCTCGAATAATTTATTCCATGTCTGTTGAAGTGTGAAGTTCAAAATACATATATTTTTTTTGAAGTGTATAATGAAACTTTCAATCGACTAAGAAATTTATTTTACCATCACACGACATGAAATAAAACACAACGAAAAAAATTAATGGAGAACCGTGAATGAAGCAGTGTGGAGTGATTATTTGTTTGTAACTAATTTAATTGTCAGGTAAGCTAATTTATCATGCATTTGTACATAAAATTGTTTTCTTAAAGAATTTTTTACTGTAAGTGTTGCTTTAAAATATTTTATGTGCATTCAAAAAAGAACGAATTTAATTTTAAATCATTTCGTTGCTAATTTTGTAATATCGTCAACCAATTATATATATATATATATATATATATATATATATATATTTAAATATATATATATATATATATAATTACATTATTTTTTATATGCTGATCTTTAATTTATATATTTGAAATATAATTTTAATAAAAACAGCATCTATCTAACACAAAATAATTAGAGTACTAAATTAAAGAGAACTGATTATAATATACTTTTATTTTATATGTAAATGGTTTATTGTATCTATTATAAATGATTATATATTCTTTATTTTCTAAGATTAATGATTGAGAATATTTAATCTGAGTAATATAAAAGGCAAAATAACTTGACTTTATTCTTTATATGATTAGAAAATATTGATTTTAACAAATCAATTCTTTTAAAACTCACAAACTATGGTTCATGGGATGAAAAAAGAATTCATTTGTGGAAGCGAATTTATATATTGTACAGAACTGACAGTTTCAGAACTGATTTTGTGAAAGATAATATCAATTGTTGATAGTTTCTGTGATTTGGTATGATTCGTGGACTCTGTGCCTGTGGAAATTGCCTTGTATTATTTATAATTCTCTATAAAATTAAAGCATCTAAAATTACACATATCACTTGTTTATTGGATTTCAAAATAGAAATTATATATATATATATATAAAGACAAATATGTATTTGTCTTTTATAAATATATTTTTATAGATATTTTTTAATATAGCATATTAAAATATAAGGATAATTAAATTATAAAAGGATCATACATTGACACTTTAGATCAATGGATCCTAATCTTCAGTTGCGGAAAATTATTGAAGGGTTAAGTAGTGTGATAAATAATTACCTATACAATCATAAACATATATATATATATATATAATATATATATATATATATATAATATATATATAATATATATATATAATATATATATATATATATATAATATATATATATATATATATCATATATATGTATCATATATATATATAATTGTATATTTAATTAATTTCCCACTGTTAGACAAGTTTAGTTCGTTATATAATAAAGAAATAATCCGTTATTGAAATTTCCACATTTATTTATGCAAATCTTCTTCTATTAATGAAAATCTTGAACATCTATCTATACATAAAAAAATATTCCATACAGTTTCAAACAATGGACAAACAAATTTTGTAGATATTTTGTAGATATTTTGTATTAAATTATTATTAATAATGAAACCTGAAGTTACATGAAATTTTCATAAAAAAATATGATATTGGTATCATAATAATTATAAAGAAATGTGCGACAGAGAGTAGAGGGCAGAGCCTTCCTGGTTTTTTAAAAAAGAATACGCTTCGACAATAATCCAAAGAGAAATACCGTACAGACTAGTAATGTTAATGAAACTGTATATTTTCAATAAAAACCAAATAATCGAAAATTCTAACATACTGAATAGAATTATATCACAAACAATTAAAGGAAATTATTATATCTTATGACTTTCAAGATAGAAAGATTGTTTTTCAAATAATTTGGAACTATGTGTCACAGATACATATATATATATATATATATATATATATATATATATATATAAAATTTAAATATTTGAAGATTAAAAGGGCCTTCAAACATTGTTTTGAATTTCAATATAAACAAATATTGAATAAAAAATAAATAATGAAAATGTCATATATATATATATATATATATACATCTAATGAGACAGATTTTGACCTTCTACGTTACATAAAATTGTATATCAACTGTATATACTTTTTTTTGTGTGTGTACAATTAACATATTTTTCTCACGTGCAGCACATAAAATAATGAGATGAGTAACAGTAAACACATTTTAGACTGTTTAATTCGAATACATCTTCAACGTAATCCTACATAATTATTGGTTATATAACGCAATCCAATTAGAATGCATAAGAGAGCAAGTTAGATAGACAGGTGAGGCGCACGTAGTCCACTTTCATGTACAAGTATAATAATGAATACAATGTCTTTTGTAATTGCATTATACTTCGAGCTGACTTAAGTCATGTATTCATATCAAAGAATATGATGAGACACGTACATGAATTTTGTCTACAAAAAAAGTAACAAGTCAGTGCGTTGTTCATTCCATTGGTTTATGGAATTAATTTCAGAGTAAATTACAGGTTACGTTAATTATATCCTATATTTTTTTTAGAAAAAAAAAACATCCGAGAGTAATATTAATTATATAATTTTCCGGCATAACTGTTATAAATATATATATTTATATATATATTATTTTAAAAACCTGTCAAGATTAATATTCATTTAGTGTTTTTATTAGAAGATAACAACTAATTAATTTGGACTCGAACTGATGCTCTCCTGGTCATGGGTCAACCATGCTACCGTTAAGTACGAAAACCTGTAATTATGTGAATTATTTGAACTGAATGTTTTTGTTAAACGTATGTGAACTTATCTTTTTGTGATTAAATTCGAAACGCATGGAAAATGTAAGAATTTATATCGATTTTAAACTGTATCTTCATGTATTATTTTAGTAGAAAACTAATTAACAGATTGAGATACTTGTCAATATTTAAAAGTTTTACTTTAAAAAATTGATTAAACAATCTATTGCAAGGAAAATGAATTATAAAAAGTTCAGATAATTTTAACACGATTGTTTTAATTGTTGTCAGTTAAGAAAAAGAATGATATATTAAATGAACGACTGAACAATTCAAAAGTAATTTCGACATTACAAATCGATGCTATTTAAAGAGGTTAGTCTTGATTGATATTTGAAAGTTATATCAATTAAAACCTCTCAATTGACTTTTTTGTTCAATTATAAAATGTCAAACGTGAATTATAATTTAACTATCGTTTTTATCAATTTACTTTTCTTTTTTAGATGTATGGACTTTCAAATAACATTTTTTTACATTTTATGCATAAAACTTTAACTAACCAGAACATATTTAATTCTAAACGTGTTTAAAATATTTCATGTTAAATAAGTATTGACAGAAGATAAGCAATAATTTATGATTTGAAACATAACTAATGACGGTATCGCATAAGTGTCAAAACCAATACTAAAGTACAATTAAAAATATAACAGATCGAATTAATACAATAAGGTCATAAATATGAATCTGAAGGATTAAAATAACATAAAAAAATAATGTAATTACAAAATACAACGTGATAGAAAATCCTTTTCATTTCAGTAATAAATATAAATTATTTATTATATTGACAGTAATTTTATTTAAAAATATATAAAAAAATATACATAACTATTTAGTAGACTTTTAAATCATTTGTACTATATATATATATATATATATATATATATATATATATATATATATATATATATATATATATTATTTTGAGAAAATGCAGTAGTTTTTATTCGAAATTTATTTTTTAAGACACTGATTACTCAAAATGACCCGCTCAATTTCGAATCTATTTGAATTATTAATAAACTCTTTAATTACTGTAATTCACAGGTTGGATCATATATAAATTCCCTATCAATTTCGGATTTAATAATATATATGAAGATTTCACGTTTTATTTCCTAATATCGAGGATTATTTTTAACTATTTTTTCTTATTGTCTTGAATAAGATTTCAAGATGTTATCTTCTGTGATTAATTTCGGAATTTGTGCCATCTGTAGATAGTTGTAAATAATTTTAAATCACCTACAACTACCTGGAAATGGTAGAAGTATTGAGACACATGACATGAACAAATATAACATTAAAATTATAATTTGTTTTTATATTCTATTTAGATAAATGTGACTTTTTTACATAAATTAATTCGTATAAATTTTAAGAATTCCGATAAGCAAAGAATATAAAAACCAAATAAAAATTTAAAAATTATTTAACTAAATTTAAATATTACTTGAATGGACTTTGAATTTAAAAATATTGTTTATTGACATTTTGTGCAGTTTTGTAAAGTTTATGAATTTTTATGAAGCTTTTTCTCCAAAAGAAATCGTTTTTAATTATATTATCTGTATTTTTATTGATTATAAATTTAAAAATGTCACATAAACAGTTTTTTGTATTGGATTTAAAATTCATTTTTAAGCGGAATTTTCATTTTTCATTCACTATACATTTCTTTAAATAAATTTTTTCAATATTTAGTTATTAACCGTTTTGATAATGATTTATGTGTATTTCACAATGCATGTCTCATTATTCTGAAAACGTTAAGGCATAAATAAATAGTTTTTTATGATAATAAAAAAAGAGTTTTCCCTAACTGATCGTTTCAAGAATAATGGAATGTTAATCGAAATACGTTTAAATTCATTATGAAAAGGATCAATAATTAATTATTGAAAAAATTCATCAAGAAATGTTTTTAAAGAGTGAAAATCTAAAAAAGTAAAATTTAAAACATATATATATATATATATATATTTGGTAAGAAAATAATTACGGTTTTTGTTTTTTGAATTATAACCTCATTTTTTTCAATGAAAGTCTTATTCCATCGTCTCCATGTTAAATATTATTTTAAAGTGTATTTCTCGGTCTGTATTTCGGTAACATCGACTTTTGTTTTATTATTATTTTTTCTTTAAAATGAGTTGTTGAATTGAAGATGGAAAAGAAGTAAATAGGAGCAATTTGTTTGTATGAGTTCGAAACGGGTGTTAAATCAGTAGAAACTGCTTGTGAACTAAATGATGCTTTTAGTGTGGGTACTGTTAAGGAACATACGGTGAAATAGTGGTTCTAAAAATTTCGTACTAGGGACGAGAATCTTGAAGATGAAGAAGGTCATTGTTGAGCGTCCAGGTGTCCTTATTCAGTTCATAACGACCGACTGAACGCGTTGGTTGAATCAAAACCACTCATAACAATTCGAGAGTTTGCACAAACGTTAAGCGTTAGTCATCTAACAGTTCAGGACCACACAGAACAGCTAGGAAAATCAAAAAAAGAAAAATGTATATGAATTTGAAGGTTGTAAACCGCAATTATTTTTCTACCAACCTTATATATTATATATATATATATATATATATATATAAAGAGAGAGAGAACTATAGTATATTTATTATTTCTTTAAAAAAGAAATTGTTTATCTTTCTAAACTTCTAAGAATTCTAGAAAGAAACTACATCATTTTATAATGGATGTAAATTATAAACCGAATTCCTAATTCAAGATTTTATCATACCTTTTTTGTACAGACGTGCATTTCAAGTGCTGATATTGAACCTTTCGAGAATAAATTTCAATTAATCACGAACTGATTTAACATTTAACAAAATATTATTAAAACGTTTAGAGAAAAAAATTGTTTCGACTTATTCATCAAATACAAAGAAAATCCACAAAAAGAAATACTCATATTGATATTTATTTTTTTTTTAAAAAAATATATCATAATTAAAGAATGAATTTGAAAAACGAAATAAACTGTAATTTGTTTAATGATCATTATTAGATTTAACAAGACTGTGAACTGAACCCAAATATTCCAATTAGTTCTATCTCTGGACTGAATTTGAAAATACGTTTCTATTTTCTTATTGAACTTTCTTTAGAGACTTCTTATTACTTTTACATTTATAGATGACATGTATTTCTAATTCTAAACGGTATATAAAATAATACGATTCATAAATAAATATTTATAAAAAAGTAATGTTATATAAGTGAAAGGTAGATCTTAATTAAAATGTAATTTTATTCCGCATCTTAATAGATTCTTGCAATTACATATTTATGTTTATAGTACATTTCGAGTTAGTAAATATATACTGATTGAACTCGAAATAATAGCATTCTTAATATAGATTTTTTTTAAGTATAAAGTCCAATAAAACCATAAAATGTGTATATAAACAGGAAGTGTGAATTATCTCTGAGACGTTTTAATTTGTTTTATGCATAAAAAATAGGTTATAACAGTCTAGTCGACTTTGTAATTTGATTTAAATCAATTGTTATAATGTAAACAAACCATAACGAGATACATTTATCGCTGATCATATTAAAACTCACATCTTGAATCGAATCACAAAGTCGGATCGGATACAAAACGATATACGCGCACATCATGCAAGTCGAAAACCACCTGCCTATCTATTTTCTGGCCGTGATCCACTTTTTCGTCGCGCTGTGTTTTTTCAGAAATAACTTCATAATGTAATAACATCGTGCATAATATAACAGCTTTACGCAATGGACAATTGACAACAATGAGAGGATGAATCGAAATGCGGATACTGACATTCACGTATCTTTGTTCCGTCTTGGTATCGCACATTTCGACGAATCCTCGGGTTATTTGGCAGTTATTTCAGTATGATACTTGTTTACTGCATTATTTTCGTACACTTACATCTATCTATATGAGAAAATTGTTGTGTCGGATGAACGTTCACTCTCTTTCTTTCTCTCTCATAGATAGATATTCTCGACGTTTTACTTTAAAATGTCGGTGCTTTTTATTTATAGTTGTAACAATTAAATATTTTATTAGAAAACAACCTGATAAGAATAAGTAGTTTGTTTTACAAATTGGTTATTTTTCTTCCTGTTTTGTGTAAATAAATTATATATATATATATATATATATATACATATATATATATATATATATATACACATACATATTATATATATACACACACATATATATTTTTTTTATATTTTTATTAACAGCCTCTGTTAATCCACTGCTGGATAAAGGCCGCTTCCATGATTTTCCATTTTGTTCGATTCAGTGCCTCTCTTTTCCACAGATTTCCAAGAAAGTTTTTAATATCCTCATCCCATCTGTTCATTGGTCTCTTTCTCGGTCTTTTCATATTCCTTGGTTCCCAGTCCAAATTGACTGAACTCAAATCAAAAAAATAAATAAAAGATGGGAATATTTTACCAAAATATTAGGTTGGTACAAAAAAATTGCGGCTTGTGATCTTCAAATTCGTATGCATTTGTCTCTTTTTTTGATATTCCTAGCTGTTTTAACACGTTGAGTTCCAAATGCCCACTTGTGAGCATTTTCTCTAATGCCGTAGAGACGATGTGCCCACTGGTGGGCATTTTAGATCGGGCATTTAGCGCCACGATTAATAAAAAATAATTAATTTATGTAAAATATCATTTCGATAATATTTCCAAAAATCTCTAGCTTCGTGTTCTGAAAATAAAATAGATAAGTTTCAAAACTGGGAGTATAAAAAGAATTTAAGCAAATGAATTCTTCGTTTATTCTAGTTTCAATTATATTTACTAGTTTCACACCTACACTTGTCCGTTCTGACGTTAAACATTTTTTATACCGCTATCTCAACAGCAGAGCAAACAACAATAATCCGTATCAATCATGACAAAAAAAATGCTTTACAGCATTCTTCGTTAAAGTTTTATCTAAAAATCTGATCATATTGTAACACCATTTGAAATATACGATTCGTGTTACTTTTAATACAACAAACACTTTCCTACACAGAGTTATTTATATTTTCAAGAGTTCTTACTTAAAATAACACCTTAACGTTTTTCGAACATTTCTTCCTACATATATTTATGTATGAATATATATATATATATATATATATATATATATATATATATTAGGGGTGTCGGAAATTTTTTCATTTTTTTTATATTAAAATAAAAATTAATTGAGAGGAAAAATACATTATTGAATAATATAGTTGTACATTATATAATTGTACATTATTGAATAATATAGCTTCCATTATTACCTATCACACTCTACCACCTTAGGCAAGAAAAAATATTCCTGTTTTATAAAATTCCTGGTTCTTTTTATAAAAAAATTCTTAAAGAGTCGTACGAACTCGGCATATATTTGTTTAGTAAAAACTAGTTTTTGCAACAACGGCGACGCCTCACAGGATAATATCTGCACGGATGTTGTAAAAAAATTGACAATTTTCGTAGTCCATTTGTCAACGGCCGAGACAAGACATCTACAACAGTAATTACAAAGTCGCAGTGTCACAATGTAGACACTTCGTTACGGTTGATGACATTCGTATGTACTCTAAACATTACGTGTGTACAACACACATGATTTTAATTTCAGGTACATGGCTGACAGTTTTTTGAGACATTTGATTCGAGTTTTTTTTAATAATTACCACTGGTACTGCCTCTAAATCTACTTTTTCTTATACTGTAATAATTTTTTATTATATATATATATATATATATATATATATATATTAGTATATATATATATATATATATATATATATTAGTATATATATATATATATACATTAGGGGTACCGGAAAGTTTTTTCTTTTAGATAATAAAGTGTTGGAGGAAATCGAAGTAAATCCAGAAATAACATTTCAAAAATTGTTATTTTATGATACAAATATTATTATTTTTCGTGTAACTTCAGGTATCATCGTTAATAATAATTTAATACAAAATTTCTAAACGTTTTTGTTCAATTTTTAGTACAATATTTTGTCCATTTTTTGATATTTTACGGAACATTGATTTATATATATATATATATATATATATATATATATATATATATATATATATATATATATATATATATATATATATATTAGCGCATTGACAAGATACATTTCCATCAAACTAAAATGTGATTAAAAAATAAAGATTATTTATTTACCGTTTTCTTAACATAAAATAGTATAACATTCAACAGATATTATTTGTATACATTTCAAATATATTTTCTGATATACTAGTCGTAACTACTCATAAATCTCTCTTAGCAAGTTTATTTATCTGATTGATTAGTTATTCTCATTTCTATTTGAAATTATTCTCTTACTGATATGTGCTTGTTATTATTATTTATTTTCATATCAATTCTATTCTTCGTACATATATATATATATATATATATATATATATATATATATATATATATATATATATATGTTAGCATTTACTTTATAATAGTGTAACATTTTTTATACAATAGATGTTACGAGAACATTAAACAATTAACTGTTTAAAAGTACAATGAAGACATTACATCCATTATAATTGTTACATATATGAACATAAGTTTAATATGAAACAAGTTAATTGTCTGTACAGTGAAAAGTTATAGTGTTTATAATAATTATTGTTATTATTTACCTATCAAGGACTAGTGCTCATTCAATTATTCTATTGAAAACTTGTTGTTTTTCTCATAACATTATGCAGTTAAAAATTACATATAACACGGAAAAAATTTTTCGTTGCACAATTTCAATTATGAATATTGAAATCCTTGTATAATATTATATATATATATATATATATATATATATATATATATATATATATGTATATATATATATATATAAAGTAGCTAGCAAAATTATTAAAACAGTAGGGAATGTCAAGCAAAATGCTAAATTTCTCTTTAAATTAAAGGCGTTGTTTCAGAATTTTCAACATTTTGTTTTACTTAAACCTATTAGGTTTCACATATAATTACAAATTTAATTTTCATTAACACATTGGGGGAGGGGCAGAGTTGTGTTAGGGGAGTTGTTTATGTTTATTAATTTCATCAGTTATCAAGAAATATAATATGTAAAACGTATTTTACCACAAAACTTCAAATATTTCTTAGAATTTTAACATATCCAACACATTTAAATCAAACATTAAAGTTATTTTGTTACAAAAAATCAATCACTCGACGTTAAAGTATTCATACATCTTGTCACATTTACTTTCTACGAAGTAAAAACTCTTTCCAACATCATTGTTAAATCAACTACCTGTCAATCTAAACATTATTTCGTATTAGAAAAAAACTATAGATAATATTTTCCCGATGAAAATAAATAAAAACGACGAACATAACATCTGTCAAGTAACAGTTTATTGATATTATATAATTCTACGTGGAATTTGTTATTTTCTATTAGCTTTCTCTAAGAATACCAGTTTTTTAAATAAAATGTGTATAAATAAATAAATTGGCTTGTATATTTATTTTGTAAAAAGTATGATAAAACGAATGAAATGTCTGATATCGTTGGGTATTTTAAGCACGTTTTTAGCGATTTGACGATGATATGCAAATACTTGAAAATTATTTTTTTTTTCAAGAAACTGCATATTTCTTCTTTATATGTTTTTTTTAAACAAAAGTAAATTCTGTTTATATGCAAAACTGTATATATATATATATATATATATTATATACACATACATATATGTACAAATATGTACATATATGTACATATATGTACATATATGTACATATATGTACATATATGTACATATATGTACATATATGTACATATATGTACATATATATATATGTATGTATACATTCTACACATACAGTGCAAATTGTGATATGTATTTTAATATATGTATATGTCACATTTTTGAATCTGAAACTCAAAAATCAATCTTTAAGTTCAATATATCTTCTAGAGAATTTTTAAAAATTATAAAAAAACTTTCAGTCTAATATAAAATTAAAAATACACGTTTTTAATAAATAAGTATGTGTATGTCTATATACATACATAATACACACACATATATATATATATATATATATATATATATATATATATATATATATATATATATATATTCTATACACATAGTGCAAAACGTGATATGTATTTTAGTAAATGTGTATGTCACATTTTTAAATCTAAAACTAAGATCTATCTTTAAGTTCAATATATCTTATAGGCAATTTTTTGAAATTAAAAAAAACAGTCTAATACAAGATTAAAAATATAAGTTCTTAATATATAAGTATGTGTGCGTCTATATATATATATATACATATGTGTGTGTATAGGAGCGTATGTGTGTGTATTATGTTTGTATGTAAAATATTCAACGATATACAAGATATCTCAATACTGGTTTCTCTTCTGCATTTTAAACATTTTCATGTTAAAATAACTGTTAAACAAACTAAAAAAACTCTTACACACAACGACCTTCTATTAGTAATTCTTATGGAATTTAAATAGTTCAATACACTTGAAAAGTATAAATTTTAATTATGTAATTTATAACCTTGAACGATACACTTGCTGATTTAAGAGGCTAATTTTTATTGAGATGTTTGTATACAAACGATTCATTTCCAAATCAATACCTTCGAAATGACTACAGCTGTTCTACAATTACATAAATCATTTTATGTATCCGCACGCGTGCGAATATCTGTTTATAAATAAAAAAAAGACATCTTAGCGCGATGAGTTTAATGAAAATAAAAAAAAAAAAACAACGCGAAAAAATGAACGACAACGTCTCGCTGCTTCATGAAAGATGCTCGGTATTTTTAGTATCTGTTAAACCTGCATTACGTGAGAGTACAGCCAGTGCTGTGTACTCTTAACGCAACAGTTCTAATGACTGTCCCTGTCAAATGACAACAATAAATTTTTGGCAATGCTCCTAGTAGTCCAGATAACGCGACAGGTCTTGCACTTGTGAACATTCTAAGAATAAGCGAAACTTTACTGTTCACTACGTGACGCTATGTACTTGAATTCAGAATTGAAATGTTATTTTAACCATTCAAATATTTATATATATATATATATATATATATATATATTTTTATATATATATATATATATATATATTTTTTTATATATTTATATATATATATATATATATATATATATATATACACTTAGCACAAAATACAAGCATCCAAATATAAATATAAGAATTACTCATTCAATAATTTGTGTCACGTAGGAAAGATGATCTCAATTATGCAAATTTTTAATTTTTGAAAAAATGTTATTCGGTCTAAGTTGTAAATATACTTCCAATATTTTTTGTGTGTGAAAACTTGTGTTTACTAAAGGACAATTTTAAATTGTTCTTTTTTAAAAAATAAATATTGATTATAAACAATTAATATTTTTTACACATATTTTGTTTCTCGAACAATCATGCAAAAAAAATTATAAATACTCCTGCTCAATCGCCAGTTATGAACCGAATAGAAAATCAAGAATGATTATAATTGATCAAGAATGTTAATAAAAATATTTAATCGATGAAATAGATTATTTCCAATCCCATTGAAGCTTAACGTGCACAGAATTCACTCTGATTTTATTGAAATTTTATATATGAAATTATTTTATGAAATTTCATTCCGCTAGTGAAACGTTTATTGTCATTTTTTAGATACTAAACATGGCTGTTATTCCATGAGAATGTTCAAGTAATTCTATGAATTTGTAAAATACCTGTTAGCAATCGATACAATCTCATAATGCTATTTAAGTCTTTATTCGTTTATGGTTCCTATGTACGAAACCGTTCATCGATGACACCGACAGACATTAAAAGCAAAAGTTTAACTGATATGATCGAAAACTAACTGTAATTATGTGGAATCAGTGATATAAAAAGAAATCTCTTAATAGGAATTATATACGAACGTCGATATTTAATAATCTTGAAACATTATACAAAAAATATTTAATAGACGGTGTTTAAGTTTCCGTTAACTTTATCATTCGTTCGATGGCGATTGTGTACAAAAAAATATTTACATTTTATTATTGAAGTTCTTTTTCTAATTAAGTAAGAATGTAAACTGAAAGGCATTTAATAATGAAACTAAAAACGCACACAATTTACTCTTTTTTAATCTATAATCTAATTTGTTTTATATAAAATTCATTTTAAACCTTTCTAATATTTTCTAGTATTATTCATGATTTCAATTATTGATTGTTCGATGAACTTCTCGATTGATATAGATACATCACACATTGTTATATTTCTTTGATTTTTTTTTAAAAAGAAAAAAATATTTATTTGTAAGTTTAAGATATATATATATATATAGAGAGAGAGAGAGTTTAAGATATATATATATATATATATATAAGAGTAACATTTTTTTAATAAATACATTCATACTTCTAACTCAATACAATATAAATATTAAATAAATATTTTTTTTATATAAAATATAAACCAAATGTATCTAAAATCTTTAAAATCTTCACACTAACATTTATTTTTAAATTTCTGGTATATATATATATATATATAATGATATGCACAGTCGAACAATTGACGTGTTCGCGTGGGTGTAAATGTATCTAGACTTCGTAGTCAATGAAACCATATTAATCTGGGTTATGTAACAATGCACGGTACGATTTTTCAATTGAGTGCACTGTTGCGAAATGAAACAAAGACACAATTCGTGGGTAACAGAAAAAATACCGTTCGAAAATATTGAGATGGGTGATTCAAAACTTTTATGAATTTTAAATTGTGGGACAGCCTGACCTGGATGCAATAATACCGGATATGTTTGTTGAAAAAATGACGTCAATATTTGCACAAATGGCATCATTTTCTTCTTGGAATAGTTATTTATTTATTTATTACTGTGCTTATAACGCCAATGGCAGTAGTTTTATAGATTACTTAAATAATAGGAATGGCAGTAAACATATATATATATATATATATATATATATATATATATATATGCTAATTATGAAAGAGATGTTATTTACTTTCAAAATTAATTTATAATGTTCTAAAAACATCTTTATATATAATAAAATATTAAAATATCAAACATATTTTTCACATATATCATCATCATCATCTATATTAAAAATCGGATAGATTTAATGAAAAATACTTTTACACACAATTCCAAATACATTTTTCCGTACATTTTTTAGTAAACAATAAAAGTGTCATAACAAATGTCAGCGGTTCTTAAGCTTAAATATTTTGCACACTCCCACTCCTATTCTGGTTATATTTTTGATAATAGATCCCTGTTATGAACACATCCACTGATTATATAACAGAATAAATATAAAAAATAAGACTGGTAAAAAATAATTGCCATTTTATGACCTTCAAATTCATATACTTCTTCATAAATCAATATTTTTCTTCAGATAATAATTAACTTTGTTAATAGAAATAAGCACCATTAAAATCGATACGTTTATGTCAATTAACAAGTTTATTTATTCCGATGGTATAAAATTCCTGAGTTTTGGACTTGATAAAATCAACTCTCATTTTTTTTTAAAAAAAACAAAAAAATAACTTGGTTTAACAAAATCAATGTTTATAATTTTTTTAAAAAAATAGTAATTCATTTTAAAAAAAAAAAAACAAAAACTTTTCAATTGAAGGTGAACAAAATCGTTTTATAATTTTGAAAACAACAATTTTTCTATTAATATTATTATTTAACATCATCAATTATAAATGTTATACATATATATATATTAGAATCAGTATAAAAAAAATACTATTTATATTATATAAAGAAAACTGATTAATGATGATCTTTAAAATATATAACACTATATTATTAAATCAATACATTGCACAAATGATTTTAACTCATATAATTTATCACTATTCAGTGATTCCAATTTATGCTTCCACATGGAAGTAATAAAGAGAGACGCAGAGATTAAGAAAAGTCACGTTATTTTTTATTTAGTATTTTAATTCAATTCGATACTAAAATACAATGGAACTAAAACACTAAATAGAGGCCAACATGTTTTTCTTTGTTTTCTGAATTTTTTTTAATACTTTCATGTGGAAGCCTCAGTTGAATCACCGTGAAGTTTCTAACATGTACCAGAGAACAGCACAAACGTTAAAAATATTTCTTACAGATAGACTGATGTAATTGATAAGAACCAAAGATCACCAGAACATCAACGAGATTACATGTTTTACATAAAAGCGAAACATTCATAACATTTAAATTAATAACAATGTTTATCAACATTAATAACTATATTAACAGTTCAGACAAAGAATCAAACATTTGTCTTTGGAAAAATTCAGAAAATATATCTTCTTTTAATGAATTTTTTCCATTAATATAATCTGTTTTTGAACAACATACTTTAACCAAATTTAATTTTAAATAATCCACTTTGATGATTTACTTTTAGTAATTGAGCTCAAATATTTGTATTTAAAAATGTATATTGAATCGTATCGAAAATTATAATATATCTTGATATATATATATATATATATTTATATATATATATATATTTTTATATAAATATATATACATATATATATATATATATATATATATTTATATATATAAATATATATATATATATATATATATATATTTATATATATAAATATATATATATATATATATATATATATGTATGTATTATTTGAGTACAGTATTATTGAATTTCCAAACCTATATTCAACTCTGTGATAAAATGCTTAATTCTAAGGACAGTATGTTGGTTTCCGTGAAAGGCGAAACAGATGGATACAATAGTTCAAAAAAATCAAACAAGAAGCCACTTTCAGATATAAATGGTAATATACCTCTTAAAAATACATTCCCATTGCACTGAGTACGTTGATCTTAGTACGTTCTACAAGTATCTCATTGTCAGAGATATCATCATTGACCGGTTAGACCGTTAAAGTGCAAGTTGAATATACATATATATATATATATATATATATATATATATATATATATATATATATATATATATATATATATATATATATATATATATATATATATATATATATATATAGAAAGAAAAAGTTTTTAAAAAAGTAATCAATGTAAGATTTGATGATAAACACTGTCAAAATTTAAATATTATTATCTATGATGGTATAAATATTCTAATTTTAATATAAACGCTATTAAAAATACATAAATATTTATGAAGATTGTCTTCTACACGATAATACACTATTCTCTACATCGAATTGTGTTTCGATAGTTTTTTTTCTATGTAATCGAATCGATTTTCACAAATTATAATCGTTTTGTCAATTCATACATTTGTATTACAATAACTTATAAATACTTTTATTATGCAAAATGGTTTACTGATATTTTTATATAACACTAATTTATTTCATCGTCATCATATATCGATAATTATCGAATCGATTCTCTTTTGACATCCATCGGATACGGAAGAAGTTGTCAACTACTTTAATGAACGTGTATCCCTTTCGAAGATTTGAAAGTTCTCACGTATTCCTTACCCACATTCATGTTCTTGCAATGACGATTTTTTATCAAAAAATGAAAGTATCAACGCGTTAACAAAAAGATGTACATAAATATTATTTATGGTTATACAATAGAATGATTGGACATGTTTCAGTGCTTAAGAGTAGAAATTATCGAAGACACATGAAAGTCGAAGAGACATTTTCGATACAGGCAGATATTTTAACTTAATCTCAGATTTTATCTGGGACAACGTATAGAAGATTAACACAATGCGACATAAGTTTATATCATAATTTAAAAATCAAACTCTCGTTTGTGTATGTGTGTACACCTATCCTACATAGAGCCAAAAAATATTAATACAGTTATTTTATTCGGTCTGTTTTATCTATATTTAATACCAGTGTAACAGTTACGAACACTCATTGAAGATTTATCAGATACAATTTATCGTTTTTGTTCAACACTAACAAAGATTAATAGAGATGAGGTCAAATATTTTAACACTTTAATAAACGCTTTTTTTAATATATTTAATTAAATAAAAAAAAAACAATTCAGACACTACATTATATTTTTATTTATATAATTATTTATATTAATAAATTTATATATATATATATATAATTTATTGTTTTAAATAAAATAGATTCAAGAATACTACATAATGTATATTAAAGAAGTTAAACAAAAAAGCGGATTTCCTTGCAGTACTAAAATTGAGAATATAAATGTTTTTACTACTAATTAATAATCTAAATTAAAAAAAAAGAAAAACAAACAACACATTAATACTATTTGTATACATTTGAACTTTATACAAAACAGGAAATGTCATATAAACAACTTGAACTAGAACTATTTAAGAAGTATTTCCTTTGATAGATTAAAAATTCATGAACAACTTTTTAAAAGAAAAGAGTCAGTCAGTGTGTATATAAAATAATTTTAAGAAGTTATTTGAAAAGTCAGCTTAATATTTACATTTTACTCTATAATAAATTTATAATATATTTAAATATATATATATATATATATATTTAGTTATTCCATGTTTAAAATAATCACGATTATACATGATAAATATATAATTAAAAATATTAATTAATAATATATCTCTTTAATAATAATAACTGTAAAATTGTATTGTATAATCACTCATCCTCACCTGAACCAGTCTTGAGATTGAATTAAAGCTGATTCAGATCATAATATGTTATTAATAAATCAGTGATTTTTTCACAACGTACAATCTTTTTTTTCCATGAATAAGCCACAAATTAAAAGATTGTTTGTTTAAAGCTTGTAATTAATTATTAAAATACAGTTGTCAATAATTCAAATACTTAATAATTCAACTAATAATTCAATATTAAAATTTTCTCATTCGTTCAATGAATCGTACACTCTTTTTAATTAATGAATTGTTTAAACAGTGTGCATGTAAATTTGATTTCGTTATATTAAATACCGTTATTAAATTTCGTTATATCGAAATACCTGGATGAAAAACGCAACAACAACAATCTCCATACGTGCATCCTTTCTAACATTTGCAAACAGAAAATCGATGATATTTACTATTTTATCATTTCAATGTTAAAAACTAGAAGTTTAAGTATGAATGAATAATATTTTATTCTACTTACATTTCTGTTGTTATATCTCTCCTGTTATTCACACCTAACTGATTAAAAACGTTTGATTTCTCGAATAAGATATTTTGTGTACTGAAGTGAATGTATCACTGTTCAAAATGTATTATTAAATGAAATAGTCGACAATTAAATAACTATTTAGTTTATATGACCATTATGTAAGAGCGTTTACATGTAAGAATCTGACATATGATAAGCAGAATTCGTTTATTAAATCTATTGTACACGTACATATATATATATGATCATGTATTATTATATAAGTACCAACCTCCTGTTAAGAATATTTTATTCGAAATACAGTACTTTACTTACTTTATTGTAAGATATATATTACAGTTAATAGAAAATATAAATATTTCTTTCAAATAAATTCTTAGAAATAAAATTGTCATGTTTTATGAAGTTTTATTTATTTTTTTTCTACGATTATTATTATATAATATTTATATAAAACAGCACAATCATATACATATATATATATATATATATATATATATATATATATATATATATATATATATATATATATATATATATATATATATATACAAATTAAATGCTTCTAGAACATTCCTTTGAATCACTTGTTTCTGATTTAGATTTATCAGAGATTTATGAATTTTAATTTTAAAATTATTGAGAAGTTTTTTTTAATAAGTTTTACTTATTTTTTTGCGATTATTATTATATAATATTAATATAAAACAGTACAATCTAATATATATATATATATATATATATACATATATATATATATATATATATATATATATATAAATTAAATGCTTCTAGAACATTCCTTCGAATCACTAGTTTCTGATTTAGATTTTTGAATTTTAATTTTAAAGTTGTTGTGAAGTTTTTTTTATGAAGTTTTACTTATTTCTTTTCTACAATTATTCGGTCAATAAATTACTTTTTTAACTATTATTTTTTTAAAAAGTTAGTTTGGAAGAATATTGAAATTATATTAAAGATTTAATTAAATATTATTTGAATTATTGACAGCAGTATAATAATAATTAATTGCAAGCTTTAAACAAACGATCCTTTAATTTGTGTCCTATTCATAAAAAAAGATTGTATTTTATGGAAAAAATTACTGATTTCTTTATAAAATATTATGATCTGAATCTGTTTCAATCCAATCTCAAAACTGGTTCGGATGAGGATGAATGATTTTACAATGCAATTTTACAGTTATCATTGTTAAAGAGATACATTAGGAAGAATATTAAAGATTTTTATTGTTACTTACTGGTTTGTTTCGTGCTAGTTTCAGATAAAAATTAATAAGACTTACTATATACAGTGAACAATTTGAAAACTGAAGAAACTATATGTGTCGTAGTTTTTACAGCAGTAATTGAGAACAAGTATAGTGTAAAATAAAATAAAAATCATAGAAAGAATAGATTTTTTTAATTCTACTGCAATTTATATATAAAACAAAACAAATAGATGAACAAACTTCCTTTGAACACAAGCACTGAACCCAAATAACAAGTAAAACTATAAAAAAAGAGTAAAGTCTATACATGCAGACGACTAATAGAATCTGTGCATGTTCAAGGTCACTATTTAAGTCGTCCTTAACAAGCGCAAAAAAAAATCGCACCACAAATTACCTTACAATAAAATATCATAGACGATTGCGAGCCGACTGTAATTATTAGTGTTTTAACATACTTAAAGATATATCATAAAGTAAATTACGTTGAAATAATGATAAGTGTTTGCGGTTATTTTTCAAAAATGTGGTTTCATTATACACTCCAGTGTAACGAATAGATTCGGATCTTTTTATTGACACGTTTGAAAACAGTGGCGCTTGTAATTGGTATCTTATTGTTTTAAATTGTACAACCAGTAGCTGGTTATAATGCATTTCAGTTTATGAAATGTTGTTCGGCGAGTTTAACATGAATTATATCTATATGTGCGTGCAAAATGTAACAAACAGCATACATTTTTGTTAGTCATTTCGGAACACTTTCGAGATCGGATCTTGTCACAGTAGATAAACGTTCCGTTTATAGAATAAGGATATATTCGAGATTTAAATCCTCCATGATATCTTGATTTATATCTAAATATGTTCGTTGTTTTCATTAAACGCTTTTTTTTAATAAAGATGTTAGTGTGTATCGTTAAAACATTCTATACATTCGTATAGGACGTATTATTTATAGATCAATTCTGAAATAAAATAAAAATAAACATCATTCAATCTAATAACATAGATTTTTTTATTAGAGCACCATAAAAGATAACACTAAAAATGTCAGACAAATGAGATCACCGGTAATATAAATGTAATATATTTTTACTGTACATAAAGATGGTGGCATAACTTTTCGAAATTATCATATCGAAATAAAAAATACCTGAAACAAAACCTGTGTCTAATCGTGATATTTAGCAAGTGAAAAAATATATGCAGCTGATACAACAATAGAGTAAGAATGCAACTTGAATATTTATATATTCATATACTCGTCTGACTTTAATAAATATATATATATATATATATATATATATAAATACATACATATATATATATATATATATATATATATATATATATATAAATACATACATATATATATATATATATATATATATACAAATCACAGAAGGTGTTTTGTTAGACGACATTCTTAGTCTTCTGCATTTTATAATGTTTATATCGAACATAGAAACTTTTTATGACTATATATTCATATACTCAGTCTGACTTCAATAAATATATATATATATATATATATATATATATATATATATACATAATATATAAATACATATATATATATACACATTTTATAAGTGTTTTTCTTAGAAACTACTGCAAAATTATTTTTACTGTTTAATATGTAATAGAATTTATGCAATATATATATATATATATATATATATATATATATATATATATATATATATTAAATAATAAGTAGAAAGTAATGATAAGAAAATAGAAAATGATAAAAATTGACAAAAACATTGTGACACAATAATATACATTTATATATAGGATAACAAATGTATATATAAAATAATAGATCCATAACTGGATAAAATAAAAACACAAACCTGAGTTATTGAAGTAGGAAAATGTTTAACATGTAATATATTATCATTTTAATGAAATAAAAAACTATTTAATCCATCGGATAGAATCAAACACTAGTGCAAGTATATCCGGATCGATTTTTGAAATTTTAAAACGAAGAGTGGTTTTTGAGTCAACAAGTCAGTCTCCTTTCTTTATTTTGATTATTTTAAACGATTTATTTTAAACAATGCAGATAATCTGATTTCTCACAAAAAGAAAAACGGAAAAGGAAGAAGGTAGTTGTAGGTTTATCGAATATTGCTGGATATTCAGAAAAAAAAACATTCAATTAAAAAGATCTCAGTATTTCACTCAAAATTTTGTTTAGGGATATCCATCTGAGTTAATCTCTCGAAGCTGTTCTTAAGAATTCGTGAGCTTGTTTGAGAACATCTGAGTACTGAAAATAAAAAAAGTTAAAACAGATTTTGATTTGGGAAAATATAACGATTTTTCTGCGAAATGATAAAGTGAAAAATAAAAAAAATTGCCTGAAATCATGTTATCCCACTTTTGTAGATGTCACTTCTCTTTTATAAAAAAATGTTGTAATTTTTTTACTTCTTTTTCTAATAATAAGGCTTTAACAAGTTCGGTCGATATCGAAACTCACGATATTCAAGAATACATGAAATGTTGTCAAAATTTTCTAAAAAAAACTTGAACGATAAAATTGTTAATTAAAATACTGATTTTTGAAATTCAGAAAAATGGAAATAAAAACATTTGAATTTTTATATTTAATTATGTTTGAACATACAGTTATTGATCGAACGTTGAACTCACCGATTTGTACTTTTATTTATATATTATTACTTTCCGATATGAAGAAATGTAAAAAATGAATTTAATTAAAATATGTACGTACCAATGCTTATATATTCATTTCGATTATGCATTCAAAATCGATTTCCGAAAAGTACTGACAAGAAATAGTTATCATCAGATCGATCTTATTCTTATTAAATACCTTATACCTGTTCTTCATGTGTATAACGGTTGGAATAATCAATTTATATTTCATTACGGCGTTTTGATTATTTGAAAATAATTATAAACGATATTCAATTAAATTAATTCACATCAATAGTCATAGTTTTTATTATTTAATTTTCAGTAACCGGTATATTAATTAGATTTTTAGACAGTTATTAAGGTTTTAAAAAAAACAGCAATTAAATTAAAAGTACATATCAATAAAACACTGTTAATTAAGGCAATTGAGTTATAAAGTCATTTGCTTACATTTCATAAAACAATTAAGAACGAAAAAAATGCCCATACACAAACAATTTTTAGTGTTGGACATTCAGAAGTGTTTAAATATTTTAAGTCTAGTGTCCGTTCATTTTTTAGAGAGATAAATGATTTTTTTATACCGATCCAAGCTCAATTACCGTGTGGGACAAACAAGATAACTGTTACTATTTATATGATGTTTTATACATAGAATGAGTCTTTACTGATCATTTAAATTACTGACACATTTCTATATGAATACACTAGGTATACATTTGTAATGTATTACTGTTTTTTTCCATCGATACAGAAACTATTTAAGTTGTAAAAAGATTAAATTATGTATGATTATAAATAAATATTACATGTTAATATTATTAGGGAAAGGGAGATAATTCTATATGATTTTTACAGGAAACATTTTGTGAATAATATGTGCTTGTGATGCAAATTTTAATTATGAATATCCTACCGTTTCATACTTTACACAATTTTATCTATTTGTTTGGTGCAAAAATAATTGCGGTTTTTATCAATTTAAGTTTGGTGCCGATTTTTCTAGTCATTTTTCGTCTTCTATAAAATTAAAAATTTTTTTGAGATTTCAAAAGATTAACTTATTGTAGGTTAAATATTAAAAAGATATTTTTCCTAAAATGTATAAAAAAAAATTTATATAAATTTGTAATATTTTTAAAATATTCTTTATCAAACTGGTTAAAAAAAATGTCCATTCTCATTAATTAGAAATCAAGTAATCTTTTATTTCATAACGCTCATTCCTCCATAAAATTATAATCCTCATATTTCGACACAACAGAGAAGAAATGAACTGAACAACTATTCACAGAATTCGCATATAATTCTTAAAATTGCTGTACAAATTTCTACAAGAAGAATTTCGTCCACTTCCGTAGAAATTATTCTTGATGTTTTTTTTTTGCCGACAGAACGTTTTTATTTTTATTATTTTTTTTATACACTTAATTATCTCGCCAGAGTGTTATTTAAACAATTCTTTTCGAAAGACTTGATAAAATAAAAATCGTACAGTAAGCCGTTAAGTATTACTGTGCGAATTTAACAGAAAGTTAAGGTCATCAATAGTACTCGACCTCTAATTTTATATTTCTTGAATAATTTAATTTCTATTTATTAATATTATGTGAGTATATATATATATATATATATATATATATATATATATATATATATATATATATATATATATATATATATATATATTTATATATATATATATATATATATGTAAGTATAGATCGATAAATATTTGTTTTTATGTTGACTTACTATAAGATCTTGCAGAGTACTAAAGCGCCTTAAGCGTCGTATGTGCATTTATGGGAAGATCATGTTTGACCATCGTCGCGGCGGTCAAGGCCGCTAACACTTGTTTTTAAACATAGTTTATGACATGAACCACAAATCTAAACATAATTTACAGATTTTATATCATCTGATTGTATCATTATTTTTACTAAAACTAAAAGACATGAATAAAATTACCGATAAAGGAATCACTAAAAATGTACAATAAATCATCAAATTTTTTTCATTGAAACGATTTAAAAATATATTATGACAGTGTGAAGAAAATATTGTACTTTAATCCCGAGACATCTTCTCATATATGAACAAAATTCGATTTACAAACATGCGATTTCGTTTATCTGAATACATTCACATCTCTGTTAAAATTTAACATGTTGTTATTAAGAGAAAAAAGGTTGTTTAATTATTGCTTATTAGATTGGAGCGATATTTTTAAATAATCTGTGTAAAACAAGTCATAACTATTGAAATATTCATATTAAGGCTTATTTAATTTTTGATATATATATATATATTCTAGGGGCTTCGCCCCCTGATCGCTTCCCTCGCCCACATTTCAATTAAAAATCTGTATATGCAACCGAATGAAATAATAAGCATATTTTTTTAAATCTCAGTATGTCTGAATAATTATTATCAGATACATAGCAATGTAACAGTTATATATATATATATATATATATATATATATATATATATATATATATATATATATATATATATATATATATATATATATATATGTGTGTGTGTGGGTGTGTTAGTAGACCTATATAAATATGGCAATAAATTATTTTTTGCAACCTTTTATTTTTTTTGTGGTAAAATACTATATATATATATATATATATTTGGGGGCTTCGCCCCCTGATCGATTTGCTTGCCCACTTTTCTATTATAAATCTGTAAATGCAACCAAAAGAAATAATAAACATGTTTATTAAAACCCATTATGTCTATATAATTATTATCAGATATATAGCAACGTAATCGTTATATATATATATATATATATATATATATATATATATATATATGTGTATATATATATATATGTGTGTATGTGTGTGTGTGTCAGTGTCTATATAAACATACCAGTAAATTATTTTTGCAACCTTTTAGTTTTCTGTGGCTAAATATTATATATATATATATATATATATATATATATATATATATATATGTATGTATATGTATATACATACAAGGGTGCTTTGCCCTCTGATCGCTTCGCTCGCCCACATTTCTATTATAAACCTGTAAATGCAACCAGATGAAATAATAAACATATTTTTTAAAACCCATTATGCCTTTATAATTATTATTAGATATATAGCAATGTAATTGTTACATATAAATATATATATATATATATATATATATATATATATATATATATATATCTGTGTGTGTGTGTTAGCAGGTCTATATAAACATGGCAGTAAATTATTTTTTGCAACTTTTCAGTTTTTTGTGGCTGAATTCTATTTTATATATATATATATATATATATATATATATATATATATATATATAACGATAGATAAGTATTCAAAATTGTTAAGAAGAGATTTTATGATTTGATGTAATTGTTAAAATCTGCAAGATAATTATTAAAGAAAAAATGAAATTCATTTAATGCTTTGATGTATCATCTGTATATATATATATATAAACATAAAGTGTACATTGATGTATTTATGATTCCATCGATCCCACCGATCTATCTCAGTCAGTGGTAGTGGTCATTCCATTTTATAAGAAAACAGTGGCTTTCAACGACCACTGGACAACGTCGTAAGAGAGCGCATATGTCAGTTGGTTGTACTTCTTGAGCTGACTCTTTCAACGTTAGCCAGTAATGCCATTGACTCCTTCGGCGTATGATGTTCTCACCTGACGGCACATGAGACCACAAGAAGTCGAAGACCAGTGTCGACGCAGCATCTGATCTGTTACGGCATTGATAAGCATCACGATCTCCGCTCAGATTATTTTTAGAACTGGTTATATGTTGATACATATCTATATTTATAGCAACCGCTTCTTCACTCAGCTGACTTTTTCGATTGTTTTGTGATTTATTATCGAATTTTTATTTCTGTGTTCCGTTTTTCGGTGTTGCATTTTTTTTTTGTTCCTGGTTCCGGTTGTTATCTGGTTGTTTATTTATTTATTTTTTGTACGCGGTGGTAAGTGTTCACTTTTTTTTTATTAACGATTTTTATATTATATTTTTATTTATTTTATGGTTTTAAAGAGAATTTCTATGTTTACCTACATAAAAAATAATATAAAAAATATTAATTTATATCAAATTATCTCTAATTTATTTTATTTGAATTATGTTATTATTTAGTTAATTTCCGAGATATAAATTATAAAAGATTAGACTGGTGCTTCTTGTAAAACTGGTTCGAAACTAATGAGTCAATTATAGATGTTTCCTTAAGGTTATTCACTCATATATATATATATATATATATATATATATATATATATATATAAAGTGTTGAATGAAGTAATAAAATGTCTGCATATATATATATATATATATATATATATATATATATATATATATATATGCAACGATTTTATTACTTCATTCAACACTGTAACAATAACCCTGTCTCATTAATAAATAAATAATCTATGTCAATTCAAAATTCAAATACTTACTGAATATATATATTTTTTTTGTTTAATGTGCTTTCTGATACTCCTACAAAAGTTTATTTTTTATGAAAAGTACAAAATTTTTCTTAAATAAAATCATTAATTTATCTCCGTACATTAATTGTGTTTTCTATACAAATTTTCTCATTTGACAAAAAAACAATATAGATGAATACACTGGAAGAATATTTATAAAAGCTTTGTACATGTTTTTCTGTCTCTCTTTTTCAAATCTTTGTACATGTCTTTTTTTTAAAAAAATATGTGAGTTTTAGAGTCAATGACACAAAGTGTAAATTTTTATGAAATGTGTTTTATGAAAATGACATATTTTTCAATTTTGTGTAATACATATATATATATATATATATATATATATATATATATATATATATATATATAATCATATAACAGAAATGCATTAAGTGGAAAAGCACTTTTAAAGGATTTCTTGCATTAATATAAATATATTATATAGGTTTAAATTGTTTAGAAATAAAATGATATTATATATAATTAAATATGTATTTTAATGCAATTTTTTAATTCATCTTACAATATAGATTTTATCTTAGCGATTGCATTAAAATGCTTTTAATAAAAGAATACAATACAAAATTCATTTTCTTTACATATATATATATATATATATATATATATATATATATATATATATATATATGTATGTATGTATGTATATATGCATGTACGTACGTACTATACTGTAAATTTTTACAATCATCACACTGAAATATTGCATATTTTAAGCCATATGTAAAATATTTCAAACACCAGCAAGAACAATAGTCGTATGAATGATATAATAATTATTATATCTACATAATGAACGGAACAAGACGATTGCAAATTTAGATAATAAACATTTGCATCATAATTGGTGGTAAATTTGCCTTACTGAGTTTCGTTTCACCGTTTGATATTAATCGTGTTCAATTAAAATTTTATTACCAGCGCTCATTAATTTAATACACTTTTTTTTTGAATATCTGTACAGACGAAATTCGTTTATTGCATTCAGTTAATAATTTATGTACCTATTTTCATTAATGAAATACCTTTTAATGAATCATTATATGGAAAAAAATATATCATATGTTAACATATAAATCAGTGTCATTTAGATATATGTTCCTTGTTTCATTTCATGTCTATATATCTGTTTTTTTATATAATGTTCTTTAATTGTGATTTTAATTTGATAATTTTTCATTCAGTACCAAATAAATTTTATATATATATATAAACATATATATATATATATATATATAAACATATATATATATATATATATATATATATATATATATATATATATACATAATTTGATATTATATATCATGTGATAATTGATTTTTTTAAAATTTAAACATTTTTTAAAAAAAATTAGACAAAATCTGATATAAATAAAATATCTGCTGTACGGTCCTCCTATCGACTTATTTTTTATCTTTTTACATCAATCAGTATTAGGCGATTTGTTATGATTTATTCTCACTCTTTAATTCTAAGACCCGTGTATGTATAGATACGAATTTTAATCGGTATTAATAGTTAACTTCTTATATCAATTTCTTTTCTTATTCGATATGTTGATAGCTGTTGAAAGCATCGTCAGTTTAAAAACTCCATACAGTACACGTGGGTTGTGATTGATGGAATTGTCGAGAACTGTTAGTACAATAAGTAAGATTTAATTATATTAATTGTTATAAAAATAAACATAAAATATCTCCGAAGTTGAAAATGTATAAAAATATATTTCCAAGCCTAACAATAAACCATTTTATTATTAAATGTGTTTTAATTCAATACATAATTTATTTATTAAATACAATAATTATAACTTTACTTGTAAAAACAGAATTTGATTATAATAGTAAACCTAATTATACATTTTTCTTGAGGGAACAAACACTTACTTTTATACTGATTGCCCTCTCCAATCTATTCTTGAATTCTTTCATTGATGAATTCAATGAACTTAACATGGAAGAATACAATTCATACCAGGCGTTAGAGCATCTATGAAATATTAAAAATTCACACACCAAATTTTTTATAATTGTCTTCATTTTATTTTGAGCGCATAAAAAATGCGTTTAAATTAAATTAGATTTAAATTAATTATTTGATTAAATAGTAATTAAAAAAATTCTAATTATTTACTAAGATTATACTTTTTATAAAAAAATATAATCGTTTAAATATAGTCAAAAAATAATATTATTCATACATGACTTACAAAATATTAAGAACATTATCGATTAATTTTCAGAAATACCTTGTTATTATTTACCTGTGCTACAAATTTTAATTTATTACCGTTCTGTATTTTTTAATTTTCAAAGCGGACGGACAACAATACCGATATATATATTTAGTTATTGGCCTGTAACCGATCTATTGTATTTGTGTTAACAGCTCCTTAAAATAAATTAAATAACTGTAGTGGCATTCGCAATTACAAACAGATCTCAAGTCGAAAATTCCGTGATTAATGCCATGAACTAAAATAGTCTCCAATGGTTAATTATCAATGAAGTTATTAAGTGTTTGAGAGATTCAGAGTCATTAAGGTATACGAAACTAATTACAAAAATATATATAGTGGTTTAACTATTCGTTTGTTTTTTACTTAAATTTCTCTGTCTCGGTTCTTAGGTAAATGTTCTAATATATTACAGATTGACTTTGCAAACACATGTACCATTAATCATTAACTCGCCGATTTTTTTCCTCTTTATGCAATTAATGATTAATGAATTTGTATAAATTTTGATCTCAAGTAGTTTAATGAGTTCTTGTTAAATTGTAACATTATTTTAGTAAATCATATGATTGTTTATTTTTCCTTTGAGATATCCATTAATCTACATTTTTTTTAAAAAAAAACAATTCAGCATTTATTAATTTTACATCGTTCACACACTTCTTTATTTTTTAGTTTAGTAAAAACTTTATTTATTATTTTTTTATGTTATATATATATATATATATATATATATATATATATATACATAAATAACAATTGATATCTATAATTGTATATAATTATCTTTTACAGTAGTGAATGTGAGGTGTGTCCTCCATTATATGATTAGAATTATTTAAATTAGTTTGTAAATATGAATAATCAACATCTATTGTGTATATTTACCAAGAATGCTTAAGAATTTCTTGCAATAAATATGGACTTTTATAATGACAGGCATGAGTTACAGTTAGATACTACATTTTTCAGTTACAGTGATAGCTTAGTATATATATACTAGGAGGCTTCGCCCCCTAATCGCTTCGTTCGCCCACTTCTATTATAAACCTGTACATGCAACCGAATGAAATAATAAACGAATTTTTTTAAACCCATTATGTCTATATAATTATTATTAGATATATAGCAACGTAATCGTTATACACACACATATATATATATATATATATATATATATATGTGTGTGTGTGTGTATGTGTTAGTATGTCTATATAAATCAGATCATGTCATATTTTACTTGTAATACTATAATTGCAATCTCTTTTAATTATTAAAACAATAAACTATGGTGTTAATAACGTATTAGGTTGATAGGAAAATAATTGCAGTTTTTGTTTACTGAATCCTAATCTTTATATTTTTCAATGCCTGCGTTATTTCATCGCGTTCGTATTAATATCATTTTAAAGTGCATTTTTCGGTCTGTCTTTTAGTAAAATCGATTTTGGTTTCGTTATTAATTTTGTTTCAAACAGAGCTATTGAATTAAAGATAGAAAAGGAGCAAATAAGAGCATAAATTTTTGAATGACTTGAAAACGGGCGGTGAAGCAGCAAAAACTGCTCATACACTGAACGATACTTTTGATGTGGGTGTTGTTAGGAACTTGCGATACAACGGTGGTTCCAAAAATTTCGTGCTGGCGATGAGAATTTGGTGAAGGTCGCGGGCGTCCTTATTCAGTTCATAACGACCGAATGAAGGCGGTAGTTGAATCGGAACCACGCACAACGATTCGAGAACTTGCATGAAAGTTACACACTCGTCCGATAGTTCTGGACCACTTAAAACAGAAAATCGCTAAAGAGAAAAATGTACGAGTTCGAAGGTGATAAACCGTAATTATTTTTCAACCGATCTAATATTTTGAGAATATCTATGGATTTTATTGTTTTAACTGGCATTATATAAATAAAGCTCCAATTTTATAAATATTGTCTCGGTATTAAATTTAACAAATGATCATTGAAAGAAATTTCGAACAGTTCTGGACCACTTGAAACAGGAAAATCAAAAAAGTGAAAAATTTATATGAGTTTGTCATATCTGCAGTGTTGGATACAAAGTAGACAATTTATTTACTGTTTTTAGTCACATTCGATAAATTAGAATCTTAATTTTTTTATTTGTGATGTGATGATTCGAACCGTTAACAATACTTTTTACAGAAATTATTGTTAAAAGAACATATGAAATTTATAAAGTGCAATAAGCGTCAGTATAGACACTGTTTTTATGCTGTTAACGGTACATACCGGCGCCTATAATAAAAATAAGTGACTCATCATCTATACTAAGAATAAGACAGTATTTCATCTATTCTTCTAAAAACGAACGCTCATAAACACATTGACACAAATTGAACCGGAAAGAAAATTGGTCTCCCGATAATATCACGTCATGTATCCATCAATTACAATAATGGTGATGTCAACATCGGTTCGCTTGAGGGATTAAACTCGCTGTGCTTTTAATGTGTCCTCCGTTCATGTAGGTTGCTGTTTCCGTAATTTTTATGTATCAGATATCAAGGTCATTGGACCGACCGATTTGTTGTCCTTATTCCAATATGAATTCATACACACACACACACGTATACATCTATGGACGGGCATACCGTATGACTTCACAACAATCGATCATTTTATGACACAGTTCGTGAGATAATCGACGATTGAGGTCTTTTGAGACAAACGGACGTTAAATGGATCTTTTCAATAGCATGGGGCGTAAAACAGATGCGAAACGGCCGATTCATTTATAATCCGTTCGCGATTTTATCTTCGAGTTGTGTTTGATATTCAGGTTGATCCGTTCGAGCGATCTGAATCACTAATTGAATTTATTGTTCGGTCGTAATTCATTAAGTGTTAAAATTATCAGCTGTTTCGCGAACTGATATTATTATGATTGGCGTTGAACAACTAACATCGGATTTTCATCACTGTCAATGATTAATATTCGTTTTTAACTGTACATCAGCTGTTCATAAATTCTATTGAAGGTCAATACAATGTTTTTTTTTCATTGATTGGTATATATATACATATATGTATATATATGAGAACAGAAAATCACAAAATTAGAGGATAAAGTTAAAATTATGAGCTTTAAATACATAAATTTGTTTTAATAAGGTGTTTGGTTGTCAACTGATTTAAAATTTAAATAAATTAAATCTTTTTGGGAAAAGTTATAAATTTGATATTTTTAAAGGAGAACATGAAAAATAATTTAAAAAAAAACTTATCGACAAATGCATGGTACCTAAAATTTTAAATTTATACATTAAAACTCCATTGAATGGTTGTCAACTGATTTAAAATTTAAATAAATCAACTCTTTTAGGGAAAAGTCTGACTTTTATTTCACTCTATAGATCCAGGATTTAATATATGCCATAAGTTGATATTTTATTAAATAATCTTCATTTTTTAACTAACTATAGACTATTTTCTTCACTTGGATTTCATATATATGAAACTTCTTTCAATGTTCATTTGATAAATTTGATATTAAACTACAATTATAAAATTGTAATGTTATTTATATAATGCCTGTTAAATCAAAAAAATCTATAGGTATTCTCAAAATATTAGGTTGGTAGAAAAATAATAAATTGCTGTTTATCACCTTCAAACCCATGTAAATTTTTCTCTTTTTTGATTTTCCTGTTTCAAATGGTTCAGAACTGTTGGATGAATAATGCCTAATTTTTGTGCAAGCTCTGGAATTGTTGTTCGTTGTTTTAATTCAACTGACGACTTCAGTTTAGATTTCTTCTTCATCTTTAAAGCTATCGTCTCAAGCAAGAAATTTTTGGAACCACCATTGCATCGTACGTTCCTTAACAGTAACCACACAAAAATTATTGTTTTTTTACGAGAAATTTCTGCTGCTTTACCACCTATTTTGAGCTCAAACAAAAAAATACTCTTATTTACTGCTTTTCCATCTTTAATTCAATATCCCAATTTGAAGCAAAATTAATAATAAAACCAAAGTCGATGTTACCAAAATGCAGACCGAAAAGTGGACTTTAAATTGATATTACCATAAACACGATGAAATGACACTTTCATCAAAAAAAAAATTAAGGTTGGAATTCAGAAAACAAAAAAAACGCAATTATTTTCCTACCAACCTTTATAGAATCTTGAAGATTTTGTTATTTTGTGATTTAGGGGTGGTAATATTTTCATAATACTGTAGGGTTCTGCCTGTTAAACATTTGTATTCAACTGATAAAATTAAATATGTGTCGATAAAGAAATGCAATTCGAACTTAAAAAAATAATATTTGAACGAATCCACTATTAGTGAATTTATCAAATCATTGTATCAAAAATACTAACCTAAATAGTATATGATGGTACTGGTGGTATATCTCATGTATTTAAAGGACAGGATATTTTTCTTTTTATCCTAATTTATAGATTTTTACATTTATATGGTGGAGTATTAGTCATTCTTGTTTACTAGTATTAAAATTAAATTTGTATCGATAAAGAAATGCAATTCGAACTTAAAAAACTAATATTTGAACATATCCACTATAACCGAATTTATCGAATCATAATATTCAGTAAGTACTCTTTAATCAGTTAATAAAATCCGCAACATTTACAATTAACATGCGCTTTATAATCAAAAATTATAAAAATGTACCGGTGCAAAAATGCCATAAAACTTGTATTCAAATCTTTATTTTTATTTGCAAATAGTAGAATGTTATTAAATAATTTATGATCGTTCTTGTTCATATATTTTCATATAGTTCCAATTAAGTATATAACGATTTTTATAGAAAATCGTATTCAAATATATAAAAAAATATGATTTTAGATCATTAAAAAAATAATAATAGTACTGTGTAAACGAACGGTACATCCATGTCTGTTAAAATTTATTTTATAATTTGCGAATAGGAAATGTGTGATGCAAATAAAAATACTAGTACACGATTTATTGATATTTTTTCCAAGTATGTAAAATTTTCAATATAAATTCCTTATACATATTTACATAAATTACATAAAACCGAGTTGTACATCTTTTTCGGTACTTTTAAAAATTGTACTGGTATGATTCATGTTTTAAACATGTATATGCTGGCCATTACACAGACATAAATAATAAAATTAAATGGCATTTAACGAGAGAGAGACTTATCGAACGTTGATTCTCTGATCTGAACCGGCGTTTCGGATAAATCTACTGTGTATGGCACACGAGCAAAAATCAAACGGCACGACGTTAAAATCCTACGACATCTTTAAAAAAGATCACACAGAACGTTGACTCGTAAAGGTAACTAAACGGGTCGACACTGGCCGATTAATAGAATCACCTTCTTTCATCAGGTCAAAAGTTTGCCGCGTCTCGTGTTTTCTGTACCTCGGAGCGCACTTGCAATGTAACATACAAATTCGATCCAACAGTATAAATCAGCTGGTAGATAGACACGAGACGTTTCTTGTACACCACTGCATCATCGCATTTCATTCAAAACGTGCCCCACATTTTACGACTCGTATGCAAATACGCTGGATCAAAAAAGTCTCCATACACTTGTGATATTTTTTTTGATTGTAATAACAATAACAATGTATTTATTATGGAAATATTCAGATCACAATATTTTGTAATCGTGCAAACAGAATGAAGCGAAGATTTTTTTTGAAATTTAAATATAAAGAACATATTTTTTATGATGTTTGAATCATGATTTTGTTTTTATTAAATTGAAAATAGTTATAAGGAACAATAATTGATTTTTAAAATTGTATCATTTGCTAAACTCTAAGAAATATCTGACATTGCAGCAAACGAGCTATAACTGATACATAAGCAATTTAATTTCATTTGTTATTTGAAATTGAATAAATATGTACATATACACTGGACCAAAAAAGTCTCCATACATTTGTGATAATTTTAGTATTTTTTTTTGTTTTTTAATAACCATAATAATGCATTTATTAACCATAATAATGCAAATAACAATATTTTGTGATCATACAGAGAAAATGACACAAAGATCTAAACGATTCAGAGTAAAATAAGCGAAAATCTTGGTCACAGCTAGCTGCTGTATGGAGACTTTTTTGATCCAGTGTCTACGCTTCCAGATCACAAAAGTGGCGGATTGCAAGATCTGATTACGATTCGAACAATCGTGTGTTTGTCATAATTAACAATTCTTTCTGTACGCGTGTAACTGTTTCGTGTGTAAGTCGCGAAAAAAAAATGTTTTTTCTTCGTTAATTATTCTTTTTCGTCGAACGGGTTTCTGTTTAATTAAATTTCGGTAGTCAATGTCGACGGTTAAACTAATTACTATAATTAAAAGTATACTTGACAACAACAGCATATTGGTAGAGATGGAATCTAGTTTAATCTTTGTCTTGTATTTCAAATAACTTATTGTGTTTGTACTATTTTAATTGGATTTTAATTCATTGTAAGAGTTTCGCTTATACATTCTGTTTATGTTATTAATTAAATGTCTATTTCACAAGTAACTTGAGCAAATTTAATTCATCTTGTCACACTACATTCAGTCTTGTGTTCAACATTTCAAGAGATCTGAATAAGTTTTTTTTCAGATTAAAATTTTTTTTCTTTTCCCGTTTATCTTATTATCATTTAGAGCTACATAAATTAACTGGCTTCTTGACTATACAATGACATAGTTTACTGACAAACTATTCGATATTTTTCGATTCTCGAGCACAACCTTAAAAAGGGATGCATCTGTTAGATAAATTCCAATAAAAATCGACGTTATTTTTTATACAACGTATCAAATTGATGAAAAGAAACAGATATAGAATTGGTAAAAAAAATAGAAATTATTTATATATTAAATACAAAATCGAACTCAGTCGGTTAATATTTTTTTTATTTATATTTAACTGTCATTTTAAAAAAAAATATTATTTCATTATTTTTTCGGATTTCCATTACAGTTACTAGATTGGTAGGTGAATAATTACGGTTTTTGTTCTCTGAATTCTAGCCTTAATTTTTTTAAATGAAAGTGTCATTTCATCGTGTTCATGTTAATATCATTTTAAAGTGCATTTTTCGGTCTGTATTTTGGTAATATCGACTTTGGTTTTATTATTAATTTTGCTTCAACTTAAATGAAAGATTGAAAAGAAGTAAATAAGAGCAATTTTTTGTATGGGTTGAAAACGGGTGGTGAAGCAGCAAAAATTGCTCGTAAACTAAACAATGCTTTTGATATGGGTACTGTTAAAGAATATGCTGTGAAATGGTGGTTCCAAAAATTTCGTGCTAGAGACGAGAATCTTGAAAATGAAGAACGTCATGAGCGTCGTTCTTCAGTTCATAACGACCAACTGAAGGCGTTAGTTGAGTCAGAACCACACACAACAATTCGAGAGTTTATACAAAAGTTAAAAGTTAGTCATCCAGCAGTTCTAGACCACTTAAAACAACTAGGAAAATCAATAAGAGAAAAATGTACATTAATTTGAAGGTCATAAACCGCAATTATTTTTCTACCAACCATATTTTTATATATATATATATATATATGTATATATATATATATATGTGTATATATATATATATATATATATATATATATATATATATATATATATATACATATAATATTTCATAATGTGGCACACACTGCTAGTTGTAATTTGAATGAGTAATGCTTGTGGTTGTATTCATTGTAATATCTTGTTGAAATACCGCAACAAAGAGATAAATATTCCCTTTTTTGCAGTAACCGCACGTCTCGATAAATGCATAAAAGTCCATCTCTAATAATTATATTATTTTACAATATAAAATATAGAATTGTAAACCTACTGGTCGTTTTTACAAAGTATAAATCTTAAACAAAATGATCAACACCTTTCAGTGTTCCTGTTTTTTTTTTCTTAACGGAGAACATTTATTTACATTTTACATATTACATTCTATAAAATTATTGCTTAAAGCACGAGTATCATATTTTTCATACCTTACAATTATTTAGACTTGAAATATTTTTTTTAAATAAAAATAAAATAAAAACAGATGTGTTTTAATAATTGATGTGATTGATATGACGTTCATTTAATTAAAACGTCGATTGGTAGATCAATTAATATATTTGTATGTAATGCGTGTAAAGACATGTGTAAGTGGTTGATGCATTATGACAAGAGAAAAATAAACAGAATAAATAATCAATTATCCGTAATAATACAGTTAAACATGCCCATTCGTGCCTTCTTCCACAGTCACGTTATTAATTCGATTACATCAGCGTTTATCAACCTTCTGTTCAACAGAAATCTTTTTAAAAATTCCTTTACTCGCCACAAATCGTTTATAGTGAAATTTATTTGATAAACTAGAATGCATGTGGAGAGATTGTTTTATTTCTATATTTTTTTTCAGAGTAATTTTCCAGCGAGAAATTTTGGATATTTCAATTTATGTTCACCTTCGTTAAAAAGTATCTTGGTTCGTACGAATGATAAGAACGATTCTAAAAAAAAACAAAATTATAATAATGTAACTTTTTTATTGAAAAGTTAAAAATTAAAGAAATACTGGCTGATATTCTCTGAGAAGTAAACAATTGATTACATCTCGATGAATCACTTATAAGCAATCCATGACACATGATTAATTAATACTAACTTAAGTGAAAAGAATGAAATTTCACGTGCGAAATTATTTAATAAGAAACCATCGAAGCTATAATATTCCAAGTGTGAATTCAAACCGATTTATAATTTGTACTCATTGTGTTCATTGAACAAACAACTAAGTATTTAGTTTAGTTCAATGAATACTTATTTAAATACTACTTCATAGGGATTTAAATCGAATATAATTTTATATCTTCATATAAAAACGTCGATATTGTAAAATATTATGAAATTATATATATATATATATATATATATATACATATATATATATATATATATATATATATATATATATATATATATATATATATATATATAAACATACATATATGTATATCTATATGAAATTATTAATATATTATATATGAAACTATTTCTCTCTCTCTCTCTCTAATAGTATATATATATATATATATATATATATATATATACATGTGCAGAAAGTATACTGATAAAATACTAAATATAAAAATTAAAAGAACCAAATAAATGTTTACCAAATATATGAAATTATCTCTCTCTCTCTCTCTCTCTCTCTCTATATATATATATATATATATATATATATATATATATATATATATATGCAGAAACACATATTTGTATGTCTATACAATGTGTAATATAAGTACACTGATAAAATACTAAATATAAAAATTGAAAGAACCAAATAAATATTTACCAAATAATTACATCATTAAATACCCAGGTCTATAAAATTAATATTGTTGTAGATAATAAAAAACCGTAAACATATTTTTAAAGTGCATATAAGCGTACAGCACGCACAAATATAACAAATCCACTCAACAAATCTCTTACTTCTAAAGATAGACAAAACACATAAGAACGAACATGTAGAGAATCCAATAGGACATAAATCGTTAACGTTTCTTTTTTCAGCAGAGACATAAAATCATAAACACTGCATTACTGCGATTGTCACATATTCAGGTTAATGGAGTCGATTCAAAACGTATCAGAGTAACTGATCTCGGCAATATTATATTCGACATTATAAATGTCTTATTGTGCTTATAGTACGTCGTAATAAACAGATGTGAGAAAATAGGAATGAGGTTTAAAAATTCAATGAATGGCCTGCCCGAGTAACGGGACGGTCCGACAAGAAGGACACCGGTCGTCTGCCGCTCTTGTGTCTTCTTGTGTGCCAGACTTCGGAATTTTACGACAGGTATTCTTCTGGCACGTACGATACTTCCTTTTTAAGGATTCGTTTGTTTAAAACTTGATTTGCATAATTATAAAAAAAAGATATACGTTTTTCGTTTCATTCATCAGCATAACTTGTTATTTTATGCATATATATATACGTACATATACATACATTCATATATATATATATATATATATATATATATATAAATATAATGAATTGTAAATTAAAGAAACCTGCTTATCAATTCACTTTCCATTATCAAATTTGCAAAAATTCAATACATAAAAAAATATTAGTTTTAGATATAAAAACTTCCTTATATTCTAGTATTTAAATACGTTTTCATTATTAAGTGTTAAATAACATTCAAATAGGCGAAATGATTCATGTTGAATCTTAACAGTATTTTAGACAGGCCTAAATTTATTCGAAAATCGTTTAATGAAATAGATTTGTGGATTAAAAATCTATTCAGAATTAATGGGAAAATTGAAATATTTTCTTCAAATTGTATATGAAAGTTTGTTCGGATTACATATATTTACTTGTAACAGTTGATGATTTACAAAAATCGCTGAAACTACTCATTCCAAACGACAATAAATGGAGCCTTTTTACAAGAAAGTTCCATTTTCAAATTCTTGTCAAAAATATTTCTTTTCTATTTAATTTTTTTTGTAAAAAATTTCGAATTATTTTCGATTTTATTATCAATAAAGAAGTCCAATATGTTATTAGTATTATGTCGAAATATATTTTTTTCTATAACCATACATGTTTGCTTAAAATTGTTTGATATTTCTTGTAAATGTAAAAAAATTTACACTAGCACACAAACGGTTAATATTCTTTTTTAAGATTCATTTTTTTTAGAACAAACTTGTTTTTTCAATTTAGTTTCCAATATACATTTGGGTCTTTTTTTAATGCAGTGGAAAAAAAGTCCGGTGGAAACTACTCATTTCAAAAGACAATAAATGCAGTCTTTTTAGAAAAAAAATCATTTTCAAGTTTTTGTCAAAAATATTTCTTTTCTATTTATTTTTTTTGTAAAACATTTCGAATTATTTTTGATTTTATTGTCAATAAAGGAAGTCCAATATGTTATTAGTATTATATAAAAATTTAATTAACTGTAACTTAAAATTGAGTGAAATATAATTTTTTTTCTATAACCATACATTTTTGCTTGAAACTGTCTGGCATTTTTTGCAAATGCATGTAAACTTCCACTAGCGCTCAAACGGTTAAAATACTTGTATCATATAACTGTATGTCTAACACTGAATAGCAAATATAACAAACTTTATTATTTATAATATTTTTCTTTCCCTAAAAATAAATGCAGTCGTTTTACAAAAAAGTTTCATTTACAGGTTTTTCTCAAAAATATTTCTTTTCTTTTTAATTTATTGTTGTAAAACATTTCGAATTATTTTAAATTTTATTATCGATAAAGGAAGTCCTATATGTTATTAGTATTACATAAAAATTTAATTAACTCTAATACTAAATTGACCGAAATATATTTTTTTTCTATAACCATACATTTTTGCTTAAAGCTCTCTACCATTTTTTGTAAATGCATGCAAACTTCCACTGCCGCTCAAACGGTTAAAAAATGCCTGTATCATGTAACTGTTTGTCTAACACTAACAAACTTTATTATTCATAATATTTTTCTTTCCCGAAACATTTCCTACGTGTCACTGTAAAAAAATAAAAATAGACTTTAAGTGAATCAGTGTTGTCAAGGTTTGGAACGTCAAGTCCGTTAATAAATCTTGTAAAAAAAAGGTTTCGCAATAGTTTATAATAATAAATTTATATATAAAATGGTTATATATATAAAATAGTTTATAATTTTGTTTATTTCTATTATAAAATAAATTTATTTTAAATATTTTTCCACGTAAATATTTATCTATCTATCTTTATACATATATATATTTATATATTTATATATATATATATATATATATATATATATATATATATATATATATATATATATATTATACACTTGACATAAAAATAAATATGTTAAAATACACTTCAAACTGTATTTCTGAAGACCACACTTAATTTTTTGTCCGATGAGACCGGTTTCAGTGTATCGATTATGTACAGGTAGTCTTCGGTTGAATTATTTATGAAAACAATACATAACGGATCCGCTTGTGTAATATATCAAAATATAATTAAATATTAAAAATATGACTATTTTACGGATCACTGTCTATACGTTCGACGTACAGGACTAGACTGAAAATTGTACCAGAAATTCACATGCGAATTATTACCTAATCAGAATATCACATTGTTTCTTTTTTAATTACAGATAGGCGGTCGAAATGGTACGCCGCTGGTGTGCGGTGTTATTTCTCATTGGATTTGCACTGAATACAGTTTCGTTACCGCTCGTTCAGGAACAGATACAGCCTGAAGATGTGGAAACGGACGGCGAAGAATCTAGAAAAGTGCTTGGATCCAGGTAAGAGTTTAATCCGGTCATGAGGAACGTTTAAATGTTCTCAATATGTGTGTCTCTTGTTTCTATCAATTGCACTATTAATATTTTTTTTTTTGATATTAATGGATTTTCTAATTGATAGAAAGGTTTTCAATCTCACCTATGAAACAGTTTTTAAGTACTACATGAACTTTAGAATATATAACACAAGGTTAATGGACGAATATTCATTACTTTCTCATAACCTATTAAAGTCATTTTATGTTTCAGTTATTGCGAAAAAAGTTTGTGTAATTGGATTTCAATGTATTTTTAGAATGTACTTCTTCTTAACTTAAAACATTTTCTCATCACATTTAATATAATTAAATTGACTAATAGATTAGATGATAATACAGATTTTCCTAAATGTCAATATATATATATATGTATATATATACACTAAGTCCTCGATTTTCGCTGTTAATTGCTACCAACGACCGCCGACCCAAACTGAAATAATCTGTTACATAGTATTTCTATAGGATTTCTTTTAATTCGTTTCATCTAAATAAATAATATATGATGAAAACTGAAATAAAGTCAAATTGATGTGCATGATTAAAATTTTAAAAAAATCTTTGGTTCTCCATTTAATTTGTATTTTCATCTTTATTGTGCAAGATGGATCAGTTCATCAAAGTTGTCAAGATCTGAATAATAGTCATTGTACATAAAATATACAAATGTAAAAAAGAAGTTATGCCTTTGAGTTAATTGCCCACCAGATGTGGAGAGAAAAGGTTTATACGCAAATATATATATATATATATATATATATATATATATATATATATAATATCATGATGGCCATCGAAAATATCAGCCGATCGTGAGAGGAAGTAAAACCGTCATGCATGGATGGAGTTTGGGGCAAAATATGGCCTGAATGCGTATCCAAATATGAGGATGTAGATGCAGTGTCTAGTGTTAGTGGAGAACTTGCCGAAGCGGCCAAAGAAGCATATTTTGAAGGTATGGAAGAGGACGATATCGATGAGTTAATTGAATCCCGGGACGAAGAACTCGATAACGAAGACTTGATTAGTTTAGATTTAAAACGTGTGATGGATGAGACTGATACAGCTGATGTAACACCAGAAGAAAGAAAATTGATCACTAGTCGGATTTAGAAAGCAGTGCAATTAATATCAGAGGCCATGAACATTTTTTCGGCCGACAATCCTGATGAATAACGAAGTTCAAGAGTGGCAAGAACTGTGGATGATTTAAAAAAATCTTTTAATCATTATCATAAATAAAATTAGTCATTATTATTAATAGTCATTATTAGTCAATATATCATTTATTTCACTTCTCATAACTAAATT
>CM068315.1:53958055-54175555 GCA_034766995.1 Acanthacorydalis orientalis | reverse complement strand
AAATGTTCAAAACGTATTAAAAGAAGAAATGGAAGCGCACAAGAACGGCGCAATCGTACCACCGACAATGAACACACCTGAAGTCGCATCTTCTTGGACAATGATCCTTCCGTCTATATTCGGACAAAGCGACGATAATCAGGAGATAGCAATGATTCCAGATATGGAAATGATGGATCAACCTTCGCTGAGTTCACACTATGCACCGAGACCGTCAGTCACGAATACCGACAGTAGTTCGTCATCCAGTAGCAGTTCGTCGTCCGACGAGGAAGACGACAGTAAAGTCAAACCGCATGAACCTTCTTCGAGTTCATCGTCTGAACAAGACATTTCGACGACCCTTCACAAACATACAACGAGCGAAACGAACACGAAACAATCCGAGTCAGAGGAATCGAGTTCTTCTGAAAATTTATCTGACACACAAACGAAATTGAAACAGCCCCAAGCAGCGGTCGAGAACGACGATTCATCGTCGAGCAGTTCGGAAACAGAGGAGCATGATAAGAAAACTACAGTTTCGAATGCGGAGCAGTCTTCGTCGGAATCGGACGAATCTCAATCAAATACAGTCGAAACGACCACCCGCCGAATGATCATATCGGTCAATATGGACGACGATTCCTCATCGTCCGAATCGTCAGATAGTGACGAATCGGACGAAACGAACGAAACGACAGCACATAAGACGGACGCGGATACATCGACCGAAGAAACCGACGAAGAAATTACACCCGAACTCATTTCGAAATTCTCGACGAAAATACCAGACAAACATACGAATACCGATACCGATGCAAGTAGTTCAAGTCAGTCTGGTAGCTTGGAAAATACAAAACTGCCGACTCTAGTACAAATTTTACAACCGCCAAAGTTGCCTGAAACATCTGATTCATCTTCGAGTTCAGAAGACCAATCGATTTCGTCTAGTGAAGTACCTGTGATCGCCGATCAGAAGATATCTAGTAATGTAAAGAAACCTGACGATTCTAGCTCGAGTTCATCAGAGAGCGAACAAGATAACGAAACGAAAGTGAATGCGAATACAGACTCGACGAATGAGGAATCCGAATCATCATCTACATCAGAAGAAGATACTAACAAAGATTCGTTAAAAGATAAGAATGAAGAATCGGATAGTTCTTCGTCAGAAGAATCAAACGATAAAAGTACAATTTCCAAGAAACCCGATGATGATAATAACAAACAATCAGATGAAAACTCATCGTCTTCGTCCTCTTCTGATGAATCAGATTCGAATAAAAAACAAGATACTAAAATAAACGATAATTCTATGGATCACCAAACGTCTTCGGAATCTGAAGACTCCCATGAAAAGATCAAACAAGATGAACAGTCAGATTCGTCAGACAGCGATTCATCAGACCAGACAAACGAGAATAAACAATCCGCAAATAAAAATGATTTGAGTGTAAAAGACGAATCTGATAGTTCTTCATCGCAAGAGAACGACGATGAAATAAAAAATAAGAAACCGGTAATAAGTGCAAATAATTCTGAAAAAGATTCTTCGTCCTCGTCGTCGTCGTCGTCGTCATCGGAAGAAGAGACACATTTAACAAGTTCGAATGATAATAAGAGTGATTCGTCATCATCGGATGAATCGGACACGGATAAAAAAGATAAACCACAATCAGAACAGAGTGAATCAAGTTCTTCATCGTCAGATGAGGAGTCAAAGAATACCGAACAACAGAAACAAGATATTTCTGGATCGTCGTCGTCCGAAGAAAATGACAATAAGAAAGTTACTGTAGATCATAAAACATCTACAAAAGATTCCGAAGACAGCGATTCGTCGTCGTCGACATCAGAAGAAGAGATGACGAAACTGAAACAACCTGAATCAGAATCATCATCATCTGACGAATCAGAAAATACAGTCACTCCAAACAAATATAACTTAAATAAGGAGGAGTCAGACAGTGATTCGTTATCAACTTCTAAGAAGCCTATAGCAGTCGCCCAAACTGCGTCAGATTCTTCATCGTCTTCATCATCTTCTTCAGAAGAAATACAGGAAAATATGTCCGCTGTTAAAAAACCTAACGCAGATCGAATTTCTCAAACCGATAGCGATTCTTCATCATCTTCATCGCAAGAAACCGATCAAAGTAATAACATGAATACACTTGTTACGGATAAAAATGCACAATCTGATAGTGAATCGTCGTCGGAAGAGGATGATAAAAATAAAAAAACAGCTGTCGGTCAAAATTCGAAACCTGATAGCGATACATCGTCGAGTTCATCGGAAGAAACTGTCGAAAACGGAGGCAGTATCAAAAAGCCTTTAACACAAGTCAACTCGAAACCTGACAGCGAATCTTCATCGTCTTCGTCTGAAGAACTCGATAAGAACAACAAAAAACCAATGCAGAGTACAAATTCACAAGCAGAGAGTGATTCTTCGTCGTCTTCATCCGAGGACATTGAAGAACAGAACGGCGGCACTGTTAAGAAGCCGGTAATCAGTACACAATCTACTAGTAGTTCGTCGTCTTCGTCAGAAGAAACGAACGAAAATATCAATAGCGTTAAAAACTCTAACACAAACAAACACTCACAACAAAACAGTGAATCTTCATCGTCATCATCTGAAGATACGAACGAAAAAGAAAGTACTAATAAAAATTCAATGAATTCAAATCCCAATGAAGGTTCTTCGTCATCATCGTCGTCTGAAGAAACAGATGCAAATGTCAAAAAACCGAATTTAAATCAAGATTCGCAACAAGGGGGGGATTCGTCATCATCTTCTGAAGAGGATATAAGGAAACCGAGTACAAGTATTAAAAGACCAGTAGTAGAAAATCAATCACAATCAAATAGCGATTCTTCATCTTCATCCGATGACACAGATGAAAGTGTTGACGTTAAGAAGAAACCATCATTGGATAACAATTCAAAACCGGATAGTGACTCCTCGTCATCTTCTGAAGAAGAGATAAAGAAACCTAATAGCGATTCTTCATCTTCATCCGATGACACAGACGAAAGTGTTGATGTTAAGAAGAAACCATCATTGGATAACAATTCAAAACCGGATAGTGACTCCTCGTCATCTTCTGAAGAAGAGATTAAGAAACAAAGTTCAGTTATTAAAAAACCATTAATAAATAAACCATCAGAACCTAATAGCGATTCTTCATCTTCATCCGATGACACAGACGAAAGTATTGACGTTAAGAAGAAACCATCATTGGATAACAATTCAAAACCGGACAGTGACTCTTCGTCATCTTCTGAAGAAGAGATGAAGAAAAAAAATCCAACTATTAAAAAACCAATATTAAATAAACCATCAGAGCCTAATAGCGATTCTTCATCTTCATCCGAAGACACAGATGAAAGTGTCGACGTTAAGAAAAAACCATCAGTGGATGACAATTCACAACCGGATAGTGACTCGTCGTCATCTTCTGAAGAAGAGATTAAGAAAAAAAATCCAACTATTAAAAAACCAGTATTAAATAAACCATCAGAGCCTAATAGTGATTCTTCATCTTCATCCGATGACACAGATGAAAGTGTCGACGTTAAGAAGAAACCATCATTGGATAACAACTCAAACCCGGATAGTGACTCGTCATCATCTTCTGAAGAAGAAATGAAGAAAAAAAATCCAACTATTAAAAAACCAGTAATAAATAAACCATCAGAGCCTAATAGTGATTCCTCATCGTCATCCGATGACACAGATGAAAGTATTGATATTAAGAAAAAACCATCATTGGATAACAATTCAAAACCGGACAGTGATTCCTCGTCATCTTCTGAAGAAGAAATGAAGAAACAAAGTCCAGCTATTAAAAAACCATCAATAGATAAACCATCAGAATCTAACAGCGATTCTTCATCGTCATCCGATGACACAGACGAAAGTGTTGAGGTTAAGAAGAAACCATCATTGGATAATAATTCAAAACCGGACAGTGACTCGTCGTCATCTTCTGAAGAAGAGATAAAGAAACGACGTCCAGTTATTAAAAAACCAATAGTTAATAACTTATCACAACCTAATAGTGATTCTTCGTCCTCTACATCCGAAGAATCAGATGAAAATGCTGATACTAAGAAAAAACCGTCTTTAGATAACAATGTAAACTCTATTAGCGATTCATCATCATCAGAAGACGGCGATACGAATGAACATAAAAAACCTATCACAAACGAACTTTCGGATTCAAGTAGTGATTCCTCATCGTCCACATCGGAAGAAACACAGTATGAACACCAACCGTCAAAGAAGAATCCCGTTGTTGTTAAAAAACCGAATACGAATGTACAGTCACAAACAGACAGCGATTCTTCTTCGTCTTCGTCGGGAACAGAAGAAAATACATCCGACGAAAATGATAACAAAAATAACAAACCATCGACGGACGATCATTCGAAACCCAGTATCGATTCTTCGTCCTCTTCTTCGGAAGAAACGAAAACACAAGAAACGATTCACAAACAAACTACAGTAACTGAACAGTCTTCTGAAGAAAATAATAATAAAGATAATAATAATAATGACGATGATTCGTCTTCTTCTTCATCATCATCAGAAGAAGAATCGGATCGTTTAAGTAACACGCACAAGAAGACAGAGGCATCCGATTCGTCTTCAGAAGAAAATAGCAAAGATAAAATCGTAAACGTTCAATCGGATTCTCAAGTAACCGAAAGTGATTCTTCGTCATCATCTTCTGAAGAACCTCACGACGAAAAAATGTCGACGAAGAAGCCTATTTCGAATACTAAAGATAGTACATCTTCGTCAGATGAGACGAACGAAAATAAAGTGACGTCCAATAAAATAGACACAGATACAAAAGAAGATGATAGTTCGTTGTCATCGTCTGAAGAGAAATTAAATGAGAATAAACCACAGACATCTGCGTCATCTAGTTCATCGTCCGAAGAAACAACCGAAATCAAAACATCAACTCATTACTCGATCAAGAAAGATACCGTTACTTCGACATCTTCATCATCTTCATCATCCAGTTCGGAGGAAAATCATTCGGTTAATAAGAAACCGTCGCAACAACAAACAGCGAGCACAGATACTAAAGAAAGTGAATCGTCCTCTTCGTCGAGTGAAGAAAACAATGACAAGATCAATTTAAATACGAAAGACAATTTAGAGAGCATTTCTTCATCGAGTTCATCGCAAGAGAACAGCGATACGAAACATCGACCAGCAATGGATTCATCTTCATCTGAAGAAGAATCAATCGACAAAATGAATATGAAAAAGCCGACTTTGAATACTAACAGCGTGTCCGAATCATCGTCGTCCTCCTCGCAAGAAAATGAACACAGTAAAACGAAAATAAACGATAAAGCCGATACTCAAGAAGAATCTGAAAGTAGTTCTTCATCGGATTCCGATGAAAAAGACGTAACTAACGAGAAGAAAACTGACAATGATTCTGATTCTAGTTCGTCTAGTGAGAAGTCCGATGAGGTAAACGAAAAACACACTACAAACTCTGATTCATCATCGGACGAATCTGACAACAAAGACAGTAAGCCGAATAATATCAAAGATGATATTAAACAAGCTCAAAGCGATTCTTCATCGTCATCGTCCGAAGAAAACAGTAATAATGCAAATAATAAGAAGGGAAGTTTAGTAGATAATTCCGTTAGCGAATCATCATCGAGTGAGGAAATAAAGGGTGACATTATTAAGGCGAACAATAAAAAGAAAATCACTTCTTCCAAGCCTACAACGGACAGTAAAGAAACATCTTCGTCGTCTTCGTCAGAAGAAACGATTAAATCGTCAAGTAAAGATAGTAGCCAGTCATCTTCTGAAGAGAAAGAACAAACAAATAAAAAGAATACTGAAAGTGAATCGTCAGATGAAGAAAAACCTTCGAAAAATCCAACGAATTCCGATAAGGAAGATAATGATAGCGAGTCGAGTTCATCAGAAGAAGACAAAAACGTCAAGATTGCCAATAAAAACTCTGCCAAAGATGGCGACAGTTCATCTTCTTCTTCAAGCGAATCAGATATGAACACAAGTAATAAAAACAACGATGATGAAAAGGATGATTCGTCATCGTCTTCGAAATCCGATTCGGACGAACAGAAACAATCATCGAATCTAAAGGACAATACTGAAGATGGATCGTCTTCATCGTCTGATTCTACAGAAATTAATAATAAAAATAAACCGGAGAAAGATTCTTCATCTTCCGAAGAAGACAAAAATATCAAAAATTCGTTTAAGAAGGACGGAGCTCAATCAGACAGTTCCTCGTCCTCGAATGAAAGTCAAAATGTCAAGGATACCACCTCGGATAGTTCTTCGAGCGAATCGAAAGATAAAATTAATACGAATGACGATTCTAAGAGCAGTTCGTCTTCATCAGAAGAAATTAAGAACGGTCAGTCTGAAAAAACAGCAGAATCAGATTCCTCTTCCTCATCTTCAGACGACGGTGACAAATCCACAGAGAAAACAAAAGACGATAGCGATAACAAAGACGAATCGAGTAGTTCCTCCGATTCTTCGGAAGAAATCGCACACACCATCGAAACCAAATTTCAGAAACCAGTGTTGTCTGAAAAGGATACATCTGATGATAGCAGTTCGTCGCAGTCGGAAGAACTCGTGAAGAAGGTATCAAAACCGAACAACAAAATAAATGGAGACTCGTCCTCCTCAGAAGAGAATGAAAACAGAGATACAAGTGTTAAATCAGCAAGTGAAAATAATGATTCGAAGACATCGTCGTCATTGACCGAAGAAAACGAGAAACATGCCGATGATGATTCGAAAAAAGGAACGGATTCCACAAGTTCATCGTCCGAAGAGGATGCGACAATTAAGAAAAAGGATCAAACTGTGAATTCAGAGAGCGTTTCGTCATCGTCGTCCTCCGAAGAAAAACAGTCGACTAATTCAAACCCGGAATCTTCATCCTCTTCCTCGGAAGAGTCCGAAAAGCATAATATGAAAAATAAAGATGAATCGGATAATTCTCAATCTAGTTCAGACGATTCGGCAACGAATACAAAAGAAGCGATCGATAAATCTACTGATGATAAATCTGAAAGTAGTTCATCTTCTTCTGAAGAATCCAACGAAAAGGACAATAATAAAAATATGAATGACAAAACAGGAAATTCAGACAGTTCTTCAGAAGAATCGAAAAATACCGATAAAAAAGCAAATACCGAAGAATCGTCTTCCTCGTCGGACGAATCGAAAACAGGCTCCGAAATGAAGAACCCGCCGGCCGATAAAAAGAATAACGACGGATCGATTTCCAGTTCGTCGAGCGAATCGAACGCGGAAAAGACAAAAGATAAATCAGATTCGTCTGACAGCTCTGACGAATCCGAAAACAATAAAATAAATATCGTGGACAGTATCGAACAAGTGATGTCTCAGGTCGCTAACAGTGCGAGATTCCCTACGATACAAACAAATCCGCCGTCGCAGAAAACACAGCAGTCGATCAATAAACTGGTGCATTCGAAGACGCCGATACCGATGCACCAATACGTACAACAAACTGCAACGGTTGCATCTGCGATGCTTAACAGCGACGGTCAAGATTCCGAAAGCGACAGTGGCAGCAGCTCTTCGAGCTCGGAAGAAGATTCTAAAATACACAGGATAACTGTACTCACCACAACGTCTAGATCGGAGATCGTTAAAAGTTCATCGAGCAGTTCCGAAGAGGACAAACCGAATGGACCGAACAAGAATACCAATAAAGAACAGATTAATAAACAAGACGAGTCGTCTGGAAGCTCGAGCAGCTCGATGGAAACGGACAGCATCATACAAAAGCCTCCAGTAGGTGTACATAAAAAAGGAGATAAAAACAAACAACCGACAGAATCCCAAAACAGTAAAGAATCTTCTTCTTCTTCTTCGGATGAAAGCGAGAAGAAACAAAACAGTCCGTCAGATTCGAACGAGAACAGTTCATCGGACAGTTCCAGCGATGCATCGAACGACGAAGTGAATAATTCAGAAAAAGATACAATGTCTATAATAAAGAAGACATCATCGACCTCCTCGTACGCCGGGAACAAAAAAACTGACAAGCCGCAAATAAATTACAACAAAAACAGCGCTCCTAAACGAGAGGATTCCGGTACGTCGGAACAAAGTGAAGAAGAAAATAAGGAGAACAATGCTTCGTCATCTGATTCATCATCTTCGAGTGAAAGTAACGACGATAATGGTTCCAAAAACGACGGTTCTAATTCGTCAAACGATCAAAAAATAAATAACAAACATTCTCAGCGATTAGAAGATGACAGTAGTTCGAGTTCATCTGAAGAAACGATAAAATCTACAGACCGACCTATCACTATGTCAACATCCAAAAAGACCGTTTCGAGTCCCGCTTCCAAACCTACAAAGAAACCGTCCGAACAAAAAGCATCGACAGTATCAGATAGCTCTAGTTCTTCGGACTCTGATAGTAGTTCGAGTGAAAGTGGTTCGAATGAAAAAACTACACTGAAACCGTTACATAAAACAACACCGCATCAATCAGAGAGCAGTTCATCATCAGAAAGTGATTCGAGCGGCTCATCGCCTTCGAAAGAAAATAACAATAAATTAAAAATTAACATTAAAAGTGGATCGGATCCCAATAAAAATGGAAACGATTCTGAAAACTCCAGTTCCGGTTCAAGCTCAAGCTCCTCATCGGAAAGTGAGGATGCATCGGGAATAGGGAACCCGCAACAGAAAAGACCGCAAACGTCTACGGATTCATTCAGTTTGGGATCTAATACGTTTGGAAAAGGTGACGTACATTTTACGGCACCGAAGATATCGACAACGAAATTTGTTGAAACGACGACTGCCAAAGTGATGACGCGCGTACCAACATCTCCAAGGAAACCGTCTTCTAAATATCCAATAAGAACAAAACCAACTGTAACTTTAATCCAGAAAGATCAGCCTGCTAGACCGACATCTTCACCATATTCATCGACACCAATCGACAACTCTTGGAAATTGATTCAAACAATGAGTGCGCACCAAAACGGAACAAACAAACAGAACACCACCACTGTCAAGAAACAAGAAAAACCTGTACGTGTCAACAAACCGTTCGTCGCGGTCGGCACGACGTCCGGAGACAATAAATTCAACCAACAGTATTCAAGGCCTGAAATACATTATACAAGTCCAATGCCGAGTAATATGAAAGTCCATCTGGCGCCGGTCGAGAGTTTAGGGTTAGATGTGAGCACTACGAAACTGAGCGAAGACCTATATCAATTCTCCGAACTGTGTAACGAGCTCGCCTTCAAAATATGGAGTTCTGTCACGTCGAGAGGCATCAGTTCGGTGCGAAGCGTTGTAATCTCACCGTTCGCGGTGACTTCGATGCTAGCTATGGTGTTCTTGGGCGCGAGGGGACCGACATCTGGAGAAATGAACGATTTATTGAGACTCGACGATATGGTAACGTTCAATCCGCATCTCGTTTTCAGAAATGTGACAGAATCGATAGAGATTTCCAAACGGTCTGGTGTGGCCACCTCAGCTATTGTAAGAGAACTTTACAGCGATAGATCGAAAGGAAAATTACTCGGGTTTTATAAAGAACGAGCGCAACAGTTCTACGACGGACACGTAGAAGAAGCTAACTTTAAAATCATCGATGACATTGTTCGAAGGAGGACGAATCTATTAATCAAAAGACAGACGTGGGGAAGAATTCCTGAATACCTTAAAGGAAGTATGGTTTCATTAAGACCTCCACTGGCCGCTTTCACTGCAAATGTTTTCCAGGTACAAAAAAATCTCTTGCTCATTTAAAACCTGATAGAATGTTTGAAAAGTGTTTATCTGTATAAGTAAAGACATTGTTACACAATTCTAATATATTCTCTTCCACTTATTCGATGTTTATCGAGTCAATGTTTCAATACCTAATTCAAATGTTTATCTACTTTTTTACAGACCGATTGTTCTCTAGCATCGACAGAAGGACGGGACGGCGAATTGTATTTCGTCGTACTTCCAACGATCAGACAACGTCGTTTAGTCCCGATTCCAGCTGTAGTATGGCGGTCCGGTTTCCTAGCCGGGTACGAACCGAGTCTCGATGCAACCGCCGTTGCAATCGGAAGTGAAGACCAAACAATAAGCACTGTGTATGTCATACCGGGCCAGCAGGGTCACACGGCACCTGGCGACGGTCTATCTAGACTCGAGCATCGTCTCATCGATTCTGGGTTTAAAGAACGTTCCTGGTCGAAATTGTTGAGGACGTTAACGGTCAGACCGGGACTCGAAGTACAACTGCCGCGATTTTCACACAAGTCTGTCATAAACGCGACGAGAGCCCTACAGAAAATGGGATTGAGGGAGCTGTTCAATCCTGTGAAAGCAGACCTGAGAGGTTTGAACGGTAACTCGAACGAGCTGTTCTTATCAGACATGATCCAAGTGAATACATTCTCGACGTGTGCCGAGAACGGAGTGGCCGACACCCATCATTCCGAATTGTATCCGGCGACGACGGCCAGATTGTCGAGGAAGGAACAGGAGCTCGAGGATAAATACTTCACGTACGACGACGGTATTAGAGATTCGAAATATCTGATATATGCGGACGAGCCGAGAGACTATCAGAAAGCTTTCCACGACCCGCTCCACGATCCCAGTTATTTAGAATTGCCGCTGCCGTTACGACCGAGACAGGCGCGTATTCCAGAAGTTCCTAGACTGAAATTCGACAGGCCGTTCCTCTATTTCGTGAGACATAATCCAACCGGACTGATCTTACATATGGGAAGATTTAATCCAAGGTTGCTACCATAAACGTTATTCTCGTTTGTTGAAATGACGATCAAGAATGCACTTTTTTTCTTTGAGCGAAAATTTATTTTAAAACAAACTGTACTAATTCATTTGAAAGTAGAAGAGCTAGCTATCTCTCAATATATTATTAAATTATTAAGAGAAGCTAGCTAGGCTCTCAATAATTATATATTATTAAATTATTTTAAAAGAGAATGTGATTATACACCATTTGGCTACATTCAATGAGTTAATTTTAATGTTTACTATATACTAAATGATCACTAATAGTATGGAAGCCATAGAAACTGAGAGTTACACATAATAAATCTATACTATTAAAACTGTAAATAACATATTAATATTTAACGCAATGTTTCTGGATTAATAACATTATTAATAATCGAAAACGGTCCATTTGAAAACAATAACAAATATATTAATTTCGACATTTTTTTGAGAACTAATTAATAGTTTATTTAAATTAAAAAAAAAAACACCAAATATGGAAATTTTATTGATTTTCATCCAACTATACATAACTAATATTATTTAAGAGCAGTCCACAGCTTTTAAAAATGATATTTGAATGAGAAACATTAACTGCAGTGCCAATACAATATATCGGGTCTTCAAAAAAAATATATATATATCAATATTTTTCATAACAAATTATCCAATTTCTTAAAAAAAACCCGTCAAATGTCCAAAATAATTCTAATTAACTTTATAATGTGCCAGCGCTGTTTTGCTGTTTAACCGTTTTTCTAATTTCACGGTTTCTTCTATAAAATCATCCTATAAAAACATATTTTATTAATATAATTGAACACTTAATCATTGATCAAACAACTCAACGATCGCTGATTGACTGGAATATTAACACATTTGTTGCCGGATTTTTCATGCCATTTTTTTTCATCAAAAAAACAGGCAACAAATATGTTAAACGTAAATGTATTACGTTTTTACATATAGTTCATTATTTTCATGTCGTCTCCAGACATATGTAAAAACGTTTTTATTTTTATTTTTTATTATTATTTTTTTTTTTTAAAAAATAAAACATTATTTTATAACATTATTTATATTCATTAGTGTATAAGATATTAAAACCGTCATCTGTAATTATATTTTCAAAAGCATATTAGACTTGTAATACATATTTGCCAATTTGTTTATAAACAGATAAGTTATTTTTCTAGTTTATAAGTGAACTCATCGTATTTATTGAAATAAATACTATTCGTTTTATATGCATACGTTTTTTCTTTTATAATTTTACCTTGAAAGCACACATTCGTTTATAACCCGACCAGAAATATTGATACAAAGTTTGAAACTATTGTAAAACGAACATGAAAAGGTTTATAGTTGAATCGCAGTTATTGAGTCGACCTAAGAACCCTAATATTTTAAAAAAATATTCTGAATTTTTGTAACAGTTCTGTCGAACAAGCGGCCCGCAAGGGTCTAGCTTGAAGATGATTTTATTAAAATAATAAAACGATTAAAATATTATAATGATACTAAAAAGTATCATTCAGATGGAATTGATTGAAATTCAATGCTAGACACGGCGCTAAAAGAAATGTGTAATAAAGTTGGTATTCCAGATTTTTATTTGTAAGTGTCGGGACATTTTATAGGAATGAGTATGTTTGCAGCAATAATCTTGGCAATTTTTGGTGGTAATATGTACCTATTGTGAACAGTTATTTTTCTTTTTAACCCTTTGCGAACGAGAACTGCTCGATTTAAAAAAAAATGAACGATATTAAGCGTTCCTAGTTATAGGAACTAAATGGGACCTGGCTACATCAAAGTTATATGAAAATTTTATTAATTTTCATCCAACTATACATAACAAATATTATTTAAGAGCGGTCCACAGCTTTTTAAAATGATATTTGAATCAGAGATATTAACTGCAGTGCCAATACAATATATCGGGTCTTCAAAAAAATATATTAATATTTTTCATGACAACTTATCCAATTTCTTAAAAAAATCGTTATATGCATTTGTTGCTAAAAAAATCGTTATATGCATTTGTTGCTAAAAAAATCGTTATATGCATTTGTTGTTATAAAGAAAATCGTTGAAGTTTAAGTATTAACTACCAAATCAGTAAAAAAAAAAACATGAATTACAGTTTCCATATTACAATATTTTATATTTTATTTATCCTTTGGTGTATACAACTTCTACGGCATATTTCTATTGTTTTTATATAACACCTATACAAAGATATCTAATATAATATTTTTATGATTGTAAAGTAATTTCATATGTATAACCAGCTTATTTTTATGATTCTACTTAAATCATATTTGTAAATTTTATCACATTATTATTTATACGTACCTAATCTACCTATAAGTATTCTTACAGCGAATTTTAGTTATACTATAAAATAAAAAGAAGAAAATATTTTTTTAAATATTAATTTGCTTATTTCATAAACACCGCACACTAAAAACCTGAGACATTATTTCAAATGATTTTTTTGTTTTTCTGCGAATTTCATCCACTCACTTCAAGTTCACCACTTACTTATTAAATCATATACGATGTTTGCACTCTTGTTAAACATTTTTCAATCGATGTTTATCAAATAACAATAATGCTAATTTCATTGTTTACAATGATGTATCGTCGCATGACTATAACAAAAGATAACGGTAACTAAAAAAATCGGCGCCAAACATAAAATGATAAAAACAGCAATTATTTTTGCACCAACCGAATACGTTTCTTTAATATTCTTTATATAGGTCAGGTATGGAATACGTGATAAATTGGATGTAGCATTTTGCGATGTTATTACACTTTTAATTACCAGCATTAAATATTTATGAACCATTGTTGACAAAGTGTCATCTGATAAAAGTCACAGGTTAACATTCTGTTTAATTTGGGCACTTATTCAATATGTATTTTTCAAAATTTACAACACATTATATATTCTTAGAAACTGTTGTCGACATAATGTAAATATTTTTTAAAAACATAATTTTTTTATTGCGTCTCTTCATAAAACAGTGCAGTCGTGCCGAGAAATGCATTCAGTATTTTGTATTCAATTGGCACAAATCCCACTATCTCAGTGCAAACGGACTACTTATGAATATATTCAAAGTATATTTGCAAATACTAGTTAATACTAAATTCAACTAGATACAAAAGAAGTCTACTGCTAAATCCATGTATAAACATGACCGATATGGGATTCCGTGTACATAACGACACTGTTGCTCTCTGTGAAAAATTAAAACTTATATGTTGTGTTATATTTCATATTTCTTATAAACTTTGACTGCATCAATTCGCTAACATATAAAACGGATACAGTGAAATTCTTTTATCAACAATGAAATTTGCTGTTTTTTTTTCTGTACACAAACCGTGCTAGTCAATAAAAACATTGATACTCATTTAAAACAGTTTTAATACTGAGTGAAAGTGCGTTTATAAAATTTTCATATATATTTTTATACATCTTATTATAAAACTTTCGAATTTTTTTTGCAAATAGATCGAAACAAAAAAGTGTTTAAAACTATTATACTTTATAATAATAAATGTGAGTGAAAGAACAATACATGCAATAATACTTAATTTTTTTTATTTCATTACAAAATGACACAACAAACACTGTACACATAATTTAAAGCAGGTTGTCTAAAGAGCACGTGTTTAAATCCAACAAGGATACATCTTAAAATCAAGTTTCACAATGATGTTAGATAAGGTAAGTGTCTCCAGGTAATTGTCTATGATTAGACATATACTTGTATATATATTTAATTAGTTATGTTATTGAGGTATAGCAAATCAATTAGTAAAAGTAGTCAATTTTGAATAAGCATGAGTATTTATATATATATATATATATATATATATATATATATATATATATATATATATATATCGGTATCCAAGAAAAAAGTATACGTCAGAATGGAAATTACCTATTGTGGAGCACTTAATGATGACTATTTACAATAGTTATAAATGAATTGTGAGGTTAAGGAAATATTCCATTATAAAATTAGGTTTATTTAAAAATTGCATTTTAGTGTCGCTTTTATCATGTGCGTAGATGTTAACGTTCTCAAAAGATTATATATTTATTACCTAGTAATAAATTCTGCAGACGTTTATATCAGGTTGATAAAAAAATATCAATTTAATGAAAAATACTTTTTCACAAAATTCCAGATACTCGATTTTCATTTTTTTAATAAACAATAAAAGTGTCATAATGAATGTCAGCGGTTCTTAATCATTAATATCCTATGGAATCCTATTCCAGTTATTTTTTTGATAATGAATCCCCGTTATGAACACATCCTATTATTATATAACAGAATAAATACACAAAATAGTTATTTAACTAAGAAGACAAGTATTCATCTTACGATAATATTTTATTTGTAATTAAACAGGTCGACAATAATGTTAAGAATATATATATATAATAAAGAAAAAACGAATTCGAAACGTAATTAAATTTAATTAAAAAATCTTGCTTTTTGTTTAATCATTATTTTGCTTTATATCAACTCTGATTCATCGCTGCCCCAGCATCGATCCCCCAATATACGAAATTATAAACAATAAAAAAATATTTATTGCTTATTCAAATAAAAAGGCATTAAGGCTAAGTGGTGCCAAGGAAGAAAATAACATTCCTTTCCTGCATCTGAATTTAATACATTATATATATATATATATATATATATATATATATATATATATATATATAAATTATTACCATAATTATAAATAATAAAAAAATATTTACTGTTTATTCAAACATAAAAGGCATCAAGGGGTAAGTGGTATCAGGGAAGAAAAAATTATTCCTGTCCTGTATCTGAATGTAATAGAATTTATATATATATATATATATATACATATATATATTATATATATCATAATTATAAACAATAAGAAAATATTTACTTTTTATTCAAATATAAGAGGTATTAAGAACTAAATAATAGAATATGACATTTTACTCAGAACAATACAACTTTGTGATTAGTTTAATTCTATTATCAACATTAAATCCAAAAAACTGCATTCATAAATTCATTATGTAAACAATTAAATTATATACTTAAATTAATATATATATATATACATACACACACATATATATTGTATTATAATTTTCAATGTCATCGAGTTCATGGAAATCAGATAAATATATCTTTTAAATTCACATACATAACGTGTATGTATACAGTTTCGGAAGTAAAAATAAAAAAAAGTTTCAAGTATTTGATACCCTATATATGTATAGACATATATATATATATATATATATATATATATATATATATATATATATATGCATGTAGGTATGTAGAGCAGCATCATTTAATATTACACAGGCACATTACATGACTACATGCACATGTGAAAAACTTAAGCAGCATGTAATGTGTATCTTGTTCATATCTTAAATTGTTAAATTGTATTTGTACATTGTTTAATTTATAATGTATTGTCCTAAGACAGTCAGATGTTTAAAGGAAGACTATACATCTTTGATAACTATATTAATATTAGTATCATGAAGTATGCATGTGTTTGTGTATGTATATATATATATATATATATTAGGTGTAAAATTTGATTCAGCCTTTTTTAAAGAAAATGAATGTTAATTGAAAAAGTGAACACATTTCAATCCTCAAAATAACTCCCATTATTTTATATAACTTTGCTCCATCTGCCGGCTAACTGAAGATTCCCTTGTTGAAAAAATATTGCGGCTTTGAGTCGATGAAATCGTCAATGTATTTTTGAGCCTCGTCCACTGTTTTAGAATTTTTTGCATATTTTATGCATCACAACATCTTCCCCAAAAGCTGAACAAATCGTTCCCGCAGCTTCGGCAGCATTTTTTTCAACAAGAATGTGAAAAGTATGCAATGTCTAATATGTTACTTTTCGGACGCCATCATGTTAACTATCATGTTACTTATGCCAACTGCTTGACCAAGGTATATAATGTTTTTAACTGTTAAGGATGGCACTTGAAAACGACAAGTAAATATTTTAATTAAAACAGAGTTATGATTGATTCAATTTACAGGCACCGAATTAATTTGTACATCTAATATATGTATATATATATATATATATATATATATATATATATATATATATATATGTATGTATTGTTAGCATGCATGGAAAAGGGGAGCGTCGAAACTAACACAAAATAGATAATAATTTATTTAGAAACTTACAAATAACAACGGCGATGGATAATGCATCTGTACAAGCCAGAGGTTCATCACAATACGGATCCGCACACACTACGTCCGTCGCTTGGTTCTATTTATTTCAAACTATCAATGTTTATTATAAACAATAACAGTGCGTTTCCACGGCAACACACGGATAAGGACGATCGGCTTCAGGTGTCGTCTAACAATATATATATATATATATATATATATATTTATCAAATACATAAAAAATATTTTATAATAAATTAATAAAATATTTAATATATATATATTTAACAAATACATAAAAAATATTTTATAAAATCTTTGCTGAGTGAAAATTTATTTTTTAAAAGTGAATCTAGCCACAATGCTAAAATCAACAAAGGTAAAGTTGGTAACATTTTTACGACCGTAAAACCATATAAATGAAGACATAAACAATGGAAGTTTTTTTATATGTAAATTAAATGTAAAGACAACGTCAAAATTTACAACGGATAACCAGAAAAGTAATTTATGGTAGAATATAAACAGCGCATAGCTAATTTCTTTTCAACCGCTTTTTCATTTTAAAAAAGGTTATCTTCTTGCATAAAACATTTTTTTTGTGGGTATAATACCAATTTTAGTAAATTTAGGGTTAAAAATGATTTGATAGAGCGTAGTGATTATCAATAAATATCACTTTGTATATAAAGAATGGGTTTTCTTAAATGAATTTAAAAATTTTTATACTAAACAACATCATGCAAACATTATCAACTTTTTAGTTACAATTTCTCATTAGAATTTTTCTACTGAGTTGTGTTTTTTACATCAGAAGATAAAGTTTATTTATTACTTGGTTTATCGCTTCAAGTATAATTACTAGTAGAATTATTTTATTTACTTTTACATATAAACGCGAAGAGGGAAAAAATAGCGATACTGATTATATGAAAGACATTTAAAATGAGTCAGATGCATCGTTTCAAAAAATTACTCAATTCTTTCATAAGAAAATACAAAAAAAACTTGTTTTTCACAACAAAGCATTTTATTAATTCCATTTTCAAACAGTAAAACTTATTGATAATGATTTATTTAATGACAGAGTGTTAATTGTGCTATTGGAATGTCCATACGATGCTCAACATTATAATTAAAGAAATATGTACACGAACATTAACACACATGATTAAAATATAAACTAAACAATAAATAATGATAATGGTACTGTGTACTTTTTGTACACTTTTATACGTTAATAAATAAAACAAATAATACTGAATCCTTGAAATAATGTACAAAAAAAAAACCATCATTGCGCTTTTATTAATCGAATCGCATTGAAACATAGTAAAGAAATATAATTTTATAGATTTTAATGTAATATTAAATATTTTTCTTTGTGTTTAATAGAAAAGAAAAGACCTCGCGTCAACTTTATTTACATAATTATAAAAGATTAAAATAATTTATTAAAAAATTAAATATATAGCGACGTAATAAATATATTGTATTTAAATGGTGTTTCATTTATAATGCAAACATTTTTTACTAACCTTTATATAATCAATAAATCAATCAATTAATTAAATACAGATTTATTGAATGATTTTAACGATTTATTTATGTTTTAACGTTTTATTTATCATTCATAATTGTAATATATATAGTAGAAGCGATATTTTCGAATAAGCTCGGATTTTAAAACTATAATTATAGATCATTCTTAAATATTTTTCCTTTTTTGTCGTAGAATTAGGTCTATACTTTCATTAGACGGTGTCATGTCAGCGTTTGGAGCGTTACTAAATGCTGTAACGCAGGTTCGCGCTCTGTATTCCGAAACCGTTCAACCGATTCACATCTGATCAGAATTGTTTAACAGCTAACTGATTTCTCAACCTGAAAATGGTTGATTTGTTCAAATCCGTTAATTAGATTAAAAGTTATGACCTTGCAAATTTGAACAACGATTTTCACGTTGTGTCAGCATTAAAAGGTGAATGTCTTTAGAACTCTCTATCGTACGATTAAAACTAAAATATATCCAGATAGAGCTATCGAAACTATGTAAGAAGAGTCCATGTTTTCATTGAGCGAGATGTCATGTTAGCGGTGAGAACTTTACCATTTGCTGTAACGCAGGTTCGCGCTCAGTACTCCGAAACCGTTCAACCGATTCATATATAATCAAAATTATTTAACAGCTAAAATATTTCTGAACCTGAAAATGGTTGATATGTACAAATCCGTTAAATCAGATTAAATAAAATCGAATTAAATTAATTTATTTCATTAATTATATATCCGTTAATTAGATTAGAGGAAGTATACTGGTTTTCGGGTCTTTAATGGGTCCCGGCACTGTAACTACGTTTAAGGTTCCTATACCAATATCTATGGAAAAGCAAGAGCACACATAGTCTCAAAAAAATTGATTTAAAGTTATGAGCTTGTAAATATCTGCTGATAGAGCTTTCAAAACTATGTAAGAAGAGCGAAAATTCGTTTAAGTAATTTTAAAAAATACAAAAATGAATAAAATTCGAAATTCAATATGAATAATTACAATTAAAAGTTTTGTAAACCTATAATACACTGCACACCTATAATAAACCGCAATTATTTTTCTACCGACCTAATATACATATATATATATATATATATTTATGTGTATATATATATATATATATAAATTGTGAATAATTTGGAAAGGTATTCAAATATTAATTTTATCTAATACTTCATATATTTTATTAATTTTCATAATTTGAGTTTAGTGTGTCAAAGTAAGAGAATGTATGTCTGTGTGTAGCAAAATCTTTTATCGATGAATATTTTAGTTAGAAAAAAAATATTCAATAATACAAGTCAATTGTTTATGAATTTTACTCCTTAAAAATAATTGTTTACGATTTAATTCGGAAATAATTTCTACTATTATACATAAAAGTCTGAAGTATCAAGTGTATCATAAAAAGTACGAATGTATGTCTTTTCTCTATTTCATGTAGATTAATAATTTTCACACTTAACATTAGATACATTTTCTCTAATATCAGATATGTTTGTTTATAGGGGAAAACTGTTAAGAATTTTCGTATTATTTATTCATTCGACATTGGAATTATGCATGAAAAATTCTTTAAATACTGATTATAATCATGTTGTTTATAACTAAAATAATTCAATTATGTATTCAGAAAATTTTTATTAAAAAAAACCATTCTGAGTAAGCGAATATTATAAAAAGTTTATTTATAAATCACTTTTATTTATCTGTATTGATTATTTATAAATACTTTTGTCAATATAGAGTTTTATTGGTTATAATTAACCTTGAGTTTAATAAAATGTCGCGTGTGTATTATAAATCTTATAGGAATATGAAAAAATAACTCACTTGAATTTATGTGCTATTAATTATTTCCTTGTTAATTAATCTTGAACAAACATTTAGCAATAATATATATATATATATATATATATATATGCATACAAATATATATATATATATATATATATATACAGAGTATTCAGTATTTTATAAGAGGTAAAAGAGTAAGATTTTTATAAGTGATAACAACAAAAATACTAACACATAAAAGCTAAAACCCAATTGATGCAGTTGTATGGAGTGCAAAACATATTGTGTATGAAAAATTATGTTCGGTTTAGTTAATTTGAAATATTTTAACTATAATAGATAGAAACAGGTCAAAAATGTTTTACAGAATTCTGGATGAAACTCGCTTTTTATTGAAATACAGATTTATAGCTTGTTTTATTGATTTTGTAACAAGCATAATTATATTGAAAAAAATAAAGTTCAAAATTTCAACTAGGAGATCACATTTTTCGCATGGCACTCTGGTATTTTTTTAAATAAATATCCATATAAAGCATTATTTTTTTTAACTAAATTCTAACTAAACTTCAGACTACTGCCTAAAAAATGATAAGTATGTATTTTACAGGCCCGTGTAAAGGCGTTTATGAAGGCGTCTATTGTCGGTTTTTATTATTATAAAAAAAAATGCTATTTCCGTTATAATTTCTTGTTTGTATTTCGATGTCCCTGTTCGGATATTTCCTTTTAACACCTTCATAAAAAAATGTATGTGTATATTTATACAATTATCATTCGTTTTCTAATAAAGGATTTTATATCTGTGTTATCTGAAACACAAATACAAACATTCTCGAGTCTTGATTCCGTGCTGATAATTTAAAATTCAAGTTACGCCACTGAAAACAAACAGATTTCACTAGCACGAGTGAAATTATTTCCTCGCCTACTTAAGCAAATATACACATACTTACGTTTGACAGATCTGAAAACCATGTGCGCGATCTGATGCATTTTGTAGAGCTCGATTGTAAGCCAGTAACAAATCGGTCTGTCTTGAGGTCGGACGCGATCGGCTAGCTGTTACCTACGCCGAGCCGCCAATAACGCAAAGCACGATACCGATTGCAGTGAATACGCAGAGCGAAACGCTTGAAAATCGGAAATTACCGGAAAAGAAAAACTAAAGTGGCGCGAAATTCGAATGTTTTTTTTTTTCATTGACAAGTAATGTTCGTTTTAAGTTGTGTATGCCGAGTGATCAGTTTGTTATTTCGCTAGAAGAGTGCTCTGATCAAACTAAAAAAATCGAGAGTTCAGTTTAACGAATTGTTTCTAGTAGTCATTTGGTAAATTAACAGAAATAATTTTTAATATCATATATATATATATACATATATATATGTATATGTATATATATATATATATATATATATATGTGTGTGTGTGTACACACAATATATATACATACATTTAAACATATAGAAATGAAAATTTAAAGTGATATATCCAGAATTTCTCTTAAAATAGAATAATTGTAATTAAAATACAATTCAAAATTAAAATTAATGCCTAGTTTCAAAATTAACTTTGAAAACTTAACTGCAATATATATATATATATATATATACACATACATATATATATATATATATATATATATATATATATATATATATATATATATCAAAAATCTACATTTGATTATTTGCAATACATATATTTTCTTATACAGGTTACTTGTTTCCAATTTATATTTATATAACTTGATGAGAATATCTGGGATACTGGCGAAGATTTTATTATTTATGTATGCCATCAACGGACAGAATTTCTCCAAATATTTTTTTCGGTTGCCATAAACAATAATTTATATTAGAATTGTTATAGATTTAAATACCGGCCAATTAATAATATATATCAGGGGTTGACAACTTCTTCGATAATAAGAGTCACATATAATACTTTTCATACATTTCTGAATGTTCAAGAGCCTCGCCCTCACCCTCGCCCGTCTCGAATTTGTTTTTATTGCATTCAGTAAGTCTTAATTAACAAAACTGTTTATATTCATATCTTTTTTGAGGATTTTCTATAACCGTAGAGCCACCTTGCACAGCAGTTGGACATAATGCATATGGATGTTTGAAGAGATAATGTGAATTACCCGTTTATATACAAAATATTCTAATATTGGTACATACTATACTACTATAGATTTTCAGTATAAAAGTTTAGGAAAAATTGAAATGAAACCCAATATTGTTTCAAGAGCTTTGTAAAATAAAAAGAAAACTGGATTTTATTCCTTAAAAAATTTTTTATAATCACCTAATGAATTATATTGAATTCTCATTTAAAAAAAATTATCCGTTCGACTCGGCCCCCCTCTAAGATTAATTCTTCTAAATGTGTACGCTGTAATGTTTAAAAACATTTTTTATAATAAACAGATTACTTCTTTCAATAATACGAAATGATAATCACACATGTTTAATGAAGGACGACATTGAATTATTTTGTTTTTCATACATGTTTATAATTGTATTCATATAATATTGTCATCATTTTTATATATAGTATTGTTTCCCTCAGTTATTATATATATATATATATATATATATATATACAGTGGCGCACTCAGGATTTAATCTTAAGAGGGAGGCGAGTAGAGCAAATGAACATTTTTTTAATTTAAATTAAATAAAATTCATTAGATTATTTTAAAAATTTATATAAAGAAAAATATCCAGTTTTTTTTTCTTTTTACAAAGCTCTTAAATTACTTCATTCGTGGCTGCATTAATCTCTCTGTGCATATATATATATATATATATATATATATATATATATATATATATATATATATATATATATATATATCTAGTTATATATATATATATATATATATATATATATATATAGGGGATAGTAATAGGTGATTACATTAATCTCTCTGTGTATACAGGAGCATTTTTTCTCGATGATTCTGTTTTGTTTTCTAATGTTTTTTTCCTTTCCTTTTGAGATGTGCCGAATGCCCCTGCCTGGTGCACCACTATATATATATATATATATTTGTAGATTTGTAAAACTTCAATTTCTAAAAAAAGAATGAATAGAATGTATGTCAACATATTTATTATTAATTAATATGCCGAAACGCACGTGTCGGCAATGTTATCGTTTTAACACATTAAACAGCACTCAGATAATTATATTCTTTTCTCGAATCATGTCCACTATTCACATCCTTTAAGCCTTTTATTAATTTGCCATTAATCGCTAGCTCAATTTATACAATAATATGTTAATAAATAATATCTCGCACCTTACTTTCCTCTATAATTTATTTATTTAGACACCTTTCCTCCGCACAACATAAAATAAAACATACATTTATCATGTCTGTCGAGATTTAAAATCAACATATTGAACATCATCATCATCGAACTTAATTTATTACATGACATTATTTATTAACATTTATTGGCGAAACTAACATTTGTACACAATCAATATTTATAACCGCTATGGATTTTATATGCAAGTAAGTAATGTGGACAATATTGATGATAATGGAAATGATAACTAATTCTAATTGAATTGAATTTAATGACACAGCAATGTAGGAACGTGTTAGTCATAATGGATTTCCAACTTTTTCATGTTAATATCATTGAATTTATTTTCAAAGTAGACTCTTAATACACATTCGGTGTGCATTGTGGGAAAGGTAAACCATTTTAACTTAATTATCACCTATTCAATTAGAATCTCAACACTGTACAAACATACACATGCACGCACACAGCCGCACACACACACACATTGAAATAAATCCTATTAAACGTATCTATTGTACACTGCAGACCAAAAGACTTTGCAGTATAGAATTTTTATTGTCTAAAATTATTAAACAATTAAATGAAAGTAATAATATAACTAGCTTTTTATCCCTTTTCTCACTTGACATATTTAGTTTTTGTTCTAATTTGTTTTCTTTTATTATTTTTTGTACTGCGTTCACATTACTTTTCAATAAAATTTCAATACCAATCCGAAACGAAAATGCTTCTGTTATTTATAACGTTCACGTTTATGTCAAAGCACACTTGATCTGTCTTTTAAACTTTTCCTAAATCAAAAACCGAAAATAATTTTATTGTGATGAGTATTTAGTGTGCGTTGGATGGAAGTTGGGGTTTGGTCCGGGGTCTTATCCGAGGCTTTTAAACCGGTTTTGACCGGTTAAACTTTTCCCCGTTAGTTTTGTATTTATATTGCAAACCAAACAGTATCTGACAATACAGTGTTTGGCACTGTGGCTAAATTGACTTTCACAAATCAATTTTTTCACTCATCCATGAGCTGTAAACTGATTCTGATGAAAAATTTCATCAAATTCATTCATTGCTGATCGTTTTGATTGTTTCTCATCTCGATACGAGATTCTGTCACCTTCAACGCGCCAATATATACAGAAATAACTGATTTTTGATCTGATCTGATCCAAATACTTTTCTATAATCACACGCTCTGGAAAAATATTTCACTAAACAAATATAATAAGCATCGATAATCTTTTGAAAAATTATTATTTAAAAATAAACGATTACACAATTAATACTGAGTAATCGCATAAAATATACATATTGAATACACATTTCAATTTAGTTTGTCATTAACGGTATTATTTGTACTAGTTAAAAAATATAACTTCTGAGAAATATTTGTACTTACTACATTTTTAATGATAAATAAAAGTTCATACAACGCAGTACACATAATCGAAATCTCATTTTATAATAGGCCATTTAATAGGATGGGAGAAGTAGAAAAATTCAAATTTAATATTTTATTGTTTTGAATTCCTAACAGATCTATTTTACAAATACGGAAGTATTAAGCGACTTAAATAAAGTAATTACTAGACTTGTGTATAATATTAAAACACACTGACCTACTGATAAAGTGTTTGTGAATAGACACGCGCACAAAGTAAATAAAAAAAATGTTTAAAATATAGACCGAATTAAACTAAATAAAATAGATCTGGTCCAATTTTCAGGATCAGTGAAAAGTTTGATATATATGATCATATAAATTCGATGTGACAATATATTCACTAAACAAAACGTTTGTTTTGTATTATAAAATGACCTCAATTCACAAAAATAAATAATTGTTATTAAAAACAAACAATAAATCATTGCATTTGATATTTTTATTATTAATTGTTAAACGAGGTTATAGTTAAGAAATAAATAAGTTATGATGACAGTCAAACATAGTTTCAGTATTGCAATATATTTGGTATTGTAGCGCATTTCAAAGTTAACCGACATATTGTTCATTGAAAGTTCATTGACCTCTTGTATCAATATAGACTGATATTAATTTACATTTCTTATATATATTTAATTACATTACATACGTTTTTTATATATATATATATATATATATATATATATATATATATATATATATATATATGAATGAGAAATAGTAAAAAAAATTGTGAAAAAATATTTAATTCTCTTTATTAATATTCTATTTATTATATTTTTTTTACTATTTCTCATATATATATATATATATATATATATATATATATATATATATACATATATATATATATATATATGAGAAATAGTAAAAAAAAATTGTGATAAAATATTTAATTCTTTTTATTAATATAATTTATTAGTATTTTATTTATTATATTTTTTATATTTTATATATTATATTTATTAGTATTTTATTTATATACTATTTCAAAAAACATAGGACTGCCGTATTCGTACACAAAAATATTTTATAAGAAAATGGATCAAAAATACTGTATCTAATATCGGATAACGTAGCCATTCTGTTTCATTACTTCTCACAATCTATTCGGGACGGATTGAACCAATTGTCTTGTAATATCCGGTGTAACATTTCATCCCATTAGTATAACAGAGCAGACCTCAGATCTCCCATGTTATATATTTTATGTTTTCGAATAATTTTCATCAAAATTAACCATAAATTCTCAATGGGATTGAGGTTAGGCGATTGTGGATGTGAATCTAGAACTTGCGGACAATTGTGGAGGATCCACAATCGTGAATCAGAAAAGGGAAAAATGGATATGAATTTGTATACAACAATTTTATAATTATTGTTTTGGTATTAAATTTAACAAATGATTATTGAAAAAAATTTCCAACAGTTCTGGACCACTTAAGACAGGAAAATCAAAAAAGAGAAAAATGTATATGAATTTGAAGAGCACAGATCGCAATTATTTTTCTAGCATCCTAATAATTTGCCCGACACTATCGATGAAATGGATTTGCATAAAAATGAAGATAGATAAAATAAAAATATTCCATAATCAAAATGATTAATAACCAATTACTAAACATATTTTATATTTTGGTGTCAAGAGTTGAAATTAATTTCTGAAAGTGAATTGCGCCATACTGTCTAAAACTGACAAGGTGAAGAATAATCACTTTAGATATTTATCAGTTGATTGGAAGATTTCAATCTATATGAGTACTGTTTATCAATAAAGAAAGTCCAATAACAGGCGTTTCTTTCAGAAAAGTGTGATTGAAATTTTAAAAATCCCCTGTTATTTCTTTACAAATAGCATATCATTGGAAATCAAGTTAGATTGATATTTCAAACAAACATATACTAAATAATTTATATATATATTTATATATATATATATATATATATATATATATATGTGTGTGTGTGTGTGTGTGTGTGTATGCGTGTGTACATAGAAGCACATACATGTGGCTTCCTATTTATGTGTAAAGATCTCATTATTCAAACATTTACATATCTGAGGTGATTTGCAAAACAACTTAATGTGACCATGGAGACACTACGATCATAATTCAAATCGACTGAAATGACAATCCTCCATCTTAACAATTACGTCAGTATTGTTTCGGTACAGCACACATCTATGTTAATCTTTGCAAAGTGAGTTTATTTATTCCGGCCTGCACCTAAGGCACCTCTGACCAAAATACAAACGACCGTTTAGAGCGCGAGAAGCGATTATTAAAACGTATCCACTTGCATTGTCCAACCATATCATGCGCATTGAATACATTCGGCGAAGACAATCGCGCGACATCATTTGAATCTAAATCGAAGAACGATCCTTTTTCTCGACAAGAACACAGCCTGGCCGTACGTTTTACAACAGTTTCGCTTAAACTGTTACGCTCACAAATTTTCGTCCTGGCGTGCCTGTGTTCGGATTTATTTTTTATCGAATTTACTGGGATTGCAGATTACAAAATACAGGAAGTCTATCAGTATTCAGTTATGTAAATGGAAAAACCAATATGTGTTATCGCCATCTCTTAAATCTTGGACATTTATCGTGTGTAAGTTATTATTGATTTTTTTTTATTTTGATACCATATTATATTTCATAATCATAGATTCTGATTTCTTAAGATAAGATTATTTATATATATATATATATATATATATATATATATATATATATATATATATATATATATATGCTTACAAATAGTCTTTATAAAATAAAATCTATACTGATTTTATTGAAATTTATACATTCACCTACACAGCAAATAATTTGCATGTTAAAAATTGACAATCCGTGACAACAACAGTTTGATTAATTTTTGTTTTGAGTGATATTTAAATTCAGTATACTTTTAGTCATTTCAATATATTAATATATTACTACTAAAATGATGAAAATAGTTCGAAATAATTGCATGTCTATTTCACTGAACTATTAATATCATTATAATAACAAATTATTGATACGGAGTATTTTTAGAAGTTGAAAGATTCAATAAAAAGACTAGAAGGTAAAAATGAATTAATGTAATAATATAACATTTCATATAGTTAGTTAGTTATTGGTGATTTGGGGCGCATCGACAACTGAGGTCATTAGCGCCCGAACACAAATTGTAATTTGAAAACACACCCCGTTTGAGAACTTGCGTTCGAACCACCCCTTAATTCGAAACGTTAATGCATGTGTGCGAAACGCTTAAGAATATTTCATTGAAACAATATTTCTCTCTGAGAAATAAAGAAAAAAACAAAACACATGTGAATGTAAAAATACCTAATCTTGATTGGACAATGCTTATAAATATAATAAGAAGAGATGAACTCTTGAGGACAGTAAAAAATTTAAAATACTGTGATCTGATATTAGGATTCACAAACATTTCATATTTTTCTTAACAATCCCACACGACTGTTTTCAAATCAAAAATGAACGTATGGCATTCTTTCTTTTCCATAAAATTATCATCTAATTACTTGAAATTCGCTGTCAGTGTGATAAAAAAAACCGATGAACACACTGAACGGATTGTTTCAGTTTCAATTTATGTCGAGATATAAATTGAAAATAAAAAAGATTTTTCAACATTTTTTTAAATATTAGTTTCCAAATAATCTAATATTTTTCATTTTGTCAAGTTTTTCATAATTTTTATAAAATTATAAAAATCTATGTTTTAAATAAAAACTATAGTTGTAATACAATAAAAAGAGCGGACAGACCACGTAACTGGATGAAGTTGATTTGAAGTAAAATAAGTCAAGTATTTCTATACATAAAATTGTAAATTGAACATCAATTCTTAAATTATTTCAAGTATGTTTATACGATTTTATATATATATATATATATATATATATATATATATATATATATACCATATTCATATTCGCCAGACATCTTTCCAACAGATAATCCCTTGTTTAAGCATTTCGACAACTTCTTACAGAGTAAGATCTTTGTATTGAATTCAGATGTCGGGGAGGAATGATTTGTTCTTCCCTGACACCAAAGCACTGTCAAGAAACAACTCTACCCTTAAGCCAACTCTACCCTTTTATGCTGCGAATACAACGCACTGTCCCAAATGCAATGGGGACCATCACATTAGCCACTGTGAAAAATTCCAAGAATTAAGTAAGGATGCCTTACTGACTGCAAAAAGCATCATGCTGAGAGTTTGCAGATGTGCCATCGTGCTGCTTTTAATTTGCAGATGTGCCATCAATCAGTCGACCGGTCAGCAAGACATCCTTAACAATCTTCAATAACAAAAAGTGCATTTCGAGATTTAATCAACTCCAGAATTCCAGAATTTTATACCACCGGAATAAATAAACTTGTAATTAATTGACAAAAATGTGTTGATTCTAATGGTGCTTATTTCGATTAATAAAATCAATTATTTGATGATAAAAATGTATATGAATTTGAAAGATCATAAACCGCAATTATTCTTCTACCAAACCTAATAAGAATAATGTTTCTAAAATTTCACAGTGTATATCATACAAAACAAATAATTTTCTGATAAATGTATAAACGTTTCACGATACTCACGAAAAATAATATTTCATTCTAACTATTAAAAATGTATGAAAGTAAACATTAACCTACATTCAGCATAAGGACGTTGAAACAATATTCATTTAAATAATTATTACGTGTTTCTTTTTCAATTTACAATTATCTTTGCACATAGCTGCAAAGAAATAAAACAATATATAGATTATTATTTAATAATAATGTTTATAATCTAAAATTTAATCTTATCTTATATTTAAAATGAAATAAAAAGTCGTATAACTGACAAACATGTTTAAATTGTTCAACACAAACAAAAAACTTGAAAGAAGGTTGAATTATAATTTCAATAGATAAAGAATCGTTAATTTTTTATGTATTTTTAATTTTTTCAATAACGACTTATCAAATATATATATATACACACACATATATATATATATATATATTTGGGAGCTTCGCCCCTTGCTCGCTGCGCTCGTCCACTTGTCAATTATAAGCATGTAATGTAACCGAATGAAACAATAAACACATTTTTTAAAACTCATTTATCGTCACAGTTAACTCAATTTAAAAACATCAGTAGGCGTACACTATATTTTCTATTGACTTATATTTATCTGAACACTGGAATTTTATGCCTGCTTTGTTGGTACATCTGTATAACATAATTGTGTGACCGAAACCGACCTCGTCCGAATCTACGATTTGAAAATGCATTTTTCGGTCTGTATTTTGGTAAAATCGACTTTGCTTCTATTATTAATTTTTATTCAAATTGGGCCATTGAATTAAAAATGGGGAAAAAAGCAAATAAGTACATTTTTTTGTATGAGTTCAGTGGTAAAGCAACAGAAGCTGATCATAAACTAAACGATGCTTTTTATATGCTTATATATATATATACAATTCTCTATTACATATTTATTTTTATAGTTTTGTTTATATAAATTAAAATTACAATAACAAAAGTATAAATAACCTATAAGTAAATGCTATTTTCAGAAAACAACTGTATTGTAAATTTTTATTATTTTTTTTATCAATCTCTAATGTTAATTCTCAAAATAAACTAAATTTAAAAAATTACAGAATGAATTTTATTCATTCAATTTCATAAATCGACCGAAAAAACAATTCTGTTCGCTATATAATTCTTGACGCCATTGGTAATTAACAAGGAACTGAGACGTATATTAATTCATAAATGTGATATATTATTTAACAAGTTAGCCTTATATATATATATATATATATATATATATATATATATATATATATATATATATTGTGGGGCATAAACATAATAAAATAAATGATAATTAATAATATAAATTATTAATAAATAATAATTAAATAATATAAATGTAAAAGTTACGAAAAAGTGAATGAATCCGAAAGTAACTTTACCCCAATCTTAGAATGTTGTCAATTAATATTATCGATTATGCTTACACAGTTCATTTATTTATTCTCTCCATAAGTATTTAGTAGTCATGATAAATATTTTTAATGTATACTAAAATACAGTACTATGTGATTGAATTGAATCGAATCTGAAGAATAATTCAAAGCGTACAGATTCGTAGTGTAAGGTCACACGAGTTTATACCCTTAGATCATTGGCCCACTTTTGCTGTGTATTTTGAAACTTTATTACATGTTTAAAATCAAGGTGAGCGACAAATGCACCGTTCGGACATATTTTGATAATACCGGTATATCTGTACGGTTTATTGATGTGATGTCAAAAGGCAATTTAGAAAAAAATAGGTGTAATAGATAAATTATATACTCGAAAATTATTATATGTACATATATATATATATATATATATATATATATACATATATATATATATATATATATATATGTATATATATATATATGTATATATATATATATGTATATATATATATATACATATATATATATATATATATATATATATATATATATATATATATATATATATAGAAATACTCCATGCAAATGAAACATTTTAATAGAATTGCAATTATTTTTATGCATTTAATTTTAATAATCAATTTTCTTCTTCGTTATCAAGCATAATAAAATATAAAAGGAACAGAGAAGAAAATTATATTTTTAAAACGTCACGTTTCGGTATAAAAATTGGTATTTAATTTTTTAAACTGTTGCACTGATATTGACTCATATTTTTCGTATAAAGTTTATTATTTTATAATACAATAAATAGACCAAATTTTAATGATGTAACAAAATTTTATAATACATATTTATTATATATATATATATATATATATATATATATATATATATATATATATATATATATATATACATATAATAGCTGTGTGTAAAGACAAAAAGATAATCATTTACCTAAATCGTAAATAAATCATGTTTACAAAAAGTTTAATGGTCATATAATTCATGCTATTACCTCCTTATTATTATTTTAAGTTGTAATGTCGGTTTTTCGAAAAAAATTAATGATGTTTTACGTGAAAACAATCAAACTTCACTTATTGATGTTATTCCAATGACATAAATATTGTGGAACTGCTGTGGTGTGAATGCAGTTTTTTCTATTTATTTACATCAAGGTAATTCTTTGTACAGAGCTACTTATTTAGGTTCTAATTCACATGAATTATCTAATTCACATCACACACACATTATATATATATATATATATATATATATATGTGTATACACACACACATATATATATATATATATATATATATATATATATATATGTATATTTTTGTGTTTATATGACAATAGGATTGAAACATTTTTAGACCTTTCAAGACATTATTCAATGAAGTTAACTAGTAAAATTACAAGATATCAAGCAATCGAATACAACCTCTTAACGGTTTCAATTTTAATTACATTTTTTACATAAGTAGCTATCTGTATATATATATTCAATATATTAGGTGTTAGAATTAATTCTGTGCCTTTAAATTGAATCAATCAAAATCCGTTTTAAACTAAAATATTTTCCTATAGTTTTAGGATTTTAAAATGCCAACCTCAACTTTTAAAAACAATATATATCTTGGCCATTGACATAAGCTCATAAAACAGTAATGAATGTCGCCGAAAAAGCAGCATATTAACCATTACATACTTTTTGCATTTCACTTAAAAAAATGTTGCCGAGTTTTAGAAAAACGTGTTACAACACAAAACATGCAAAAAATACTACAACTGTGGGAAGTGGTGCGAAAATGCATTACGACTTCATCGACTCAAGGCTGTCATCTTTTTTTGATAAGGGATTCATCAGTTACCGGGCAGATGGGGAGAAGTTATACAAAATAATGAGAGATATTTTGAGGGTTCGAATATATTCCAGTTTTCCGACAAAATTAAAAATCACAGAATTTTTTTATACACCAACTACATGGAATGATAGCTGGGAACCCGTGGGATTGCTACACCCAAGTTGTTGCATGTATCAACAACCCCCTGCGGGTAACAAATATTCTAAATTTTACAAAATTCTTCACCTCTTCAATTCTTCAATACTTCGTCTGCTAGCAGACAACAAACAATTTCTAAAAATTAAACTCTATACCAATGACGTTATTTTCTAAAATAATGTCTGATGTTCTTCTTATCTTCTTCGAATATGAATTCAAGGAAAAATGTTGATACATTACACAGTAAACTGAATTGATTCTGATAGATGTATAATTCAATTTTATTTATGCTAAGTATATATGTACATACAAAGAAGATATTTATTTCATTAAAAAAATGTAAGGCAGATTATTTTTAATGGACTGTTAATTACACATTTAATACAAGTTACACAGAAAATGACTAATTGTTTCATGTCTTACAATATGTTTTGTTTTTTTTTTATATGTATTTACTTCGATAATCATTTTTGTTCTTACAACAAATAAGTTTTACCTTCTATACTAGCTTTTTTTGTGATTTGCATCACCCATAATCAGGGTACTGTACACACTCAAGTAACTTATATTTCGTGTAGACAATTAGAAAATTATATATTTTTTGAACAAATTAGCTAAAAGGAGATTACTGTGAAAAATAAAGAATTTACTCAAAAAAATTGTGTTTTCTTATCAAACGCGGGTACTTATCACTCTACCCTCTTACATGAAAATAGTAGAGAGGAATTAACAATATTTATCATATTGTGAGATAATAAGAAAAGCTGTCAGATAAGTAAAAAGTTTACTTCATTCCCAAACTGTTCTTTTAAATTTTATTTCATTCGCAAACAAATTCGCAAATCAAACCATGAACTTTTTTTAACAAGAAGTTCCTAATCGATATAATTAAACCCTGGACCAAAATCCAAAAAAATATTTCTATTCTAGAAAGTGCATAACCTCTCCCTATTCTAAAACTGGATTTACAATGAAGACTATATCCATAAATATCTATAACTAATGACTCTAAAATATAGTGATGATCACATTAAACAATTTTCAATGCATATTAATCTATGTTTTAATAAAAAAAATATCATGTACTCGTGCTCTACTTCAACCTATTTATATCTTTCCTTACATTTATCTCATTTGAAACTGTAACATTTTCTTCTTCGACGGAATGAATCATAAATCACGATTTAAATCAATATACCATTAGCACTGAAAATGTTTGAAGTAAAACTAAACACTAATGAAATAAATAGTCTTAAATATATTTGCGTCAAAGATTCAATGACGCACTTTACTCACAAATAACTTTTTTCCAATAACATTTCAACGTATGAACCCAGAACACATGTTTAATAATGTTAAATGGTATTCAAATTAAGAACATTTGTGATTTTTACATGTATATACATATATATATATATATATATATATATATGTTTATACATGTGTATATATAAAAATAAAAATACAAATAATTCTCAAATATATATATCCATTAATTTTTATTGTGATGAATTTTACGAAACACATGTTTTCAATATTATAGTGTGATAACATTATATTGTGCAAAAATATAATTAAACAGTGCTAATTTTCGAAACAGCTCATTATTAAATCTATTTCAACAATTGTCTACAGATACTTTTGAATTAATATTGAATGTTTTGAAATAATATGTTAATAAAAAAATTAATACACCGTCACTATCTGCAAGTACATATCAGGTCTAATTATTTAACTATTTAATTATTGCTCGTTCATTTATTGCAACAAAAATTGCAAATAAAAATATAAAAAATAATTATTTGATTTTTTTATTGCGCAAGACACTTAAATTCGGTTTTTAGATTTCATTTTATTTTTTATCTACAGGGCAATACGTACAAATTTGCATTTAATTTACATTAACATAAATGATTCCGATCATTTTGTCTTATATAATGTTTTACATTCTATATTTGCTATTAAGAAATATTTAAAAAATAAATAAATACTCAACAGACTCGATTATTATTTTTTTAAAAAAAAATATGCTTCACATTTCAATCCACTTCTATTAAACGATTTATGTTATAATTTTGATTAAAATGATTTATGTTTTAATTGTGAATTTTTCGGTAAAAGTATTTGTACTGTTCTAGAACAGTAATATCCAAACCGTGATCTGGAGATGTTTTCAATACAACTTGCGTATTTAAATTACTTAAAACAGACTTCTCATTTATTATTCTTAACCTTTTGAGTGCCAATGAGCGACAAGTCGCTCCTCCATACATTTGTGAAAAGTGTCAAGAGTGATATATCGCTCTTCTGTTTTCAATCTACTTCTATTAAACGATTTATGTTATAATTTTTATACCGTTCCTATCTACAAACACATATCAGGTCTAATTATTTAACTATTTAATTATTGATCGTTCTACTGCAGTAAAAATTGCAAATAAAAATATAAAAAATAATTATTCGATTTTTTTATTGCATAAGAGACAAATTGGGTTTTTAGATTTCATTTTATTTTTTATCTACAGCGCAATTCGTACAAATTTGCATTTAATTTATATTAACATAAATGTTTCCGATCATTTTGTCTTATATAATGTTTTACATTCTATATTTGCTATTAAGAAATATTTAAAAAATAAATGAATACTCGACAGACTCGAATATTATTTTTTTTAAATATGCTTTACATTTCAATCCAGTTCTATTAAACGATTTATGTTATAATTTTGATTAAAATGATTTATGTTTTAATTGTGAATTCTTTGATAAAAGTATTTGTACTGTTCTATAACAGTAATAATCAGATCGTGATCTGGAGATATTTTCAATAAAACTTGCGTATTTAAAATACTTAAATCCAACCTCTTATTTATTGTTCTTAACGATTTGAGTGCTAAAGAGCGATATATCGCTCCTCGGTTTTCTAAATGCTATAACTCATAAAAAAATCAACTTGATAATAATCATCAAAATGATACAAAAGCGTAATTATTTTTGCACCAACCTAATATGTTTGTCGTATATTTATATGAATGAGGAAAGGAACTTTTCTGACTTAATTATAGAACCGATTTTTGATAACATATCTAATTAAATTCTCAATTGTTACTATAAATAAATACTAGAAAAAATAAAAAGATTATTTAAAAATTTTCCTATTTTTCTTATTTGCACTTGAGCAACGTACAGTGCTTCAAGATCGTTAAGAAGTCGTGACCTGCGTGTATGATTCGAAAAACATGGTATTTACTGCTCATTAATAGCAATGAATACGTTTTTTTTTAATAAAAATAAAAACATTAATATAAGTAAACAATTTATTAATTACTCTTAAAGTTTTTTTTCTGAAATAAACTGATGAAGTTGATGTAATTAATTCAGAAGAATATCGGCAGTCGAATGATAATTATAATTAAATCTGTAAACCTCAAGTTATTGTCATCCGCTTGAAACGTGTAGAATAACTAGAAGTTTTGAAATTGTCAGAGGCTTTTAGAAAATTCTGATTTTAATTTTTCAAGAGGAAAGAATTCTTCGAACTACAAAAAATTGTTTTCAGTGTTTCTGCAAAGAAAAAATTCAAACAATTAAATAATAATAACCGTTCTTATCATATGTTTAAAGTAAACAGGAAATATAAAAAATAATTATTTACTCACTTTTAATTTCGAAAAACCTTTATATAATCAAAATCGTCACTAGGAACACATCAATTAATAAATGTAATAATACCTACTTTAAGATGAGATTATACCGAACTGTTGTTAATAATCACATTGCATATAAATAATATATTTATTCGTTGAACACATTTCCTATATTTATTTAAATCTCAAGCGGAAACAGCCGACCACTAGTTCACGGTTAACATGCATCAGAATAATTAATCGTCAATACAGACTTTCATATTCCTACTATCTTTGTAGAAGTAAACAAGCAGTTAATTCTACTTGTTCAATTCTTGTAAATACTTGCATTCCGTTTGTTTAACTTGCTTGTTTTTTTACTTGTTTAATTATTTTATCTAGGAATTTCATTTATTGCAGTTAATATTTGAAATTAAAATGAACCTTTGAAGTCTAAAAAAACACCTTACTCAATTCTAGCAGGTCAATTGTTAAGCAATCCAACAATTAACTGAACATTATTTTAACATTACGGTTTATATGAAGGTAGAGTGATAATTATTCATGTTTGACAAGAGATGGTACGACTGATATCAAACTGCAATAATTTTTAACAGCATTATCTGTTAAAATACTGCTGTCAAAGTTTGAGCACAATATATTAATTAGTTTAGTTTGTGCACCAAAAGAAGGCAAAAGCCATTGCATCAGCTGAAAAGGTTATGGCGACAGTTTTCTGAGTTGCTCGTGGAATATTGCTATATGGAATATTTTACTATAGTTTTAGAATTTTAAAATGCCAACCTTAACTTTTAAAAACAATATGTATCTTGGCCAACCAGTTGACATAAACTCACAAAACAGTAGTGAATGTCGCCCGAAAAGTAGCATATTAGGCATTACATGCTTTTCGCATCTCACTTGAAAAAATGTTACCAAGCTTAAAAAGAAACGTGTTGTAACACATAAAACATGCAAAAAATGCTACAACAGTGGGAAGTTGTCCGAAAATCCATTACGACTTCATCGACTCAAAGCTGTCATCTTTTCTTTGACAAAGTATTCATCAGTTACCGGACAGATAGGGCAAAGTTATACAAAATAATGAGAGATATTTTGAGGGTTCGAATATATTCCAGTTTTCCGACATTTTCTATTAAAAAATCACAGAATTAATTTATACACTACATACATGGAGTGATAGCTGGGAACCCGTGGGATTGCTACACCCAAGTTGTTGCACGCATCAACAACCCCCTGCGGGTAACAAATGTTCTAAATTTTACAAAATTCTTCACCTCCGAACACATAATACTTCGTCCGCTAGCGGACAACAACAAACAATTTCTAAAAATTAAACTCTATACCAATGACGTTATTTTCTAAAATAATGTCTGATGCTCTTCTTATCTTCTTCGAATATGAATTCAAGGAAAAATGTTGATACATTACACAGTAAACTGAACTGATTCTGATAGATGTATAATTCAATTTTATTTATGTTAAGTATATATGTACATACAAAGAAGATATTTATTTCATTAAAAAAATGTAAGACATTACGAGTATTTTTAATGAACTGTTAATTACACATTTAATACAAGTTACACAGAAAATGACTAATTGTTTCATGTCTTACAATATGTTTTGATTTTTTTATATGTATTTACTTCGATAATCATTTTTGTTCTTACAACAAATAAGTTTTACCTTCTATACTAGCTTTTTGTGATTTGCATCACCCATAATCAAGGTACTGTACACACTCAAGTAACTTATATTTCGTGTAGACAATTAGAAAATTATATATTTGTTGAACATATTAGCTGAAAGGAGATTACTTTGAAAAATAAAGAATTTACTCAAAAAAATGTATTTTCTTGTCAAACGCGGGTACTTATCACTCTACCCTCTTACATGAAAACAGTAAATAGAAATTAACAATACTTATCATATTGAGGAATAATCAGGGTACCATTGACACTTAAGTAAATTATATTTCCTGTAGACAATTATTAATATATTTTAAAAAATCTTTTTTCAACAGACCTAATTATAATTAGGTCTGTTAAAAAAATAAATATAAAACTGTCACTCCCTTACAAGGCCACATTTCAGATGCACTCCTGCAACAACAATTTTATTATTTCTAAAGACAAATATTTGGAGTGAAAAGAATTAAAATTAGATTATTATTTAAAGAATTTGATGAGGTTGTTATGCAGGTCTAATTTTAGATGAGTGAATGAACTGCGAAAAAGGCACGCATTAACTAATGAGAATAACAATAGATACAAGTATATAGAAAAATCTAATAGAGGCTCTTGCCTTGCAATGGATTAGTTGCGGATAAAAATAATAATAATTATATATATATATATATATATATATATATATATATATATATATATATATATGTGGAATTTATACGGAACATTTTATGAAACACAAGAGATAAATATTTGTGTATTTAATTAAATCGTTCAACCACTCATACCTTTCGATATGAATATACAGCATCAATGTCGTTAAACATACTTCTCTTAAATCATGCATCAATCAACTTTCATCTCGTTCTCGATAACACATATAAAAAAGTGCATGTCTGACTTTCTAAGTATAAGTTATATTATTTTCTTATATGTAATGAATAGAATGTGTACAGTAAGAAGAAATCATTGACTTATGGGCTATAAATATCATTTCTATAGGAAACATTTTACTAGTTATCAAATTGAAAAATAACAAGTGATGTGATTTTACTTCCTTCCTGTTTACGAAATACTTATGTCACAATTTAACACACATGTAAACACACAGGAATTCATTACATGTAGGTAATGTATATCTCTACATATGTTAACATAAAATTGTGTAATGAAACATAAATTTATCTCTTGAATGACTAAATACGTGTAGGTATAATTATACTGTACATATTATACGGATCAACAATACATTAAAGGTAAAATGTGAAATTAATATAAACATATGTACACACATGCATGTATGTATATATATATACATATATATATATATATATATATATATATATATATATATATACACATGAGAAAGAAAGAGAGATTAATATGCAAATTCGTATCTATTATTGAGATTTATGATAAAATTATATCCATATTTCATGTAATACTATGCAAAAAACGCTTGTTATTAATACTGGATTATAAATAAAAAAAAAATCGATGTATGACTAGTTAAACTAATAAAATAGTTCCAACTGTCAATATTTTATATTTTTATTGAAGTGTGTACCTAACATTCAAACAAATGAATTACATTTTAATTAAAATTAAAACCTCAGCACTGTTTTCTGAACAGAATATTACTTTTAATGTTTTGACAAAAAAAAAAAAAACTGTAAAATATTTCAAAACTATTTATAGAAAAAGTAAAGATACTTACAAATACAAAACATATTGGTTGGTAGAAAAACAATTACGGTTCATCACGTTCAAATTCATATATAGGTTGGTTATTGAGGTTTAAGGATGCATCGACAACTGAATTCATTAGCGCCCGAAATTCATATACATTTTTTAATTTGAGTGGTCCAGAACTGTTGGATGCCGAACTTTTGTGCAAACTCTCGAATTATGAAAAAAAAATAAACCTAGTAAATATAAGTCATAATACTGCCAAACAAAAGCAGTTTCACTTCGAACGTGCGAATTATGTGAACTACCACACTTATTTTTTGATAAATATCTCTTATTATTTCAATGTTTTCTACATAGTTTTTTTTAATATATATATATATATATATGTTTTATTAAAAGAAAAGTTTTGTTAAAGGGGTAAAATATTCTGATTGTGTAAATGTATTCCAACACTTAAAATAAAAATGCCAAGTGATAAACAAATTAATACTGTTTATTTATTATTAACAAAAGATACACTTGTTTGTGTAACTAAGCAACGTCTCATTACCATGACGATGCAGCTGCAACTACGCATACACATGTACAATTTCACACACTATATATATATATATATATATATATATATATATATATATATATATATATATATATATATATATATATATATATATATTATTTAAATAAATGTCTGATTAAGAAAATAATAACACATATTTTTAAAACTTTCTTTAGTAATTATATTTAATTTACATTCAAATGTATTTAAAAATCATTAAATATTCCCTGTTTGCTACACAACTCAAGTAAAACTCACTATTTCTTTCTACGAACATAGTTGCAAACAGGGAAAACTGAACGCAGTTTAATCTCATACTCGGGAGGGTTTAAATAACTACAAATATGGATTATAAAAAACAAAAATCTCTTAGCGTTTCCAAATTATCAGTTTCGAATTTTCCTTTGATAACTTATATAAGATTTATTCTCTTAATGATAATATTTCTGGATATGTCACTACATAGATCAGTTTACACACACATATATACATATATATATATATATATATATATATATATATATATATATATATATATATATATATGTATATATATATATATATGCATCAACTGTTAATTTATGTTAATTCACTTTGACGAAATTCTAGAATAAAACCGATTTGGATATAAAATTAAGAGGAAGTTTTTGAATTTTTCTTATATTCAAAAAAACTTACTCTGCACTTATTAAAGGAGCAATAATATAATTCAAGTGTTTTAAAAATCATCATCAACATGCTATCAAATTCACTGCGCTACACAGCGCACGTTAGAGTGTTTAATTCAGAAATATCTCGTCCCGAAACTAGACTTCAACATTGTCTCAAGGTAAAGTATAAGTGTAATCTTCATAATAATTACAATTTATTATCTGTTTATAAAATAAATATTTCTATTAGACACATAAATATAATTACATAGATACATATATAGATATATATATATATATATATATATATATATATATATATATATATGTATATATATATATATATATATATATATATATATCGAAAATAAAAAAAATATGCTGAATCATGTTATAAAATTACCATAAAAAAGATTTATATAAAAAAATAAAAATGTATTGTCTATTATTATTATTCGATATTTTTCTATTACTACATTTTTTATTTCATGAAATACTTTTTCAAATTTCATGATTTTCTTAGTAGAACAAAAACAATATTCATTAAACGATCATAATTTTATGCATATCAAATTAAAATATTTATTTAAAATTAGATATTGAAAAAATTAGTCTTCAAAACAATTACCAAATCAATTAAAATATTATTTCCGTGTCAGCAAATGAATATTAAATGACCTATTCAAGGCACTAATTTCTGTATATTATTATCTTCTCAAATAAAAATTATAATATAATTTACCTGTCTTTATCGCTTTCAAGAAAGAATTTTAATAAAGTTGAAATCAACCGAAAAAAGTGTATCGAATCGAAAACAACTTCATTTTTTTCAAATACACTCTTTTAAAATAACATTGAAAAACAGGTCTGACTTATCTTTTAAAATCTTTTAAAGGATAGAAATCTTATCCTTTAAAATTTAATTTAACACTGTTCCAACCAATTACGACAATGTTTATTAGAAAACACCTCGCCTAAAAAATATGATAATTGCAACATCAAAAAGTATTAACACGCATAGTTAATTTAAAATTTAATTGACAAGGCTTTTAGATTTGTGGTCTTGTATTTAAATATTACATGTATTTTATATAGCATTGACTTAAGGTCGCAGAGGTCATTAAAGAAGTTATTAAACTTAGCATTGCTTCGTCTATCTTTCAATAAATAAACAGAATATCTGTTTTTTAAACACTTATATTTTTGATCAACCAAAACTGCAAATAATATTTAAAATAATATACTTTATATGTGAGAAAATCGATAACAAGTTTCACTACTCAATTTAGTGTAATTAATTCTCATTGTTTAATGTTTACTCAAGATCTCGAATGTAAAGTCAATTAACGATTTAAAATTTATGAATTTCACTAAATAAAACTTTCAGTCATATATACATATATATATATATATATATATATATATATATATATATATATATATAAATAAATTTTTATAATCATCTAATGAACTTTATTGAATTCACATTAAAAAAAAATATCCATTCAACTAGGCCCCCTCTAAGATTAAATCCTGAGTGCGCCATTGTCCATATATATATATATATATATATATATATGTGTGTGTGTGTGTGTGCGTGTGTATGTGTGTGTATGTGTATGTATGTGTGCCTGTGTGTGTGTAGAGAAAGTATCAAACTGATGTGCCTAAGTGTCAAAAGAAAAAGTGTACAAAAATGTTTGAAAATTGAATACTCTAGAGTTAAAATCAGTTGGTTTTTTTTCAAAATGGATATTTGAATCATATTATATCTTGTTCCTAAAATTATATATTTCTATCATTTGTAAATCAACGAATATGAACTGACATACCGAATAAAAGTTTTATTAAAAATATTTTATGTGCCCTTCTATTATATACTGCTCGCTATATATATATATATATATATATATATATATATATATATATATAATATGTTTAAATTTACATATTTAAATAAAGTACAAAAGTGGTTTTATTCCACAGAACACATTTTAGCAGGAAATAAAAATCATTTTTTAAATGAAAATCTGTCAGGTAAATATTTAAATAACGTGCCATGCTGAAAGTGAAATCTTTAATGTGTGTTTTTGAATAAAACAAATATTTAAGTTACGCAAATATATATATATATATACAAACATATGAATATCTCTCTTTACTATTGCAAGTAACTTTATTTCAAAAATCGTGAAAGGAATAAGAAATTCAGTATATAATTTCGTAATGAAAGCTTGAAATAGTGTCTGCTTTTATGTTCATGTCAAATATTTTAAGTCTTGTAAATATAAAGTTATATCAATGGTTTTATTTGTATCAATCGTTATAAACATGCTTATTTTTTATAAATAAGATTTTAAATTAACAGGATTTTCAGGATATAATCCTGTCATCTCATAATTTTTTATAAACTCTGATTTTAATCGTTATTTTGTGCATCATTTTTCATATTTCAAAGTAACTTTAAACACGTTTTTGTTAATATCTATATAGTAAAAAATTAAAAATCTATAAATTATCATAGAGTTTCACAAATGAATATTTCACACTCTCATAAAAAAGTTTCTGATCAAGAATGTTCAATAATATAAAGAAATATGTGATATGTGGAAAAGCAAAAGATTTTTAAAATAAATTTAGCAGTAATGCCAGCAAAGATAATGGGACAAATCAGTGATTTCTTTTATAAACAAATCTCATATATTCTAAAAATCTAAGATCTGTATTCAAAAAAAATGTTTTTTAAAAATTTTTTTTATGTATGTGAGTAATTTAAAATGTTAACAATTAATAACATTTTAATATTATTTTAAAATATTAACGTTTATGAAACAGATGTCGTGAGAGGAAATTAAAATAATGTTGAGATGCTAATATTAAGCCAGGCTTCAATTTACAGCCACTGACACAAAGTATAAGATCTATATTTTAAAAAAAAAACATTATACTTGCTTTTTATATAAATCATATGTTTACATGTTTTCTATTTATAATTTCAATTCTCAATAATCAATTGTAATAAATTATATTCCACATTTTGTGCAAGTGTCCATTAATTGTTATTTCACATCTCACTTTATGAAGAAAATGTAAACAGGTATATTTAATTTGTCTTAAGGACTTAATAACTGTTTTATTGGTTATTAATTTTTAAATATCATTTCTGATCAATTTAAATACTACTAGTAAACGAATCGTTTCGGCTTTATATCATATTAAAACGACATTTAAAATAAATTAACATCGAAGCCAATTAAAAAGAATATAGTTTTGTCAGCAATTCAATTTATGAAAGTAGAGTTAAAAATCTTATAAAATTAACAATTATTTTTCCAAGTATACTTCAAAACTCGACCGTATAATTTTAATTGTATACATTGAACTATAACACTTGACGTTTTTTTGTTTCAGATTTCTCAACCGATTGTGGATCTCATCGTCGCTCTTGTGTCAGTTCCATTATTAGTTACATTCACGTTACTCCTTCAAACGCAATTACAAATAAACGCAATCACGAACAATCACAGTAGTAGTTCATTGGACACAGATTCGGATTGGAATCAAGACACAGAAACACGGTGGACTGTATTAGCATTGGGATTAGCAATGTTAACAGTCAGTTTGCTCGTCTGCTGTTATATAATGAAACGACTAGGACTTTGTTCACGAGAAAAACACGAAATACATTGTTACGAAGACGAATGTCCTCAAGATGATATGGCAAGACCGGAACTTGTGATAACACAGGTAAATAATAATGTTTATTTTTTCAATCGAATAAATCCGTAAAAAGATATTTTGAATTTTCAATATAAGGGTCGATTGATAAGTTTGGTAAATTTTTATGATGTAGCGCTACTATTGATTTGGTAGTCACGGATATCAAGTGTCACTTTCAAACTATCCATAGGTGAAATTTCAGCCAGAAGCGACGCTTGTGCTGAGAAAACTAATCGATTTTTTCTAAAAAACGGTGTTTAACTTGCTTTTTTACCATACTTATCAAACGACCCTCGTACAAATGCTGATTATTTCAACATATTTTCCAACAAAATTTTCTTAATCTTCTCACTATCTTGAGACTAATAAAATCAAATTCAAAACACATGCACTAATGACAAAATTACAGCGAAGTCTTTCTAGAAAAAATTAAAGAAATAATGTGCACGCAAAAAATAAAATATTTTTAAAATTTATTAAAAGTAATAAACTACTGTTCTAAATTAATTCCTTATTAATTACAAGTGATAGATAAAAAATAATTAATGAATAGTCATAAAAACCGAATCGATAAATATATAAATGTAATTTATAAAACATTATTAGAGAATGGGTGCCTAAACATTTAAGCTTTAAGGGTTATACACATAGTTTGTAACAAAGATTTTGAACAACTGATCAGAAGACCTATGATCATTTTCTTCTAAATTATTTTTTATTAACAGAACATAAAAAAATAAAAAAACTGAATGATCTGCATCTTGGTAATCCTTCCAGTAAAATATGAATTTTCAAGAATATGTATATTTTTTAAAAAAAAACTGAATAATTGTAAATTTCATAAAAATCAGAAACCTTCTTCTTAAAATTCGCTTCATTTTAATAACAAATTACATGTCAAGAAATGTGTTCATATATACATAACTAATGAATTATCAGTCTAAATAATCTAATTCAAATCATACTGCCTCAATTAGAACAGTGTTGTTTTTTTTTAAAAACACTAAATATATTTCGTTACTTACAGCATGATAAAATATTACTCACTGCATAAAAACAAGCATTGAAGAAATTCCTTAATTTTTCAGTACTTAATTTTATAAAATTCTATAATTTATTCTACTTAATTAAAGGAAAGTATAAATGTTATAGGTCTTTCTGTGACGTGTCAAGGATTTTATTTTAGTTTCTATAATACTAACGAATTATTTTTTAATACTTACAAGCACACAGACACACACAGCCACCCACACACACACACACACACACATATATATATATATATATATATATATATATATATATATATATATATATATTAAATACGCTTACATATTAAGGTAGATTTTATGTGTATAAAAAATATAGTTTTAAATTTCAAACGTGAAAAGAAGTATTTAAAATGTCATAGAAAGGCTGTAGAAAAAAATCGGTCAAGTTCATTACAGGTCAATTTTAACACTATGGAGGTTTAATCATTGTCGTCGATCATTTAAACATTATTCTTTAACAAAATTATCACTGTCCATGGTCGTAATAAAAAATCGTCAGTTACACTGCCATGGTCGAACTAGTATCCTAAATAATATATGTAAATTATTATTTAAACATATTAAACAATCGATTTAAAATATAACCTTGTACAGTAATTGTATATTAAGCCAGAACACATCTTCGTATAACAAAGTTAATTAAAAATTTATTACAAACATTAAATATATAAACGGTATTGACCTAATACCGAAAATATATTTAATCAAATGTAAATCTTTTCTCTTTTGAATACTTATAAATATATATATTATAATAAAAAATCGATAAATATCGTCATAAGTGTGTTGAACAATTTAATTTTATAAACACGCAAACATATATATATATATATATATATATATATATATATATATATATATATATATATATATATATCTGTGTGTGCGTGTAGAGAGAGGAAGTTCCTTTTTTATTAATTTCAAATGTAATAATACAATACAAAGCTAATAATAAAAAAGTTGGAATTGGAATTATTCAACATGTTTAAAAGGGAGCAAATACAATTTTAAACATACTTATATATTAATTTCACATGACTAACATATAATATACATCTGAAGATGAAATCTATAATTATAGATTAGGTACAGGGCGCGTTCTAGCACCGGTGACAGCACTATATATTATTTAAGCTTTATTATTCGTTATAAACAAACAAAAGTCATACAAATAATGAAACAAAATAATAAATTGTGAAATATCTAACAAGCGCCTCAGGTATGAGGCGCCTGAAGCCAGTGCCCCATTGCTTCATGCCATCCACACAGCTCTGAATATCACCGTAGAACATTAAAAATTACATTAGAATATTAAGAAGGCTCTTGATATCATTAATTTTATTTTCGAATATTTAAGAGTAACTTTTTAAAAAGTCGATCAATTTTATAAATATATTCCTAGACTTCAGTATTATTTTGTTATTTCATTAACGATTAACATATTTAAAAAGCGCAATTTCAGCAATAATTCGTGAAATGTGTTTTTTTTTCAATTGCATGAACACATTAAAAATATTTCATTTCGCAAACAAATCATTATTATACATATACGTGTATATTTGTTTGTAATTTAATCTAAAACAATATTATAATAACAATAATCATATTAATTATTAATTATAGAAGTATAATTTAACCATATACATACCTAAGAAAACAATTTAAAATCCATAATTACAGTTTTATATCACTTGGCCTTGGATGCGTGTTTTAAATACATTAATTCTTTTTACTTTGTAAATATTACCTTAATCACTAAAATGTATTTGAAGCTTTCAGTAAATTAATATGACAAGTTTCAAAACAAAAATATTTCATTTGTATAAAACATAATTGTTTAATATTGTTGTTTCGAAATGTTTTTGTTAAATACTTTTTAAAACATTTCTTTCATGATTTCTATATGTTTTTTTTTTATTTTTCAGAATAATAATTTACGATCCGTAAACACAATTCTACAACAATACGTAGAACAACCGCCAAGTTATGAATCAGTTGTTTGTTATGATTTACCACCGCCGCCTTATTGCGCTATCACAATGCAGCAAGACAATAAAATTCCTGAGGTGCATAAACCATCGCAAGATACCAGATAAAGTAAAGAAAATGGAATTCGATAGAACGAAGAGCTGTAATGAGTTTTAGACTGATACTTAACTTTTATTGTTGTATCTATGATTAAGATCTGACGTTCGACAAGTACGTACATATAAATTATTTAGAAATGGTAAATAGAAGACAACATTTAAGTACCATTTATTATCTCGCTCTTATAATATGTAGAACGAGTTTGTTATCTGTTGTACTTTTTAACGTTACAGAGCATACTTCTAGTCAAAATAGTCGTTATTAAGTTTGAATGATTGTTCTAATACATATATTTAAGATATTTAAAAATAGTTTTATTATTTAATAGATATTTAAATAAACTTTTTTATATTTGAACTACATGAATTTATCAATTAATCATTTATTATGTAGACATTCTTAACTATTAATATTACAAGAAATTATAATCTGTTGAATAACTACACATATTGTAAGAAATAAAAAGTATTTTTATTATATATACATATGTATATATATCAGATCAATAGGAAAATAATTGCGGTTTATGACATTCAAATTCATATACATTATCGCAATTATTTTCCTAATGACCTAATATATATATATATATATATATATATATATATATATATATATATATATATATATATATACATATACATATATATATATATATATATATATATATATATATATATATATATATATATTTATATATCCTTATATCCATTATGGAAACATTTTATATTACAATTATATATATATATATGCTCACGTACATTTTCATTGCTAATTTTTTGTTAAAAAATATTTTATTAAAAAAATACACAAGAAATTCATATTGAAAAACGGTATTTATGTTAGTAATTCAAAAAGAATAAGTTGCACATTTCATAACAATATGATTATTGCTACTCTTTTTTAATTCTTGATATTATTAGATATCACATGATTGTATTGAATATAATTATCTATAATGTAATGTACATAAAAAAAACTATAAATTCATTTATATATCTTTTTGAGACCGCAAAACATTTAAACATTTTATAAATATCATTACTGTTCTCAAAAATATGTATAATGAATTAAAAAACAGAAACATGTATTATATGTAAATTAATGCATTTTTTCTTTTTTGTCTAATATACTATGACAAATTAAATATGTATATACATACATAGATATACTTCATTACTTGGAATTGCACCTTTCACTGTAAAAATGTTTACTTATTAAGAAAACAAAAAATAGAAAATGACTTTCCATACATTTAATAGTATATATTAAGGTTTAATAAAAATTCATTAAGGTTTAATAGATCAGAGAAAAATATACACACATTTTGTAGTTCACATATAATTCTCAACTTGTATCTAAAACAACATAAAGAAAAAAGTACAGAAATTAAAACAAATACATAATATAAAAATTATAATCACTCAAAACAAATTAACACATTTTTATTAAAACAGAAAACATATTCTTACAATTACTAGAAAATCATAAAACAAATATTCTGAAAAAAAAATACATTTAATAAAAGTTTTACAAGTTTTGTATATTATTAATTTATTTATTATGACAAACATATCATTTTATATGTAATACAAATCATGGATAAATATATTTTATCTAAGAACATCTATTTTTTTTCTTTTTCTTTATCCTCCTCTTTTTTCTTATCTTTGTCTTTATTTAAACTACCAACAGCTTGACGAATTGCCTCTGATTGTGGATCGACACCTGGTAAATTTTCTAAAACACTTTGCAAAAATGCAGGATCGTTCATAACTTCAGTATAATCATCAATACTATCAACATCCATTGGTTCTTTCTTGGCTGACGAACAAGACTCTTCTAGAAAATTATTATTTTTTTAACAAAAATATTATTTACCTACTTAGAATCATTACTCACGAGCATCTTGCATAGACATCTGCATTGCAAATGCTATTTGTTCTTCTTCTGTCATATTAGCAAAGTCAACATCTGCAACAGACATTTCTTTTCTTCCAGAATTAGAACCAGTTGTACCAGAACAAGTTATTTCAGAACTTTCATTTCCTTGTTCCATAGACATAGCTAAGGCTCTTTCCAATAAAGCCTCTTCAGTTGCAGTTTCTTCTTTGATTGGTGTAGCCATCACAGATCCTTCAGCAGTAGCAGCAGAGGCAGCTTGAGCACGGCGAGCTTCATCTTCTTGACGTTGACGTTGTTCTTCCATTGATACTCGCAAAGCCTTTAATATTATTAATTTTTCAAATAACCTTTTCAATGAATGGTAATATCAATTCATCCCCTCTAGAAATCTTTCTAATACTTTTATGCATTAAAATACATAAATTACTTTACAATTTCATTATATATGTATACATATACGTACATATACATACATACATACATATATAGATAAAGGCTTAAAAGGCAATAAAATAAAACACACCAATGCCAGTTCAGGATCTTCATTTGGATCAACACCAAATTCAAATCCAGATCCACCAAGACCAGCACCACCTGTACCATCCTCCCCTTGTATAATTGGTGATGATATTAAAGCATCAGACAAATGAGGTCCTGGAGGAACTGTTACAAGATGACTACTCGAGCCATCCTTACCATTCAAAGTATTTATAAAAGATGTTAATACATCTGTATTACTCTGCTCTTCACCTGAAATTAGATTGTAGTCATCGGTACCTGTAACATTAACGTTTTGAACACCAAATAGTCCACTAGTGACGTATATACTAAAAAAAAAACTTCATAGACAAATTTAACTTTACATATGTACATAGAATTAGCAAATATATATGTGCAAGTATTAAATTTTAAGGTATGATATGATATATATATATGATATGATATAGATATGATATATATATATATATATATATAACATATGTATATATATATATATGTATATAATATATATATATATATATATATATATATATAAAATATGTATATATATATATATATATATATATATATATATATATATATATATAATAGAATTCAAATTAGAAAGTAGCATCATATTAATTTCAATTAAATAGATTTATTATTTTCAAAATTAAACAAAAAGTGTGGCACATTATAGTTTCATGGAGCCCAGACAAATTTGAAGCAGGGGACCTCATGTACAGTGTTGAATTCAGGCATTTGGTTTGGATTCAGTTTGGTTTGGGGTCCCAGGTTATTGCCCTTTCTACCCATAGGATAGCACATGACATTGCATAAACAGTAAATCATTTTAAAAAAGTAATATCAACAACATACATGAAAATATAATTAAGAAAATAAATGAATTACTTACTGAAAGATGGTTTAAATTCATGTAATAAATAAAGCACAGTTCTAAACCATATAGCTTTGCAATACTTACCAAAGCTTACTATATCAACATTAACTTTTTCTTTTTTCAATCGCTTTGCCAATTTTACGAGTTCTTTCTCATCAACGCATACTGGACTACCAACAAAAACAACTATCCTCATTTTATGATTTTTTCCTTGCCGATGCTTAAGAGCAAGCTAAAAATAAACAATTTTAAAATTTACTAACAGAACTCAATAAAGACAATACTTACATGTGCAATTCTAATTCCGGTATGTAAATTAATATTCCCATTTGGTTGGACTTGATGTAACTTTGACAAAATACGTCCAACATCACTTGTAAGTGTTGCTAGTACTTCAACACTGAAAAAATAATTTCATTTAACATAACATGAATTTCAGTGAACAAACTGTAGTGATTAACTCACTTTGCTAGAGTAAGTAAACCAACATTATTTTCTGGGTTAGAACGTGTTTTTGAATGACATACTAAATTAACAGCATCTTGCTGAGCTTGTAAACGAGTAGGTAAAAAATCTCCATTTCTCATATAATCACTATTATCGACACTGTAAAATATAAAGTTAAGGTTAAATTATTGACCACTGTTTTCATCTATGCTTTGTCATCGTGTGATTTTAATACATTGTTTTTTATTCTAGGTAAACATTATGTATTTAAACTTCATATAAAAAAGTACTATTTTTTTTAATTTGAGTATAAATAAATATATTTAATAAACAGAAATTTACCATATCATAGTACTTTCCAAAACCATTTTTTACGATTCTCTGCACCACACACAGGCACTGACATGTAAAATTTTAATTCTTCGCCAGTCTACACTGATGCCAACCACACAATAAAAAAGAGATATTAATATTCTTAAATATTGTAATTTTTAATTTAACATGGCAAATAATAAATTTAAATAAAAATTTAATACAATTTGGACACAGTTATTTACCTTAATTTCAACAGTACCTTTTTACAAAAATCATATTGGCACTACTGAATATTATTTTGAAAAACAACGCATCATTAATGAATGCTTTGTCACTCCACAAACTGTAATACATAATCTATCTGATCAAAAATGATCAATAAATCATTATTGATCACTTTTGACTGTTGCTTATTCTTATTTCCATGTAGATGACGTCATTAACAGAGCGTGAAAATACAGAACAGAATATTTTTTGAGATATTTCAGAACTTAGTCTTTCTGAAAATGATATCATCGTCATCGAAATGCACATAAGCAACAATCGAAAATGATCAATAATGATTTATTGCAAGTTTTTGACCAGAACAATATTTTGGGATTTATGGGATGAAAGAAGAATTAATTTATGGATGTGCATGTATCCACAGTGTCAGAACTATATTGTGATCTGTCAACTTTTAAACATTTACTTTTGACTAGTTCAAAAATAGAAAGTTGTGAACAATAAGTCTTAAGATAAAACTTATTGTTAAAATAGTTACAAAGCAAAATAAAAAAGAATATAGAATATACTTTTCATTTCTAAATTTAACATCCCTAAGACACTTATTATGTAATCAAATGAAGTTATATTTTTGAATGGTCTCTTATTTGAAATGCAAGACAAAGTACTGATATAAGATAGTTATATATAAAAATATTACAATATACAATAAGTAATTAAATAATATTACGTTGTCAAAAGTAATAGATTTGATTTAAACAAAATTGAAAATATAGATAGAATGAAGTGAAAAGTAGATATATTTTAAATGTGTAATTCCTATAATCACAAATTATATAATTCAAGTATAACAAATTAGATATGAACATAAATGTACATACAAATGCGACCTACATACATGAAAAAAACAATTTAAGACTATTTTTATTTTTCAAATTAAAAATTACAGTTTATTTTTCACATATATAAATACATTATTAATAGTCCTTTTTATTCGTATTTTTTCATATTATTTTCATAACGTTCATACTAGTGTGAATCGAATTAACGTTTGGTCTCATCATCACTATTCTCAATATTACTCACTCTTTCATTTGTATTGCTCACTCTGTCAAATTTCCATGTTTTCACTAATGTACTATCTAACGTCTTTGTTGAACGCGTTTCATCAATTGTGTTTTGAATCCATCTACTTGCACTTTCTTCTTTCCGTTTTGAGGCTTTTCTTCTTTGGAAGTCAATAAATAAAAATGATGCAATTGCGAGGATCAATAAAAGTATTCCGAAAAACGCTAGAACTTCTTGGTCATACGGTGTTAAAATCTGAACAACAATAGCTCCAATTGTTATAATAAGAACTAGTATAGCAATTATGCATCCAAACTTGTAGCATCCGTATCGACGAACTGTTAAAAAATACATATATATATATATATAGAGAGAGAGAGAGAGAGAGAGAATTTATTAATTTACAATTAATACATCAGTGAGTTGAAGCTTATACATTAAGATAATGAACTTTCGAGAAATTATAGCAAAATCATCACCATCAATCATTCATTAAAAAAAAACCCGTAATGTTTTTAAGTAAAATAACAAAGTTTACTTAAGATAAAATTGAGTAACAAAATTTCTTTACGTTATAAGAGAAAGAAAAATTCTTGTATCTCTTAAACTACACAACTATAAATTTTGGAATGTTTTATTCATGTTAATAACTAAATAAATTATAACTATATTTAAAGAGTTAAAATAAATTAAAAGAAAATACAAACTTCAAAACGAGCGATTTGTAAAATCTTGTTTCATCAATTTATAAATTTACCTTCAACAACTTGTTCTGCCATCTTAAATTCACATTCAGTCAACCTTTTGTTATTTCATCAGAAAAAATGTAATCTGTAAGAATATTTTTATTTACATAACAATTACATTTTTTTTAGCATTTTGTCACATTACACAATATAATAAATATGTAAAGTATGTAAAAAAATTGTCAATATTCAAGAGTCATTTTAAATCTAATTTTGAATAAATGATAACCTAAGTGATATAAATATTTACATACTGAGAACCGAAGAGACCCAACATAATTAAAAGAATAAATAATATATTTTTTCTTATTTCCATTGGATATCAACAATATATAAAAAAGTAAATGATTATTTATTACATTTGTTCATTTTTAACACCTAGTACTTTGTATTTAGTATTTATCTATTAATTTAGTTCAAATTACCTTTAAGAATAGAGATAAAATATAAAAAGTAGAACTCGAAAAACAGATATTCACAAATTATTCTCCAAAGCTCGAAATACTTAATCACATAAAACAGTTACATTATGAAATTTATACAGTAGCACAGTATAATTGGTTTGGAGATACTTCTGTTGATTTTATATCTGAAAAATAATGCAAATATTATTTGCGTCGCAATAAACACTATATATATATATTCACATACACACACACAATGTATATATATATATATATATATATATATATATATATATATATATATATATATATATTAGTTTTCTATAAACCAATCATTTATATAAATAAGACCAAAATACTAAATGCGAGTATGCTGCACATTTTTTTAATAAAACGCTACATGTAGACATGATTAATAGAACTATGATGTACAAAATACATTTATCAATTATTAAAAAAAAGTGCCCCTATTTGGCCTGTTTAAAATAACAAGATTACAAACAATAAAAATATCAATACATAGTAGATGTGAACAAGAATACTAGTAAAGACATTTATCTATGAAAATTTTTAAAACATACATTTTCATCACTAAAAATATTTATTAATATAACTTGATTTTTTTATCTTAATCTATTTTATATGTATATATATAAATATATATATATATATATCTTTTTTGTATGCATATGCATGTTAGTAGGGCTGCAATCTTTATTTACATTTAGATAACGTATTTATGAAATACATTTGAAATAAATTATCATCCAAAGTACCTGAAATATTATATAAAATATTTTTTTTTATGCAGCGAGTAGAAAAAATATTTGCTAGCCTATTTTTATTTGTTCATGATAGAGAAAAAATAATATTTGTTGTTCAAAAATATTATTCAATATGTAATGATTTAACACCCAAATTGTATGTTATAAAAAGTATTTGTGCACACACATATTTAAATATTAACATAAATAAAAATGCTGCTTTTTTGATGATAAGCTATACGCCATTTGCATCCATTATAGCATGATTTATTTGACATTGACATCAAATTTTATAATTTGTACTATAATTCTCACATATTCTTGACTTAATGAGGTTTTGAAGTTATATTAGAAATGGCTTTTTTCTCTCTTACAAAACATACAAATCACAAGTGTTCAATAATTGTTTATTAATACTGTTGATTATTGTGAATATGCATTTCAATAGCAATGGCACTAACCTTCAAACGGAAAGTACAAGAATATCAGATTTTTCCAATATATCTTTATATATATATATATATATATATATATATATATATATATATATATATATATATAAGATTAAAATTATCCACAAAAAACTACAGCATTACAAAAAATAATCTATCTGCCATGCTTATATAGACATACTAATATATATATATATATATATATATATATATATATATATATATATATATATAATATATATATATATAACGACTACGTTGCGATATATCTGTGATAATAATTATATAGACATAATGAGTTTTAAAAAAATATGTTTATTCTTTCATTCGATTCATGTACAAGTTTATAATTGAGAAGTGGGCGAGCGCAGCGAGCAGGGGGCGAAGCCTCCTAGTATGATTTAAAAAAAATGTGCTGCTTACAATGTGCACAAGCGGATCACTTATAATTGCCCGCATCTACTGTAAACTCCTCAATCGCCAGACATGAACCCGATAGAAAATTTTTGGGCCCTTATCAAAGGGCGGTATCGGAAAACATGACATTTACAATAAAGAACAGCTAAAAATGATACTTTTGGAAGAATGAAGTAAAATAACTCCCGAACAAACACAAAATCTAGTTAGATTCATGCGAAAACGACTTCTAGCTGTAATTAATGCTAATGAAACTCTACAAAACATTATTTTAAAAATTACATTACATTTTAATCGTTATTTATCATTTGTTTGAATACCTTTGCATTGCATATTATTTTACTTTTCCTTGAAAACTGTTTTAATGAAAATTAAATTTGTAATTATAAGTGAAACATTTGTAATTAAGTAAAACAAATGGTGAAAATTCTAAGACAACGCCTTTAATTTAAAGAGAAATTTAGCATTTTGTTTCAAATTGACAACTGTTTGAACACTTTTCCTGGCCACTGTATACATATACATATATATATATATATATATATATATATATATATATATATATATATATATATATATATGTATATATATAAACATATTCTTTTCCACTTAGTCATCATTTGACTATATAAATCAAACAATGCATCATAGTTTTTCAATAGAAACATTTTTTATACGATTACGTGAACTTCAACACGCCTATTGCATTTTAATAATCATTATGCATATTTAAATGACACCAATAAAATAGCAAATGAAATTCTGAATATATAAAGTTTTGTGAAAAGTATCCTTTTTTTAAACGAATGATGCTTTCAACACCATTGGTAACGATGGGTTTTAAAGACTTGAAATTTTCTCCTAGCACAGAATTACAGAAATTAATAATATTTCAACGAAAAGTATCAAATTACTAAATTAATTCTTACGGAACAGTTTTATCAACTGTTTTTTATTTTACAAAATTAAAATATTTTCGAAATCTGATTTTTTTTTATTTCAATTTACAAACGACAAAAATGCAATAAAATCGATTAAATACATACTACTTTTCACATTTACAAACAGTATTGGATTCTTTTTATTTAAGGCGATAAAATAATTTCACACATTTTTATTTCACTTTAAAACACCAATTATATGAATTAAAATCGTGCAATGTATTAAAAACACACGCGCACATTTATTATTAAATCACCGTTGTTTTTGAATAACATTCGGTAAGAAAATCTAATAAATCAACAGAAGCAATAAACAAGTAAATATAAAAAAGTGTTTAATTTTTTTCTTTTTTTTTAAAAAAAAAACAAGATAAACATACCATTCACAAATTAATTTTGAATTTATCAATATAGATGCATCACACGAATGTAAATTCAATATTTACTTTCACAAAATTGGGATAGTCGACGAAGATAGGTACATATTATAGAAAGTTATTTTAATATTCGTGCATTTGTTCAAATAGATTTGAGCAGAATAAATACAAAATTCGCAATTGAATCATATGAGACGTCTAACGAACAAATTTGATACCATAATCACATTTTAACGATCAACATGTGTCTGAAAAGTGAAATGTTAATATGTTAATTTTCTTTCAAACACTAAATTCAAACAGCAAAATCAAATGTATAGACTAGAAATATTACATATCAAACCAATACTAAAGATTGTACTGTTCTTGATAAAATAAAAATTATCAACATGCTAGCAGCAGTACTTATAGACAAGGATGTGTAATATTAAGAAAAAGAAGATACAAGTATGTATAATTAGTTACATACACTTATATATATATATATATATCCTTTAATAACTACTGCTGGATAAAAACAACTGCCAGAGGGGGCGTCCAGTGCCATTTGGCCCAAATTACTCTCTTGGAGGAGTCTCACTTTAGACTGCAGTCATTCACTATTATTTACATATTATTAGCTAGAATGTTTTGTAATTTATAAGACACAATGTTACCATTTGCCTACTTTTTAAAACGAAACATTTCATAAATTAAAAACACTTCATTTTAAACAATATTCTTTCTTTTTGATATCTGTTTCCGAAAAAAAATAACTATAGTCAAAGTCCTTAAGAATTCATAAATATGATATTCATAATACATTTTATTATATTGTATCTTTTGTATAACATTTTGTGTTCATTTTTATTTTGTATTCCATTTAAACCCGATTTTTCAAAATGTTATAAACCAGAAGAAAAATGTGCGAAAATAAAGGATGCGTTTTTCCTTTGAAAAGGTCTGGTGTCTGATTTGAAGATCTATCGACATATATCTTATATATTTTATGATTTTTTTTATCTCTTCTATTCACTGACCTTTTCCTGAGTCTTTTTCATTCATTTTTTTGATTACAGTTAATAAATTCCATTGTATACTATTTGTATTCTTTTCTTACAATTCGCCCAGCTCAATTATATTCATTTTACTTTCTTTATCGTATCTATTCTTCTATCTGTTCAGAAACATTATATTTTCTCGTTTTTTTTTTTGCTTCTTATTCTTAACATCTTCGACTCTTTCTGGCCTCTTTCTATATTGTGTTAATCCGATTAATTATTCTTGAAATTAAAAACCAATATTCACTTTCTTAAAGAAATAATACATCAATCGAGAATTTTTGATTAAAAAATAATGTTCGCGCTTTTACTGTGGTCCGATTCGGCGGACCACAATTATACGCGAATAAGAAAGAAAATGCGTAATTGAACGGATAAACCACAAACTTAATTGTATGTAAAGTTACAAAAGTAATAACAAAACAAATATAAAAAGGTAGAAAAGATGGACGCTACAGTGGAGCACGGCGTCGTCACTGTAGTCCGAGGCGGTTCTTGTTGTACTGTCTTTCTGCTACTGACTGGTTGCTGTTATATTCTATTGAGTCTCAATTGTTGCTGTTAATTATTGTATTTTATTCTGCCTGTGATGCACCATTGTCGCCAGTCGTGCGCACACGTGCTTGAGCGGTGCCAAGCACATGCCACAAGGCGGTGGATCAAAGGCTGTTGATAGTTGATTGAAAGGAGGGTATGAGTGTGCACTGGTCTCGGGATTACAAGAATCCCGAACAAATAATCTTTTATTTGAACATTTAGCCTTTTATCCAAATTATTTTTTCCTAGCCATTATTAAATTTCTATATACTTTGTAATTTCTCTGAACTTTGGTCATTTTAGTTTAATTTTCTTCGAGTAAATCAATTTTAATCATATATATATATATATATATATATATATATATATATATATATATATATATATATATATATATATATAAGTATTCCTTTTCCATACACTTAAATGTGACGTTCAATAATACAAGGCAAAAATAAATCTGTTTGTATCTAAAAATTCTTGTACCTAATTTTAATCTCAATGAATTATAATAAAAAAATCTATTTAAATATAATTTGTCAACCCTGTCCTTTAATAAATATACTTTTCTAGGTCGCAAAATACTCATACATTCATACGTGTTTAAATACATTACTCTTTAATTAGTTGAACAGGTAAATATATCACATCAAATACATTTACTTCAAATGTTTACTCCTTCATATATATATATATATATATATATATATATATATATATATATATATATATATATATATATATAAACATATATATGCGTATATATTAAATAAGTAAAAGTGAATATAAGTTCAAGGAAATACTTTCAAATTATAAAAATAAAAGTTATAATGGAATATGTTTCAATTACTGACCTGTACAAGAAAAAATATATAATCGACATTGTTAAAGAGAGTAGATATTATAAAAGTAAGATGTATTGTTTACAAGTAGATTCATCGTCCAGTATTTATATTTTTCATTGGTAATTTGTTGTCGCCTATCAATAGTTAGCATGGTTTTCAAAATGTTACTATTGTAAATAACAAAAATTTAAATAATATTATAAGAAATGCAATAATATTAGGTTGGTGCAAAAATAATTGCAGTTTTTACGTATCGAGTGCATACATCAGTTAAAAATTATATTTATTAATGACAGTAAAGACCACTGGCCTGCACACATTTCTCTCAACGGAAAACAAATTTGTTTGTTTCTACAAGATAAAATTCTGAAGTTCTGGAATTAACGAATTCATAGACAGCGCTTTGAGCTGATGTTTGATCTTTGAAAACCTTCTCTCGCAGGAAATCACTCAAATGTTTAAAAAGATGATAATCTGTGGGACAGATAGGTCAGGAGAATAATGTGGATGAGGTAAGGTTTCATGACCCAGTTCATTTAACTTCTTTAAAGTCATTTGTGAGACGTGTGGTCGGGTGTTGTCATGAAGAAGAATTGGTTCTCTTCGAATGACTAATGCTGGCCGTAAACAATGCAACTTCTCATGCATTTTTTTCAATTTCCTGACAATATTTTTCTGCTGTTATTGTTTCACCAGGATTTAAAAGAAGTTGTAGTGAATGACCATCATCTTTTTTTCATGAATCTTCGGTTTAGGAAACTGTTCTGGTGTTTCTCCTCGGTCTAGCCACTGTGATGAACGTTTCCGATTGTTTTAGAGAATCCACTTTTCATCACATGTGACAATGCGATCAAGAAAATGCTCGTTTAGTTCATACGGCAACAACACACCAACAACAACAGCGCTACGTAATCAGACCTGCCATAGCTAAGAGGTTCAAGAACTCTAAGATCATGCTAAGACAGAATATCGACTCGCGCTTAAAATCTAAATAACCAACAAACTTTGAAAACAAGTGACTTCGAATGAATGCATATAGATAGATAGTAAAATGATTCTCCAAAACGGTGAATCTATTGGAGCTATGTTGATTAAAGGAGTAAAATAATATCATTAGATGCTATGAATTGCCCGTGTTACGAATTGCCCATTTTCAGTTATATGAGCTTCTCAAGATGCCAACGGCACAAAAGTCGTTTTTTTGTGCATGTGGCAACATTAGAAACAACGCTCAGCCATAGGATTATAAAGTAATTTAAACGATATTTACACTCATAAAATGTTAAAACATCAAAAATTAGATCCAACTATAGATTAGTAAGAAATAATATATTAAATATATGTATATATATATATATATATATATATATATATATATATATATATATATATATATATAATATTAAAATATGTAAATTCTTTGGAAAAAGTTTTATTTGCATTTTTCTATTCAAATTCTGAAGACAATTTAAACAAAAAGCTAAAATGAAAACAATGAAAATTTCTGTTTTTAGTCTTAAAGGTAGATCTTAAGTCCATTAAAATAGTGTATATTAACAGTATAGTAATTAAATGCGCTTATAATAATTGTATTAATATTAATCACTTCAATTAATGGATCTTAAATCCATTTTAAGTCTCAAAGGTAGATCTCAGCTTTTTAAGCCTTCGTATAAATGCTTACATTATTCTTTTGTTTAAAATATGTATAACAAATATACTTTTTAAATAACGATTTTCTTGTTTTTAAGTAGCTTAATTCAAAAATTGTGGAAATTTGACAATAAAAAACACACTTTACCGTATCATTACATGTTTAGTCAAGTTAGTTGAATATGGGTGATTTTTTTAATTTTATAATACATAACATAAACATATTTTTTAAATTAAATAACAATTAAATTCTGAATACATTATCTAATTAAAAATTATTGATGTTTTCTTTTTTTAATATTGGACAACCTGATAACTGACAATAACAAAGCACATGTCTAAATATTTTTTCTATCCATTCTTTTAAGTTAACATTAAAATGGTTGACGTAAATACAGTAAGTTCACAACATGAACTTTTTAATTACATATAATATTTTTTATTTTATTTTAATAGGCTCGCTCTATTTTACAAACAAGAGCTGAAGACTATGAAAACGATCAAACTTTGGAGGCTATGTGGGCAATGAAAGCATATGAACATGCCGAAATTTACTTTAATGTAATTGTGTATTTTTGATATTTTTATTTTATATTTTAATTAAATTTTACTTAAAATCGCCCACAAAAACTTCACTTATATCAATAACATTTCTTAAATTTTAAGATACTTTGTTCTGTGGATCCTAAATATTTACATTTAACACCTCTGGATGATGCTATATATACAGTGTTCAGACAAGATTTTCCAGCATTAGAAATTAATATTGTTAACGAGGATGAAATGAAAAGTGCTGTGGGAAAAATAAAATGGAGAGCATTTTGTGAAAAGTTCAAAGATGTTGTTGAAGATTATAGTTTTGGAACTCTAGTGAGAATAGATTGTAATGGAGATTATACAGAAAAAAATACTATGTTAGTAACAAGAATTCAGTTTTATGCAATTGAATTGGCAAGAAACAGAGAAGGCTTAAATAATTGTGTTAGGAGTAAATATAGAGGTTCAAATGTTAAAAAAACCGAGGAATAAAAACTCTAAATATTCTATTTTTTTTGTATTTACTTTATTTGTAATAAAATTTATAAATTCTTATTTATTAGTATTCATAATAAATCTTTACTTTCCATTTTTTACAACAGGAACAATAGCCCTCTCCAAAAACAAAGATGTATAACATACATAAAATATGACAAACATTTCGTTTAATATAATCAGATTGCTCAATGATTACAAACATATTAACAAATATGAAATTCATTTGTTTTTTTAATATTTCAATTACATAAAAATGAAAACTAAAATATGCTTCATACATAAAAGATTTAATTTAACCATTAATGAAATACAATATATTTTTTTAAATATATATTTATTAGCCACATACACAAATACAGTCAAAATGCACAAAAACGGCAGAAGTTAACATTTTATGATGTTTCCATAGCTGTGGATGCGCTCTCTTCAGTGTATTTGCCCTTATCTTTACCGAGCGCGGCCGCTCGTCCTTTCGCTCTTCTGTCAATGATCTTTTTCCTATCTTTATCCATTTTCAATTTGACAATAACACACTAAAAATATTAATACGCTTACTATAAGAGAATTTAATTACTATACTATTAATATACACTATTTATTTTAAATACTTGATAATGAAAAAAAAACACCATGTAAATATTCTAATATCCTCTACATTACATCAGTATATTAAGTATTAAATTTCATGATTAAATAATTAAATGAGAACTTACACAATTCAATAAAATAAATCAAAAAATTGTAATTAATAATTTACAAAACACTAGAATGATCAACCAAATTGATTTTTTCTCCAGGTGTCACATTTACTACCAAATATCTTCTGAAGCAATATTTTTTCACAATATAAATACAAAAACAAATAAAGAATAATATAACCCCGATTAAAAAAAATTTCATTGTTTTAAATCGTGACTAAATTTGCAAAGATGAAATAAAACTGAACTGAATGGGTATCCTCTTTTCAAACAGTGGAGATTTATTCAATAAACAAGATAAAATAAGACAACTACATAAATTACATAGATAAACAGGTCATTGATAATTTTATTTTTTTAATAAACATTTAACAATGTATACATATATATATATATATATATGTATACATATATATGTATACATATATATACATATATGTGTGTGTGTGTGTACATGTTAAGTTTTGAAACGAAAAGAAATATCTTAATACCATTTTCTGTGACAAAAACACTATAAAACACATTTAAATTAAAACACTTAATCGAGAAATTTATTAAAAATATTTTCACTATCTTCCAATATACCATGTATGATCAGTGCCATAAATTTAACCATTGTGCAAGAGCAACAAGATTTCAGTTTCAAAAATACTAAGAGAACCTTAATACTTTCACTAAAATCAAGCTACAACAAGCTGTCTGAGAATGGTTTGGTATCATCACATCATACATTGAAATAACATACATAACAAATTTTATTAACGAAACATTAATGATTATTTTAATTAAATTCTAATAAATAAATAAGATTATTTAAAATTTGTATAAAAGTTTATTTTTTTTTTCATTTTACGAAATCAATTATAGCTCATACCTTTGATGGATGAATACCAACATAAACACTAGCACCATTTGCCTTTTCACGTTGGATTCTTTCAATATAAACTACAAATTTTTTTCTGTACACTTGTACTACTTTGCCGACTTGTTGACCTTTATAATGTCCCCGTACTACCTAAAAATATAAATTGAAAACTGGCACTTACAGAATTACACTTATAATTTAAACACGAGTACACATAGTTATCGTATAAAAACATTCACAAAAACTTAAAGACCTATATATACGATTCTTAATATAACTTCCATTATTGTCATGTTTAGTAAAACAAGAATTACATTGTTGGGCAAATTACAAGAAATCAAATAAATTGTAATAACATTCAACACAAACCTGCACTTCGTCATCTTTACGAATTGGCATTGTTCTTACATTATATTTTTGTCGAAGTTCTTTTGATAAGGGTGCTGACATAAGAACCCGTCTTATATGAGACGGAGCAGTAAAATGACGCTTACGATTCTTTTTCCTCGAAGCGGTTACTAACTTATTAAACTTCATTTTTAATTATTTGTATGCTGAATCTATAAACCAAAATAAAAAAAAAGTATACATGTGAAACAAACGTTGACAGAAATATAGGTTATATATCGAAATATTCATTTTATATTTTACTATTAACTCAAGGGTAAATATGAAAGAAAAGAATATTTGATGGTATTCTGCTACTAAATTGTACAGCATTACTTCTAAGATATTAACAGACGAAAACAACGATGACTAAAGATTTCCATTTCATTCATAACTTACCAAAATCAACACACCACATACAGAAACCGGAAGAATGCTCGAGTTGCGCAGAAGTATGAGAATTCTCAATCCGTTATGAAAATATAGCGTTCTCTCTCAATCTTTCACCTTATATATAAACATAATAAGGATCCATGATCATATATCCATATGTATATAAAGTGAACGCTCTGTTGTGCTTTTCATCTACTATATCATATACCATTAACAGAGTGCGCAGGTGTATTAATTACCAAATATTTTCTTTTTATTATAAAATTAAAAATGAATTGTTTAAGAAATGTATTGAGAAAGGAGGTAAGTTTTAGTAAATAAATTTATATCTTTGTGTACATATAATTATCATTCTAAACATATAATTCAGTGATACTTTTTAATTTGTATGTAAGTTATGCGGCGGGAAACTTATTTTTAAATTCTTTCATTAGGTCCTGAAATTCAACAGGGAAATGCATTTAACGAAAATCATTCGAAACGCAGAACATTCCCAAATTTTACCTAAACCAGCTACGTCGCTTACTGACGATGAACAGATGATGAAGGAAACTGGTACGCAAATATATGATAAGGTGGCCAATTCGAAGGTCATATAACTCGTTTTACTTTTAGTTTCGAGATTAGCGACCGAAAAAATTGCTCCACTGGTTAGCCAGATGGAAAAAGAAGGCAAATTTGATCAATCTATAATCGATATGCTTTTTGAAAATGGGGTAAAAATATTTAAATAAAAAATATATCTCTATTTTATTTGTCTTATCAATAATGAAGTTATTTCCAAACATTTTCTAAAACTAAAACAGAATCAAATCAAAAATTAATATTTCCAGTTGATGGGAATTGAGGTCGATCCAAAATATGGTGGAACTGGAAGTAACTTTATGACTTCTGTCCTTGTTGTAGAAGAATTGTCCAAAGTAGATCCATCGGTTTCAACACTTGTTGATATTCATAATACTTTAGTAAACAATTTATTTGCGCGATATGCCAACGACGAACAAAAAAATAAATATTTACCGTTACTTACTTCAAAATGGGTAAATTTTAATAATTGAGAATACTTGTACTTTTCTTTTAAAAAAAAAAACGAAAAATCGAGTTATATGGCCATAATTTCAGCCAGGAAGTTTTGCATTATCAGAACCAAGTTCTGGATCTGACGCTTTCGCGTTAAAAACAACAGCCAAAAAGGACGGTTCGGATTACGTGATAAATGGAACAAAAATGTGGATATCAAATTCGGACATAGCGGAAATATTTTTAATTTTTGCGAACGCAAAACCTGAAGCCGTAAGTGAAATTTATGTTACAATTTGGATTTTATGTTTGGGTGGACGACTTATAAAATTAAAAACTGAATTACACATGTATACATTAGTACCCGTTCTATTAAACAACAAATGTTTAATGTAGGCCACAGACAGTTGACCTTATCAAGTGGTGTAAGTAGTTGCGGATCCGGCATTCTCTCACTCATTTGATGAACGAAAAAAAATATTTTACATATATATGCGTAGTGTATTCCAACAAAGAATATTTCGAAATCCACGTATACAACGAACTGACAATTTCGTATTTAATAAAATTCGGTGTAACATGTAAATATTTAAAATAATTATATGCGGAATTTTATTTGATATCACTTATATTTTTAACTCATACAAAAAAAATAATTCATTATATTTTTTTTAATTTCAATAGCGCGCACGGTACACGACACAATATATATACATATATATATATATATATATATATATATATATTATATATATATATATATATATATATATATATATATATATACACACACACACGCACATAAACACACACACTCTAGATGGTTTCGCCTCCTGCTTGATACGCCCATCAACCTCCGAGCTTGCTGCGCTCGCCTACTTGCAAATTATAAACATGCCATGTAACCAAATGAAACAATAAACAATATTACTTAAGGATAATTCCTTTAGTTCTTAGTTAATTCCGCTGTTAAGAGATGAATGTGAACTAGTAGAACACTCCATGTTTTCTTCCACCGTGAATCAGACAAACTTCGCTGAAATTAGATTAGGGCCGGATCAAAAGAGGTAAAGGACCGGATTCGGGCCGCGGGTTGCCCATATGTGATATATATATATATATATATATATATATATATATATATATATATATATATATAATTAAAATTATCCACAAAAAAATTTTGATGACGTTGACTTATTTGTTTATGACGCCGAGGTTTCTATGGTAACCAAATATGTTTGTCCCATATATAAAATTAGACATTGCAATTTGTCATCGATAATGATTATATAAATATATTAACACACACACACATGTGTATATATATACATATATATATATATATATATATATATATATATATATATATATATGTATATGTATATAACAGCACGTTGCAATATATCTGCGAGAATGATTACATAGACATAAATGAGACTTAAAAAATATGTTTATTGTTTCATTCGATTGCATGCATGCTTATAATTGACAATTGGGCAAGCGCAGCGAGCAGGGGGCGAAGCCTCCTAGTATGTATATATATATATATATACACATATATGTTTGTGTATGTATAATTGTCGTATTTAATATATTTTTCATGTAAAAATATATTCAATTCTCATTAAGTACATCAATATTATTCAGTTCACATCAAGTTGATAATAAATAAAAATGAGGTTGTTAATTTCATTTCTTCATATTATTAATTTGCAATAAGATAGGCGTCGCGTATCATTATGTATGCATAATGAGTACGAGTGCGCAAACGTAGATAATGTGAATACTTGCATAATTGCTGCGTAAAACAATGGTAGGCTTAAAAAATAATAGCGAAGTTTCTTAACAATACTCGCTGTAAAGTCAATGCATTATAAAGGTATTTAGATAACTGAAAGCAAGTCTGTTAACACCTTACCGTCCGGAGACGTGAAAATATGTTTTTTGTTGACTGCACGTGAAATGCCGGAGACTAAATAGGGTTTTATGCATTACCACTGTGTCCATTAAATGCTGACGATACATAAATATGTGTTACAATATATTTATATGGTAAAGATGATATTTTTTATCGACTAGACTAATACTGCATTCTTTGATCATGGAAGTTGAGTATTAAAAGGTAATAAAATGTCGTAGAGTATTAAAAGGTGATAAATGTCGCGGACTTGCACACATTTAACAATTTTGTTTGTTAACACATATTTAAAATTCACGCTATACTGTGGAAGATGAGCGAGGGAGTGTAACTCTTTACGGGTGGCGTCGCGTATAGACAGTGATTGTTATTAGAAAGTTCGACCAACAAGCGGTGCCGTTTTCAATACCGTCGTTGCCAGACCTGTAAGACCGTGCTGTTTTCGTATACAGTCTATTCTTTTCCTATCTCTTGTTGTTATTATGTAATAATGTAAATTATGTATTCACGTTGTTTTGCCATTTTATTAGTGATTTAAAATCTTTTTTTCCCAACAATGTTCAATCAGACATATTTACAAATATTACATTCCTTACTTCTCAGCGCAATTTTCATGTGTTTTCACAATACATGTGTATTTATTAGAAACGCCTTGTAAATAAAATAAAATAATTTATGTAAATTCAAATCGTAGATTTATCAATTTAGTACAATTCATGTCTTTGGCTGCTGTCATATAAACATTCCTGTTAAGACCTGAATTTCAGTATTCAGTATCAGAAGTAAAAATTACTTTAAAATCGAAGCTGGCCAGTGCATACGATACGTATTTCATCTATCGTAGCAGGTCAGTGTATATAGATGAGTTCAACTGTCTCTCTCGCTGTCAACAAACTGTATCGGTTAAAATATTTGTTAGTCTACAATACAATTCAAAATAGGATCTGCATTGATCATTATTAAATAAAATACACTTGTCATTAAATTAATAAGTGTATGCAGTTTGACATTACAGAAGGCCTGCATATGTTTGCTGCACCAACTCACACTTACAATTACTTTGGACTTTTTTGCGTTACTTTTATAATTATTGTTTAAATAATTACTGTTTGTTTAATTCCACGTGTGCATTTCAGGGACGAAATATGTAATTAAAACTACGTGTTTTCAACTATAAAAATTTATATTTTCTATGTAGATATTTACAAAGATAACCTAATTACATATTCCAACTATTATTTATCAACAATTCTATATATGTTGTTTATGTATTAAATGTGTAATTATTCTTGGTATTTGTAAAAAATGTTAATGATATTTATTTAAATGTGGATTATGTTTTACGATAAAACGGTCAATTAAGAAAGTTTCGTGATAAACAGACCAGAGTTAATGATGTTTGCGACTTGTTCAAGTGGATAAACTATAATCCGTACCATGTCTGATTTGTGCATTCACATTATATGATGTGAAGAAAATATTTTATATGTATGACCTTGACCACCAAATTGGTATCATTATTTAAAAATAAAAGATATATTTATTGACTGCTATATATATATATATATATATATATATATTGTAAATTATTTCTAACGAAACTAATGAGATTAACATATTGAACACAGATATTAAATTACATTCTAAGAAACAAACAGCAGAAAATGAGTTTGTTGATAATTCAGAAAATTAAACACAGTTCTCTATTCCTAGTTTTCTATCTAAATGCCTTTTCTTCAATTACGATTAATTATGTTCCATTATGCGAATTTTTTTAGTAAGAAATATATCTATAAAATGTTCAGTCGATTTCATTTTGATTTATTTAAAACTGAATAAGAACCATTTACACAATAAAATTATAATGAGTTTGTTATATAGTTCTTATAAATGACTTAAAATATTTTCTAAATAAATATCAGAGGCATGGCTTTAAGATATATACGGCCGAGGAAATTGTAGACTTTCATCATTCTTTGTATACATAGGGTATTCAATTTAGGCTTCCGTATGAAAGTATTAAAAATAACATATTTTTTCATTTTTGCGATTTTTTTTAATACTTTCATGCGGAAGCCTAAATTGAATCACATTATATACATATATGTAAGTGTATATACTGTCAAGTCAGAGTAACAGATGCAATAAAAGTGTTATATACTGCAAGTTTTACAATCTTATAAACAAAATGCCTGAGTATAATAATAAGAAACTTAATTATTATACATACATATATATATATATATATATATATATATATATATATATATAAATAAATAAATACAAATAAAAATTTAGCCTTGCAGTGCTGTTGAATATCTGTCAGAATCAATAGTTTCTTTTGTTTAATACAATTATCTATATTATGAAATTATTTTTTGATTAATTTATTTTATAATGTATATATGTTACATACATAGACACATGCACACGTATGTGTGTATATATATATATATATATATATATATATATATATATATATATATATGTATATACATACATTCATACAATGGGCAGCAAAAGTATTCAAACAGTTGGGAATTTTTAAAAAAAATGTTAATTTTCTCTTTAAATGAAAGGTGTTGTTTTAGAATTTTCACTGTTTTGTTTTACTTAAACCTATTATATTTCACCTATAATTACAAACTTAATTTTCATTAATACATTGGGAGGGGTGAAGGTATGTTAGAGCGCATCGACGTTTTTTCAGAAAAAGGAAAAAATATGCAACAAAATTATTCAAACAAATATAAGTATCAAAATGTAATGTAATTTTTTAATTAATATTTTGTAGTTTCCATTAGCATTAATTACAGCTATAAGTCGTTTTGGCACAGATTTAATTAAATTTTCTGTTTGTTCAAGCGTTATTTTGCTCCATTCTTCCAAAAGTATCATTTTTAGCTGTTCTTTATTGAAAATGTCATGTTTTCCGATACAAGAAAACATGATTTTTGCTTTGAAAGAATGGATAGAAATATTTCTTTAAGTTTTTCTGTTAATATATTTTGTTTGTAATTTATATACATTCGTATAGCTGTAATGCAATATAATAAACTAAATTGTTATTCTCAAGACAGTTCTGGTACTGTAGCTAAGTTACTTTCATTTTACACCGTACAAACCACAAAAAAATCCGGTCAGAAATATTTAATTGTTATTCCTTTCTTTTATTGTTGCTTTTGCGAATTTCGATGGTAATGCCATCATGTTTAAAGTATCAAGGTAGAGAAAATTCTTAAGATTCAGATATTTCTGTACCTTTGTCCTCTGAATATGTTAGCATCGCTATTTAAATGTATATAAGTGATAATAAAAGAAAATGAGAAATAATTTATTAAAAATTTTTGACTAAAATTTTTTTTTGTCGTTTGTGGGACGTAAAAAAATGTTTTTGAAAGTAAATTGTTATTATATTTAACGAAAAAGTATAAATTATGATCAATATTTTTTTTTATCAATTATTAAATGAAAATACAGAATCTATATCTTTTTAGGGTTATAAAGGTATTACATGCTTCATTGTCGAGCGCTCGAATCCCGGTCTAACTATTGGCAAAAAAGAAAATAAACTTGGAATTCATGCATCTGGCACTTGTACATTACATTTCGATAATTTAAGAGTTCCTGCTTCAAGTATTGTAGGCAAGATCGGTGAAGGATACAAGTACGCTATTGGAATTTTGAACGAAGGACGTATCGGTATAGCAGCTCAACAGATCGGTCTCGCTCAAGGATGTTTCAATGCGACCATACCGTATACGTTGGAAAGAAATCAATTCGGAAAATCGGTTTTCAGTTTTCAGGTAAAATGTTTTTTTATATTTTTAGCGCCACGATAATCACTAGTCGACTATAAAAAATGCTTCTAAAAACCAATTCATACACAGTGTATAATGGAAGTTGTCTTTAATGATGTTAAAAATTATTTTATATCGGAGTGACAATTATTAATTCAAATAAAAAAACGATTTCTCAAACTTTTTCAAGAAAAAAATCTGAAAAAATTTTTGACTCATTAAACAAATTGTGGCTAACGTATTTAAATAATTAAACTATTACTTAAATAAAATTTTGTTTGCAAGTACATTAATAATCATCAAACAGTAAAATGTCTTAATGCCTTTAACCTTTTTACATTTTTTTTTATTTCGACAACCCTTCTAGTTTTAACAACAATGAATAGAAAAACACGTCCTGCGTTCGGTATCGATTCTTCATTTTTTTAAATGCCAGATTAATGTGAAATTTATTATTTATAATAATATATAGCCAGTCAAAATTGACGGGAAAATATAAAGAAAAAGATGTGTTTTGGTTTTTACAACATAATATATTTAAACTAAGAACGAAACAGAATGAATTAAACTTGAAACCTATGAGCTGACAGTCACTTTGTCCGCAGGATAAAGTGACGAGAAATGTGTGGGTTTTTATTGTTAAGAGAGATGAAACTGTTTCAATGTGTTAAATATTTTTTGATAAATTCAAGCTCTTATTCAACAGAGAGATAAGCTAAAATAATAAGACTATTTTCGAAAATTATTTTTAATTTTGTTTAAATTTTAGTTGCAGACTAAAAATAGTGGTTCGTGTATCAGTTTTAAGCATAAAAAACACTTTATATAAATTAAAGTAAATATTGATTTATGATAAAAGTATATATGTATACAAAAACAACTTTATTATTTACCTATATATATATATATATATATATATATATATATATATATATATATATACACCGTTTTTAAAATTAATTATTAACTGATAATGTTTTATTACAGATAAAAAAAAATACATCAATAGTACTAACATATTATGTATGTGTTTCTTTCTAGGATAAAGATATTAAATTTATGCATAAAGATAATAAACCTTTTTCCAAACAAGAATAGTTAGTACTGTGTTTTAATTTTATCTTCAATGAATAAAATAATTGTTTATAGAATATATGAAATGATAGATAAAATTGTCACCGACTTTAAATACAGTGTACATGTTCTAGTAATTGAAAAATTAGACAGAAATATATTTTTGTTGATAAATCTGATTTCATATTATAAATATAACACCGTTATATGGTTTCTTTTTTGCATAGAAACAATAACAGATAAACTGAAATATTGGTTGTATATAGATTGTATAAAAATTGTTTCTATACAGTTTTATTTAGTTTATTAATATTTAGAATCCACAGTAATTGTATATAAGACACCGTGTACTTTAAATGTAATACACCAATAACAGTGGTTCTTAACTTTTTCCAAGTCGCGGCATAGTTATATATTCACTGGCGAATATTTAGTACAAAATGTTATTTTGAGACAGCCTTAATTTTATAAATAAACCATAAAACTATCTATAAAAGTAATATCTGAAGAACACAGTATGTCTTTATTTATAAATTATAGCTTGAAAAACATGAACATATAAGAAACAAATTTTACAATATAACCAGAGAGAAAACTCGAATTTTCGAAGGACGCCAATTAAAAATAACTTCCATATAGTATAATATATAAGAAAATAGAAAATGTGGAAATGGCAACATTTCCACTTAAAACTCTATTAACAGTGTAAATTGATTAATGGACATCAATGTCTGGCTTATCACTATTAATTGAGCTTTTGAATATTGTATTTTCATTCAGATTTATTAGATTTTTTTACAATAGACATTCCATTTTATATAATTATAATGATCATATTGTTTGTACATTGAATTTTATACATGTGTATATTTATATATATATATATATATGCACACACAATTGCAAAGTACTTATGGAATAATTTTTGTAAATACACATATAATTTTTTTGTTTTCTAATGTTAAACATAGCTTACTTAAGGTATATTTGATACTTTTAACATTTAATAACACGAATCTTTAGTATTAAGAAAACTGCGCAATAACTGGTTCTTAATAGCTGTTTAATAGCTTATCATTTACAGTTACTTTTCATAAACAATAATTACTTACTCTAAATAAGAACATAGTTAATAATTTCTAGTAATATAATTTGTTTTAAACAATTAACCATTTTTTTTTAGAGTATGCAACATCAAATCGCCCAAATCGCTACTGAAATTGAATGTGCCAAACTGCTTACTTACAACACAGCCAGACTTTTTGAGCACGGCCACGATATCGCCAAACAAGCTGCGATGGCAAAATGGTATGCCAGTGAAGTATCGCAAAGGACAACGATAAAATGTATCGATTGGATGGGTGGTGTAGGATTTACTAAAGATTTTCCGCAAGAGAAATTTTACAGAGATTGTAAAATAGGTGCCATTTATGAAGGAACATCTAATATGCAATTAAGCACAATTGCGAAAAGAATTGAATTTGAATTTAAAAACTAAAACCCTTATTTTCTGTTCATTAACAATTTTTTTGTATATAACGAGTGATTATCTGCAAAAGAAATAAAATATTATTTTTAATATCTGAAAATGTAAAAATACATTTTGAATATTCATAAAAAAAAACATAGTTTACATAGCCATATTATTTCTATATAATGTTTATTTTTTATGTTTTATAAATTTTATTTCAATTACATTTTATTACTACTGAAAATAGCTTTTCTTGCACTACTTATGTTTCCCAACACATATACCTATTTTTTTACTTAGGATCATGTGGTAGTTTAAATCCAACCAGTTTTGCTGTACTTTCAACTGTTCTCTCACCCTTTCCTTTATACACTTCATTTATTTTATGATAATTTCTCAAACTTGTTAAATAGCATAAATATGTATGAGCCATAAATTTCATCTCTTCGTGTGCTCTACACAATTGACGATCTGTCGTTCTGTTCTTTTGATATTGGCTTAATATATATTGCATTTGTAATGAATCTGATAACTTGTTTATGCTGGATACATGACGAATTTCAGAAATAAGTTGCCGTAATGTTTTAATAGCATTGAACACAGCCATTATTCACTGGATAAGTACTTTCAAAGTTGATTCAGGTCCCTACAGAAGTTTATATATTGAGAACTGACTTAAAATGTAAAATATATTGTTTCTAAGTTTTTATAATTAAATACATCATGAAACATTCAATTTCTTATGCTTGTACATGTATATATTAAATACTTATATAACTTAAATTGTAAAATTTTATGTGTATTGTACTTTCAAATATTCAAAGCAATGGTTACATAATACACATTTTAGTTGATTCTTAAAATGTTGAAAGTTTATATCAAATTTATTACAAAGTATAACATTTATTTTTTTATCTTTTGTCCAGTGTCATTAAACTTGTTACTAAAATATTAAATATTGTTAAACAATAAAATTATATAATTTTTTTGTCAAATATTACTTAATTACATTTATAAAACATTGTGTTACAACAAAATTAAATATTTAAATTTAATGTACACATTATAAGTTATAATTTGTAAATCATACATAAAATTATTTTTTAATTTATACAAACATATCAAAAAATATACAAGTATTGACTATCATAAATCTATAGCTAAATTTGTAAATTTGTTTAAAATTATTTCATTGCATTCATGACTATATTTGGGTTCTTTACTACAAATCCAAAAATCAGGAGCAAGTAATCTTAACTTCTGTTCAGGGAACACATGTACAGACAAATCATTGAATATGTCAAAATATTTAAATGAGTTTACAACAGATAACTCTTCAACATGAGCAGAAATATTCAAAATTAATTCTGCTTCATTGAGCAAAATTTGTTTAGGATTATTTTCAATTATATTCACAAAACTATTGCTAATTATAATACAGTCTTTTAAGTCAATTCCCCAATTCATCCAGAGTATATTATTCATCAACTGTTTTGGACAATGTGGTAAATAAAACAAAGTAGTATCTCCATTTTGTACTTTACGTCTACCTTCTTCATTTTCATTTATAATGTTTATGTTGAGTTCTTCGAGTATACTACATTCTTGTTTATAAAATATTGGATCGTATGCAAATATTTTAGAAGTATAAAGATCTTTAAGACATAACAACAATGCTAGTTGATAACGAGAAATCATACATTCTCCTAAATGGCCTAAACCGTAACATACTACTTCTTTGATGTCAGGATTACCTAACAAGTCAAGAGCTTCACGAAGTGTAGAAAAAAACGACGAATTAAAATCTGAAGTTAATAAATCTTCTTTCGCAGACTGAATCCTTCTAAAAATAAAAATTAACGTAAAAATAAATGTATGTTAAATATTAGAATAATTGTATCATTTGATAGTTTTATAATGCATTGTTTTATAAAATGATCTTTAAATAGATCCACTAAAAATTATATCATACATATAAATTTTATTTATATATATATATATATATATATATATACATATATAACAAAAATATATAACATATAGACAAAAAATATTTTAAAAATAGGCACAATATAAAACATATAGAAAAATATATAACATATAGACAAAAAATATTTTGAAAATGGACACAATATAAAAGAGACCAACACTTATGCAAAAATAAAAATGCTTAACATTTTGAATATTTTATATTTTAGATAAAAAACATCATACATAATATTAACTTAAAAAATATGATAGAATGTAATCATTAATACTTACTATATAAAGTATTAAAAACAAACTAATAATAAATAATTAGAAATAAATTTAAATAGTGAAATTCACATAATTCATTGTTTTATTATACATGTATTTATTAAATATTTTATTTAATCATTTAAGTAACGAATTTGAAAAATATACTTTACATATATTTAAGGTTATGGCGTATTAATATGCATTGAAAATAAATTAATTTACCTTAAAGCTACAGCTTTATCTATATGGCACGCTTCACTATCGAAGTTATTAATATCGTGTGGAAAAGAATTGACTACTATTTTTTTACCTCTTTTTCTTGATGAAACTCTTATAAAATCACTGTCACTTTTGTCAATTGAGGTTTCTGCCATATTATAGAATAATTCAATATTATTAATTCGAATTAATGGTACTTAAATCTATGTTCAGACTATAGATACACTCTCTCTGGTCGAGACTTGATAATTCAAATCAATGTAAAATCATCGTGAATTGTATTTATTTAAATTATTATTTACATAATTCAATCATTTCTTCATGATATTGCCTTGGATAATAATTTAAATAATAATCAACAGAAAAAATATGTAGTTTAACTAATCTTGCTTTCAGGCTTACAGTTACATTTAGAAATATTTCTTTAAATTCATTTTTTTTTAATTTGTACTTCAAATGTTGATATAATTACTTACTTTTTACAAAATTTAATGAAAATTGCTATTAAAATTACATATATAGTTTTAATCAAAAATAATTTTTAAAATGAAGCAAACAAATATTATTTTGTTAATACTGCATTATTATTTATCATAATTTGATTAAAATTTATTTATAAGAATACTTTATCAAAGTAGTATAAAATTCCAAATTTAAAATACTTCACTATAATTTTATTTGATCACAAGTATGGTTGATCAAAAGTTATTTTTTCACAACTAACAAAATCACTGATTATAAAGGAAAAAATTAAAACATATACCTTTATGCTTAAAAACAACAGGAACACTTGATGAATAATAACAATGATAAAAGTTGATTTATTAATTTCGAATAAGACTGTTGTAAAACTGAATAGATTGTTTTTTGTCTTTTGGCTGGAATGTCTAAAAAATAAATACAGGTTAAAAGTACAATTCTGGAATGATTTTAAAATGAAATATACATGATAATTAACTGTTTATATACGAATTACATTGTTAAATTATTACTTTAAATAGAAATAAAATCAATACAAATTATTCACTAGTAATTTAAAAGTAAAAAATGTATTTTTTGGTAGTTGTGTTAAGAATACAATAAGTCTTAATTTTATATATATATATATATATATATATATATATATATATATATATATATATATATATATATATACATACACATACACACACATATAAGTAGAATATGCAAACGAGTTTTGTTTTTATTTAAAAAGAAAAACATAACTGTTTCACATTTTCAAATTAATTTTATTTAAATATCAAAGAGATAAAATATTTTTTATATCCTTTAAATTAGTATTTAATAGTTTTGAATAGCCCACTAAAAACAAATTGGGTTGATATTAATTAATTCATTTAATTGAAAAATTAATTTCATTCATGTATATTGGGAAATTTGTTTGTTTCTTATAAAAAAAAATATATTTTTATTGGATATGCAACTGTTAAATATATTTATACCTTTATTAAAAATAAATAAAAAATAAATATACCTTATGTTAATTAATAAATATAAATATACCTTAATTAAAAATAAATAAAGGAAAGTTATATAAAAATTGACTTGACAAAATTAAAAATATATTAAAAGGATATATATATATATGCATAATTAATAGTTTCATATTGAAGATAAATTCATCTTCACAAATAGATCAGCACTACATACAACAAACTGTTTTTATATATAGACAAAATTAATTATGGAACTTTGGATAAAAGGAAATTTATGGTGTATAGGATATTATGACGAAATGATTTATTACAAAAAATTACATATATATATATATTGGACAAAAAATATTTTTTTTTAAAAAATAAGTATTCAATAAGTAACTCAGAGTAATAATTTTATTTATTTTTTTAGTGATGTTAACAATGTTTGCTATACAATTAAATAAGCATATTGCATGGAGTATAAAATATTCACATTTAATATTACTTTTTCACTAAAAATGCAATATTTTATAAAGCAAATTGAATTACTCAGATTAATTTTAGTGAAAAGAATGTGTTTTTTTTTGTAATTTACATATACATATATATATATATATATATATATATATATATATATATATATATATATATATATATATCACATTCTAGAAAATGTAAACTTTGACTAGTGCATGTAAAATGTGAAGTTAAATGTAAAAATATACATTATGTTAAAAGTGTGAAGTATCAGAATCAGGTTATTCCTGAAACCGTTATTTTTTTTAAGTATATTTAGTGATTCATGAATTCTGAATTTTCTATAAAATTTAAGAAAATGTTCCATCTAGTAACTAATAGGATGGCATTTATCACGTGTTTATTTAAATAATTTAAAATTTACGAATTTAAAGATATTCTTTTTTTACTTTAGAATATGTGTAAAATAATATTTTTTTTTCCAATTTAATAGATAAATACAAATCAGTTTTGTATAAGATAACAATGATGTATCAAACTTGCTGGAGTATTAATTGTTGTTAAAACATTGATTACTTCAATTGATTATAAAAGTTATTCGCTTGTTTTAATTAAAAAAATACAATGTATAATTTAAAAAACAAGCGAATTCTCTGATAAAGAAGATAAATTCAGTGTGAGATTTACACCAACATGTTTTAGTACAGAAATATTGCTATAGGTGTTTTCAAATAAATCTTACAAAAGAAATTCATATAAATGATAGTACACCATTGTTGACTTCTTATATAATTCATATAACGACTATATATAGACTGAAATAAAAATAATAAATATGTTCAATCACAAATGTTTGCTCTTAATATAATTAATTTTAGTATTGTCAAATAGGACTAATTTGAATGTGTTAGTAAGGTGCATCATGTTGTTTATAATAAATATTTATAATACAAATATTCAATTAATTTTAGAAAAGAATTAAATGTTTCTAAAAATCCGACGTAGATAAGTAAATACTAGCTAATAATAAAAGAGTTAAGATTAAAGAATGCCAATAATGTCATGAATAAAAACGTGTTAAAATATATATCAAATCTCTGAAATAAACATTTACTTATTAGTATTTTTTTCACAACGAATAACAGTCATATATTTGTATATTATAAAATAAGTTAAATAAATTTAAATTTAACACAATTCTATTATTGTATAGCGTTTTATTATGTACATTATTAAATAAAAAATAAAAAGAATTAAAACTTTACTGCTACAATTCACTCACCAGTTTACAGTTGATAATAATTTTGTACAGATTGATTTTGTCTTGATTGATTAATATTGTCACAATTCTATTGTAATTACTCAAATATACACACATTTTTCTACATTATTGGTCAAAAACATTACATATTAAAATGGACATTTTATATTTAAATCAAGTCTATTTTAACATTTTATTAAATTAAATTTTTGATATGTAAATTTGATTTATTTTTTATTCAGATATTCTTTCATATTTCAATACAGTTTATTTGTATACTATAATATTTTATCCAATGTATGAAAAATGAAATATTGTCGAATAAAGTCATATAAAAGCTATACTTAATACAAATACTAATTTTTTGTTGGTAATTAAAAATGTTGTCTTATTTATAGCATTATAAAATATATACATATTTTTTGTTTTCAATTGTTCTTTTTACAATGTTTATATATATATATATATATATATATATATATATATATATATATATATATACACACACATACACACACTAATAGTGTGTACTAATGCACAGAGTTATTCTGTCATGATGAATTACTTCCAGGTCTAAAAATTTTGTTTCAAGTTTAATTATAAATCAATACTATTATATATTTTTTAAATATATTATTAAAAATGAATGAAAGCCATATTGATATATTTATTTCTGATTTTATGAAATATTAAACGAGACCTGATGAGTTAATGTAAACCTAATATCTAAATAATTAGAGAAATGTTTCAATTCATAATTTAAAATACACTGGTGTTCAAAAGAAATGACAGCTATAATAATTACATCATTTATTATTTTTCTATTTTCAATTCAAATGCTGTCAATATATTCATGTACAAAATTAGATGTGATTTTCTTATACCTGATTCGCAAAATTTGTACATCCGTGTTTGCTATTACTACAGTATACTGAAAACCAGTGTACGGGTACAATACTATCAATAATAAAAATTGAATAATACGAGTGAAATATTTAAAATTGAATGAAATAGTAACCTATTTGAATATATCTGTTGCTTTATTTCAAGGCATTGTGATAATAGCAAGGAAAACATCAAGTTTATTATCTGTATTTTATTGCCAGTATAAATATAAGTTAATATATTAACTATTTACATAAGCATGGACAACACTTTTTTATTTAATAAATGTATTCAAAAACAGAGTATACAAATATTATATTACAATCAGAATAGTACATTTGCTTGAAATCTTTTAATCATAAATTAATATTTGATGCTTTTTCTAAAAACATTAAATGTCATACATGAAAAAGAATAAATTTAAAAAGTCAAGACTTTCAATTCATAGATGACCTTTTAATTCAAACAACAATTAAAATTAAATTATATGTCTCATAGATTTTAAAATAATTACACAAAAATAATTAAGCTGAAAACATAAATATTTGATTTAATACTGAAGATGTTTTTGAAAATAAGTTTTGGCAATAAAAAAAATAAATAGACAAATACTAAAAGTTATTTTCGTTGAATTTTTATTTAAGAATAGTTTTATAATAGTTATATTTAGATAACAAATTTTACAAATTTGTTTATGAATTTACAGGCCATATACGTCTTTAAAAAATATCAAATATGATTTTTTTTCAAAAAAAAACTTTTTTTTGTATAAAATGAGAAAATGTACACATGTTATTGCTAGTTATTACTGATCTTAGTTTTAAATAATATATTAACTCTTTACTTACATATTTTATACTTACAATCCAGTCACAACACAATATTACAATTTCTGTTCATTAATAATTTCAATAAAAATTGAAATCAGCAGATAAACAGAAGTGATTAGAATAGACTGAATTTTAATTACCAAGATACAATAAGTTGAATTTTAGTTACTAATTTCACACACACACATCGATATAAATACGTGTTTAAATGTGTATATATGTATAATTTCCTTGATAGTCAACACAATACCTTCAGCAAGTAAAAAAAACTCATTTTTGTAACAGGTATAATTAGGAGTGTCAAATTTGTTTACATACACAATACTACACAAATATGAGTACTGTAGGTGTAGTTAGGTTTATATATAATTAATATTTTCTATATTTTTACAATCTATTAAATAATAATATTCATAAGAAAGTAACAGAAGTTTTATTTTATTTGGTATAAAATGCTATGATATGTTTTATAAACCATTTACTATAATGAAATTCGATTTGATTTATCGAAATACACTGAATTCCAATCATAAAATTTATTTTTACATAATGCATTATTAATGAAAAACTATCTATCTATATATATATATATATATATATATATATATATATATAAATAAACTATTTTCGAGCACTTGTATTATTTTTATTAATTATTAGATGTTACTACTGTAAACGAGTATGATTTTACTTGGTCCATTTTTTTATATATTCGACACTCCTAGTGAGCTAATTGTTAAAGTCAAATCATTATTTTTGGTGATATTTTAATATTGTATATATATATGTATGTGTATATATATGTGTATACATATATATATATATATATATATATATATATATATATATAATAAGTAATTCAATTACATATAAGTGAATACTTATTAAATACCATATAATATAATAATAAAATGCAATGAAATAATAAAAGGCCTATTAAATGTTAATGATAATTTTTGACAGTACATAAGAATTGTATTAGAATTTGATTACACTGTGTGATAATTTAATTCATAAAATGCTATTCAGTGAAAGTATGAATTATACGAATTTAACAAAAATATTAATAGATACCTTTCAATTATTAATGGATATTTAAAATGAGTCTTGAATTGTAATATGCACCACATCTTTCATCCAACAGCAATGCAGAAAGCCTGCATTTCTAATTATTATGTAATTGTGAGTTTAAGGTTGCCAACATATAATAAACGAATATATTTTATAGACTATATATATATATACATACATATATATATATATATATATATATATATATATATATATATATATATATATATATATATATATATATATATATATATAATATGATTGGAAACCTTAACGTACAGAAATCATTACATTTGAACTGCTTATAATCTGAGCTGTAAATATTGACTGTTGTACTTTTTATAATGATGGAAACAATAGAAGTGGTTTATTTTTTAATACACCTTATATTTATATCACTTAATTAGTACAGATGATAATTATTAATTCGTACTTATGGCAGTGTGATATGGCCCTATGTACCTAAACGCATTATTTACTTTAACATATCACACGAAAATAAACGGAAATACATTAATTTTCTTTAGTTAGAAATATTGTGTGTGCTACGATTTTGAAAGTGCAATTAAAATTATATATATATATATATATATATATATATATATATACATATATATATATATATTTGTATTATATACTAATAAAGCTGGTAACAATAATTTTACAAATAACAAAAAAATGTACATATGTTAATATTGAAAATATGAAGTTTAATATCAGTATTATACAAGCTCTTCTTTCAATAACCCTTTCAGGCACACATCTTCCAAGTCTGTCAAAACCAAGTTCGTATTTTCAAATACTCAATCTTATACTTAAAATTAATAATTTATTTTCATTGGACAGAGATAATGTTATGCAAATTTCATCAACGATATTAATATAAGTAGTAAAAATGAAATTAACTACGATAATTAATTTTTAGTTTAGGTATTATCCGAGAATAATAAATTTAGTTTATAATTTAAATTTATACTTTAAACATAGATTAATAATAAAAATAAAATTTCAATGTAATTAATTCTTAACAGTATTGTTGAGTATTATTTGAATTAAAAGTTTGAATCGTGAGATAATTATGAAAGTATATTAAGTTTCGATTGACGATTGTTAAGTAAAATAGTAAATTCAATTGAGTAAATTTATTTCATTTGAAATAATAATTGATTTTTTTTGTCATTCTTCTTACAATTGTAACTCCGGTTATTTATATTTCCCATTGACACTAAATGATGCACACTTCATTGTTAAAAATTAATAGTCTTTCAATAAAATATTATTTTTAATAGTATAAAATTTAAAAGTATGAAGATAACATTGAAAAATTACTTTACCAGAAAGGGTTAAGACACGCGTGAATGTATTAGATACATTTTATGAGTTCCACTACTTATTTTTATGAACACACTGTTAAAACACATTTAAAACGTTTGTTAAATAATGATTAGTTGATCTGGTAAAAAAAAAACAAGAAATCATCATAGCGAGTCACCATTCTCGATTGCCTTATTTAAATCTGCAACAATACGACCGAGAGTTTCTCTGTACTCTGAATCTGCACTAAAGACAGCATCCAGAAACGTGCTGTTATTGAAAAACGCAAACACACTGTCGATTCTTGCCAGTGACTTGTCGGTTAAATGCCGTGAGACAATGTAGCGTAGTGAATTGTGGGAATCATTTAGTGCTGCTGTTAAATAATTCCGGTCATAGCTAAAATCGACTTCGTAGAATGATATTACAGCCATTTGTGCTATTTGAAATTTGTTTTTGAACCTTTCGGCTTGCTTCAACTCGTCCTGCGAGAATTGATCGTTTCGATGCAAAATCCCGAGCTTTATGACAACCTTAATGATATTTTTTACCAGTTTCTCTGCTTCTTTCTTATTGTTTGACTGAAATACAAATATAACAATTATATGAACTTATGTTTATATATATATATATACACATATATGTATATATAATGAAAATCTACTAAACCTTTATACTTTTGCATCAACAAAAGTAACTTTTAAAAAGACTCACATATTGTTTGGCGAGGCGGTATAAATTATCCAGCAAAGATGCAGTGTTATCGTCGATGAAAGCTCTTGCCATATTTTTGCCTGCCATACGCGAGAGAATTTTCTTTTGAGCCCGAAGCCCAATGTCCCTCGCTCTGAATGCTCCTTCACTCATAACTGTTAATTGTTATAGAGATATTACAATACATTATTTATAAAAAAAAATGATAAAATTAAATAGTAACGATTTATCATAAATGTATTTTAAAACACTGACACTATATCAACTTTTAAGAAAATATATCTGTATGATGATAAACTGTGTATGGGTATTTTTCCAAATTTTTTTTTAAATACTCATTTATATATATATATATATATATATATATATATATATATGTAATATTTCATAAAATTTAGTCTTATTTGCTATTCGCCACAAATGTAAACATTTAACTACTGTATGCAAATATTAGATAACAACATAAAAAAATATAAATAACGAACACTAAACATTAAAGCATACAAAACAAATTAAAGTTGAATATTTTACATAATTAGGGAAAAACTTGTACTTTTTTTTACAAAAAAAAAAACAATGCAACTATTTATAATTTATGCACATCCATTAAAATCAAAAAAAAAATATTTAAATACATTATACGGGCTTAAAATACGGATATAATAAAAAAAATGTTTTTTTTTGGATAATTTAATTCGTATGTAAGTGTTTATTATATGTATAGAATACGATTACGAATAAAAAAAATAATCGTTAGGAAAATAAAAAGGAGATAATTTGGTAAAAGAATGAGGTACTTTTTTCGCTCGCTCGCTTAGCACAAAATTTGTTAAACTTAACAACTAAGGCGTATTAATTGCCTCTGCGGGGCCACAGAAAATCAATATTAAAACGTATAGAAAAAAATAAACGTGGGTGAGCTTGATACTAACTGTATACGTTTGTTCGAAGTTCATTTATGAAAAATATTGATTTTTTTGTACTTTGCAATATATGCAATCACAATTGTTCTAAAACTGAAAATGTCCTAGATGTTTTGCATGTTTTATCTTAGATTTCAAATTCTAGATATAGTAAGTCTATCAAAGATTCTATCAGAGATTCTTTCATAAAATAATCACATGTCCTTCATTTATTCACATATTTTTTGAATAGACTGTAGACTTACAAATATATATATATATAATTATAACGGAAATAAAGAAATATTGATTATAATTTCATTTTCCAATACAAAACCCTTTAATATTATTTAAATGTAACGGGATTTTTTAAAAAAATAAGGGAGACATGTAAAAATAGGAATTGCGTTTTTAATAAATAATATGTTTGTGAAGTTTTTCTAGATAATAAAAAATATTTAAAAAATCAGTACACACATAAAAGAGTTTATTTTCTTTCTAATATTGTATCGAGTTAAATCTATAAATAAAAAGCAATTAAATACAATTATAATGACCTTAACATATTAGACAAGTGAAAGTCTAATTAAACACAATGTAATGTAATAAAATGAACAAATATTTAAAGATATTAAATTAAAAGTAAAAAAAAACATACCTGTGTCCAGCATTGAAAATATACGTGCGATAATCAAAAAAACATGGAAAATTAAAATCAAACCAGTGAGTTCCTAAAATTAAAAAATAAAATGATTAATGAAGAAAATAATATTCGTTCTTCTGATTAAATTAAATCGATGTATAAAATAAAGACAGACATATATCCTTTTTTATATTTGCATATATTTTGTTCTTTGATGGTAGTTTTATATTTTTAATAAATCATCTTTCAAATATTTCAATAGGTTAATTAATCTGCATCACAAGATAGTATTTAAATATATAAAATAATATAATAAATTTAAATTAAAAAAATATTCAAATACATTATACGACCTTAAAATACCTTAGGATATAATAAAAAAAATCTGTTTTAAATAATTTAATACGCATGTAAGTCTATTACATTTATAGAATACGATAACAAATCAAAATTAATCGTTAGGAAAATTATAAAAGGATAATTTGGTATCAATATATTGTTGTCAACTTTTCGATTTTATAATTCATTGTGCAAATAAAAGGGGTATTCCCACTTTGTAGTAACCATACAACATGGTAAATTGAAAAAGAAATGTATTAGGTTGGTAGAAAAATAATTGCGGTTTATGAACTTCAAATTCATATACATTTTTTCTTTTTTGAATTTCCTGGCTGTTTTAAGTAGTCCAGAACTGTTGGATGACTAACACTTAGCTTTTGTGCAAGCTCTCGAACTGTTGTGCATGGTTCTGATTCAACTAACGCTTTCAGTTGATCGTTATGAACTGAAGATGGACGTCCGCGCCCTTCTTCATCTTCAAGGCTCTCGTCTCCAGTACGAAAATTTTGGAACAATCATGCACCGTACAGTGCCCACACCATAAGCATTGTATAGTGAACGAACAGTTTCTGCTGCTTTACGACCCGTTTTGAACAAAAAAATACTCTTGTTTGCTTCTTTTTCATCTTTAATTCAATAGTCCAATTTGAAGCAAAATTGATAATAAAATCAAAGTGGATGTTACCAAAATACAGACCGAAAAATCCACTTTAAAATGATATCAACATGAACACGATGAAATGATACTTTCATTTAAAAAAATTAAGGCTAGAATTCAGAGAACAAAAACTGCAATTATTTTCCTACCAACATGTATCTGGTTATCTTCTTCATTGTCATATTCTTCATACAATGATGACGATTTCAAGTGATGTGTTTATTAATCACTACTGGCCAGTTGAAGTACAAAAGCGTTCTGTATTGTTGTGGGTTAAAAGAAATGGAATATTCTACCTTTTTTTTGGTCAAAAATTACAATGTATTTGTCGTCGCCTAACAAAAGAGCGTTATGTGGTTAAATGATGAACGACGTTATAAATTTAGAACCGAATTCATGACACTAACTCTCCCGTTTCGATGCAGTAAAGCTCAGTTGACAGTGTATCCATTTGCAAATATCTGTCATGATATTTTTAATTATATTTCTTTATTTTCTCTTAATACAGATATTATATTGATACTAATGGCCAGTGTAAGGATTGACTTTAATGTTTAAATAATTAAAAATCGTCCTATTCCATCATAAATAGTGATTTTCATGGAAAATATTATCGGTGAACTGAGTTTACTGCACCGGTACGGAGAGTCTTAGAGGCACCGTGCTGGAAGCGCTAATCACGATTGCCACACAGCCACTCGATCACGATCGCCTCAATGCTTTAAGAAGTTGTTATATATTTTCTTAATGAATCATATTTTGTACTAGTTTTTTTTTTACCGAAAATCATGTCTTCAAACATGTTTAGTTCAATGAAAACATAAAAATCTATTTATTATTTTAGTTAAAAATAGGCTTATTATTCATTCGTTAATGCATTTCGTGGAAATACAACTCATAGAATCTCGTACAGAATTATAAAATCGAAAAGAAATATTAAAGGTTCGTGAAGAAGCTTATAAACTACTGCAAATGTGTTTGTGTTTAACAATTGTTTATTTTAGATTGAGAAACATGAACGATCATAAATTATTCTAAAATAGTACACGAAATGCGATTAATTCACATCTGATTCGTATATATTCGGTCGGTGCAAAAATAATTGCGGTGTTTACGTGTCGAGTAAAAAGACGCATATATCAGTCAAAAATCATATTTATTAATCAGAATAAAGATTATTGGCAAGCACACATTTCTCTTGAGGGGAAACAAGTTTGTTTATTCCTACAGGATAGAATTATAAAGTCCTGGAATTAAAGAATTCATCGAAAGCGCTTTGAGCTGATGCTTGATCTTTGAAAACCTTCCCTCGTAGGAAATTACTCAATTTTTTTTTTAAAAAAAATGATATTCTGTCGGACAGACACGTCCGGAGAATAAGGTGGGTGAGGTAAGGTTTCATAACCCAGTTCATTTAATTTTTTTATTCATTTTCGAGACGTTTGTGCGGGCGTTTTCATGAAGAAGAATTGGTCTTCTTCGATTAACTAATGCTGGCCTTAAACGATGCAACTTCTCATCCATTTTTTAATTTCTTGACAATATTTTTCTGCTGTCATTCTTTCTCCAGGATTTAAGAAGTTGAAATGAATGATGCCACTTGAAAACCACCAAACAGTGTCCATAATCTTTGTTTTATGAAGCTTCGGTTTAGGAATCTGTTGTGGTGCTTCTCCTCGGTCTAGCCACTGTGATGAACGTTTCCGATTGTTGTAGAGGATCCACTTTTCATCACATGTGACAATGCGATCAAGAAAGTGATCATTTTTGTTAAGCAAAAAAAGATCAGGGCAGACTTGAATCACTTTTACTCGTTTAGTTTATGTGTCACCTATTTATCCAGCTTTTTTGTTTTTCCAATTAGGCTCAAATGTCGAACAACTGTTAAAGGATCAACATTGAATTCTGCTGCCGCCTCTCGAGTTGTTTTACGTGGGTCCGCTTCAATAATGGTTCTTAAATCATTATTGTCTATAACTGAAAGACGTCCACGACCCTCATCATCACCATCAATGCTTTCGTTTTCATTCCGGAATTTTTGGAACCAGTATTGATCTGCACGTTCACTAACTGACTCTTCACGAAGAACACATTTGATATTTCGAGCAGTTTCTAATACTTTACCGCCCAATTTAAACCCATAAAACAAAATCGGGCGAATTTTCTTTTTTTCCATGACCAATTTAAGAGGTTATACCCAACAATACTAAAGAATGAAAACGACAGGCATAAGCTGACATCAATAGTGCTAATTTCATTGTTTACAATTATGTATCACATGACTATAACAAAAGGTAACGGTAATTAGAAAAATCGGCGCCGAACTTAAAATGATAAAAATTGCAATTATTTTTGCACCAACGTAATATTTTTACTTGATTATATTGTTTCACTGTGCATCGTTTTTTTATTCGATCTTTTATATTCACTTGAAATCCGGATAGTTTCAGATCAATAAATTTGATTACATTAATAATTTATATAGGTCATCGATTCCATTTATATCATTTTTTTTTTTAAAAAAAATATATGATTTTATTATACTGTGTTACGTTTCACAATCAATATTTTCTCTGTTGTCCGAAACCAGTGTCGTTCGAAGCATGGATGACTAATATTTATGATAAAAGAATAGTGGAGGAGATTATACACATGTACAATTTCTGTTTAAAGTTTGATCGTCTACTGATTTAATCACCTGAAGTCAGTAACCTTCGGATCACATATTTTCGTATACAATAAACACATGTTTTCGTAAGAGATGACTCAGTCGCGTTTATGTACTTATTAATACAATATTTGTGCTGTCAGCCTCGTATGATTTATTTTTCAACAGTAATAAAATGTTTTCAAGATAAAGTTTTTACTGTAAAGTCTTATTTTGAAAATTTAGTATGAAATAATTTTAAATGTCGTTCAATGATAAATTATCCACTTCAATTTATCATTAAAGAGATTAACTATTTACCGAGCGTTACATTTTTCATCCAAAAAAAAATCATTCGAATAATACAGCATATGAAAATTTTATGATTTGAATTAAATATAAAAAGCACACCTATTAAAAAATATCAACTAACTTCTCTGTTTACATTAATATAAAAAAAATATATATAAGAGAGAAATCTTGTAGAAATATATATATTAGAATACGAATTGCAAATATATCTGAATATCATTACATTTATTTTATATCTAAAGAATCAATCTTCAAATCTTTTAATCATATGGTTAGATTGGTGCGGTTTTTGTTTCCTGAATTCTAATCTTATTTTTTTATACAAAAATGTGTCCTTTCATCGTGTTCATGTTAATATCGTTTTAAAGTGCATTTACATAATAAAGCTGTTAAAAGATATTGCAGATTGATATCAGTGATGCTACCTCTTGTCAAACATGGGTAATTATCACTCTACCCCCGTGCAATGGCAGCAATCGAAGCTGAAAAACAGAAGTCGAGCGAGAAACGTGCTGCCCAGATGCCGAAGACTGGGAAGAAACATGTAAAAAAAAGTCTCGGAAATAACTTTATAAAAACATTTTCATTGATATTTAATAAACGCTTTTCAATTTTAGGTTCGCTCAAACTGCCGCACCGTCTCTTATCACGGTCCATCAACTTGATCCAAATATACCGCCAATCTGCCCCGTAACCACCGCCAACCTGGCGGGTTGGCGGGCATGCAGAGGTTTATATAAAGACCCGTAACATTTAACATTTTTCATTGCCGTTCTTAAGAATTTCAGGAATTGTAGTCGAAAGATTACTCTTTCATGTGGCGCGTTATTTACCTTGAAAAAATTGATTACGACGATAATAAAAAATGAAGAGTAACAACCACGCCAACCACCTCGATCTCCCCTACTTGTTAGTTGCACTTCACTGTGAGTGAAATTTAATTAAATTTCATTACACTTGAATAACAATGAATATTATTGTGATGTTATTTCGCCACCATTATTAAATCATAAGTCGGTACACACACACATATAAATATATATATATATATATATATATATATATATATATTTATATATATGTATCATTTTACATAATGAACTGTATACTTTAATTTTGCATTTCTATTTATAAATCAAAACAAAAAATACAATATTTCTATTTTACTTTTTTAACTTTGTGACTATATTAGAAAACACTATCATAACTTATTTAAATTTCAAAAATTACCCGCCATAAAAAATAATTGAATAACAAATGACCAGAATGAAGTGCACAAAATTATTCGTACATCCGCGAATTACACATCACGATTATCGTCAAGTGGGAAGAGAAAAAATTTTTATTATGATACTTTTTGTTTATACTCGTAATTTAATGGAGTGTTCCTTAATGAACGAATTCGAAATATCAAGAACGTTTCTGTTCAACAAAATTAAATGGACACGAGACGATATGGAATAATTGATATTAAAAAAGAAAAACATATTAATTGACATGTCTGTCAGTACAGGAAATCGAAACAGTAGCGGAAATGGTGTACTAGAAGTCGCTGTAAAATACAAGAAGCTCTCTTGATATAAATAAATATTGGGTCGGTGCAAAAATAATTGCGGTTTTTATCATTCAAAGTTTGGCGCCGATTTTTCTAGTTACCGTTATCTTTTGTTATAGAAATGTGATGATACATCATTGTAAACAATGAAATTGGCACTATTGATTTCAGTTTTTGTCTATTGTTTTCATTCTTTACAATTGTTGGATGTAACCTCTTAAATTAGTCATGGAAGAAAGCAAATTCGCCCGATTTTATTTTATGAGTTTAAATCGGGCCGTAAAGCAATAGAAACTGTTCGAAATATCAAATTTGTTTTTCGTGAAGAGTCAATTAGTGAACGCACAGATCAAAACTTGTTCCAAAAATGTCGTAATGTCGTAAACGAAAGCATTGATGATGAGGAGGGTCGTGGCCGTCCTTCAGCTATAGACAATAATGATTTAAGAACCATTATTGAAGCGGATCCACGTAAAACAACTCGATTAGTGGCAGAGGAACTCAATGTTGATCATTCAACAGTTGTTCGACATTTGAGCATAATTGGAAAAACAAAAAATCTTAATAAATGGATGCCGTGTGAACTAAACGAACATCAAGCAATTCGGCGATACGAAGTATGCTCTGCAAATCTTTTGAGTAACAGAAATGATCTTTTCTTGATCGCATTGTCACATGTGATGGAAAGTGGATTCTCTACAACAATCTGAAACGTTTATCACAGTGGCTAGACCGAGGAGAATCCCCAAAACCGTTTCCTAAACCGAAGCTTCATGAAACAAAGATTATGCACACTGTTTGGTGGTTGATAAGTGGCATCATTCACTACAACTTCTTAAATCCTGGTGAAAGAATTACAGCAGAAAAATATTGTCAAGAAATTGAAAAATGGATGGGAAGTTGCATCGTTTAAGGCCAGCATTGGTTAATCGAAGAGGACCAATTCTTCTTCGTGAAAACGCCCGAACAATCGTCTCGAAAATGAATAAAAAAATTAAATGAACTGGGTTATGAAACCTTACCTCCCCACCTTATTATCCGGATCTGTATGTCCGACAGAGTATAATTTTTGTTAAAAAAAAAATTGAGTAATTTCGTACGAGGGAACGTTTTCAAAGATCAAGCATCAGCTCAAAGAGCTTCTAGGATTCCATAATTCTATCTAGTAGGAAAAAACAAACTTTTTTTCTCGTCGTGAGAAATAAGTGCAGACAAACCGTCTCTATTCTGATTAATAAATATAATTATATTAATATAAATTATTATAAATATATTAATTAATTATTATAAATAAATTAATAATATAAATATATTAATAATTAATATAAATTAATAATATATAAATAAATATAATTATATTACATAAATACATAATAATAAATTAATAATATATAAATTAATTAATATAAATATATTAACATAATTTTTAACTGATGTATGCACTCGATACGTGAAAACTGCAATTATTTTTGCACCAGTCTAATATTATTTCACTTCTTATAATATTATTTGAATTTTTGTTATTTACAATATTAACATTTTGAAAACCATGATGACTATTGACAGGCGACAACAAATTACCAATGAAAAATATAAACACTTATACTCGATACGTAAAAACCGCAATTATTTTTGCACCAACTTAAACCGAAACAGATCCTTGAATGCTTGTAACGACAGTTAGATGTTATTTAAAATTCAAACAAATATTAACATAGTAAAATATAAAACAAGAACGTTTCTTATTCATTCCGGACTGAGGAATAAAAAGATAAAAATAAAATCGATTAGGTTTACAACGGACACCTTTGCGAGACGCTGTAATTTCTATTCAAGGAATTTGGCATTCGTCATATATTTTTATTGCAATTTCTCCTTTATATAAAATCACTTTTCCGTCGAATCGGACGACTCGTGTAGAACGTACTCTTTTTATATAACGTATACACACAATCTAAATGTAGTTTTGTTTAAATTTCAACTGTAAACAAACGTGTTTACATACTGTGCAGATTTCAAAGATTTCTACAAACAGATAAAACAATATATTTGTAACAAGAATGTACCACACGTGTACCTATATTTATGTGATGACATTGATTCATGTCCTGTAACAATAAATTGAATCATTTCGATTTCAAATCGTATTACGGATAATGTTTAAACTATTTTTTTTTAATTCGATTATGGAATATTTCATGATATTATCTATTTTTTTTAAAATAGATTAATTACATTTAATTTATATAATATAAACGGATAAAAATTTTATTTAACTCATTCATAGTTAATTACTACAATTGTAATGTAGGTTAATGTTTATTTTAATACATATTTTATAGTTAAAAATGAAATATCATTTTTTGTGTGTATCGTGGAACGTTTGTAAATTTATCAGCAAATTATTTATTTTGTATGATATACACTGTGAAATTTTATAAACATTTTTTTTAATTAGGTTTGGTAGAAAAATAATTGCGGTTTATGGGATTTTAAATTCATATACATTCATAAATTCATATATATTCATAAATTCATATATAATTGTAATAAGTATTAACTTTCTTAACGAATCATAGTTATTTAACTAAGTAGAAAAGTATTAATCTCTTCCTAATATTTTATTTGTGATTAAACAGGTTGACAATAGTGTTTATTGAAAGTATAAATTTGGTAGAAAATAATTGCGGTTTATGATCTTGAAATTCATATATATTTTTCTCAACTAATAATTAACTTTATTAATCGAAATAAGCACAATTAGAATCGATGGATTCTTGTCGATTAATTACAAGTTTATTCATTCCGATGGTGTAAAATTCCGAAAATATGTAGTTGATATAATCTCGAAATGCACTTTCAGCAGCAGCTTGGCTGTTGAAGATTTTACCCTGTAAGAAGTTATCGAGGGTGATAATCTGTTGGCGAGATGACTGGTGAGTATGGCGGATGAGGTAATGTTTCATAGTGAAAAATTAAGTTTAAGATTCGAAAAACGAAAACCGTAATTATTTTCCTACCAAGCTAATAAACGCCAATTTGAAAATTGAGTAATTTAAAAATAAACGTATATAATAAACTTTGTTTTGTTAAAAAAATATGAATTTCAAAAGAAAACGTACATGTATTTTTCAATCTCTTTATTTCTCTCTGTCCACTTAAACTATAAGACATTTTCTACACATCAGTATTGTTAACAGAGAATTTTATCTTATTGGATTTCCTCAATAGAAACTTTCCAGTTATTTACAACAGATCGTTCAGTTTCGACAAATTAAGTTTTCGATATACTTTCAACATATATTTACTGTATTAGTTTTCTCTTTTCTAGCCGATTGCTATTTGATATTGATAAATGAGATACACATTCAATCAGAAATTGTTTAACAATTTTAATAACACACTCTTACTGAATAAATATTTAAACTATATTCAAATATAATAAAGAAAATAGACAATGTATTAACATAATTTGAAACGTGCAACATCGAAAAGGATAAAATTAAAAATATTCATGAACGTGCGACATTCACAAAAAAAATATTAAAATATCGATCAATCCTTGTAAATTAAGATTAAATTATGAAATACTTACATAAACAATTACTGCATTCTGTTACGATGCACTGATAAATGAGCCAGCTTTCAAGCTCGATACGAGCCGACATATTGACAGTCATGAGCAAGCTGGGGTTTATGTACACCTGGAACAGAAAAGAATATTTTAGAGTATATTCAGAGAAACTTGCATGCATATATATATATATATATATATATATATATACATATCAATATTTAAATTGAAAATGCCATTTTGCTTGTTTCTGTCTTCTACCTTCCGATGTGTTTCGGATCTACATAATATATTATATATTTCAATTGCCTACAATTTATAAACTTAATAAGAGGTTGCATTGAAAGCCGCTGTTCAAATGTAGACTGATCTAGGGGCGTATGCTGTGTGCAGTGACGATATTAAGACGTTATAACGATGCTTTTCTAAGAAGGTAACACTGCTTCAATTCATATTTCATGTAGTTAAATTTACATAATTAATTTAACGAGAAAATTTAAATTAATACAGAATCAATTTGGATATTCTTGTGTAAACTTGTAATACCGAACTTGATTTTATGTCAGTCTAACGACTCTTAAAAATTAATGCTAGATTAACAAATACATTCACTAATAATGGGATTGTTTGATTGAACCATACAAAAATGAAAACATGAAAGCTGGAAAATATAAATGAATTAAAATAATTGTAGTAATTCTTTCGTCACGGAATCCAACTTCTGCCAGAAAAGTGAGAAAAAGTCATAGTTTCCGAGGGCAAGTACTTTGATTAATGTATTCACACATTTTGTTACTGAAAAATCACTGAAAAATATTTTTGTTCATTTGCTTCATTGAAATTTTAAAGTAAATCTTTTCGAAGAAAATTTAATTATAGATAAATGTATATATATATATATATAATTTCCATACAATTTTTACTTCAAGATAAACTTGTATTTGAAAGTCTGTAATGCAGTTTGTTCCTGTCATTTCGTATGTACTTTATCGACATATCGAAATGAGCTTTCTGTACTCGTATCTTTCTTAATATATATATATATATATATATATATATATATATATATATATATATATATATATATATATTTACGTGCATATGCAATGAATTGCGTCAACGATATTTGATGCGTTTTCATTTAATTAACTTCTCTATATTCGATATAAAAGTGGAATATATTGATGATCATGTTCGAGGACGATATTTTATACATAACATTGTTAATGCGGTTAGTTTGTTCTATATATGGGCGAAGAATGTGTATGTCTCTCTTCCCCCCTCTCTCTCTCTCTCTATATATATATATATAATTCTGTGTATACATTTTTTTTTTAATTTGACTGGATATGGAAAATATGATTTAATAAAAACAATAACATATACTGGCGAACCTTATTATAATAAGAGACAAAAATAAAAATTATTGACTAGAAGCATACACAAAGACCAATGACGTGGTGGAATAAGGATATTAAAAATGCACTGGAAATGTAAATGTAAATAAAAGAGATACTTTTGTTTGGACAGATGTCCTGATTCGAATTACGATAAATTAAAAGAGATATTTATTCAACAGAAAAGATGAAAGAGAATAATGATAAATAAAACTGTAATGAAAAATTGTAAAATATGTTAATAATTTGTAATAGCTCTCGTTTAGAAAATTCACGTTGTCAATAAATTATTCGATTGCAAAATTCTTTAGTGAGCGACATGAAAAAATGTTTACATTTATTTTTAAATTATATTTGTGAAGCTTGAGTTAACTCACTGAAGGTCACCACATTCCGCAACAAACATGTCATTGCATACAAATGCACATAAATGGACTTAAATATTCGACCGAACCGAACATAATATCATAAAAGTGAGAAAACCAAAACAAATTAAATTATAAAAATACGGCTACTTATCACTAGCCGTAATATATAAGTTGGTAGATATGGTAGTTAACTAATTTTACTTATTTTTTAAAAAAAATCAATACAAAAAATGAACTCTAGCTAAAAAAATAAGTTTTAAAATAAGTTCCAGTACTTATAACTTTTAATATCTATCGATTACAGATTTTTGTTGAAATGGGTACATTATAAATTCAAAAATATAAAAATTAATTACTTATAAAACTATTAAAATTATTTTAAGTAATATATTTGAAATATAACTATCTGGAACCGAAAAAAATATACAATATAATAATGTAATTAAATATTAATTGTTTGTTATATATTTTTCTTTATATATATATATATATATATATATATATATATATATGCGGACATCCACTTAATTAATAAAAAAAGAAACGAAAAATAAATGACAAAAATATATATTTCATGTAGGATGTTGAGATCACATAAACACATTCTAAGAAATCTATTAAAGAAAGTTTGAAAAACACTGTGTTACAGGTATATTATTTGATACTGGACTATGTTCAGAAGTTCGTTCAAAGTCCTAAAGACTAATTGATTCATGTCCCTTATTCAGTCAACGCTTTGTGTCCATGTTCCTTATATAAGAATAAGACCCTCAACTCTGAACCAAGTTACCAATCGATTGGTGGTTACTATGGTAGCATGATAGTGTGCTATGCGGCCTCCCCTATAAAACACCCTTACATTTAATCATGACTGCGCAGATAATACTTGTGATAAAAGTGACGGTAAAGCTAAATAAAAATCGATTTTTTTTCTGCAACTTTATATTTAATAAGCATCGGTAGGTATAAAAGGTTAAAAATCGTACGGGCATTCATTCATTTAATATTATGCATCGTTTGAAATGATTGATCAATTTTTAAGTGATATTAATCATGTCATTTTCTTCAGTTTATGAGTATATTAAAAATATTTTTTTTCCAATTTTAAAACATAAAATCATACCATAAAATCATTAATGATAATGTATTAAATTACTTTTGAACACTTATAACGATTATTTTAAAATAAAACTGTACTCAATCCAATATTGAAAAATATTATTGAATTTATTATGAAATATTTAATTTGTCTCTCTCTCTCTCTATATATATATATGTATATATATATATATATATATATATATACGTGTGTGTGTGTATGTGAGAGTATATATATATATATATATATATATATATACACACACACTCGATTTACACGGTAGATTGGTTCCCCAAAAGTACCGTGTAAATCGAAATGTGTACAATTCTAGTCCACATCTGATATAAAAAACAAGGAACAGTTTTTACAAATCCAAAATGAAACAATATTATTTATCTTTAATAAAACTAGAGAATATATTTTACAAGTTAATTCGGAAAACATTGAACCGAAAGTGTTCTAAAACAATTTTTTTTGCAATTCTGCGACCGTGTTAATCTAAAATAGTACCGTGTAAATGGAGGTTTTTCCGCATTCCTTCAACCGTGTGAAACCGAAACCGTGCAATTCGAGTACCGTGTAAATCGAGAGTTAGGTTATATTGTGTCATACTTGTTTGGTCGAGACTTCTGACAGTGGGCTTAGTTTTTTTTTTTGACACTAAGACACATTTTCGTCGAGGAAGACTTGACTGAAACTATTTAGTTTCTTATTTGTATAATTATTAGTTCTGCACATTAAATATTTTCATTTTTTTCAACCGGCAAACATAAATATAAATAAATTATATTACACTGCTTTAGTATTTTTATTTCATATTCGATTCTTTTGTAAACTATTAAATGTAGCTCACCAAATGAAAACCTTCACGAGAAATCACTAATATAACAAATAAGCTATCTTGAAATAAACACTGAAAATGACAAGAACCATCACTGATAATTTAATTAACAAACATGTATTTATTAAAAATTGACAGCTCTAATAATAACTTACATACAATATATCTAATCTGTACGTTCAGTTGTCTTTCTTTTGTTTTAAAAAAGTATTGATTATTATGTCGTCGCCATGGCAACGACACAAACAAAACGTTTTTATTATAACGGTAAAGTATGCGAGTTTTTTTTAATAAAGAAATTTTATAATATGTGCAGTGTAGTATGACTGTTTATAACGCGGTGTTCTTTTTATAAATTTCAAGTTTCTTATGAAACTATTCCGAAAGAAAGTTATTCTGTTTACTTTATTAAAACGATAAGAACACGACTGTATATAGAAACGTTATTAATGAAGAAAAATGTATAGTCAACTGTATATTCCATTTTCACTATCGTCTACATTTTCAATAATTTCAATAGACTGTACACGTTTTTAAATAATAAGAAGAAAAAAAAATTAATATACTTAATTGGAGATACAGAAACAGGAGTAAATATTTTTTTTCATTTATTTCAATGTAGATTATTAAGTATCGCTTTATTATTTTTGATGAGTCATGAAAGAGAGCGGTCAACGATACACTTGCAGCTAAATGATACTTAGTTCGTAAGTAAATACACATGTACAGATAGAGTGCTTTTAATTACCGACCCACATGTATTAATATGTAACTAAATTTAATTTAAAAACATGAACAAGTCTCCGTGGGAAATTTATTTCAAAGATACGATCCAGTTCTGACTCCATAATGTGTTTTTTTCACATCGAATTTACAATTTGTTCCGATTTCTGTGTGTATTTACGTTTCGTTCTTTACACTATCTGCAGTGTTCAAGATTAGTTGATAGCAACAAGTGCATTTCATGTAACGTACTGACATTTAAAGATTACGAAATAAAATGACACACATACAAGTTTATACATTTTTAACTTTATTTTATTCGCCTTTAATTTATTTACATGAATACACACCATATATATATATATATATATATATATATATATATATATATATATATATATATATACATACAGTGACCAGCAAAAGTATTCAAACAGTTGGGAATTTTTTAAGAAAATGTTAATTTTCCCTTTAAATTACGACGTTGTTTTATAATTTTCACTATTTTTTCACTTAAATCCATTTCATTGTGAAATATTATCATTTTATATCAGTAAGATATTTTATAAAAATATTACTATATATATATATATATATATATATATATATATATATATATACACATGTGTGTATGTATGTATGTATAATTTGATTTCAGAGTGAAATTATTATTTTATTGCAATTTTGAAATTTTTTAATTTTTTTCTGGCCGATTTTAAGTGTATTAAAACATCTTCCCATTAATAACAACATTATTATCATTTCATTGTGAAATATTATCATTTTATATCAGTAAGATATTTTATAAAAATATTGCTATATATATATATATATATATATATATATATATATATATATATATATATATATATACATACACACACACACACTGGCAAGTACATTTTTCTTCGAAGAGAGTGGGATATTCAATTTAAATATTGAAGCTTTTCTTCCCAATCAACTTCATCCAGTTTTCATTTTACTATTAACTTCGTCAATTACTAATTCATTCATGTTAGTAAGTTGGTCCAAATAAACATTCTTGGCAACTTATTCGATTTATTTCTATTTTTTTTTTTTTTTGGAAAAACAAACGAATTAAACTACTTTATTTGATGTAATACATTCTGATTTCTATTTTTATATACAAACATACACACACACACACATATATATATATATATATATATATAATGCGGCTCTGCCCCCTACCCATTTCGCTTGTCAACCCTCCGGCTCACTGTGCTCGCGCACGTGTCAATTATAAGTATTTACATGTGACCGAATGAAATAATAAACATATTTTGATATCATAAAAGCCTCGTCGTCTCAAATAAATAATGGGACGTCATGGAATTTTTATTTTTAGTGAATAATTTTGATTTTATATACAGAGGAGATACAGATACATGTACATATATATATATATATATATATATATATATATATATATATATATATATATACTATAGAGCTAATCAAATTGTATACATCTAAATTGTAAACAATAAATAACTAAAAATATAATGTGTTATATGAATGACAGTTTGTTCAAAAAACATACTAGTTTAAATCCAAAACTTAATTAAAATAAAATGTATGTATGAACTGCAATAAAGGCATACTGAACGAAAAAGGAAACACAATGCATGCATTTAAGTTACAATGCAGAAAAGATAAGTAAAAAAAGGTCGTAATTGATTACTGCATGACTTAAGACACACAAATATGGCACCACCCACGTTCTCCAGACAACGAGTGTCTCCGCAGTTTTTCGACTTCATCGACCTGTCAAGGTTATTTTACCTACCACCAACTCTTTATTGAATTAATCGTCCGTCTCAGTTTACATAAACTAATTAAGGCTGCGCACGTGATGATTTTCTTGGACAATACGTGATCTTCCAATACCCATGTTACTTATTCAGTTTATTTTCGAGTTGTAAATGTTCGGAATGCATTTCATATAAAAAATAATATGTTTTATAACATGCTAAATAATTGTATTTTAATCGTGTATGTAAATCCTAGATAATAATAACTGTATGTAAATAATGTACGAATGTACAGCAATCAAAAAAAAAAAATGTTTGTTTTAAAGAGAAACCTAATGAACATGCTGGTTGTATGTATTTTTCGATCGATTGCTTACATTCTTCAACAAGTGACCTGAAAATGTGTCATGGTAAGTTTAACTTTTAATAAAAAGTTCAAACGATATGAACTTTGCTTGAAAATCAAATTATTTCTATTTTTACTTTAATATTTTTGCTACGATTAAAATTTATAATCTTTTTATACTGATACCTAAAATATACATACATAAAACATACATATATATATATATATATATATATATATATATATATATATATATATATATATATATATATATATATATATATACACACTCATGGTATCATATCTAGGAACATTTTAAACACATGTTATATATCAATTTACAGGTATTAATCGTTAAGCATGGTTCCATGAACAGAAAATTATCAGTCAAAATCGCTGATTTATATTCGACGAACGCTTAAAATAAACGTTTGCATGTGTGTGACAATTGCGCATGGTTAGGAACTACGGTATGAACAACGCTATTATTTAATAAAGCCGTACTTAAATATATCCATTGGAACTTTAAAAGTGAACACTAATAATATTTATGTTAATATCTTTTTAAGGCACATTATAGTATCATTCAAATATAATGAATAAATGACTTTATATTAATGAGAAATGAAGAAAACTAAAATAACATTTATTTTAAAAAAATTCGAAAACACTACAATATATATATATATATATATATATATATATATATATATATATATATATATATGTATATTGTATACATAAAAAGCCGCACGTGCGTTTCCTTCATAATTTATAGTAATTCTCCGTAATTACAATTTCTCGTTAGTCAAAAATTTATTTCATGAAATGATAAAATGCAACTGATGCTTCCCTGTAACACATTTTTACTATTTCAGTTGTATTTTTGAAACTGGTGTGAAAGTTTGTCCACGGTGCCTAAGAAGTCACAATTAAGTTTAGGGAACAAAGCAGCTATTTTGGTTTTATCTGAGCACGATATGCCTGTACGAGCAATAGCTCATAACATTGGGTTTAACAAAAGCCCAGTAAGAAAATTCTTAAAAAAATATTAAAAGGAACAGACTCTGGACAGAAAGAAGATACTTGAGAACAAACGATATAAAAAAAATTGTAATAAATTTAAAATTTGTTTAACACCATCCGCTATTTAAAAGTGTTTGTACATGATTTATGCTATTTAAGTGGCTGCAGTAGACTGATAAGAACAAAACTAATACGTTTATCAAACGAATAAAGATCAAATCAAATTGTCATTGAATAAATTTAGTCGTTTATTTCATAAATAAATCATATTTATTAAAAGCAGTCGTCTGATTGTCTGTGGGGAAGAATTTGTAAAAAGACAATTGTGATCGAAAGGTCAATCGTTCATGTTTATGTCGAACATTGTATTTAATTCGAAACGAACTAAATTCGAATTAAATTTAGATACAATTACACTGGTATGATATACATTTAACCTGAAATTCATTCATTCAGAGCATTCATTATGTTTAGTACTGTTTTGTACGTATTTATAATGTTATCAGATTTATCTACATTTGGTAAATAATATACTGTTTATTTATTTATTTTTTTTGTATTTAAAATTCGTAATTTAGTCTGTTTATTCTGTAATTAAATTTTCAATATGTCAGGTATTGTTTTCTATTATAAAATGATATTTTTTTCATATAAAAAAATTCAAAATTATTTATATTCTTAATCATATACATGTAAACAAATCTAGTAACAACCCGCGCTACAAAAACAGCTCTCCGTTTAACCAGAACAGTCGACATGTAGAAAGAGAAGAAACGCGGATGAATTTCTATTACTCTGACGATTATTGATATTTCGAGCTGTTTTTCAACACAAGTTAACAGAAAGGTCTACTTTTCGACGTGAAACTGAACAGGTGATAACACTGCTTATTATTTTTCTAACACACACCTTTTTTCCGTGTTGTTTGAAGTCGTTGAATTATTTTGAAAATCAAGATTGATGTCTCAGTTTCGTATGGGATGCACAGTTACAGATATTAAATTGAAATGAAAACTGTTAAATTATTAGATGAAACGTAACTAAACAAACATCTAAATACATTCAAATATGTAAATAAAATGCATTATGGAATAATATAAATATTTGTTGTTTTCATTAATGTAACACAAACAATTCAATTAAATATATTTTTTTCTGCCAGTAGCACGCTCTCTTTCAAAACAATATATTAGGTGGCTGCATTGAAAGTCCCTGTTTTTTTTTTTTTTTGTTTTTGAGCATTTATTTCTCAATAACAAAATGTATGAACACATTAATCAAAGTATTTTCCCTTGGAAGCTATGACTTTTTCCCGTTTTTCTGGCAGAAGTTGAATTCTGCGAAGAAAGAATGATCTGTCTTTTTTAGCCAATCCATTCATCCATTCGACTGACCTAGCCGTTGTTTATCGTGAACGTTACAATTGCCACTTTTGAATCGTCGAAATACATCTCTACATACTGTTTCAGATGGAGCAGATTCACCACGAGTTTTCGCAAGGAATCGATGAGCTTCGGCTGCACTTTTCTTCAAATGAAAGTACTGTGTAGAAGTACACATCGGAAAAACAACATATCGCGTTCGATTTTAATTCGGTTATAGAAAAGCACTTGCGTACACAAACGATGGCCGTCCGATGACTGAATTTTAGTGGGAAATGTCCACACTTCAAAACAACATAAAAGACATCTGTCACTACGCACCTAGAACCATCTACACGTGAACAGCGCCATTCAACGCAACCTCTTATTACAATTATTTTAATTCATTTATATTTTCCAGCATTCATGTTTTCATTTTTATATGGTTTCAAAATAATCCCATTATTAGTGAATGTATTTGTTAATCTAGCTTTAATTTTTAATAGTCGTTTGACATAAAATTAAGTTCGATATTACAAGTTTACACAAGAACATCCAAACTGATTCTGTATTAATTTAAAATTTCTCGTTAAATTAATTATGTAAATTTAACTGCATGACATATGAATTGCAGCAGTGTTAACTTCTTAGAAAAGCATCGTTATAATATGCTGAAAACGATATGGAACGTTGTTATACTAGTGTAGCAATTACGGTGTTAAATCTAATATATATATATATATATATATATATATATATATATATATATATATATATATATATATATAATATCCTTATAAAACTTAATAAGATAATTATTTTTCGTGTATACATAATTTGAACAACATTAATTTGAAAATTATGTACAATGTGTTTCATTTATGTAAAAACAATTCGAGAAAAACAATCTTGAGAGCATAAACAAGCGCACACATTAATCAAACATGTTGATGTCAGTCAATTGCAGATGTGATGTATTTTTATACAGACAGATCGTTTGATAAGAGCATATGTACATCGGAATCGTGTTCGGAACATGCAGCTGTTTGTCTTGTTATAACACAGAACTACCTGTAACCCTAGCCCAATTGTCCTTTTATATTTAATGTATTGATTATATGCAAGAGTAAATTGTACGTTACACAATAATTCAGCAGTACATAAAATGTACATGTTACTACTAATCCCATTTTAGATGGAAGAGAGTCGTAACGGATGGCGTGTCTTAAATGAACGCACAAACATTGTAAAAAAATCTTAAATTGTATTTGTGGTCTTTCAATGTCGACATTTATTCTTGTCTCGATCGTTCTGTAACAGTTTCTCTATTTTGCAATTATGTTTTATTTATTTTAAGAATGTATTTCCGTTTTAATTACACTGGTTCCATGACTTATAATGCCTTTTGATTCATTGCTGTAATAAAAGGGGCATCACTGGCGTATAACTTACACTCTTTTCTAATGAAACTATAACAATAACTTATAATTTTTTTGAAATTACTTTCAAGGTAATGGATAACATATTTGGTTTTAATGAGAATTTACACACCCACACACACGTATATATATATATATATATATATATATATAAAGGAAAAAAATTACCAAAAAGCAAAGATCTAAAATGTGTGATACATGTGTCCTGTCCATAGACATAATAAATATATAGTTTTAGTGTAGTTCTGCTTGCAACGACTTATGAAAAAAGGAAGTTAATGAAGAAAAATACTCATAACTAAAACCTGGACAAAGAACAATGGACGGATCGATATTAGTATTTATATTTAAAGATCATAAAAATAATGTATGACTATAAATAAAGATAAAACATGCGAACAGAAAAATAAAAGAAAATAAATAAGTGAAAAAAGTATCAGATTGTGAACAACAGAACAATGTTAGGACTTGTAGATTGAGAATACACACATTCACACTCACATCCGTATATATATATATATATATATATATATATATATATATATATATATATATATATACATTAAATTTATACAGGGTAGAAAAGTAGCAAGAGAAATAATAGAAGATAACTAAGTGAAAAGAGTATCAGATTGTGAACAACAGTATAATGTTAGGACTTGTAGATTGAGAATACACATTCATATATATATATATATATATATATATATATATATATGTGTGTGTGTGTGTGTGTGTGTAATCAAAGAAGAAAACATATAATACGCCATTTGCAATCTAATTAGACAGCTCGGATTTAAAAAAGATAAACTAACAAATGTAAAGTGTAATGAGTAACGTTTATCTGTACAAACGCGATATTTATTTAATTTCGAATTATTTTTGAATAAAATTTTAAATATTTACAACCGTCATTCAGTATACTAACTTTGAAGTTAAAAAATAAACTAAAGTCACGCGTACATTAACTAAAAGGAAACGAGAATGAAATAAATAGAAAATAAACACGTATATAATTTAGTACATAGTTTATCGGTTAGTGTTTTTTTTTCCAATTAACGGAATGCTCTATATATACATATTTGTTAATTTTAACATCTCTAACTACCGTCCGCATATCCTTCTGTTTGAGGCCACTGCCAATATGCCAGGTGTGCGACCTCAAGAAGGTACTGTGTGTGTAACGGTCACACGTGCCCCTCCCTACTTTTTAAACATCTTACCACTATTCTAAATCAGCTGTCTTCTATGACTGTACGTCAAGTATCGTTGAAACGGCACCGCGCTTCGTTTAACAGTTTTTTTCTTTTTTGTATTATAAAATACGGCGTTAAAACATCGATAAAGAGAGCAAATAGTTTTAGCTGAAGTAATTACTGTAAGATAATCGTTATTGTTAAGTCTCAAATTCAGTAGCGAACTAGTTTCTTTACACTTCTATTAACAATTTACCAGATGTGAAATGCCATACGAACATTTTATTGTAAACAAAGTTACACTTTTCTTTATTATTTATTTCAATGTAATTATGATTTTTCAGTACCAACTGGCAAATGGTTTCAAATTTTTTTAATCATTTTATGTAAGGAAAATGACATTCCATTTATCACGATGTACTTATCATATTTTGCTAGTGTAACTAAAAAAAATATAAGCTGTAGCACATTCATTTTAGGTTGCTCTCTCTCTCTCTCTCTTTCTACATATATATATATATATATATATATTGGATCAGTGCAAAAATTCGCATACTATTTAAAATTGAAACCCTGGCGATTATTTCTCGCAGAAAACGCTTTTATTAATCAATTATGTATTCATCATAGTTTTCTGCAATCATTTTCCAACGCTCAACCATCTGTTGGATTCCTCGTTCGTAAAAGCTGCGCGGTTGTTCGGCAAAAAAAAGACGGCGAGGCGGTTTGTGACGGTCTGCACGGAGTCAAATTTTTTACCGTCTAAAATGTTCTGCAGCGACCGGAACAAATGATAATCCGAAGGTGCAATGTCCTGATAACACGCTGGATGCGATATGATTTTCCATTTCGACTGCTTCAGTCTTTGCAGTCAGTTTTGCGTTGTCGTGGTGGAAGATGACCTCCTTGTGACTGTCCAAAATCGAACGCTTTTCTTTAGTTGAAACGTTCAGTTTGGTTAGCTGATGATGGTACTTCTCCTTAGTAACCGTTTTGTCCCACAGGAGCAGCTACAAATAGACGATACGTTCGCAATCCCAACAAACACGCAGCCACCACTTTCATCGGATGCAAGCCACCTTTAGCGGCTGGTTCTGTCCCTTCATTCACTTGTTTTCACGTTCAACTGTATCGGACATTGTTGTACAGAATCTATTCCTCATCGTCAGTCACAAAACGATCCAAAAAAGGTTCTCTGTTGAGGCGTCCAAGCGAAGAAACTGCCGAAGAGATGCGATCAAACTTGTTTTTTTTTCAGACAACGAGTTCAGCACCCGCGTATCGAGCTTCAACGTGAACCCCAGCTTCTTTAAATGCCAAAATGCAGTCGATCTGTCTCGGCAACCTCTTCCATCGAAATTCATGAGTTATTGTCAACTGAAGCACGCACATTGTCAAGCTGGGTTGTTCTTCGAGGTTACAATCACCAAGTCGAAATTCAGCAAATCATTTCTTCACAGTCGGAAGTGACGGTGGATGGTCTAAATAAACTTCCTGAATATTTTTCGTTACCGCGCCAACGGTTACTCCTTTCCGAAAACTCTTACAACATAACGTGATGAAAGTCTATCTTTTCGTTGTCGATTTTCAATTTTTCTTACACACAAATCATCATTACACATCAAATGTGACTGCTGTGACTGTCATCTCTCAAACGATATATAACATGAATATATTTCAGTCACAAGTGCCACCATGCGGCACTCTTAACACCACCCATTGAATCGTATACGAACTTTTGCACTGATTCAATATATATACATATATACATATATATATATATATATATATATATATATATATATATATATATATTTAGAACATGATATTACATGTTATACATACATGTATTAGGTTTAAATAAGTGACAGAAGGATAATGTCAGTTTACATATCCTTTGACTCACATCCTGTGAATTTTTTATATCTTATCTGAAATAAGTTTGATTAATTTCCGTGTTGTTATTACAAACATTTCCCGTACGAATGTTTTGCGAATATTAACCGCACTAATAACAAATGCATGTAAGATGGACTAGTAAAAAAAAAGTATAAATAAATATGTACCTGACTTGGACGATCATAAATTTGATTTAAAAAGCTCGGTTACATTTTATTTAATTTACAAATTGATTCTTTGGTTTATTTCTGTTTCTTCGCATAAACAGTACGACAGATTAATAACTGTCAGTCATTTTTGTATACATTTTATTTATAGATAATTTGAAATACTGCTTTTTCTAACTACATTCACGCAGATACGCATTAGAAAATAAGATTTTAGCGTAAAAACCGTATGTTTTGTGTACTGTAATATTTATAAATAAACAGAGATGTTTTTATTGTTTATCTTATCAAGTTGCAAAATAAAAACATCAATGGGTGTGGTAATATTTTATTAACATAGACTTAATATACTTATTATTAGGATGGTAGGAAAATAACTGCGGTTTTTGTATTCTGAATACGTATCTTATTTTTTTCAATGGAAGTGTCATTTCATCGTGTTGATGTTAATATCATTTTTAAGTGCATTTTTCGGTCTGTATTTTGATAAAATCAACTTTGGTTTTATTATTCATTTTGCTTCAAATTAAATTAAAGATAGAAAAGAAGTAAATAAGAGCGATTTTTTTTGTATGAGTTCAAAAACGGGTGGTAAAGCAGCAGAAATAACGGTGGATTCAAAAATTTAGTCCAGGGGACGAGAGTCTTGAAGATGAAGAAGGTCACGGGTGTTTTTCACAGTTCATAACGATCAACTGAAGGTGTCTGTCCCGATCTGGAAGGCCCGTAAAATTAGATGATAGAGTGTTGCTGGAGGAAATCGAAACAAATCCAGAATTAACAATTCAATTACTGTTTAAAAGACTTCAGTGCGTCTGGTCAATAGTACAAGAACATATGAACAAAATTGGAGAGGTCTGGAGAGAAGGTGTCTGGATACCGCACGATCTTACTGAAGAAAACAAAATGGTTCGGATAAAGACGTGCACATTACTCAAGATAAGGGTCTTCGCTGAACCATATTTAAAACGTATTGTCACTGATAACGAAAAATGGATCCTTTATAACAACAGAAAACGTAATAAACAATGGTTATCATCAAATAAGAAAGCTAAACTATCTCCTAAGCCAAGTTTGACCATTAAAAAGATATTCCTCTGTGTTTGGTGGGATTATAAAGGAACAATTTATTATGAAAGGTTAAACTCAGGAGAAACTGTTAATTCTGATCTCTATTGTGAACAACTGGATCACTTGATCGCTTGAATCAGAATTTAATCAGAAAACGGCCAGAAACTGTAAATAGAGCTGGCGTTATTCTTCAACACGACAACGCACGACCGCATGCAGCTAAGAAGACATGTGAAAAAATTTCCGAGCTTGGTTGGGTGGTTCTCCTGCACCCTCCCCCTACTCACCAGACATTGCACCCTCTGACTACCACTTATTTCTGTCACTGGAACATTTTTTTAAGAAATAAGACACACAGAGATGTGAACATGTTAAAATGACCCTTGAACAATTTTTTTTTTCTAAAAAGAACCAGGGATGTTATAAAACAGGAATATTTTCGTTTCAGATACATGGAAGAGTGTGATAGTTAATGATGGAAACTATATTTATTCAATAAAGTGCAAACTTTGCTCTTAATTGATTTTTATTTTAATATTTTTTTTAAAAAAAAAACGAAAAACTTTCCGGTATCCCTAATATACTTACTACGTGTCTTCTTGTAGTATATGTATGTTTATGAAAAAAAAATTTTTTATGAAAACCACGAACAATACGCGATAAGTCGATAACGATGCGTCAACCAAAACGTTATATCACAGCCGTGCCAAACATTAAAACATACAAAATGATTTCATCAATGCGACAGAGAACTTTTTCTTGTTAAACGTGACTACGAATGAGATTCAATGTGAATATAAATATGTGTTGTTAAAGAAATTCAAAACGTGTACAATAAATGACAATAAATTCGAATCAGAATAATACTAACATCGAAACGACCTCTTCTTTTTTTCATTAAAATAAACACTATCAAAAATAACGAGCCTACGAACCATGGACGCACGTTCCTCGGTATGAATAAACTAGAACACGGATTGTAAAGGAATGTATCAAAAAAAAAACGACGCACGCGAGGCATATGAAATATAAATTAAAAATTTATTGCCATAAATGCAAACTATCTGACCTTCATTACACTCTCGACTCAGGTTTCATTCAACAAGTGTCGTTTGTAATTGAAAAAGGTCAATTCTTTTTAAAAACGAATTATTCGTCTGCTCCGATTCTATTCTCAAATTGAACTTTTCTATTTGTATGAGAATTACACATTAGGTCATTCAACCGATTTGAAATTCAAATTTTTTCACTTTTAATTTATAATTCAGCGTTGATATAAAATTCATGGTATTCATTAAAATTAATGATTGAAAATATAAAAATACCACGCGAAATAAAAAATTCACAAGTTTGTTTATATGACTTCATGCATATATATATATATATATATATATATATATATATATATATATATATATATATAATCTTAAATTTCTTAAGAAATATAAAAATGTACAATTAAAATTTGATTAGAGTATATGAATTACTCTAGTATAATATATACAAAAATATTTTATGAGAACAACTAACTTTATAGAATTTATAATTAGTTTATGATATTAAATATTTTTAAAATATTTTGTTTCCATGTGTTGATTTTATAATTATTACATAATTAGTATTTTTTTCCATTCGAGTTGTTTTAAACATTCTTGATTATAATTAATATCTAATTGATGTTTTACCGTCGTCCGATAATAAATTTAACTTCGAGCTAATGACCCATTACTTTCTTCAAACGATGCTTTTAACAAATGAAGTATTGACTGAATGCGATTCAAGTATACCTCAAAATAAGCCTCTGACATTGGATGAATGTGACAGAAAACAACCGGTAATACGGAATTGAGTTTTATAGACAATGTAGAGAAGGATACAGTGGAACTGTTGGCAGTAAGGTACTGGAGAAAGACTGCCAGGGAGAGAAATGTCTGGAGGCAGAAAATTGAGGAGGCCAAGGCTCGATTTGGACTGTAGCATCATTGAAGAAGAATCAAGTATATATTTTTTATCAGTATTATTATTAGGTTCGTGTAAAAATAATTGCGGTTAGTATAAAGACATATATTAGTTAAAAATTATATTTATTAATCAAAATAAAGACCATTCACCTGGGCACATTTCTCCTACCGGGCAACAAGTTTGTTTATTCCTACATGATAGAATTTTGGATTCCTGGAATTAAAGAATTCATCGAAAACGCTTTGAGCTGATGCTTGATCATTGAAAACCTTCTTTTGTAGGAAATTACTCAAATTTTTGAAAAGATGATAATCTGTAGAACAAGTAGGCCCGGATAATAAGGTGAGTGAGGTAAGGTTTCATAACTCAGTTCATTTAATTTTTTTAAAGTCATTTATGAGAAGTGTGGTCGGGCGTCAAACGTAAAATGATAAAAACCGCAATTATTTTTACACCAACCTAATACTTTTATCGTATAAAATTTATTAAGTAAATAACTACAAACGATAAACTAAACTTAAATATTAGCAGTGTCAAAGTCAATAAAACAAATATTTGAATGTTATAGATACATTTTAAAAATACAGCAGTAAAACTTAAATAATAATATTTAAAAAAAATCACTTTTATAATTATTGATTGTTAAGGTTTTGTCTAAGAGACTATGATATGAAGTATAAAAGTGAAATCTGATAGATTATAAGTCGCAAATGTCCTTGTATTTAATATAGATTTTTAAATTTTATTTTCTTTTAGCTTCTGTCATTCAGTGGAAACATCTCTTATCCATTTTAACAAAAACAAGCTGTACTGTAAGAACAAATCATACCAACATTTTTTTTTTACTTTCGCAAATCAATTTTTCACTTCCCATAAACATTTTTCCAATTTTTCTCATCAAAACATTCAATAATTAATTATTGGTCATTCTATTTATTACTTATATCCATTGTGATAGCGACACAATCATCAGAAGAGCGGTAAAGTAGAGAGAAATCTATTAACAGATTTTTCTTTTCCTCATCGATTTTATATATACATACCGTTAGAGAGCAAAATAATAAAAGAAGATAGGATTTTTAAATATAAAAAAAACCTGTAAATGTTGATGTTATGAAAAATATTTCACCAAAACAAATAAAATTGATGCGGTCTTCCTCATAATTTTGTTACACAATTCGATATTTATGGCAATGAATTTACTTTTAAAATCCACAGACTTTTTTAATTTCTTTCCAAAAACATAAGTGATATCTAAGTAAAGCATTTCCGAAAATTTTAGAATATTTATATACAAGAGTATATAATACAGACACGGCCATGACCAGAAATTTCGTTACTTGAGGCGAAATGTCAAAAAAGTGCTCCCATACGTTCTTCTATAAACAAAAAATAAATTTGACAGACATGTACTATGGAAAACGAGGGTCATCCGATAAGTATGGTTAAAGAGGAAGTTGAAACCGTTTTTTTGGAAAAATCAATTTTATTTTACAGCATAGTCTCCATTGAGGACTACACACTTGATCCAGCGAGTCTTCAAATAGGCTTTGATGGCGGCGATTACATCCTCATTCGACGGGAATTTCTTCCCACCGAGCCAAATTTTCCAGTTTGGAAAGAGGAAGAAGTCGCACGGAGCCACGTTCGGAGAAAAGATTTAATTCGTGCAATTTTGCTATTTCAACGGTCGATTTGTGGGACGGCGCGTTGTCCTAGTGAAAGAATACTTTTTTGTGTACCTATCTTAGCCGTTTTTGTTTCAGCTCTTCTTTTAAACGGCCCAATAATGTTGCATAATAGGCTCCTGTTATCGTTTTCACTTTCGTTATGTAGTCGATTAAGATGATTCCTTGGAAATTCCAAAAAATTGTGAATTCCTAGTCGACAAAACTGTCTTCGAGGCACTTTCACCAGTCGGTGTCTACTGCTTCGACTCAAGTTCGTAATGATGAATCCATGTTTCATCCACAGTGACGAATTGACACAGAAAGGCCTGATCGTTTTTTTCCATTTTTGTGGCAACTGCTACAATGCTCGCTTCAAACATCTGTAGAACGCGAACAACGCGTCGCTTCTCGATGAAATTTCGCCAATGCTCGTTACCAAATAAATGTTAGCGCCATATCATAGAAATTTACCAAATTTATCAAACAACCCACTTATATTTTAGATAATTAGTATCAATGAGTTTGTTGAAATTTGATTTGCAATTCCAATTTATATAAAAAATCATCACTTTGTTAATTTATTTCATATTTGAAGTAAACAGAATTTAATTTACGTTTCATAATATTTAGGAACGAACAAAAATGATTATTTTTGTGATGCAGTTGTATACAATTTCGTGTATACTTTAAGCATTCGTTTAGTGATATGTATTTTTATTCTACATTATATATCAGTGAAATTAAAAGAACTAGAACTAGCCTATACTAGTTTGAAAAGTGACACTTGATAGTCGCGATGTTACCAAATGAATGGTGGCGCTACATCATAGAAATTTACTAAAACTTATCAAACGACCCTCGTACGAATAGGCGCCCCGAGTGTTCGACTCGCCGTCTCGCCTTTGGTCACAGCACTGAATACAAGAATGTATGTACGGAAAAAAAAGATAACAACAAACTTGATTTAGAGTAAAAACATTTCAAACATGTTTTTCTAAATGTCTTTTTTTCTAACTGTGAATGTTTTAAATGTATAAAAATCTATCGAAAAAACATGTTTTTTACGGTTTTCTATTGTTGTGAAATATACATTTGTTTCATTCGCGTCTCGTGTACCTTTAATGAATCCGTACAGTTAAACTTCTTAATTGTAGCCGATATTTCATTAATTTAAATTTGAACAATAGCATACACTTAACTTTGGATTCCGTTCATACATAAGTTTGCGAAGAGTGAAGTGTGTTTCTTAGAATAAATTAATATAACAGTAGACAAACAAATGTCTAATAATGAAGTGTTACAGTGTTAAATTATAATTTCTTTAAGAGGTCTCGGACAGATGATTTACACATGTATAATATTTTTCTGTCATATTTATTATACGCCATCATACGCACACGTGTATGTATGTATATATATATATATTCAAATTCAATTTATTTACTCAAGAAAATTATTCTTTTATTTATTATTTTTTAAATTCCACAAAAAAGAAACCAAATAAAATATAAACACAAAAATATACAGACATTTACATTATAAACCATACTTTTACTTGGACATATTTTTTCACACAAAATTGTTTAAGCGTGTTAAAACCTGTACTAACTCTCTTTTCAAAGAACAAATTGCAGAAATCCCCAACAGTCATTCTCGTTAATATTGCATAGACAACATTTATCTAGTTCAGTAGTTTTGTGGCCTTTGCTTAATAATGGGTCGTAGAGGAAAAGGACCACTACCGAAGCTGAAAGAAAAATCATTTTACGTTCACGAAGAGAAAATAAAACGTTTAGTGAAACTGGAAAAATAACTGGAAGAAGCCGTAAAACGTTTTGCGAGTAGTAAAAATTTACAAATTGGTCCACACAGTGGTCGGAGGCGAATAGTTCGTACAGAGAAGAAGCTCTTGTTGTTAGAGAAATAAAAAAAAATCTAAGTTATCTTCTTCAGAAGTTTCTGCGCAAATCAGAGAAGAATTTAACAAAGTAATACATCCGAAAACAGTATGCAGAACGTTAAATCGTGCTGAGTTTAAAGCAAGAGTCGCTTGAAAGAAACCTCTTGAAAGTAAAGTAAATAAAAAATTGAGATTACAATTTGCAAAGCAATACAAAAATAAGGCTGATCAATTTTGTACCGAAGTACTGTTTTTTTAAGCACACCAGTGCACATTCTCAAAATGAAACAAAAGGCTTAAGGGGTTGAAAGAAAACCTAAAGAAAAGTGTGCAAAAAGTGGGTTTAGATGAAAATTTCTATTTTCAACATGACAATGATCAGAAACATTTTGTTTTTATCGATTTGATTCGATTGTGGATCATTTAAAACATTCCCAATGTCTTGCCATCTCCTCTACAGTCTCCTGCTCTTAATCTGATTGAACATTTATGGAAAGAACACGAACGTCATTCGAATAAATCACAATTTAAACAAGTCATCATAGAAGAATGACCAAATATAGGATCATATATATATACATATATATATATATATATATATATATATATATATATATATATATACACATATATATATATACAAAAAGAACTAGTTTTATCAATGCCAAACAGATTAAATGAAGTAATTAAAAGAAAAGGGTTACCAACAAGATATTAAAACTTCGTTCAAATTTTTTTTTCTTAACCTGTTTTAAAATGTATGAAAAAAATATGTCCAAACAAAATATGGTTATTAATGTAAATTTATATATATATATATATATATATATATATATATATATATATATATATATATATTCTGTGTTGATATTTTATTTCGATTCTTTTTTGTACAGTTGAATAATAAACAATAAATAAGTGAATAATTTTGTTGAGTAAACAAATTAAATTTGTTATGCACGAATTTTTTAAACGCTGTTTCACTTTAAATTCCCAAAAGTGTGAATAACTCTGTCCGTCACTGTATATATATATATATATATATATATATATATATATATATTTGTATGAATGTGTGAATTTGCATACATCTATAATATAAAACATCTTCAATTCCTAGTTATCTGTGAGCTTTGTCGCACATATTCACAGATCTCAAGACCATATGATACAACCGTAATAACTCCTGTTTTTCTACTAAAAAATGTCGTTTTATGGTACGATTTTCATATTTTATATTGGACGAAAACTGTCTTGAACATAATATCAAATGTTGATAAATATAGTAAACATTTTACTATGCGACACAGATTTCCGGTAGAAACGAAAACGTTAAGAAGAATAAACTGATGAAGGTTTGACTTTTTGATTGAGAAAGATCAATAGTAAGATAGTTTTATTGATCGATTGATTACTTGAACGATTAAAAAAAAATATTGTTCTTAAATTAAATTGAAATTCTTAAATTAAAAAAAGATCTTATGAAAAATCTTTTAATCAAGTGTCTTCATAATTTAACAAAAACATTTCGTTCTTAATAATAAGTTGATCGAAATAAACATATTTTGTATTTTATATGATTTTTATTCTTTTTATTTCAATGTTGTTTTTTTATGCAAACAAGTATTACTTTTTTCTTAACATGCTTTATAATGAGTTCGACTTTTCCACGGCATTCGTTCAATTCTCTAGCCTTTTACTCTAGTTCTTTCAGTGTAATCAAACAGCAATGCCACCAGTAAAAGTTTTATTTAATTTTTAACCTACTGCCTTTTTAATTAATTTATGTTGACAATTTGGATACAGTTGATAATTTTACATACATACACACACACATATATATATATATATATATATATATATATATATATATATATATATATACAATTCAATATCGTTTTTTACAAGTAATAAAAGATACGAAACATTAAAATAATTGAAAAATATAGTTAACAATCCGTTTATTTATAACATTTTAATGCATTTAAACTGTTTTGTTGAATACTAAGAGTTTCAACAAACATTCAGACATCAAACCAATCCATCGGACTGAATAACACTTTAAGACTATAAACGAATACGAAGAACCAAACAACTTAAAATTTGTTTGGTTAATAAAACCAAAGTTGATTTTACCAAAATACAGACCGAAAAATCCACTTTAGGACGATATTAACATGAACGCGACGAAATAACACTTTCATTAAAAAAAAATCAGGTTAGAATTCAGAAAATAAAAGCCGCAATTATTTTCCTACCAACCTAATATTTTATACAGATTTTTTGACATCATTGTACCATATGTTTTTTAATCCCTTTCCTTTTTTTTCATTTCTTGTTTTTAATCAATGCGTTTCCTGTAAACTGCTTCACTAGATAATTATATTTTAAGTACAATGCTGACAAAAAAAATATAATTTTAATGTAATAACTAGAAATTACATTATGTTCGTTAAATTAGAACAAAGTTTTAATCCTTTTTAAAGCATAAACATTTGTTAAACAATAAAACGCCCTTATAGACACACACACACACACATATATATATATATATATATATATATATATATATATATATATATATATATATATATATATAATTTTACCACACTGTATTTCAACATTCCTTGCATGCCGCTGTTCTGTATAATTTTGTTCATTCTGATTACATTTTAATTTCAATACGAAACGAATCGATATAAAATGTATATAAATTATTAATGAAATACGGTAAGACAAGTGGCCGTGTTCCATTATCGTTTTTTCATGCATGACAAACATTTCACCACTTAGCGTTTCATATTATCGATTTAATAATTATTAACATGTGAACGTTAATTCAACAGAAGTCGACATTACTATACTAAACAGATAACACAGATACGTTTTGTAACAAGACTTAATCCATTAAAAATGAACAAAACGATATTTGTTGCAGTTCGTTGACGATTACAAAATAATTGCACTAACTTGTTCTTTAAGTACGTCAACTTTAATTAAAGTAGATCTTCGACATACTGTTAGAAGGTGAAATCGTTAAAGAATCTATGGCCGGGATTATATATTGATTCGAAATCATAAATGCATTTAATACAATTCGTTTTAAAAGCGCCATAAAAAATATTAATTAAAATATCAGAAATACATTTCCAAGACTGTTCAGTTAACAGAAAATAAAATTTTATTAGTATAAGTGTTTTATGTGCAGCGTTTGTCGAAAGTATTGAACACCGCATAGTTATGCACTTATCTTCAAATATGGATGTCACAAATCTGCGGCCACAATTAAATGAATTCAAGAAAATGGCGTTCAACTGTTAGATTGGCTAGCATAGTACCCACATCTGAATCTGATAGAGCACATGTGAAGAATACTAAAGCTGAGGTTGCAAAAACACTCAATAACATCAAAAAAACTCACTGGAAACTGTTCTTGAGTAAGAATGAAAGAATATTACTAGTGACGATTGTCACAGGCTAGTCATAACAATACCAAAAAGAATCTCTGCCGTAATTAGAGCTGGGGGGAGAACAAAATATTGAAATTGATAAATAATTGTGATTACCTTTAAACATATGTAATTTTATTTTTACCCAGTACAACCATTTTTGAAGATAAGTGCATAATTATGGTGTCCTAAATTGATAATTTTCAGTTCGTTTAGTATTTGTAGAAACAAATGAAGTATTAAAGTGATTCAATTTAGTTTTCGAATTTATACGATTTGTTCAATTCGAATATTCAGATAAAACAGCTTGAAATGACTAATAAAAAAATATCACAACGTTTTTACAACTTTAGTTTATCGTATCGCCCAACTATACGCTGGCGAAATTTAATTCGCTGTATTTAATTTCTTATGTTAAATAGATAAAATATTAAAAAGTAAAATTTTATAAACATCGCACGCCAATGTCCAGTTTCTTAAAGAGATATTGTGAAACAATATACAATTATTTTTCAAAGTAATTCGGATATGAGTGATTAATTTAATTGCTAATTAAAAAAAATATTAAACTTCACATTTCGTATAACAAATATAAATGCATGTAGTTAATTCAACAAAACGTTTATTCAACATGAATAGACGTACTGAAAAAATTTAAGATACACTAACAAGTTCCATTTCAGAGACAATCTGTTCGTTCCAGACATTTTCCAGACAATTGTCTTTCCCTGTTAATTTTATTTCTTAAATCGTTATCTACAGTTATTTACTGTTATAGAAAAATATAATTGAGTTTGTTACTCATATAGATTTTTCGAAAAACGATAGAACTACTTTTTTCTTCTTATATTTAATTAAATTATTACTTTCAATTACAATGAAATATAAACATATATATATATATATATATATATATATATATATATATATATATGTGTGTGTGTATATATATACACATATACATATATATACATATATATATATATATATATATATATATATATATTATTACATTTAATGATAATAATGTGACGCCGTTAACTTTATGAGCATTTTTATCATATATTAAATATAATAGTTGTTATCATTTTAAGGAAACACACACTTATAAGTTAACCGTTATTTTATACTTAAGATTAACACATTTTTCATTGTGATTCAATATTTTTATATTAAGTCATTTACTATGAATCAGTTAAATATGACAAATCGTATTATTTATTCAATATAGAATTCATTCTCATATAGGATTTTGAGATTCTTATAAGATTTGTGAGTAATAACATTGAAATGAAATCAAAAACTCAAATATAAAATTACATGTGGATCTATTAGTATATATCATTATAACTCGATTATAGTAACCACGGATATAACGAGTTAACGGTAGGTCTGTAGCCAGGCATATTAGAGCGAGTAATCACAATTTTTGAGGGGTCTACTAAATATATCATCATTTTTTTACATAGTCAAATAATTCACATTATACAACACAAAATACACATATAAATATATATATATATATATATAATTTACCGTAGTAAGTATATAATTTAATAACTGAATTATATTAATCACATATCAGTAAATTAAGCATAATCATTTAAGTTCTATTTTAAATATGAGTACATACCGATAAACACCCATTTATATATATATATATATATATATATATATATATATATATATATATACACTCACCCTACATGTTTATATACCTTAGTGACATTTTGAAATCAAGAATTTTCCTCACATATTGACTACACCGTACTCATCTGTTGCATCTTGTTTACATTTGCAAACGTTCAGTACATATAAATTGATTATATATACGACAAAATGTGAAAAATTGTATATATATATATATATACAAAATTCACTCAATCAACACACTAAAATTCGGTTAGAAATATTTACTAAATAATAATGTTTTAACCTTCAAGTTTTACAACTTTCATATCATTTGTGTATATATATATATATATATATATATATATATATTTGAGTTTTTACTTTCCAGATAAAGTTCACTCGAATAAAATGCATAATACAAATTAAAAATATGTATTATATTGGGTTGATGCATAAGTTTGTAGCGTTTTTATTGAATTTAAAATTCATTTTTTTTAAATAAAGAAAATACAAAAACTAATCAATAAAACATTATCTCCATTGTTTACGATTGCCTCCCAACTTCCTGCCAGTTTTTCAATTCCACGCCTGAAAAAAAATCGATGGTTTGGAGATGAAGAAGTCGTTAAACCAATTTTGAAGAGCAGAGTTCTTATTAATGGATTCCTCGGATATGGTCAGTTTTTTTGCGATGCGAAAGGAATTCTCTTGATCGACTATCTTCAGAATGGAAAAACAGTTACTGGCCAATACTAAGCAGCACTTTTGGAGAAATTAAGGGTAACGATCTTAAAAAAAGACGTCCCGGTATAGCCAAGAAAATAGTGTTGTTTCATCATGACGATGCACCGGTTCATTTAAGTGTTGTCGCTCAAGCAAAAATTTGTCCGAATTGAAGTTTGAAATCTGTCCGCATCCATCGTATACGCCTGATTTGGCTCGTTCGGGATTCCATCTGTTTCCGAAACTCAAAATGTTCCTAGCTGGAAAACGATTTCAGTCGAATGAACAGGCGATCGAGGCCGCAAACGACTATTTTGAGAACTTCGAAGAAACCCACTTCCGGGAGTGAATCGCGAAGCTGGAGAAACGTTGAGACAAGTGTGTTGAACTCTCATGGGATTACATTGGAAAATAAAGTACACTTTAAAACTGAAACTATTGTCTCTAAAATGGAACCAAGTTACTCTTCAAACTGCCCACGTACATAGAACAATTTGTCAAGCCGCGTTAATCGTCCGCAAAAAAAATACAAGGCCTGAAAATGTCACTTTATCGATAATATTTCATTATATTTAGAAGTGTATATTTTTTCTATCAACGACCACTTCCTTTTTCTCTTACACTCGATTAATTTATAGACGAACGCTAAGTAATTTCATGTTTAAAACCGTGCAAATTCAAAGTCAACGACAGAACCGTTTATGTACGGGAGCGCATTAATATATACATACGTGTATTGATTTATTTATATTTAAATATTTGTTTTGGTTATAAATTACAGTCTTAATTGTGATACTCATTTTAATCACATCACTTGAATTCCTGTTAACAAATAATTTATGATAACAAGCAATATGATACGGAATTGATTAGCGTGGGTGTCACATTGATAAACTGAGGAAATTTTACATTATCTTTTTACGATTGTTTTCCAAAAAAGTCTCATTTTTCTAGGTTTTAATCTTTAATTTAAGTATTATGGGCATATATACCTTTTGAGATCTCAAAAATAGCATGTTTTCATTAATTTTTTTCACACGGAAAATAACGTTTTATTGCAAAACTGAAATATACATTTTAAAGGGCATACATTTTAGAAAAATATGAAAATTATTTCATATTTTTTTCGTGTCGACATTTTGCGCCACATGCTAGTAGTAACTACACTAACACTCTGAATGATTATAAATACTAAATTTATAATCATTCAAAGTGTGCATGCATTTTTTTTAGGACGCCCTGTACATATATATATATATTAAGAGAATTTCATTTAATAAAATCTAAATATACCAAAACATTATAATTTCTTTAAATATATTCCTCTTTCTGTAACATTGCGTAGTAGCCTTGCCTTCATTTTATTGATTTTAAGTTCTGTCTACTAACTTTTGTATTTTGTGTAACCTACATTGCATGATGATTGTACTAATCGTTGTTACAAAAATAAAATAATGAATAAATAACGAAATCAATATTTAATTTAGCTCTATATTGTTTATGAAGAGCGACAACGTAACAAATGAAAACGATTTTTTTGTATAGAATATAAAATAATTTTTACTCATTAAAATATTGTAGAAATGTTAGTGAAATCTATATTATTCCCAACTGTATAAAATGGGCTAAATATGTAATTCAGTGCATTTCAGATTATGAAGATTAAAAATACATTAATTTGTTAATAAATTTATTCTTATACATATTTTTTTTAAAAAAAGTATATAATATTATAAAACAACTTACAATTTTTTCTAAATATGTTTTATAAACAAGAAAAAAATCGAAATATTTTAATTTTATTATAAATATTCATATAACATGCATGTTGTTCAATTAAAAAAAAGTATCATAAACTATAAATGAATAAACAGTAATTTCTCTCTACTTGTCAATATCTTAATGGTTAAGTTATATCTGTATTTGTTCAATTTATATTATTGATAAATTAATTAATTAGAGGAATAATTAATAAATAGAGATACAATACTTCTATTCATTCCGTATACTATTTCTTTATGTTTTATGATAAAATTAATTTTCAAATTTAAAACTATTTAATTTTTTGAATAAGATTTCTTTCTCGCATGTTTTTAAGAATATATATTTATTTGATAGTGGTGCTCATACGAGGGTAGAGTGATAATTACCCGTGTTTGACAAGAAATGTCATCACTGATATCAAACTGTAATATCTTTTAACAGTATTATCTTTCAAACTACTGCTAGCAAAGTTTGAGCACAATATGTTAAGTAGCTTAGTTTCGACAGTCATTCAAAGTAAACAACTATTTCTCTTTTTTAACTATGGAAAAAATCAGTATCGGTTAGTGATCAGATTTCGATTTTTGGATGGGAAAACGTGTGGAGAAATTAAAGAAAAGTGATAGGCTGTCTACGGGGACTCTGCACCCTCGATGACAATTATCAGATATTAGTTTAATGAATTTAAATGTGGTTGTACAAGTGTTTGTGATGAAGAACGTCCAGGTCGTCCAATTGAGGTGACTACTGAAGAGATGATTGGAAAAATCCATGACATCTTTTTAAATGATTTTAGAATCAAAGTACATAAGATTGTAGGCATCTCAGATGAATGTGTACGAAACATCTGCATATGAAAAAGATATCCGCCAGATGGGTGCCATGTTTGTTCACAATCGAACGAAAACGCATTCGGATAAACATTTTGAATGAGTGTTTAACGATGTTTAAACGTAAATGACATCAATTTTTGCATCGATCCATAACCGTTGATGAAACATGGATCCATTACCATAGACTTCTCCTGTCGAACGTACACCAAAAAAGGCAAACGCCATTGCATTAGCCTGAAAGGTTATGGCGACAGTTTTCTGAGTTGGTCATGGAATATTGTTAATCGATTACCTTGCAAAATGCATAATGAGATAATGATGCGTACTATGCATCATTATTGGACCAGTTGAATGATGAAATCAAGAAAAAACTTCCTCATTTGGCAAAGAAAAAAGTGCTTTTACATCACGACAATGCATCGGCACGCAAATCAACAATTACGACGATAAAATTGCACGAATTGCACTACGAATTGCTTTCACGCCCATCATATTCTTCAGATTTGGCAATGTGTGACTTCTTTCTGTTTCCAAACTTGAAGAGATGGCTCGGAGGTAGAAGATTTGCATCAAATTCGGAAGTCGTCGCTGCTGGAAATGCCTATTTTGAGGAGTTTGATGAACCGTACTATTCAGAAGGGATAAAAAATTGGAAATTCGTTTGACTAAGTGCATCAAGCTAAAAAGAGATTACCTTGAAAAATAAAATAGAATTTTCTCAAAAAAACTGTCAAACTCGTTCATTCGACATGAAAACTCTTCGGTTATTCATTTATATTATCCTATCGGCTGCATGTTCTAATTTTTTTACAACAATGATAAATACGTTGAATGAATAAAATCTATTTTAACGGAAAATACTGATAATATTTTTTTCTTCTTTTCAAACTGAATTTAAACAATGCACATATGCATTGTTCTTTACATTTGTATTTTTATACCTTAGTTGTCGACGCGCCCTTCAACTCCAAACGACCAACCAAATTTGTATTTTTATAATTTCCGTATATTGTTAAATGAGATTAATAAATTATTATAAGTAAACAATATAAAAAAATAAAACATTCCATTTTTATAAAATGTTTTTTTAATTTTGACTAATTCTTACTTTGGCATCATAGCGTAATTGTCGTGGTACAAATTTATTTATAGAATAACTAATTTATGTTCCGCTCATAAACACTATAATATTAACATGGCCGGTGTGGATAAAACATTGACAACCTCTGGATTAGACCATTCGTGTACATTTAAAAATGTTTTAAATTATAAACATTTTATTAAGATGCACTCAAGAGATTTAACCGTAATTATACTATGCACTGAATATTAAATCCAGACTTCACTGGAACTTTCAATTTTATTCCAGCGTTATAAAAATGCATGATAGAACTGATGTGAGTAATTTATCCAGCTCACTAATTTATGACTTAAAATTATATATAATTAAGATCGTACAACATATGATAATACATGGAAATGTACTCTAAAAAGTTGTGTGAGTCCGAAGTTGAATATATAAAAATTCAAGCAAGTTAATTAATTTGACCTGCACGCAATTATTTAATTACGAATGCTCGACCCTCCGAATTTTAATATTCAAATATAATATCAACTAATATTCTCAAGATATACTGAAAGAAATTAAACAAAATTGCATATAGAAATACAGTGACCGTTATAAATAAGTAGAAAAAATATAGAAAATTTCAATAAAGTACAAGTTGTAAAAAGGTATACAAATGTTTTAAATTTGCATAAATGTCCTTTGTGAATAGAGTTTTCACGTAAAACATAGTAGACACACATGTATTAATGTGTTTTAACACATACATTAAGATTTGTCTATAGTTTTCTCACTACAAAAAATGTTGTGCCAAAATTTTCAATACAATGATAAAAAAATGATAAAGGCATTCGTTTAATTTGTAAAATCATTTAAAATAATCGTTGATTGGCACCGTATAACACGATTCTATTAATTATATTTTTTTGTAAAAAAAAACGATATTGTGTCAATTTTAAATTAGAGTCAAAACACCATAATAAGAACTGACGAAAGCTTATAATAAAGAAAACTACATAAATATACAAAATCCTAATGGCAACAAATTTCAAGTACTGTGAAAAAGTACTGTGTGCATAAAATGATAAAAACTGCAATTGTTTTTACACCAACCTAATATTTACTGTATGTTTTAATGATGTTATGTTGTAATATCCTTCCACACGATTTTTTTTTAAAAAAAAACCTGCACAATGTACACTTCAACTCGTACGTTAAACATTTAAGAAATGTGGCATTGAAGGATTATCAACATTCAATATTACACATCATACACACACACACACATACACAACTTAGAATGCATTTATAAATGTGTTTCGCTTACAATTTCGATACGCATAATCTAAAAATACACGTTTTTATAACATTTGCCAGTTTTATTTATAATAGTAACACAAGTATACAAATTTAATTGAAAATTAGCTGATATAAATATTTATATAAAAAATAAGTTAGGTTGGGAAAATATACAAGATAAAAAGATGTTTTATTGAAAATCAAAGGACATAAAAATTAAAACCTTTTTGAAATTATATAAACAACTATTATTAATATATTGTTTGATATGTGTTTTCAAAAAATAGTTAGACATTAATTTCTTATAACAAGATATTAACCTTACAATTAGTAATGAATCAACTGACAGTCACATTTAATTAATATTTTTAATTAAAACAGTAATCGAATATCGAATGAGGAAAACAATTAACAATTCGAACATGGATATAAGCTTTCGAATTACAATTTGATTTACTACATTAATTACGATTTTTTTATAAGAATAATATTTTTTTATTAAGTGCAATCAAGTAGACAGTTTATTAATAACGCTACTTGGGTCGAAGTTAGGAAAATGCATTTAAAGGTTTTAAAATATTTTTTTATTTACTTGAAAGAATCGTATTCGATGTTTATTTATAATGTGTAATTATGTTTGTGTTTATTGAATGTTTATTTTCCCAAATGAATTTCTCATTTGCTAATAAGGTATGAAAAACAACATCAGTGCAAAGAATAATTCCTTTCCAGCTTGATTAACGAAAATCAATTTTAATTTTCATTCAAGTGAAAACTTTCGTATACCTAGAAAGCAATTATTGTTAAATCAAATACTCCGTTACATTGCCAAGCTATAACCTTTTTGTCTGTAAATAGTATTCCCTTAAAATATAATTTGAAAATGAACTAAAAAATAAAGCTAATGTAAGTAAATCATGAAGTGAGAGTAATAATATTACAATAGATCTACGAAAGCTGTACAAAAAGCTGTAACAAAAACGAAACAAGTACAAAGTTTATTCATTTCACTTTTTGTCTGTAGGATTACCAAGTTCAATAAATGGGTACTGAGAAAATATGCAAACTTCACAGTCTGAAAATTAACAACTTTAAGTTTTGGTTAAAATACTGTAATTTGTAATTCAACACTAAAACTCAATATTCTGTAGCTCTTGGTGGTAAATAAATATGTCAATATAATATATATATATATATATATATATATATATATATATATATATATATATATATATATATATGAAGTACAAGAATCAATTTCCAGCTACGGTCCAATTGAAGGCCACTCATACAAAATATAAATATATTATAAAATATTATTGAAATAAAAAATTGCAATGAAAAAAGAAGTACTCTTATTATATGTACAAAAACTAATTCATAACATTTCCAAAGTATTTATAAATTCCTTATATTGTAGAGTGTATCCATGTATTATAGTCATAATTTCAAAACTGACCGAAAATTAACGTCTCTCTCTCTCTCTCTCTTTATATATATATATATATATATATATATATATATATATATATATATATATATATATTATATAAACATAAATTTACTAAAAATAAATACAATAACACCGGTACACATAACTATAACAACAAAAAAGTTAATATTATTCCACGTTTATACTTCAAGTACATATTTTATTACATAATAGACGGAAATTTTACTTGTTTCATTACAAAAGCATTCGAATTATAACAGTGTTATCGCTTGTCTCGAAACGAACGGCCTGCTTTGACTGATTTATAAATTATTACAAATCAATTTCGTCAAAAAGATATTCTTAGGAATCATTAAACACTCAATTCAAATTCCGACACGCATTAATAACAACCACACTAATATTCGAATCGCGAGTAGACAAATAAATGAAATATTTTGAATTTATAATTAATAATATAGCTAATATGAATTTATCAATACGAAGACATGTGCATACACATTCAATTAATGAAATAATACCTTTGTATACTCATGTATTTACCTTATATATATATATATATATATATATATATATATATATATACGTATATATTTATTTATTTATTATATCTTCATTGGTTGATCACAAAAGCAATAACTGAATATTAAATATACATAAATACATTCTCAAAAGAAATAAAATTTTTATTCACTGGATACATACATGAAAATGCTCCAATAAAAGAGATATGTACAGCGTGAATCCATGTAGGCATTCGCATGGAAATATTAAAGGGGGGAGGGGGGTTAAGGGTTAAAAAAAGTCATGTTATTTTTTATTTAGTACTTTAATTCAATTCAATACTAATATATAATTAAACTAAAATGCTAAATGGATAATAACATGTTTTTTGTTCAATTTTTGTGTTTTTTTAATACTTTCGTGTGGAAACACAAGTTGAATCACGTATATTTCATACATACATGTATAAATACGTACGTACATACATATATATGTATATATATATATATGTATCTATATATATATATATATATATATATATATATATATGTATATATATATATATATATATATATATATATATATATATATATATATATATATATATATATATATATGTATCTATATATATATGTATATATATATATATATATTAATGTTCAATTTTCTATAAAAAATATCCACTATATTCATTCATTTTACCTAGTTAAATTATTGGAAATTTATTTTTTCATATTTTTTTTAACATTCTCTCCTAACGACATGCTATTGATTCTAAATAATTAAAATATATTATCAACAGGCATTTAATAAAAAAAAATTATTAGTCGCTTTTTTATTAAAAATTGTTATTAAAAAATTATTAGTCGCTTAACAAAGGAAATAATTAAATATATTTATTTTTACTTAAAGATTTGTAAGGGCATCTGTCATTTCTGTGTTAATTTTTGAATAATATACTATACAATAATCACATCTACTTTCAAGCTCGCATTCTCGTAATGATGACAGAAACCAACCCAAATCGCATCAAAAAGTACATGTGTAGATAAAAAAATATTCGCAAAAATGTGCAAATACCTTATTAATATATTCGATATGTATTGTATACAATTCCTGTTTGTTGTAAATCCAGTAGTACACGTGTATATAATTATTCTTCTCAATCAAAATCAATTCACGCACATACTTCAATCAAATATTTTGATTGTTGATCCGCGTACAATATAATAATATATTTTTTTTAAATATATCTCGAATTCGAAACCGCGTTGTAAATGATGACACATCAAACACTGAACGATTCTAAGATATAATGAAATAAACACAACACGAACGGACGAACCAATACCACCGCCTACTTACAATGTACTGCTGCCAGTCGACGGTGTGACAAGCAATAATACGCGCACACATTATGTGAGTGGGGGAAAATTGTACGATAGCATGGTACTGCTGTTACTGTTCATCCATGACATATCGGTGTTCATGTTTTACTTCTCCAGGGGGTTGAAAACTATCGCGTTCATACGACGAAACGTCGATTAAAATAACATCAATGTTGCGTTTGTGTTGAAACGTCGTATCGAATGGAAATTCGTACGGTGCGTTTCATTTAAAACCACTGAAAAATTACTGCTCTATTTCATAAACCCATATATATATATATATATATATATATATATATATATATATATATATATATATATATATATATATATATATATATATATATATATAAATATTTCATGTAACTTCAGCGTTATAAATCAGACATACGAAGAAACATAACATTCAGAGGATTATGAAAAATGTTTCATTGAAGAAACATAAACTGTTAAATAATTTAACACTCTAACTGCCATACAATGCGCTGGTCGTCGGATTCATTTCATTCTGATTGAGCCATACGACGGCCAGCCGTCCTAGGAAAAATGTAATGTGGTTAGAACAATTAAAAATAATTTTGGTTTGATATTAATATGCCGAAAATTATGAAAGTGGCCTAAGTCATATATATATATATATCGTTTCGAAATATTTAAGATTTTGCGTTCGGATGTATAAAAAATATTCTATCAGATATTTGTTCTTCAAATGTTAATACTTTCTATGATTGTAAAATTTGGTTTGTAGCTTATAAGTATTAGGTTGGTACAAAAATAATTACTGTTTTTACGTATCGAGTATAAAGAGGGATATATCAGTTAAAAATTATATTTATTAATCAAAATAGAGGCCATTGGCCTGCGCGGATTTCTCCCAACGAGAAACAAGTTTATTCATTTCTGCAAGATAAAATTCTATAATTCAGGAATTAACGAATTCATCGAAAGCGCTTTAAGCTGATGCTTGATCTTTGGAAACCTTCTCTCCTAAGAAATAACTCAAATGTTTTAAAAAATTTTTGTCGAAGACAAGTCCGGAGAATAAGGTGGATGAGGTGACGTTTTGTAACCCAGTTCATTTAATTTTTTTAAAGTCATTTGTGAGACGCGTGGCCAGGCATTGTTTGATGTTAGATTAGTTCATACGGCACCCATTCGTCCAACTTCTTTGTTTTTACAATTAAGCTCAAATGTCGAACAACTATTAAATGGATTTTTCGGATCTAGTGTTGAGCTGTACGTTCATTAATTGATTCTTCGCCAAAAACAAATTTGATATTTCGAGCAGTTTCTGTTGCTTTACGTCCAAATTTAAACTCATACAACAAAATCGCGCGAATCTTCCTTTTTGTCATGACTAATTTAAGAAATTATATCCAACAATACTAAAGAATGAAAACACTAGACATAAGTTGAAATTACTATTGCTAATTTCATTGTTTACAATGATGTGTCACATGACTATAACAAAAGATAACGGTAACTACACAAATCGGCGCCAAACATAAAATGATAAAAACCGCAATTATTTTTGCACCAACCTAAATATATATATATATATATATATATATATATATATATATATATATATATATATTAGGGGTACCGGAAAGTTTTTTCGTATAGATGATACAATGTTACTAGAGGAAATCAATTCGGAAATCAATACCGTACCCTCCCCGCTCCCCACTAGACTATACACCCTCTGACTACCACTTATTCCGGTCACTAGAGCGTTTTTTTAAGAAATAAGACACAGAGATGTGAACCATGGTAAAATGAAAAAAACAATGTTGAACAATTTTTTTCTAAAAAGAACGAGTAATTTTATAAAACATGAATATTTTCTCCTCCTAACCGATGACAGAGTATGACAGATAATGACGGAAACTGTATTATTCATTAAAGTACAAATGTTTCCTCTTAATTAGTTTTTATTTTAACATAAAAAAAAAACGAAAATCTCTCCGGTACCCCATATATACATATATATATATGTATATATTATTCAATAAAGTACAAATTTTTCAACTTAATTGGTTTTTATTTTTACATATATGTAAAAAAAACGAAAAAACTTTCCGGTACCTCTAATATAAATCTACAGATAAAAATATTAAAGTATTGAATTAAATTCAGACTTACCTTAATCGAATTAGTTTATCTATCTCGAAAATATGCATATGTAGAGTGACCCATAAGTCACGACGGGGTTTGAACTGTTAGTAACTTGTTTGATTATTAATTATTTTTATTCATCTTTGGTTATAATAGAGTACAAAGCTGGAAGACTTGTTTATATAACTATGATCGGAAAACTAAATTTTTTAAATTCCGTCCATTTTCGGGCTCTTTCTACCGCATATTCCAGGACAGCTGTCAGCGTCGATAGCTGTAGTGCGAATGGTCTCTTGCAGTTGTTTCTACGCGAATGCTCTCTTGCAGTTGTCGAATTGTCCGAGTCTTGTTCACATACATCCTCTCTTTTAGGTAACTCCGTAAAAAGAAGTCAGCGCTCGTCAGATCTGGAGACCGTGGCGGCCAATCAATCGCAGATCTTTTCGAAATTATTTGTTCTCCAAAAATGTCTCTTAAAACTAACATTGTGGCTTCAACAGTTTGGCAAGTGGGTCCATCCTGCCGAAACCACATTTCAGGTCTATTTTCCACGCCAGGGCGTACAATATTTTCAAGCATGGCCCGATATAGTTCTCCAGTGACCGCCACTGCATTACCATTTTCGAAGAAGAACGGTCCGATGATTTCCTGCGAGGTTACTCCGCACCAAACCGTGCACTTGAGAGGATCCAGTTCGTGTTCGTGTTTAACTCTTGGATTCTCGGTACTCCAAATCCTGTAATTCTGCTTATTGACAAAACCGTTATGGTGGAAGTGAGCCTCATCAGACATAATAATCCGGTGAATAAACCCGTTCGTTTCCGTCGCCAATTATTGAAATCGGACTGCATAATCTACCCATCGCTGATAATCTGCAAGTCTGTGATAATCTTTTTTCTGTACCAGTCGGATCTTGTACGGGAAAACGTGTAAACCAAGTAATCATGGGCTGCTGCCACGTGCGAGCTATACCCAATTGGGTAGATTGTCTCCGGATGGACGTTTCCGGCTGTTCTTCGATATTTCATCTCACACATTCAATATTTGCTTCTGTCCAAGCTGAACGTTGTCTCTCGGCATGTGGAAGGTCACTTATATAACCCAGTTGCTAGAGACGATTGACCAAGCGACGAATCATTAATTCCGAGGGAGCGCCTTCAAGATTAAGATGTCGACGCTGATTGAATGCTGGTTTTCAATGTAAAATTGTACGGTTTTGGTGAGCTGTAGATTTGAAAAATATATTCAACCAAATTTCTTGACTATTAATTAATAATTTTTTTGATTATTGAATACAATTCTTGAAAAAAAGAAAGAAAAAAAATCAATAATCAAAAAAGTTACCAACTGTTCAAACACCGTTGTGATTTATGGACCACCTGTACAATGAAAAAAAATTTTCAAATATATATATCAGATCAAAATATATCGGTATATTTTATATAAGTTACACAGTTGTACTCATACATAAAACTTATATTATAAATGCATATATACAGATAAATATGTATTATTCTTAATATATATATATATATATATATATATATATATACAAATATATATATATATATATATATATATATATATATATATATATAGTTACTTTCAATATATTAAATATAAATTACAATTGCAACGGTATAATACGTTGTCCGATATCTATCCGGAACTGATGATCAAGAGGTAACGAGTTGGAACTTTCTCTGAACCATAAGAAGTATTATTAAGTAGTGATTGTACGAAAAAAAAAACATAAAATATTAAATGCCGATATGAACATACAAAATATTAAATTTACTAGATTCAATTTTATTAAATACAATTTAAAAGAATTACAATTCTAGTCAGTCTATGCAGAAAGTTCAGTTTCACGAAATGATAGGGTCAATTAATTTTACACGAAATTAAAAGCCTCGACGCCTTTTCCGAGAAACACCAAAACAGTTTCCCAAACCGAAGCTTCATGAAACAAAGATGATGATCACTGTTCGGTGGTCGGCAAGTGGCATCGTTCACTACAACTTTTTTTAAATCCTGATGAAACAATAACAGCAGAAAAACATTGTCGGGAAATTGAAAAAATGCATGAGAAATTGCATCGTTTACGGCCGGTATTAGTCAATCGAGGAGGACCGATTCTTCTTCACGACAACACACGTCTCACAAATGACGTTAAAAAAATTAAATGAACTGGGTAATGAAACCTTATCTCATCCAAGCAATCGTATTTCCTACGAGAGAAGGTTTTCAATGATCAAGCATCATCTCAAAGCGTTTTCGATGAATTTGTTAATTCCAAGAATCCAGAACTCTATCTTGTAAGAATAAACAAACTTGTTTCCCGTTGGGAGAAATGCGTGCAGGCCAACGGTCTTTATTTTGATTAATAAATATAATTTTTAACCGACATATGCATCTTTACACTTGATACGTAAAAACGGCAATTATTTTTGCATGAACGTAATATAAATCCTTTTTTTATTCAAAAAGCTTCTGAAGACTAACATAAAACCTTCAACTGTAAATATTTAATTTTGGCTTGTTCTATTATTCATTTTAATCTTCAGTCAGCTATATTATTAAAAGAAACAAATTTGAAAATTATTTTTAAATTGATTCATTATTTCCTAATCTTATATAAAAAAAAATAAATTCGTTTCGATTATTTTCTTTGAAAACAACACTGTTATCCAGTGACGTATCCAGGATGGGGCCAAGCGGCGCTGGCACCCCCCAAAGGAAAAAGGCAAAAACACTAGAAAATAAAACAAAATCAAATGCTCCTATACACAGAGAAATTAATGTAATCCCCTATGACTATCCCCTTTATATATATATATATATATATATATATATATATATATATATATATATATATATATATATATATAAAGAGAGAGAGCGTTTAATGTGACCCTGAAGTAATTCAATAGCTTTGTAAAAAGAAAAGAAAACTGGATTTTATTCTTTAAATATTTTTTTATAATCACCTAATGAATTCTATTGAATTCACATTAAAAAAAATTTATCCGTTCAAATCTGAGTTCGCCACAGCTGTCATCGATACGAATACAAAATAAATAACTACAGTTAATGTTATTATGGCGCTGGAATTCATTTCAATTCCAATATAAAACGGTCGATCGATTCAAAAGAGCATGCGTTGATTTCTAGCCGTCGCTCTTATGTGTACTACTCGTAACGGTCGCATGCAACAATCGAACATGCCTCGCGAGGCTACTTGCCGTATTGAAACGTTTCGCACACACTGAACACCCGAACGGTTTCTCGCCCGTGTGCGTTCGCACATGTTGCAGCATGTTCGACTTGATCGTGAACCGTTTCGGACACAGCGTGCACTCGAAGGGCCGTTCGCCGGTGTGCGTGCGCATGTGTATCGTGAGATCGCCCCGTTCGTAGAACCGTTTACTGCACACGTCGCACATGTGCCGTTTGTCGCCCGTGTGTATTTTTCGGTGCTTGTCGAGGAGCCGCGCTTCGCGGAACCTCTTCTCGCACAGATCGCACGCGTGAGGCCGCTCACCGGTGTGGACACGGACGTGCGCGTCGAGGGCGTCCGCCTGCGAAAACCCTTTGTTGCACGTGTTGCACGAGAACGGATACCGTTCAGAATCGACCGTGCTCAATGTTTCGGCGCTGTGCAGCAACATCCGGTGTCGCACGAGACTTGTGCTTGTGTTGAATGTCTTGTCGCAGAAATCGCACACGTACGGTCTCTCTCCTGTATGTATTCGAAGATGTTGGACAAGATTTGATCTGCAAACGAATTGCTTAGCTGGAATCATTAAGAATGTGTGGGGACGATTATATATATTTACGTATATAATATTTTCCATGAAAATCACTATTTATGATGGAATAGGACGATTTTTAATTAGTTAAACATTAAAGTCAATCCTTACACTAGCCATTAGTATCAATATAATATCTGAATTAAGAGAAAATAAAGAAATATAATTAAAAATATCATGACAGATATTTGCAAATGAAAACACTGTCAACTGAGCTTTACTGCATCGAAACGGGAGAGTTAGTGTCATGAATTCGGTTCTAAATTTATAACGTCGTTCATCTTTTAACCACATAACGCTCTTTTGTTAGGCGACGACAAATACATTGTAATTTTTGACAAAAAAAAGGTAGAATATTCCATTTCTTTTAACCCACAACAATCCAGAATGCTTTTGTACTTTAACAGGCCAGTAATGTTCAATAAACACATCACTCAAAATCCTCATCATTATACGAAGAATATGAACAATGAAGAACAACGAAATACAGGTTGGTAGGAAAATAATTGCAGTTTTTATTTTCTGAATTCTAACTTTAATTTTATTCAATGAAAGTATCATTTCATCGTGTTCATGTTGATATCATTTTAAAGTGGATTTTTCGGTCTGTATTTTGGTAACATCCACTTTGATTTTATTATCAATTTTGCTTCAAATTGGGCTATTGAATTAAAGATGAAAAAGAAGCAAACAAGAGTATTTTTTTGTTCAAAACGGGTCGTAAAGCAGCAGAAACTGTTCGTTCACTAAACAACGCTAAAACGAGATACATGTTGGTAGGAAAATAATCGCGTTTCTTTTTTTAATTCTAATCTTAATTTTGTTCAATGGAAGTGTCATTTCATCGTGTCCATGTCGATAACATTTTAAAGTGCACTTTTCGGTCTGTATTTTGGTAACGTCGACTCTGATGAACGTAAAACTGACTATGCAAAAACTGAAGCAACCGACATGTGAAATCGTATCGCAACCACCGTATTCTCCGGACATTGCACCTTCGGATTATCATTTGTTCCGGTCGATGCAGAACAGTTTAAACGGTAAAAAATTTTGACACCGTCGAGGCCGTCAAAAACCACCTCACCGGCTTTTCTGACGAAAAACCGCACAGTTTTTACGAACGAGGAATCCAGCAGCTGCCTGAACGTTGAGAAATGATTGTAGAAAACGATGCTGGATGCATAATTGGTTAATAACAGCGTTTTCTGCGAGAAATAAGCGCCTGAGTTTCAATTTCAAATCGTAACTTTTGTATTGATCCTATATATATATATATATATATATATATATATATATATATATATATATATATATATATATGCATCATGTATGTGTATATACATATATATATATATATATATATATATATATAATATATATATATATATGTACATACAAAGATTATATTATGTATAGTAATCTCGTTTCAGTAATATCTTATAGGAAACTATGATTTTGCACTTCCTGTCGATATTCAGTGCAGACAAGCTAGTTCGTTGACTACTGACTATTTAAAACGTTTCGTTTCTCAAAGAACAAATGATTCATACGATTGTTCATCGATGGCATAAATAAAAAGGAAACAAATTTAAATCATTTTTTTATTCAAGATCAGCTAACCTTTTCGTGATTTTTTTTAACCAAAACGTAGGCCTGAATTTTTAAATTTTTAATTTTTTTATATGTAACTGTTTATGTATTCTGCTTTTTTTAGTTCGGTCTAATTTTAAACTAAACAAACTATTCGTTTCTTTATCAAGACTTGACATATTATGAATTAGTTTCATCCCACACTACACAATAAATGAAAAAACATATTCGTAATGTTTTACATCGTTTGAGAGACGAAATCATATAAAAATACCACGACACAGAATGGAAATAAATATGCTAATTATTGCATAATTATGCATAATTATTTGTAAATTTTCAAATGAAAACGCAATAAATATTATTCAACTACTGTATTTACCTGATTTACAACTTGATGAGTAGTCTGTTTCTAAAATAAAACATTATGTTGAAAGGAACCAATTTTTTTATAGCATAAACGAGATAAAATTTAAAAACAAGGGTGAAGTTTTAAACACGATTCAGAAAAAAAGTATGCGAATATTTTCAAAACTGGAAAAGGAACAGAAATAATATATTTTGGGTAAGAAGACATTGAAGAAACTATATTCAATATATATATATATATATATATATATATATATATATATATATATATATATATATATATATATATATATATATACATATATATTAGACAATTTGAATTTGCCGCTGTGAAAATGCTCGTTGTATCTGTCAGATTATTGTACAAAATAAAGTAGTCTTCAACACTGAGATATGTATATAATTCCTAGAATGTGGCGTGACATGTGATTCATTCAAGTGTGGTTGTTCAGATTCATTATCAGTAATTGATATACTTTTCTCTTGGGTGTTCACAATTAATAATTCCGAATGTAACTTGACACAAAGTGTTAATGCAAATAAATCTTTTGTTTCCATACAACGCTGCCTATATTTAACAATACATATATATATATATATATATATATATATATATATACATATATATAAAAAAATGATAATCTGTTTCACAGATTATCATTTTTTTAATCATTCGAGGAACTTCCTACGAGAGACCGTTTTGAAAGATCAACTCAAAGCGCTCTACGATGAATTCGTTAATCCAGGACTACAGAATTCTATCTTGTGGGAATAAACAAACTTGTTTCCCGTCGGGAGAAATCTGTGCAGACAAAGCGTCTCTATCTTGATTAATAAATATAATTTTTAACCGGCACGTGCGTCGTTATGTTCGATACGTAAAAACCGCAATTATTTTTGCACCGATCCAATGCGCGCACGGACCGGCTGAAACGGACAAGCTTCAATAATCTGACCTGATCGTGAATCTTTTGCAGCAGTAGTCGCACGGAAACGGCCGTTCTCCAGTATGCACGCGCATGTGTATCTTGAGTTCAGCACGTTCGTAGAACCTCTTGCTGCACACCTCGCACATGTGCCGTCGGTCGTCCGCATGTACACGCTTGTGTTTCGCTAGCAACGTCGCGTCCCTGAACTTCCTGTCGCACTGATCGCACGCGTAAGGCGTTTCTCCGGTGTGCATGCGGACGTGCGACACGAGCGACGACTTTTGGGTGAACGTCTTTCTACAGTAGTCACAAGTATACGCCGGCTCCGAATTAACGCCGCGGTGCACCAAAGACCTATGCCGAACGAGGCTCGTGCTTGTATTGAACGTTTTGTCGCACGCGTCGCACGCGTACGGACGCTCGCCGGTATGTATGCGCACGTGTTGGACCAAATTCGATTTCATCGAGAAGCGTTTGGTGCAATGCTCGCACGCGTACGGCCGTTCGCCGGTGTGGACGCGCTCGTGTAACTTCAGCTCGGTCCGTCTGTAAAAACGTTTGTTGCACGTTTCGCAAGCGTGCGGACGATCTCCCGAATGTGTTTTCTTGTGTATCAACAATTGATTGCTGTACTTGTACCTATAAATGACCAAAAAAAAATACATATATATATACTTCTTGTCATTACTTACTGAGACAGTAATCGACATTCGTAAAAATATTTTATTTACTTTATGAATATAATATTCAAAGTTGTAAGGAGTAATGTTTTTAAATGATAAATAAAATATGAAATGTAACTGTTGTGTAGTAAAACATTTAAAGGCTAGCGCACATTAGGACGGATTGCATCGTTGCGGATCGGTCAAAAATCCGCCCGCATTATATATATTTTATTTATATACCTTTTTCCACAAACATCACACGCGTGCGCTTTTTCGCCCGTATGTTGTCTAATATGTGTGTTGAGTGTTTCCTTTAAACGAAACTTCTTCCCACATATATTACACGCATGAGGAAAATCAATGAGTGGACCATTTCTGTCCTCATGTAATAATTTATGCCGTATTAAGCTTGTACTTGTATTGAATGACTTGGCGCACGATTCGCAAGAATAAGGCCTTTCTCCTGTATGAACCCTCAAGTGTTGCACTAGGTTCGCTTTTACAGTAAACCGTTTCGTACACAGTTCGCAGCAAAACGGTTTCTCACCCGTATGGACACGCTTGTGTATTTTCAGTTCCTGAGCACGGAAGAATCGCTTGCCGCACTGTTCACAAACGTGCCGTCTTGAATTACGTTTCGTGTCCGAATAAAGACGTGTGAATTTTTTTTGTACACCGTTGGGCGGTTCGTCATTCGGAGTATTGATTTTCGGACTCGAAGAATTATCGTCTTTCGCGAAATCGATGTTCTCTATATCAGGAATATCGACTTCGATTTTCAGTGATGCTTCTGATAAATTTTCTTCTGTGCTTTCAGATTTGATTAATTTCAAATTTTCACGGAGAGTCTCGTCAGATTTAATACACAGTTCACGAAAGTTTTTGGCAGTATGTAATTTTTCCAAACATTTTTCACAAATTTTTGATGGAAGGCCATCGTTAGCTGATATCTACATAAAAATCAATTAATTAAAATTATTATCAGTTTTAAATTTAGCACAGGAGGATGAGATATGGCAAAGGACGCAAGAATCAAAAGTATTACAACCTAATAAAGGATTGTATAGACAAAGAGTAAATCTGGACTAAGAGTATACATGGACTTTATCGATGATATATTTCGCATATTTATTGAGACTGTCCTGGAGTACAAAAAAAAGCAATTATTACCTAATGTCAATAGACTTATTTCATTGGCTCTATAGAATTTAACATAATGCAAAAGTCAAGAAAATTTTTGCGCCATGTCTTTACATGACTAGCAAAATTAATTTTCACAAATGATTTTTTTCTGACTCCATAAATCATAAAAAAATGTTATTAATCAAAAATGTTTAATAAATCTTTATCATGTTTGGTGGATGCATATGCACTTGTATATGTTGCATGTTATATGTATGGTGTTTTCAATGGCAATTCCATCATACTCAGTGTATCAAAATAAAATGCTTTTTCTCTGCCTTAAAAAATATTTTTGATTCATGGAATAAAAAAAATTCATTAGTGAAATTGAGTTTATCCAGTGTCAGAAATTTATTAAAAACATTAAATTGTATATGTGTGTGTACAGAAAAATTGTCAATGACACAGGTGTTCATAAAACCTAATTATTAATTTATTAACTTTCTAAAATGAAATTCTTTTTTTGTTATAATACATTTTAAATCAAATGCTATATATATATATATATATATATATATATATATATATATATATATATATATATATATACATACATCTGTGTGTATTAAAACTACTAAAAAAATTAAATTAAGAATAAAATACCATAAATACGAAACTAATGATTACTACGATTTGATTCTGGTTCTAATTCTTTTCAAAGAAATAATGAAGTATGTTGTGATGAAGAAATGAACATATAAACCAAATTTGGCAAAATTAAAAAAATATATTTCATGTCTCAAATATTCAATGAAAAGTGTATTCTTAATTCACTTTATTGATCAACTATTCACTAGTTAATAAGTTGGCTATAAGTATGATTAATGTGTAATATTTGTTGCAAAACTTTGTCATGATTAAATACAAAAATGCATTACTTGGACATCATTCTTTAAAATATGCAAAAAAATCAATTTTATATAGAATTACGTAAATAATAATTTTACTGGACGGATAGTGTTTATTATACTTATAATACAACTAACAGAAGTGAATAGTTTAACATTATTTTAAATAAATTCAAGTACTTTAACTACATGTAAAAAGTATTGTAAATAAATCCATTACTGACTTACAGTAATTGGAGCACACTCCATTATCACAGATGAATGGCAATAAACATCAGAAAACATTCCATCGTTACACAAACACACTCGACATATTTCATTAATGTGTAAATATTTTCCTGACATAGTAATAAAGTTAAATAATATTTTAAAAATAGTTTATTTTTTATAGTACGCTACCTACACATCGTATACAGGTCTTACGAAAAAGTATTTGTTTGACAATAGATATTTTTCAAGAATAAAAATGATAATTTTTACATTAATATGTAAGGAAAAACAAAATGTATATTAATTTTCCATCCTTGTAATTATCATGAAAATGTTAAGTTATTGCATAACGTGTTACCATTTATTCTGTTTATTTAAATGAAGTAGTGTTTAATGACCAAAAATTGGAAACTAAATGTTTTCTAAACAGTAATTCGATTGATTTTTTAACGAGTTATGATAGTAATAAAACCGATCTCGTAATCAAAGGCATCATTTTTATTTAGTCACGATCATCATTTAAATTATGAGAAATTAATAAGAGTCGCCATTATAACACATGGTTTTGAAATAAAAAAATGATTTTTACAATAGCATAATTATATATATATATATATATATATATATATATATATATATATATATATATATATATATTTACACCAATTATGAACTTCATATATGCTAGTACCTAAAAACAATTTCAACACACAAAATAACGCTATACATACAAAAATATATTAATCAAAATATATATTAACACATGAACTTTCCATGAAGGGATATCATTCTTTGTAGTGGGGTATATTTTATAGTGTCAAAGTACTTGTTTAAGATCTTCCTAAACATTTAAATAGTGAGTCTAATTATTTTTTCTAGAGGCTTTATATTTGAGTTATGTACAGAAATGTTTTCAAAACATACATATATATATATATATATATATATAAAATGTATATATACACTTGTGTAAAAATGAGACAGACTTCAAACTGGAAGTAATTACTCTATCTAGTTTTGATTCATCATAGGTTCAAGATTTTATATATTATATATATATATATATATGTACACAGCTCTGAATATAAGGAATGGTAAAGGTTTATCAAAAAATAAGTACTTTAAAATAAAAAAGATTTATACAGTAAAATTATAAAATGCATACATATAGACAGTCAGTATAAATTCTTGTTTAAAGGCTTTTTTTGTTAAATTTTTTACTTGCCTAAAATTAATGTTTATAACAAGCTCACTAAAAAATAAGATAACTCTGTTTTGACTAGATAATATAATTTCATTATTCCACACAGAATATAAAAATTACACAGACTATAAAAAACTGAAATCAATATTTTTTTTAAATGTATACAATAAAAGATTATAACAGTTACTTGCTGTTAATATTATGCTTTTCTTTTGCTGTACTTACCAAGTAAAGGATGTTTCTAAAAATATATTAAATACAAAAACAAAACTTGTTGCTTTATAATATAATATGTTCATAAATATAACCATTTACAAAAACACATATTTCCAATATGTAAAATTTTACAATTTTTTTCCTATCTTTCAAATACAAAAATATTAGTTTAGTAAATACATTTATCAAAAATCACAAGTTTGCAGTTAACATTATGGTTTGGTATTACCATGCCATAATAGCGTTTATAATAATGTTAATGTAAATGACATTCTCACTTATATAAATCGAAATGGCCATTTTTGGAGATACGATCTTTCCTCTTCATCGTATCTCAAAAATATATTTGTTCATTAAACAATGTAATAATGCTATTTACATCGACATTAAATATCTATTACCAGCTTTGATGTTTGCTCTCGATTTCCATACAGCCTCAGAGCTAATGTCGACAGTATATTACTGCAACACCATAAAGGCGTAATGAGACGACCGACGTGTAGCGTCCGTCAGAACAGACCGACGTCTTTTTTCATCTCTGTTCGTTTCCACGCTGGCATTTGAATGAATTCTTCTTTCGGTACCCCGAAAAGATCAGAAAAAGAATTCAGCGGAAGATAATCTTCTAACCGAGTAGGATCTACACCGTCTGGCAGTGGACGTTGCATTAATTCAGACAAAGTATACGAACTTCGAGTTAATTGTGTTAATTCACGTTCAACATGCAAGATTTCTCCTCGTTTCTTTCCTTCCTGTAAATTAATTATTGAAGTAATGAAACTTCCTATTTACAAATTATTACTAGATATAATTAAATACACTTACTACATAACTTTATTATATATAAAAAGTACCTTCATATTCAGTGCTGCAATGTCTTCTCTATGTACCCAAATAGGGAACATATTTGTAAATTCTAATGGTTCGAGACCTGCCCAAACTAAATAAACAGGTGCCGAAGTATTCTTTTCTATTTCGTTCTCGTCGGATCGTTGCTCCGACGTTAATTCCGTTTTTGCTTGCCAATAAGATAAAGCCGTGTGCATAGCTGCACGTCGTTCCGCTTGAAAACGAATAGGGCCTGAACCGGTCTGACTCGATGAATTTTCCGGATCGATTTCTACGAAACTATCGTAAGGATCACGTTCAGGCCACCATCCTTGCCATAACCACAACGAGTGATCATTATCAAATAAGAACAGCGCTAAAAATATTAAAATTTTGATAAATAAACAAAATATTGATTACAACTAGAAAATCTTTGCAATTCGAATAAAATACAAATAAGAATAAAAATATTTACCAGGTTGACTAGCAGAATATAAATCAGATTGAACAAATGGGTAAGGGGTTGCATTCTCTGAATGCCTATAAGGGCATAAAATTTCTGTTGCTTGAAATTCACCCAAAATACTGCTGAGGTGAAATAAACGTGGAGTTCTATTATATATGTGTTTATCATTAATAAGGGACATGTACATTTTAGTTTGATTTAATCCTAATACTTCTAATATTTCTTTGGTTTCAGCACCTTCAAATACTTCATTTATAGTAATATTAACATTTTTATTAAATCCGAATTCAACAGATGTATTCATTTTAATTTTATTGGCTGCTTCAAGACTCACCTGAATGTAGAAAATTCAGTATTAATATAAGAGAGACAAATACTAGGCACTTATTTTTTAATAACAGTTATTAATTAGCTTTGAATGGTTAATGTTTACTTTAAAAATATAAATAAATCAAAAACATGTTCATTTAATTAGAGGATACCATGTACTGCAAATATTATATCAATATTAAAAATGTGTTTTTTTTATTATGCCTTACAAAAGTGCAGTTGTATAATTAAACTGATACTAACCTTACGAGTGTGCTTCAATGCTTGAGATCCATGCCAAACAGTTACTGCTCCAGTATCAGTGTTTATTAATATAAAAGAAGTTCTGCTACGAAGTTGCTTTGCATTGCATGGTACTTCAATTAGCACAGTCTCATTTTCAACATTTCCACGACATAAATATAATCTCCAAGGACTACTCCTTTTTATGTGTGTTTCTTCAAGTTTTCCAGCGTGAATAACCATTTTTCCTTCAAAGAGATTTAAAAAAGCAGGTGGTTCAGCACCTTCTGTTATTCTTACTTGTGGTCCTCTTTCATGATCAAGTTCTACAGTCAATAAAGCACCGGCGCCTTTTTCATTAAGTGAAGCTTCGTGTCCTTGCCAGCAAAAATATGCACATCTATCACGGCCTACAGATGAATGCCGTGAAGGAAGGCCGCTTAATTCTCTACCGGTTATTGTAATCTTATACTGCCATCGAATTATAAAAGTGTCACCGGTGAAGAAATGACCTAGTGATGTTTTATCAAGTTTGTCATAATCGAATTCTTGTATATGCCATGCAGTTACTTTAGTCGTGGTTATTTCAAAATGTCGATTCGTTTCTAAATCAAAGTATCTTAAACCTCGACCCAAATGACTTCCATCTAATATTAAGTCAGGATCGGATGTATTTATAGAAATTATTTCAGTTATGTTACAAGGAATAATTTCAGTAGATAAACTAAAGGATTTATCGAAATCATTTTCTTTGACTTGTATAACACGTGTGAAGTCTGGCCAATCGATGAATTTTTCACGAAAAAGTATAGTTTCCATGTTCTGTGTGACCTTTGCTAAAAGAGTCCACTCTGGCCTTTTACCAATTTTATTTTCCTTCGCAGATTTTCTTTCACCTAAAATGGCTGCAACCGTTACTGGGCAAATATCACATTCAGAATAATCATATCCTTCATCCCAAAGTTCCTTTGCAAGTTTTACAGCAATTTTTCTGCGATCTAAAGAAGTATTTTTCCCATTCCAAACGTACATTTCTACACCAAAATCAAATATTAGAATTTTTGATGGATTGAGAACATCTATTTTCAATACAGAACCCCAGTAAGTATCACATGGAATTAATTCATTATCTTGCAATTCATAAACTTTGTTAATTGCAGTAATTTTTGATTCATACAATTCATCTTCATCTGGATGTCCTGCATTTACAACAGATACATCATCAGCAGATGTTCCTAATAAATTCCAAAACTTTTCAAGATGCTCTCTAGATGTTTTATTTTCATGTATTGTAATTACTTTTGAAGCATTACAACCAAGGTCTTTGTACTGTTGAATGTGTGAAGCAATATCAGCACCTCTACTCTGTTCAATCACATTAGAATATAAACCAACATAATTATAAATTTCAGTCGGGGTAACTAATACATAATTGTCTCCCCTATTAATACTTGATGCAGTAGGTTCTACTAAGCGTGTCTGTATATGTCGACGACCTTTAATATGAAGCAGCATAAGATCTTTATAAGGCAACATAGAAGTTGTGATTGTGGAACGTGTCTTTTTTAATGATATGGCAGTAAAATCTTCTTTACTTGCAAGACCAGCTAGAGCTTCAATAGCTAATGGTGAATTTTTGGCCACTAAAAATTAGTAAATAAATAAATGAACGTTTTTTTACTAATATAAATATAATTTACACTAATAAATTATATAATTACTACTATGTATTTTACTTAAATTAAAATTGTTACAAAGAATTAAAAATCTATAAATTAACATACACGTATATTTGTTTAGCAAATTAATTTTTCAGTTAAAACTCACATTGCTCTGATTTTAGACGCCTTGCTTCTTTTTCTGCTATACCCGTTTTCACTTCGACGTATTCGTTTAAGAGATCTGTTCGTGCTGATAGAGTTCTCAACGGGTTACGAGATGTACCGTATCGCCGTTGTACTTTTATTACTCGTTTTTGAACGACGAGGCTATTCGAACTATCGGTGATCGCATCGAAATCAGCAGATGAAATATCGATAGGAGCAAATTGTTCATAAATTTTTGTTACACTCGGAAAGAAAGATGTGAAAGTCTCATTGTCAGCTTTAGGTATTTCTACTAAAGGATCATTTCTATTTGGTGAAGATAGATTTGTGTTATTACTGTCAGAGAGTTCATCAGTATTAGCACCAGGAATCGATGCACTTCGTTTGAAACATGATAAACTTTTTTCTGGAGAAACAGGTGTTGATGATGAACTTTTTACAATTGCTAGAAAAATATTTTTAATAAATTTTCCTATTAAAAACAAAACATACTTCTTTTGTTTATTTAGAATTAAGCAATAGAAATATGTATTAGATTTCTATGTGAATAATATAATTAAAAAATTCATAAAATACAATTAGACTAAATGTAAAATTAAAATGAACGTTTTATGTTATTTTTAACTCATTTTAATGGAAATAAATAATTTTTTGTAAGTTATACGAATTATTTTTAACGATCTACTTTTACAGATTATAAAATTTAATTATTCTTTACATAATTCGAAAGAAAATATTAGGGAAATTATTTTTTTTAAAAAGCATTAAAGTTCATTCATACCAATTTTACTTCTAAACCGTGTTTTCGTAGGCTTATTTTTTATTCCAAGCAACGTCGGGCTTATAAGCGGTGATTGTTCAAACGAAGTTACGCTATCTTCTTCCATACGACCTGCTACTGAAAACTTCACCGCATCTGTTTGTTCGACACGTTTCTTCCATTCTTGCGATGCTGTTTCAAGGCGACAGACACGATCAGCTAAGATTGATGGCGATTTACTATCACTAATAGAAAGTATATCGAGATGTTCCTCTTGTACATCTTTGCCATAATTATGATTGGTTTCCTGAAAGATAAATACATCATTAATAAAGGTAATAAAATTATTTATTCATAAATTTACTTTCTTATACGCACATCCTACATATCTTTAATTTTCGTAAACGCCGACATAACATAAATACAATAAGTATGTTGATGACATGCGAATGACGGGGTATTAAAAAAATATAGTATGTAAAACATGTTCTATATAATCATATTAAAACATTTATTAAAAAAGATTCATTATAGCATAAAGTATAGTACAGGGGTGGGCAACTTCTTCGATAATAAGAGCTTCATATAATACTTTTCATAGATTTTTGAATGTTCACGAGCCACAGCAAATATTATTTTAAAACTGTATTTATAAATAATAAAAAATAGAACTATATAGTTGTCTTACTCATTAAAGCAGAAAATGTTTAATCTCTATTCATTGAAGATTATGATTGAGTCTTAATTTTTGCAATTAATAGATTAATATACAGTTATAGAGTTTGGACACATAATGCATATGGATGTTTGAAAAGACAATGTGAATTATCCGTTTATATATATATATATATATATATATATATATATATATATATATATATATAATATTTCAATATTGGTACATACTATACTACTATAGATTATTAATATACAAGTTTAGGAAAAATGGCAACAAAACCCAATATTATCTGTGAAGCCACACAGAGTAGCTTTGGGAGCTGCTGTTTGCCCACCATTGGTATAGTACTTTAATTTGGAAGTAGACATTTTATAGTCAAAATATAACTGACCAATATTGAAAGTTTATAATTAAAAGTAACAATGGCACTCTTACTGGTATTTGAAACAAATTTTTATACCAACGAATGTTTGGAATGTTGTGAATACCAATAAGTTTGTATTTACAAACTCTATAAATGTTTTATTGAAAGAACACAAATAAACAATACAAATAAAAATGTGCAATAATTTATTGTAACCGATATTTCCCGACTGTGCAATGCAGTGAAATATGAAAAAATAGTGATTACAAAATGAAGTCGAACATTGATTGTAAATGTCATGTATAGAAATTGAAAAACACCGTTCATTGTATTAAGTTTTGTGTATAACACGAATACAGTATTATTCGGCCATAAAGAAAAAAATATTAGTAAAGACGCATGTTTTGAAATCAAAAAATTAATATATACATATATATATATATATATAACCCTCGATTTACACGATACTCGAATTGCACGGTTTTGATTCAACACGGCTGAAAGAATGCGGGAAAACTTCCATTTACACGCCACTATTTCAGGTTAACACGGCCATAGAATTCCAAAAAAAATGTTTTAAAACACTTTCGCAGGCATTTAAAAAAGCTCTCTATCTACACTGCTGTGCAAAATAAGCACACACACACACACACCACTGTAAAGTGTCTTGCATCCTAACGATAAGAGAAAGTCTGAACTTCGCATTTTTCCTTCTGAGCTGAAGTAACAGTATCAATTCGAGATAACAACAGCGCAAATAGTATTGACTATAGAAAAAATAATAATTCAAAGAAATGTTCTATTTCTACTTGAAATATTCCGCTTTGAAAAGCATAATAGTATGGCTTCGATGATATGGCTTCTACTGAACTTGAAGACGGCGGATAGCGAATTTAATGAAGATGAATTGATAAAAATGATTATTAATTCCATATCCAGTGAATCTGAAAGTGATTGCGACGAACCAGTTCAAACACTTCCTGCAAATACTACAGGTAAATGAATTGCACTGGCCAACGAACTGGAAGATTTCTTCATTGAGAATGATCCAAACATGGAAATAAGTTCAAAATTTGGATGGGACTTGCGTGATTGTTTAACTCACTACCAGGAACTTTATACGAATGTGAGTCAAGAATTGAAACAATCTTTGATTATGAATTTTATTAGAATAGTTTGCCCCGTGCCTTGGAAAATGAATTAGAGAAGTGAAGATGTGAATAGAAGAGAAAATTAAAAAGTGAAGATGATAAAGAATGAACACTTTTTTGTTTTTAATGTTTTCCGAATTAATGTGTAAAATATATTTTTTAGCTTTATAAAAACTAAATAATATTGTTCCATTGCGGATTTGTACAACCTATCCCTCATTTTTAATATGAGATGTGGACTCGAATTGCACGATTTCGATTTATACGCTACTTATATATATATATATATATACATAAGCGGTTTCACACGAGCGTTTGTGGTGCCACAAAATGTGGCTTAGTAAGTACGTCCATAGAATGATCCTTTACACGTATATACTGTCCAACTATACTTTAATCTGTGCAGCACTATTTTGTGCTACTACTTTGTTCTTTGATTAAAATTAAATTGTAATCAGATAACTAACAAGCAATAAAAAAGGAAACATTCTCACTAATACGTACGATACATTAAAAATACATATTTATTCAATTATTTTTAAGGCTCAAGCAATATAGTAATAATAGAGTAAACGATTTTTTCAGTGATAAAATATTATTTTTAAATTTAAAACGTATTCAAACTACTCCACACATTCGATATCCTTTCCATCTTGGTAATATAATAAAAAATTGGAATACTTTGTAACATATTTAAAAAAATACACACCTTATCATTACCACCGTAATATTTTGTAAAATAATAAATCACTACTATAAGTCCTACGGTGATAACTAATAAAATAATCATTTTTATATGAAAAAAAATGTTTTAATGCTGGATAAAGTTTAAATTAAAACGGTATTGTTCAATCATTAATTAATGAATGTTTAAGTTGTAACTAATAATGTACTGAACTTATATACTTTTTATAAGTATCACGTTTATAATAAACAATAACTGAAAAATTTAAATCTATTAATATCTGAAATTTAATACTTAAAATTATAAAATATAGCATTGATGTTTTTTTCTTATTTCGGTAATTTTTATTTTTTTTAAAAAATCACATTGTTTTAGATGAAATACTTCAGTGCTTTAATTCTGAATATAATTAAAATATTCATTTTTAAATACAAACAATTACTACACTTCGTTTAGAATTAATATATTTTCAATTTATGTCTGAGTTGAATTTCGCAAAATTTATATTTAATCATCAATCTTAAAACATTTTTTAATGTACGAACAACGCACTTAAATTATTAAATTTTTTTTGTAAAATTTTAATTCGTTTATTATATTACACACGAAGTTCTTAAATTGCATTTTTTAGAGTAAGTACATACGTTGTCACTTTTAAATGCTTACATATTTGAAGCCAACCTTACTACATCAAGTCACTCAAGACACTAGTCAACAATTATGCGGATGAACTGTAGAAGCATACGAGTTGATAAACGGACTGTTGACCAAACGATTATATATATATATATATATATATATATATATATATACACATATGTACGTATATAGCCATAAATACACATGTGCAGACCAATATAACAAGATAGTACAGTACATTCATTTGAACTTGTTACTGTACATCAAGTGTGTGGTATAAATGGGTCTATTTATAGTTTTCATAATTTTTAATTAATAAAATGATGAATACATAATTAGAGGCACGCGATATAAATTCATCACTCAAAAAAAATAATATTCTGGATAATATACTATATTTTTATTAAATTAATAGTATTATATAATTTAATAGTATTATATATATATATATATATATATATATATATATATATATATATATATATATATATATATAAGTTTTTTATACACGCATCTTTTATTGAGTAAGTATAATTTTCTGCACACGGTTCAAATGTGTCACTTGGAAGAAAATAGCTATTTTCATATATAAAACAGCACACATTGGCAAATGTACAAGTTTTGTTTACCAATTTCTCTTAACGACGTAAAAACATGTTTGATAAGTTCTCCAGAAATGTAATTGTGAAAAAAAATTTATACACAAAAGAAAAATGGAAATCGAAGTGTATTTTATAATACTATTATCAACTACTTTTATAGATACTTCAATTTATACAAAATTAGATCGAGTTAAAGGTCGGATATTCCTTTCCTCACATTGTAACAGTACACGGAATACATTTCACACTCTGGCACTACATTTCGACCACCGGTAGGCGACAACAGTTACTTATAAAAAAAACTAAATGGCACACAGGGTCAAAAGTACTTTTTTAATTTATGTGTCAATAATAATATTTTAATTGATGTACTTCTAGTATACTAGGTACTGTTTGATATTAAATGAATACACAGAAGCAATGAAAAAAATACAAAAAAAAATTAACAACTACTTCTTTTATTTACAAGATAATGTATTAAATACTGCTGATTTTATATCGGATAAATTCATATATATATAAAGTATTTAGCCACAAAAAACTAAAAAGTTGCAAAAAATAATCTACTGTCATATTTATATAGACATACTAACACACAAACACACACACACATATATATATATATATATATATATATATATATATATATATATATATATATATATAACGAATACGTTGCTATATATCTGATATTAATTATATAGACACATAATGAGTTTTAAAAAAATGTTTATTGTCTCATTCGGTTGCATGTACACGCTTATAATTGAAGAGTGGGCGAGCGCAGTGAACACGGGGGTTGATGAGCGAATCGAGCCGGAGGCGAAGCCCCCTAGTATATATATATATATATATTTTAAATTTACTGTACATAAATTAATTATTAGTGTTGAATTTTTAATTTTTATAATTAAAGAAAATATATTTATTTATAATATAAATTAATTAGTGTTTAATTTTTAATTATTGAGAATCCGAGTAAATTAAACATTCATACCGAAATATTTGTCCTGTATGTAAAATTAATTTTGAAGAGATCAAAATATCTCTGTTACTATTATTCATCATTTTATCGTTTTAACGCGAATAACAATCTTGATTATATAAATTAAAATGCATGTAAATATATATACAAAAAAATTATATTTTCTCTTAAAATCCATTCGAAAAAATGAGGAAAGGAATCGTTAATTTATTATAAATCTATCTATATAAAAAAATAACACGATATGTACAGTAAAAAAAAATACTGAGCAAGTTATTATGACTGTATAATTCTTATTCATATAGAGTGACCACTTCCTTCGTTAGCAAACGATAAAAATCAGAAGCGTGAACAGAATAAATGTGATAGCATGAACATGGTTTAATTACACGAATACAGTTGATTAAAAAATATAATTAAAATATCAATGCACTTCTAATTATTACAAAAATTTAAAAATCCACTTAATATTTTAAAGAGGTGTTTAAATGGGGAACGGTGAGGTAGTCTCTATCAAACATATGTGTATATATATATATATACACACGCATATATAAATTTCAACAAGTTCATTTAACAAAAAAAAATTCACTTTTTAAACACTACATCATATTAACAATTACAAATTAAATTCAAAACGAATGCATTTTCAGACAAATACAAATAAAAAAATATATAAAATGTTAGGAGACGGGAAAAAACATTGAAATTTATAATATAGTCTGAGAAAGTATTTTACAGAAGGCTTTTTATCATTCGACAGTTTCGAATGACACAGAGGTTTTCCCAGTACGATACTGTGGTGTACATAAGAGAGTATTGAGGGTGGGTATGCGGAAACTATTATTTTTGTATACCTCCTGGTATGATTAATGTTTCAATGTCGTTTGAATTGTTTAATTTACTAGAAATATTTTCATTCTATCAAAGCTACCATTTCAATTATCCATTTCAACTGTTAACTCTGTAATATACGAGAGCAATTTGAAAAGTTGCGGGGAGGAGGGCATAACTATGAAAGAATATAACTTGTTTTGGTCCCTCCTCCCCGAACTTCAATACACTTCATCCTGCGATGCTTCAGTGCTTTTATGTCATCCCGCCTTAAAAGTTAGGCCTCGAACTTTTCAAATCACCCTCGTATAATATTTTTGTAAATTTAAATTTTAAAAGATGACACACACACACACACATATATATATATATATATATATATATATATATATATATATTCACAAAAAAAGTAAAGTAATATTTTAACAGAAAAGCATTGTTTTTACAAAAAAAGAGACCAATGGTTTCAGCATTTAATTATTTCGGGCGTTCAATATAATTACAATTTTTATTGAAAGTTTTTTTTTCATAGTATGGAATTTAATTTCGTATTTTTTTCCAATAAACATTTCACACAGAATGAATTGAATTAGAAACATGATCGAATAAAAGTTACGTTGTTCTGAAATTATTTCCATCCGAGATGTGCCCTATTAAAATCGATGTCTCGAGGGGATGGACACACCCATTTAAAACCATGAAATGCGTTGATTTTGTAATTATCATTTTTGAGCTAATCCAGTGATGCTTTAGAAGTGCATTATTAAAATATTAACTGACTTATGATATAAAACAATTATATATCGTTTGTTTAGTGAGTAATTCATATAATAAATAAAATATGGACCATAATTTATTACACATACGGTTTAAGATGTAAAAAATAATAATCTAGTTTTTCAAATCTTAATACTGTTATATATATATATATATATATATATATATATATATATATATATATATATATATATATATATTAAATATTAGAATACATACGTTTATCAAGTTTTTCGTCTGTATTGTTTTGAGTTCGTCGTCAGCTTGATTCAATTTAGGTATACGTCGTTTCCAATCATTATCTCCGGCGTTTTTTAACGCGGCGCAACGTTCCGCAATACTCATTGCCGACGCCACGTCAGCGACGCCTCCGAGAGTACGTGAACGACGCACGGAGGCGCCGCTGCGCGTAGCAACACCACCTAAGGCTACACGTGAAACAGGTATCGGTTCTTCAGACGACTCTCTATTCGCCAATCCAGCATGTGACGAAGATGCCAGTGACCCAACGGCAGAGTAACTGTTGCTTTTCGATAAAGTCGTACGAGCTGGAGGAGTTAGTAAGCTCTGCCTGTAACCGAAAATAAATTACAAATATTTTCATATTAAACTGATTTTTGATTTTATATATATATACATATACACACACACACACATATATATATATATATATATATATATATATATATATATATATAACATGTACTCGTCTAATCTTCAATTTACACAGCAAATTGGTTTCAGAAAATAAAGGTAAATATAAAAAACAGAGTTGGATCACAAACAAAATTTGTATTGGAAATGTAGTAACTGTTTCCAATAAAACTTTAATAAATAATATAATATTTCTTATAACATTAATACTTTTTTATGTACACATAATGCACGCAAGTATTGTACTCAAAAACACTAAATTAAACTGAAACAGTACTATGATCACGGATTGTTTTTTATGTTGTTTCTTGATCGTGTCGGACGAAAATCATGCAATTCGAGTACCGTGCAAATCCAAGGCTATGTGTGTAACTTGTGTCTTGTGTCTTTTAAAATGTATTTACTTTTGTAACGTTTGGATCATTTTTTATTAGTTAAATTTCTTTACGGCTATTTCTTTGAAGTCTATACTCATTACCAAAATATTCATTTTGGAATTATATAAAAATTCTTTGTTAATATTTATTTTTTTCCATTGAGGTATTGATACTCCACACATTTTTTTCTGTATCACAAGATTAAAATATCATTTATATTAAATTTTAAACCACTAATACACATTCTAATAGAAATTCTATTACCCTTAAAATATAGACTAGGATTATCCACCTAGTTTTTTCATTTGATAGTTTAATTTTTTACATGTGAAAACCTCGATAGTAAAATAATACACAAATGTATTTTCTATTTCATGATAGATTTTTATTCAATTTCATACTATTTTGTAAAATATAATACTAAATTAATTCCAATTATACATGTATATATATATATATATAATCAGTGCAAAAGTTCGTATACGATTCAATAGGTGGTGTTAAGAGTGCCGCATGATGGCGCTCGTGATTGAAATGTATTCATGTTATTATATCGTTTGAAAGATGACAGTCATAGCTGTTATTTGAGCATCTGACGCATTTGTTTCGATTTGATTTGTGTGTAAGAAAAAACAAGTTTGATCGCAACCCTACGCCAGTTCCTTGGACACCTCAACAGAGAGCTTTTTTGCATCGGTTGGTGAATGGGGATGAGAAATGTACCCTGTAAAACAACGTCCAACGCAGACGAACGTGGAAACAGGCGAATGAAAGAGTAGAACCAGTCGTCAAAGCTGGCTTGCAACCGATGAAGGTGTTGATGTGTGTTTGGTGGGATGGTAAAAGTGCTATTTATTTTGAGTTCCTCCCACGAGGCGAAACGATTACTAAGGAGAAGTACTGTCAACAACTAACCAAACTGAACGCAGCAATTAAAGAAAAGCGTCTGATTTTGGCCAAGGGGCTCATCTTCCACCACGACAACGCAAAACTGACTCTGCAAAAACTGAAGCAGTTGAAATGGGAAATCATATCGCATCCACTGTATTCTCCGGACATTGCACTTTCGGATTATCATTTGTTCCAGTCGCTGCAGAACAGTTTAAATGGAAAAAAAATTGACACCGAGGAAACCGTCAAAAACCACCTCATCGATTTTTTTTCCCGAAAACCCCCCCAGCTTTTATGATTGACGAATCCAGCAGCTGCCCGAGCATTGGAAAATGATTGCAGAAAACGATGGCGAATACATAAATGATTAATACAAGCGTTTCTTGCAAAAATAATCGCATGAGTTTCAATTCCAAATCACACGAATTTTTGCACTGAACCTATAAATATATATATATATATACACTAGGGGTTTAGGCCTTTACTTACATCTCTTGCGAGAGATTTGAATTTTTGTATTCGAAATGAAATGGTGTTGCTAAAAATAAATTAATAAAAAAATGAATATAATAGTATTTTATGTTGTCATAAACCAAACAATAAAATCTGGTGTTAAGTTACTGTTACTTTGATACTACCTCATGGCAAACGCTTTTAAGCACTGTCGATTGTCTATTCTGCCCCGTTTTTATAGAGTCGTTAGTTTTATATATATATATATATATATATATATATATATATATATTTGCACTAAACTCTTATCTTAATAACAAATTTAAGTACGATTACGATGTTATCTGGTGAATGTGGAAAAAATTATATACTCGAAGTAAATGTTAATATTCACTCTATTTTTACCAAAAGTAAATATAGAATGAAGAAAAAAAATGATAGTAATGAATGATTGTCTTCATAATCTTATTTAATTATTTTTTTTATATTATTATTTCCGTTTGGTTTATTGCTTAAGATGAAAATAGAACAAAAGATATGACTGTTCTGAGCGATGAAACTAGGAAAACGAATTGGTTTATTTATAGTGATTATGTTTATAACATTCAAAAAATATTACTTAATGAAAGAATAACTTGTTATCCGTCTATTCATGTTTCCAAGAACTTGTATTACTCAGTAACGAGAAAAATTCTTTTTTACTACTTATTCGAGTATTAGAAGTTTACAGTAATACACACACACACACACACATATATATATATATATACATATAATTAAAATTAACGTTTACACAATAAATTCAGAGCACATAAAACACACATAGATTACCGTACACATTTTCCTCTGACTCATTCAGACTAATTATTCTATTCAACTACCAAATTTACAAAAATTATTAGTTATAATTTATTAGTGTTTATAATCAAGTACAAAAATTCACTACTTAGCATTGCTTTAAAAATATATTCAATTTAATGAAAATTTAGTACCTTGTGCATATAAAATTAAATCTTATTACAATTTCAATAACTGGAAATTTTAATAGCCAACATATATTTAAATCCATATTGCTCATTCTGAACCTAATCTGAATATACAATTAAAAATAATCAATTAACAAATATTTCACATATTAATTCTCAATAATTTTTTGCAATATAGTTTTAATTTTGTTTCGGTTGGCTGTACTATTTGAAACGCACACATGTGTGTAGATATTGTCTTTGTAATCACTGTAGTGGAGATTTGGCCTTGATGAAATAATTTTGCATTGTTATAGTCCACTCTATATAATTATTCCGTTTATATTATATTAGGTGTAAACATTAATTCGATATTTTTAAATTGAATCAATCATAACTGTTTTAAATTAAAATATTTTTTTGTAGTTTTAAAAGTTTCAAGCGCCAACCTTAACATTTAAAAACACTATACATCTTGGCCAAGCAGTTGGCATAACCTCACAAAATTAGTGAAAACGATGTCAACCGAAAAGAAACATATTAGGCATTGCATACTTTTCTCATTCCATTTTAAAAAATGTTACTGAAACCATGGAAATAATTTGTTCAGTTTTAGGAGAAGGTGATGTGATGCATGAAACATGCAAGAAATGGTTACAAAGGTTTTGGAACGGAGATTTCGTAGACTTTTTTTTCGATAAGGGATTCGTCAATTACTTGACAGATGGGGTAAAGTTAATGGGAGATATTTTGGGGACTGAAATGTATTCCATTTTTCCGTAAACTTAAATTTTCTATAAAAAAAGGCCGCGAATTAATGTGTACACTTACTTAGTAATAAAAATTAATGGCTCGAATCTTACAAAATGATATTTTTTTTACAAGAAGATCTCTTAGTTCGGAACACTTTTTAATCATGAAAAAGAGCAACAGTTCTGCGACCCGTGAGTGTAGTGCTTTTGTTACTGAGTAACGGGGTGAAGGATCCATGGCACATGCTTTTCACCGCGCTCGTCTTCTAGTCGTGATGGTATTGGGAGATTTTCGATTGTGATTATGTATGGCCTAGAAAGATGTCATGTTTTACGAGGACGGAATTATGAAACAACGTGAAATACGATGGATCAAGATGACACATATGTATTAGAATAAATATATGTACAAATAAGTAAACACTGCCTTTGAATTTCACCTTAAAAACACCACGAACTTTTGTTCCAGTCTAATATGTCTTTTGGTAAAAAATGGTGTGATGTGTGGAAGCATGTTGTCATACATTATATATATATATATATATATATATATATATATATATATATATATATATATATATATATACACACATTCACATACAATGACGACCTTGACAACATAACAGTGGGTCACATGTACAAATGAACACATCGACAAATGGAATGTGTTGTGCACTATGCAGACATGTGCGTGGTGGCTCATCTGCGTTTATAAACTCCAATAAAAATCGAAGTATATCGCGAACTTCCTTTCGAAAACAGGAAACGAACACTATATTTGATTGAAGTTTCTTATAATGAAGATAAATCGCCTTGAAATATACAACGTAAATAGATTCTGAAGCAAAATCGAAAGCGTCTTTATATTTGTAACTATCTGCATAACTGGTTGAAATGATAGAAAAGAAAATGTAAAATTAATCAATCTAATCTTCTTTGTTTATAACAACGACTTTATATTTTCTAAGAAGTTTCAGATCAGTAACGTAGTTGTAGATCTAACGTATACTTGACTTATGATCATTTTACTTTGTAATTATTCTCAAATACAATCCATTCAACATTTGCCTTCAAGCTAATATACACAATGTGAAATCTATTACACACACATACATTCACACCAATATGTATGTATGTATGTATATATATATATATATATATATATATATGTATATATATATATATTTGGGTGTGTGTTCTTATACCTACATAAGCGTGTAATGTATACACAAATAATTTAAATACATCCTGGAAAGTAGTTACACACTTATTCAACATTTCAAGATGTCAATTAAATTGATTTTTAATTATAATAAAATATATGAAACACTAAGATGTCGAGTATATAGTAAGATGCATAATAAATAAATTTAATTTAGTTAACATTACATTAATAGAGACACGCTTATAGAAGTATACTTTGATTTTTTTTTAATTTATTATGTTTATGTCATAAGTTTTGCTTAAAAATGTGCAGGATTGAAGTATAATGTATGCAAAAAACGAACATGATTAGAAATAAACAAACATTTCAAACTGAGTAATTCTGAAGAACTGTTATAATTCGAGTGAGCCTGTTTGTAAAAAATTGGAAAATGTGTTACATTTATGGTATTCGATTAAAAGTTTATCCGGAATAGAAATAATTTAGAAGTAGAAAATTATATTCGTAAATACAGAAAGCATCTTTTCACAGAAATAATTTTTGAAAGGTGAAAATTAATTTCAGTTAAGTTTATCAGAGAACATCTTTATCAATAGATATGAACAGTAAATTAGTGACAAAAATTAATTACTAATTATTTTTTAATACTAATTGAGTACTACTATTAAACACATTAGTGTTAAGAACAATTAAAAAAGATAACTTATCTTAAATAAAATATTTTATTTACACACACACATGTATGTATATATATATATATATATATATATATATATATATATAGATATCTAATAACATGAATATAAGTGTTGTAGGTATAACCTGCAGAAATAAGAATTCATAAATAGACTATTGTTTTTCATATCACTAATTTTCTCATTTTTACATTTAGTGTACTTCAAAATGAAAATAATATATATATATATATATATTGGAATAATAAATTGGAATAATATATATATATATATATATATATATATATATATATTATTCCAATATATATATATATTATTCCAAGCATCTTTACATTCATGGTTTTAGTTTTTTTTTATATTTGTAACATTTTACGTTTTCGGTAGAAACAGAATAAAATGTTTAAATTGACTGTTGTTTTATCGATGAAATAATTTTGAAATGACATTTAACTTCTCGTGCAAATTTGTTATTGACCGTCTTATTATTTCCGTGCGCTGTACGATATACTTTATTAGTCATACAAGGATTATCAATATAGTGGAACAGAAAGTAGATCAAGAATGAAATTGTATTTATTCCAATCTAGGTAAGTATATTATATAGATACAAACATGTTTATGTGTATGTATGTATGGATGTATATATATATATATATATATATATATATATACATATACAGGTGTATGTTTATAAAAGTAAATATATTTACCTGCTATTTGAATACCATATACGGTAAAAAAGATAAAACATATGCTTGCTGATAATAATTTCAATTCAAATACGATATACACCACATATAGGTATATTTATATTTCTTGAGCATTATATATATATATAGGAGAGGGGTGCTTTATAACATCTAATTTTAAAATAATAATTTTCCTAATTTGATTTCATATCATTTATAAAAAAAATCAAGCTTTGAAAAAGCTGTGCTATTTATTTAACCATTTCATAATAGGATAGTTTTCATAAATTTCAATAATCAAGTTCTATTTTCGATTCAATGTCTCACAATAGGTTCAGTATCGTAATGAATAATCTCATTTCGCTGAACTTATTAAATACAATATTCGTCGAAACGAATTGTTTTTATAACATTAATAATACATAAAATTATCTTTGTTAAATTTATCTTTTTTACCTGAATTGAAAAGTACTCTATTTAAATAATAAATATTGGGATATCTTTTCTGAATGTGAATTCTTATTCGGTTAAATAAAAAACTATAATTTTTTTTAAAATAAATCTCTTATTTAAATATATAACTGTATATATATATATATATATATAATTTAGTTCAAAGATGTTGCGTGAAATAAACGAATTAATACTGTATAAAAAAGAATACAACTGAATTAATTTTGTTATCAATACGTACTATGCAAATTGATACAAAAGAAAAATACAGCATTTAGGAAATTAATGTTTCAATAATTCAAAAACCAATAAAATAACTAAATAGAAAAATTCTTTTAATTACGAACAACAATCAAACACTGTTATTTATCGACTGTGAAATAACGGAATATGATTATACGCTCGAGCGATTCCAATAATAAAATGTCGAAATAATTAACGCGAATCTAATATTTGTTTGAACAGTTCCATTTCTGTATTGCAAGATTGACATTTATTTCAAAAAAAAAAAGTGAACTGTAACATTTCTGCACAAAATCTTTCCAGTGCTGTGAAATTTAACAACTGTTAAAAAATCGAAACGTTTTAAAACAATAATTTAATATAATCATACTGAAGCGATTAACATTCAATTATTTGACTATATAATTAATCGATTTGTTGAATGTAAGAAAACAAAATGAATTAAAATTTTACGCACGGTTAATGATAATAATTTTTAAACATAAATTATAATGTCGATCAATAATACAATAACTGGCAAGTTTGGTAAATGATCTTCCATTTAAATTATGTAAAAGTGCTCTTTTACGGCTGAAATCTTTAATCTTTTAATGATCGAAGATTAGTTTAGAAATTGATAGATTGGGAAATTATCGAAATTGTTTAGGTTCAACTTTTAAGCAAGTTTAAATGATACTGATTACTATAAAGCTTTTTACATTTAAATGTATTATGTATGTATCTGAAATTGAATAAATCCTAGTTGAAATTTACTTTTAAGGTGATTTTAATCTTATTGATTACATGAATCTATTTGCCACGGTTAGTTTTGGTTTTTTGATCCACCCTTAGATAGATTAAAAAAAAGACTTATTTTAATCGCTTGAAAAGTATTTTCAGAATACAAAAAAATCTTAAATAGAATTCTCAAATAAATAAATATATATATATATATATATATATATATATATATATATATATATAGAGAGAGAGAGAGAGAGAGAGAGAGGAGAAAGATTTTGCGATTATCTCAAATTAAAATTCAGGAAAAATATCGAAATTCCAATAATTCATTGCAAAAGGATTGATATTATGTTGAAAACTTGGTATGATTTGCCAGAATTAATTCAGATATTTACAAAAATTAGTCAAATATTTATTATTAAATATTGGACGATAATAAGGTCGAAGAGAGTTTTTAAATTATTATAATAACATTTACGAATCGTAATTATCAAATGTCAAAAATATGATAACATTGCGATTATATATTGTCAATTTTCGTCAACACTGTTTTCACTGTTTGCAATGGCGTTGTTAGTAATATCGATTAATTTTATTATATTTCAACTCACAATTAATAAAATAACAAAAATTCTAAAAGTCTGGTATAACTTTAACGATTTCTACTATTTATAACACTGTTTTTTCGATTGATAAAAATTACTAATCGACTATCGAATCTACTTAATGTTTATTTAGTTTTAATTGACATGAATGAATCAATTCTTTAATAGTCATACAATAATCATATCGTTTACAATAGTATATATATATATATATATATATGTATATATATATATATATAATTGTGTGTGTGTGTAAACGTAGAATATTAAACTGTCTGGAAACATGTAATACATTTTAATAAATTTAACAACATTGACATTCATTTCACTTTTCATATAACATGATTGATTTTTAATTAACATAAATGTGATAAAGTAGTTAATTTTCATACATTATATGAAAATATATATATATATATATATATATATATATATATATATGTATGTATATATGTATGTATATATATATGTATGTATGTATATACATTATAACAAAAATGAAGAACATAATTAAACAAGAAAAATAATTTCATTGTAGGTATTCAACATAGATGAATAATTTTATATCAATAATTTAGATTTCTTTTAATTAGTACACTGATTTCTGTATCATTAAATAAAGTACTATTTCATAATCGTAATATCTATAATAGCAATGGGAAAAAAATGCGATAAGTTAATTAAATAAAATAAGAAAAAGGTGACAAATATATGCCAGCAGATAATTTTAAAAGTAAGATATTACAACTGCTCGTTCTATTTATCACCATTGTTTTTATTTACTGCGGTTTTGTTATATATATATATATATATATATATATTATATAGTGATATCAGTAGTTTTAAGAATTCTCTCTTAAACTAAAAATTATTAATTGTTATTTATTCACACTATTGTATCATCATTCAACTTCCTACAATATTTTCATTAATGACTGAGGATTGTGGTAACGCCTTTATTTTATATTTCAGTGTTAAAAACAATAAAATGCTGATTGAAAAGATTAATAAATATTGACATTTTAAAAACGGGGAATTAATTTTTATTTATCAATTATTTTTCGTTTAATTTTTATTTTAAAAATGAAAACGTTATAGAATTTTTATTAATATATATATATATATATATATATATATATATATATATACACATATACATATACATTTATTTTTTGTACAATTTCGTGTTTTTCAAAAATAACATATTTTTCTCAAGATTTTTATATAAATTATCTAGTGTTTACTTTACATCGATAATATGTTTTTTAAAATATCTCCATAAATTGAAATTTAACAACAATGTCGAATATTCATGTGTGGTGGTGTTTATGTGTATTGTGCTTACAAATTATACACAATCTATGAATGTGTTTATGGGTGTGAATGCATACATACATACACAACACACATGCATACACAAATCCATCCATGCATTCACACAAACACACAACACACACACACACACACACATATATATATATATATATATATACACACATTTCTATCATACGTATATATAAACATACGCTCACGTGTATTTAGTACTTCTATATAAATACACATAACAGAATAAGCAGGTTGTTTTTATCGTCAAACGCCAATAATTGTTTTCCAAGTTGTTTTTCTTAATAAAAAAAAATATACTTTTAAAATAAACTTACTACAGGATGAAATTTAAGACTCGAAACAATTTCACACGTTCAAAAAAGCACAAGATCGACAACTATTTTGCATATTTATTTACAAACAAAAAAACGTATATTATTAACTCAAAGTAGACTAACACTGACTACTGTCATGGTAAAGCAGAGCGTAGACCTTACACATGGTGCTTTGTTGTCGTTGTAAAAGAGTGGGGAGACTACTATTTATCGATTATTTTTGAGAGAGATACATCTACTGAAGTTATATGGTTGCGCGACTATGAATTTAAATGTATTTGCTCTGAAGTAAATAGTAAATAACAATAAATAAAGACATACACACAGGTATATATATATATATATATATATATATATATATATATATATATATTCTGTACGCATTGGATATATGTAAAAGAAAGAGAAAAGCAGATCATTAAAAGAGCAAAAAATCAAAAAGATTAAATTGGGAAGATAAAAGTATAAAAACATCATATTTCGATGGCTTCGATATAATAATTTTTACAAACATTCACAATAATTTCATTTATTAATTAAGTAATTATTGAAAATGAAGAAATAGAGGAAGTGAATCGAAAATTAGACCATAACATAAAACACTAAAACTGTAGTAATATATAAATGTGTTTGTATGCCTAAAATCAATGTCGAAAAAGGTACACAAACTGAACTGTTATTTGTACTAATTTACTTGTTAAAATAGATACTTCATTGAGAATGTTAATAATAGAATCGATTCATTTAAACAAAACGCTTAAATTTATTAATTGTAAATTATGCTTTTTTTCTGTTCGAGGAGAGAAAAATATAAAAAATAATAAATAAATGGTTACAAGCTGCTAGATTTCACTTATTTCCAGGATATTACACCTCTAGCGAAAACTGATTATTTACTCATTTTTTTTTCTAAAAGTTTTTACTTATTATTTATGTACGATAGTTATAATTCTTTGACGAACATTCTCACATACCATATATCTAAACAAATTTTTTTTTAAATAAATTTGCTAAGAATAATAAAAACAAATGGAAGGATATAAGAATGAACGTGAAAACATAAAAGTGAACGTGAATAAACAGGAGTTATAAACCCAATAATGAGTTTGAATTGGAAACAGGCGAGATATATTGCTACACGAGAAAATAGATGTTATTGATTGCGAGTAATGTATACAAAAAAAACCCGAAAAGAATGAATGGAAGGGGTTACGATACATACATACCCACATACATACATACATATATATATATATATATAAACAATTAAAAATAAATTAGATTTATTAATTAATACATAAAACTTTAAAATATACTGACGGTATAAAATACTGGAATCATTTTCTATAAAATCAAGCCTGCATTTTTCACCGTAAAAAAATAATAATTTACGAACAATAAACTAATCTGTATGCATTGAAAAAATCATTTTACGGCTACTGTAATACTTTATAATATGTATAAAAGGATTAAACACTTTCAAAATGATGCACTTAATTGTATGTTTATTTTTTAAAGTAAAAAATCCACGTAAAATAATAAATTATAAAAAAATATGTTCTGTACAAAGTTTTGCAGCCTAATAGTATATCAGCCAAGAAAATATTATCAGACAAATATATTCAAGAGTTATAAAGACGATGACATATATATATATATATATATATATATATATATATATATATATATATATATATATCTTAGATGTATTCAAATCACTCGACTGGGAGGACAAAAGAATCGAAATAAAAGGCGAAAGATTAAGTCACCTCCAGTTTACCGATGATATCGTTATCTTCACAAGTACTTCAGAAGAGCCACAAAAGCGGATTGGAAAATTAGATGATGCGAATCAAAAAATTGGCCTAAACATGAACTACACAAAACAAACGTGTTGTTCAATTCGTTTGTCTTCCAGAAGAAAATTGAAACAAAAATAGAAGAAGTTATATGTCTATCTAGGCCAGCTTATCAGCATTCATTGAAGAAGTAAACAGGAGAATAAAAAATAGAATGGAGCACATTTGAACGAAAAGCATCGATATTTAAATCAAGAATCTCACTCTGTTTGAAGTAAAAAGTATTTGATCAATATACACTGTCAGTTTTTACCTACGGCAGCGAAACATGGTTGCTTAACGCCAAAATCATTCAAGGACTTTGAACAACGCAGAGAAGTATGGAAAGATGCATGCTAGAAATAACAAGGAGAGAGAAGATACAATAGAATGGATAAGAAACAGAGAGGAGTCACAGATGTAATAAGAAGAGTAGAGTTTGAAATGGAAATGGGCGGGGTATGTTGCAATAGGAGAAGACAGCCAGTGGACAACAGAAATTATTAACTGGGAACCAACGAATATGAAAAGATGAAGAAAGAGACCAATGAACAGGTGGGAAAAGGAAATTCACATTTTTATTGGAAATCGGTGGAAAAGAGAGGCATTCAATCATACAAAATGGAAAATCATGGGAAACGCCTTTATCCAGCAGTGGATTGACAGAGGCTGCTAATAATATATATATATATATATATGAAAATCATAGTTTTATGTAAGAATAATAAATAATTTAAAAAATCCAATATTACAAAGGAAACACTCCTAATATATTACAATATATATATATATATATATATATATATATATATATATATCAGAATATATATTTCTATACAAAGATCCACAATTATTCTAATATAATATTGAAATTGTTCAAATTAATGTAAACATTTCCTAACTACATGTAAAGATATTATTAAAACTAAATTTATCAAATATTATTTTTATAATGAATTTAAGAATGAAGCAATTCACAAATTTCAAGCACAAAAATATTTCAAGAGGAAAGAGTCCACAGTAGTATTTAAATGTTTATATTATTATGCAAACAGTACGTGAAAACTTTTGGCACTGGGTCAATATTTTAATGGAAATTATATATATATATATATATATATACACACACGAGCAGAATATCATTAGTTTATTTAACGAAAATTCATGCGGAAAGAAATTGTTATGAAAAGTGAAATAATTATATAGATTTAAATAATTCTAATTGTTTAACTTGATGTATTAAATTAAAAATATCAGCGAGAGAAAGTTATATACTTCTTAGTATCAGCAAGTACCATATGTTCGTATCTAAATTATCAATATGTATATATATATATATATATATATAATGTTTATAAAAAACAAATTGTATCTAATTCATAAAATAATAGAAAGTGAATTTAATATCTCTATTTCGTGCATTATGTAGCATGTCTTCTTACTCAATATTAATTTCGCTAGTTTATATTTACTTCCTTAAAAACATACAAAAATTCCATACTGTTTTTTATGACTGCGTTAAAATACAGATTACAAAGATTGCAGTTATATTACACGAGTAGAACTGTAAGTGATGCTCTTTTTTGTATAAATTTTGTGAAATTGAATTCAGGCTATTGTTTGTGATAAAGAATCCGTAAATATACACAGTTTTGAAATTATTACAAGACATGTCATTATCTAAAAATTATGAATTTAATTCGTATATTTCAAGTACTTTTATGAAGTGAAAAATCAATTTAAAAACATTCTGATGGTGTTCCAGTATATTACTTTAAAATATCATAGTTAATATTAAATAAATTTAAATTGGTTCAATAATAAAAAGTCACTGAGTAAACTTAACAGTTCTATAAATAAACTGAATAGTTTAACGAGTGAAAAATTTCAAAATCTCAAATACACATACACTTTTTTTAGTAGTGTAAAAACAGTTTGATTACCTTTGAAAACTGGTAGTTAGTCGACTCGCCTATACTGGTAAAGATTCGATTTGTAATAGTACGTTTATCAGAGTTACATTTATTAGACTTGAAATGTTATTATAAACTATCCATTTATAGCTACAATAAATATCGAACAAATTTAAAAAAAAAAACTTTCTAAGTAACAATGAATCAATAAAAAGCGTTATAAAATAATATACTTTTATTGATATGTATTGATAAGGAATTCATTTCTATTCATTGTATTTTTAATCTTGCTTTGCAATGAAAAATTATAAGACTGATTTATTGTTATATCTATTTAGAGCTTACATTTTTTATTACACTTTGTTGTGTAAGAGTAAGAATGAGGGAATTTTATATATTTTTTTTATAACATTGCGATAAGCTTCTCAATATGAAAAAAATAATTTTCGAATTACTTTAAAAACGTTAAATATAATTACAATTTTATTGCATGTCATTGTTATAACAATCACGTTTATTAAAAAAAATGATGTAGAAAATATCTACTTATACGTTTATTATAAAAATAACATCTACTTATAAAATGTATGCATAGTAGTGTAAAATTCAAGTAAATTAAAAATAAACTAGTGATATTAAAATAATAGTAGATTCAGAAAATATTATTTTTGAAATATATATTAAATAAATGGAATTTAAAGTTACTTTTAACACATTCCTAGTTTTTAAAAAAAAAAAATTTGTAGGAAAAAAGAGTACAATGACATGGCTTTTTATCAAATATCGACAGGAACTTTAACTTTATTTATTGCAAAATCCATTATACTTTTTATTTAATATACTATAATAAATAACCAAAAGCACTTTACACTATTGTTGTTGTTACATGGCTTAATTAAATTTCATGAATGAATTTTTCATTCCCTTCCAAATTATGATAAAAACTGATCAAAGATATTCAATAATTAATTATTGATCGTTTTCAATTATCATTTACGGTAATTTAGAATCTTCTCTTATTCTCAGATTTTTATGAGAATAATAGAGTTTTATTTTAATACTTTGACGATGGAATCGCCATCTATATGCATATAAACAACAATCGAAAATAATCAACAATTGTCGAACATCTTTGATCAGAAAAAATGGATCGTGGAGGAATAAAAAATTAATTTGTGAAAATAAAACATATTGATTCTCCATGTATGGCTAGAGGTTTTTTTTAAAAAAAAAACGGTTATAAATTCGTTCTGGATAATAAAACAGCACTGGTAAATTAATTACATGAAAATTCTCCGCATCTGACTTTATTAACAAATAATAATGAACAAGTGTACTGCAGTATAAATGTAAAACCATATACTAAAAGCAGGTAGGTAATTTTTCTAATCGTCGTACAGAAATGTTTAATTTTAAGTGTAACAAAATTATGAGGCAAACATGTTATTGTGTTTGAAACACTTTCAAAATTTTTATATACTATAATGGCTTTTCAATAATTATATTATTCAGTTTAGTTCTTCATCTTTCTACTTGTTTTAATTTGCAAACACTAAATGTAAAAAATACATTATAAATTGAAGCAAACTTTTTTTAATAGTATTAATTAAAAAAATGATATAATAAAAAAATATTACCAATTATAGTCACACTATAGCATACATTTTATGTACACGATAAAAATTATAGAGGAAAAATATTTATTGGTGATCACCTTCTCTTTTAATATTGAAACAAGTGTCAAACTCTCAACTTAGTACTCACAAATAAAAAGATAATTTGAAATGCAATTCAACACAATTTTCTGTTTTTTTGGATAAAAAAATACTTCAAAAACAATGTCTTATATTCTTGCCATAAAGCTAAGGGTCGTACATCTAATCATGTCCATTATGGAAACAATATAATAACTTCACATCATGTTCGATTTATTTAAATTCAGTTATTTTTTTGATACAAATGGGTTTTTTATTCATATCTCTTTCCTGTAGACTTTATTATAAAATTAATGCATTCAGTATTATGACATGAAGTATGAAGTATATTACTTTTTACGGAATTTCCTGTTTAAAAATGATTAGATTGTCAAATTAGACCTCAACTAGTATATATATATATATTTATATGTATTTGTTATAAATCATTTCTTCCACGTTGTGCAACAGTTTTCGTTTATAAAAAAGTTTCACATATCTTTTAATCTTTTTTCTAACAAAATTTGTACTTTAACAAATATGTTATTATATTCTTTATTATTGATTTGTTTTTATTTCACTTTACGATAAAAGTTATCTCAGATTTGCAATAATTATATATATATATATATATATATATATATATATATATATATATATATTTAATATGCAAAAGTTGATAAAAATAGAAAAATTAAGCAACCTAATTGTGAATCACATAATTATTGAAACAGTACTTCGATCTATAAAAAACTGAAACAAGACAGCTTGCCTACTTATCGTTTTATCCCTAACCCAAGTGAGAAATGTTTATATAAATACTAATAAAAATATATATCTCCGTTTGGTCTGTGGTTTTATATTTACATAGACCATGTACATAACTAACTATTATTTCATAATGAATACAGTCAAATGATTATTGACTTTGTAATTATTTTACGAGTGTCTTTCCGATGTATCTGTTCTAGTGAATATTATTTTGAAAAGAAGAGAAAAATCTATTTCTGTAACAGAAATATTAAAGAATTTCGCAAACATAGTAAATGTAACTTGCACGTTCTGTGTGTAGGTGTGTATTTTATGTATCACTAATTGGGAAATTTATTAATTAATGAGGTTCTGATGATGATCTTATTTTAAAGAGAGAAGAGTTTTATCGAAAACTCTTAGATCGATGACATCTCATTCATTCATTCATTCATTTATGTATATATATATATAAGGTGTAAAAATTAATTCGGTACCTTTAAGGGGAGCCGGTGGTCTAGAATTTTCGAAAAATCGATTTTTTTTTTTCGAAAGTATAGTATCTTAAAAATACATATACTGTTAAAATTTGATGGCGAAATTCAGAGTATTTCAGGATCTACAGCCCATTAGAAGGGCAGGTAGGTAGAAGAATAAGTGGAGCCGGCAAACTTTAAACGCGTTTATCTCGAAACTACTTTTTTTCGTCTTGCGGGGGCCAGAAAAAAAAACTACTTGACCGATTTGTCTGAAATTTTAATATGTTATTCTGAATAGTTCTAGCTCTCGCTCGCTAGCTCTCTAATAGTTTCCGTAAAATATTTATATTTTTTTTATTAACAAAACATTCAAAAATACTGGTCGTTTTCAAACTTGCTATACAAAATAATGGGGGATATTTTGACGAACGAAATGTATTCTATTTTTCCGTATATAAACATTTATTTTCTATAAAAAAAGGCACTGATTTAATTTGAACACCCAATATATAGGAATCATTTTTTTAAAAATAAAAAACGTCTAAATAAAATGCAAACAAGTAACTTACTTTTGCTGTTTTGTCAATGCAGCCTTCCGTCTTCGTTCAACAGCTTCATTTTTAATAATTTTGCGAACTTCCCTTCCTCCCGACGATTCACCTTCAGATGTATCATTTGAAGAACTCATAGTGTTCTCTTGATTACTCGAATACTTTACATCACTCGCATAATTAAATTTCACAGAGTCATCAGAATGTGGCTCATCACTTATTTTAGCACTTGTTTTCTTTGTATTTACAGGACCAGACATACACTTGCTAAGTACTTCAGCATTCAGTACATTTTCAATATTTTTACTTACTTTTGAAATTTTTTCAGAACACTTTTGTTTCGTTTTTCTTTCTGTTACATTATCGAGATCTTTATGAGTTTGGTTTATATCATAATTTGATACCGTTTTTTTAGTGTCTGTGATGCCAGAATGATCGTAACTATCTTCTTTATTAGTAGAACTACTTCTTATACTACGTTCATTTTGAAGATTATGCAGTCTTGCTTTTTCTTCTACATCATGAAGAATACTAATGATATCAGTCGTTTCACTACTTTTTCTAGAGCCTATTAATGCTTTTCTATTATCTTCAATTTTTTCTGTTAATTTCCCATAATCATTTTTGTTGTATTCGGAAGATTCTATTTTTAAAATAGATTTTAGCTGTTGTGAACTTTGTGTCTCATCAAAAGAAGAATATGGTGTATGTTCAAGAGAATCTTTTTTTAAAACAGACTTTAGTTGCTTTTTCATATGGTCTGACGTTGAGTCATCATTAAGAATAGGATAAGCTGCGGATTTAGATTTCAGAATTCCTTTTACTTCACTGGTCAACATTTTCACGGCGTGTTCATGGATTTTTTCTTTAGCAGCATGAATTGATATTCCTTCTGAAATAGGAAAATTAATTTAAATTCATGTTCTTTCTAATATACTGAATTAAGATTGATTGGATATTTTTTGGAGAAAATTAATATTGATCTTTATATTGTCTTGTAATATTGTAGCAAATACGTAAAATTATTTTCAATCCAGTTTTTCTTATCATTAATAATAAAAAAAAACTTAGTATATATTAGCTGTATGTAATGGTGAATTATGCCACACAAATAATATTACAATGAACATAATTTTAATCACGTATTAATAACACATTTAATTATGTATTTGATAACAAACCTAATTCTTCTGGATTTGGAGGCTTCATAAAACTAGCCATCAGTGGATTTATTCGTTGTGCAAATTCAACTTCCTCAGTGGTAACAGGTTGAGTTGTAAATCTACTATGACGTTTTCTGGTCGGAGGTAGAACTGAAACACCTTGTAGCTTATTTGGAAACCTTTCTTCTGTGATTTTAGTATTAAAAAGTTTAACTCGTTCTGCAAGACTAAGCTTTGAAGGATCTGCTTCATCAGTATCTTCAGATTCTATTAAAAAAAACAATACTGATATAAAATTATTATACTAAATAATTAATCTTTATACAGATACATATATATATATATATATATATATATATATATATATATATATATATATATATATATATATATATATATACACACACATATAACGGATATCTGTGCATGAATTATAATAGATGATTTACAAACAGCGTTTCTTATGAATTTGATAAAATATTTATAAGACATTAAAAATCAAAAGTATAATTTATGATTAAAATGTCGTTTTTCTCGGAATATGTAACAGAAAACAAAAGAATGAATCCAACTGAGAAGAATATTTATGTCCAAATCATACAATGTTCATATTCCTTTGTCGGTTCGAAATGAATAAAAAATACGCACAAACACTATTTTTAAATCAGAATATAAAATATTACCGTTTGAAACGAAATTTGACGAGTCTGCAAGTTTTTCAGAATTTTCTGGTGTAACATTCCTCTGTTCATTTTGTCTGGTGGCTTCGTGCACTTCATCTAACGTGATTGGCTGAGTGGAAAACCTATTATCGACACTACGATGTATATTTGAAGATCTGAATCTGTTTTTCCCTATTAGAACGACTTTTTTTAGAAATAAATACAAGATCAGTTTGAAATAATGCTTTAATGTAACAATAGACAAACAATTTAAATAAAAATAATTAAATAGATTCGTTTTAAATATTTTTTTATTGTTTATCTGAACTTTCTTAAATGGTTTTAACGAGTTAATTTAATGAATTGATTTATTTACTTTTTTAAGAACACACATTTTATTTTGTAAAACAAATTATATACTTTTGAGACTACTTTGATTTTTATAACCAAAGAAAAATAACATTTTATTAATTTTAATTACATCTTAACTAATTTACAAGTATCATTTGGCTATTTTTTAATTTAAATTCAGATCATCAGTTCGTTACTTAGTGTCAGTCATCACTGAAATCATTTTTGTAATCAAGCAATTTTAGCATAACATATTAGTCCACGCTTTCGTTTCTCGAATTTACTCCACACACATTTTGCTCTGATGTATAATTTTTAAGTACTATTTTTACTATAACTGACCTCAAATACAAAAAAACCTACGATGTCCATCACTGTTTGGCACGTTTTTATTTGGATTAAGGAGATTAATCTATTATTATCTTTTTATTGATTGATCTATAGGAATAATAATAATTATTTTTTGATATTAGTTTGTATTTGATTTTCAACACAATAATTTATTTTTTAAGACTGCTTTTAAACATTGATTAAATAGATGTTAAAATACTTTTTTTAAAAAAAGGGGTCATTATTTATAACGAAATACGTACATAAAATGACATTAAAATTTATATATATATATATATATATATAACAAAATATTGAAAATTTATAAACAGTTTCGGTACAAAAATTCTTAATGTTATAATTCTGTATGTATTGTAATAAATACACAAATATAATTACTTGAATAGTGTTGAATAAAGTAGTTAATATAATATGAATTTTATATTGAATTTAAATGAATTGTGCATAAATTTAAATAAAAATCAATGATGGTAAAATCAAAATATTGAATAATGACTGAAATATTGGATTAAAATATTTTTTTTTAGTTCGAAACACTTTTTTAATGAATGTTATTTTAGTAATTAAGTACTATTGAAGTATGAACATTAACATATTTAAAAATCATTTTAATGATTTTTCATTGATTTGATCACAATTGATTATATTTTTTAATTGAAATGTATAATTATACATTTTTATTGTCAAAATGTATTGTTCAAAGTATATATAATGTAATTTAAAATTATACAGTCGAGCAATTTTGACGTTAATAAAAAATATGAAATAATTGTTATTGTTTTAAGTTATAATACAATTATTTATAAAGAATAGCACTTTTTCATTTTATTTAATCGCAATATTATTTATAAACTGTACTAATATTTATTTTTTCTAAAAATAAATAAGTACTAGTAAATTATTATCATCACAAAACGATTTTAATTAAATAAAATTAATTTATGCGACTATGAATAATCACAATTAAGTATCAATATCAACGAAAATCGACAGAATTAAATGAGGAGAGAAACAGTTTATGATAATATCAGAAAATTAATTTGAGAAAATCAATTCAAAATGATTTAATATCGAAAATAAGGATTATTTTTTCTTACCAGTTCTGAAATTCACATTCTTAGCCTCCTGCACGTTATTTTTCATTTGTTCTTCAAGCTGTTTGAACAAAGAAGCTTTTGCTGAAACACTGTTACTGCGACGTAAACCTGTTACACTATCCTGCACTTGATTTTTATCAGCACTCTCATTCATAGCTAAATCAGTTGTTGACATTTTTGAAGTTGTTGCTGAATTCACTCCACTATCACCACTCTCACTAGGCAATGATATTGACGATAAACTGTATTCATTACAACTAATAATATCAGAACTATTATTTAAGTCGAGAACAAGTTGCGAATTTGACGCATCTATCGATAGTGTATCAATATCACTCGTCGAATTAAGATTATTACTATCATTTGTGGTTAATAGTAATTGCGCAGAGGAATTTGATTTTCGAAACGGTTGTGCACACTGATAACTATGTGAGGTGTCGAGCGTAGGTGATCTTAAAACAGTTCTTAAGAACTGATTGCTTTCATCTTCATCGGGCGTCTGAACTGTTACAGGAACATTATTATTATTAAAAGGTCTGTCATATTCGTGACGAATATCAACAGATGAATGTTCAGTATCTGATATAATTTCTCCTGTTTTTCCAACTTCGAATGTCGACTGATTGCTACTGAAAAACTGGCATGACGTTCTAGAGCTGAAACAAGATTTTGCGCAAATTGAGAAAAAAATAGAGCATTTATTAATAGATTTGTGGTATATGTCTAACAGAATTACATTCTGTACTAAAATGCCCAACATCAGTATTTTGCTTTATAGAATATTGAAACACAATTTATATTCAATTATTAATATCTATACATAGTTATTAATATATTTTAAGTAAACTTTTTTGAAACAAATTTTAAATAAATTTAAATATTAAGAAAAACATTTACACACGCGGACTAACATATATATGTGTATATATATATATATAAACATACACAGAGAGAGAGAGAGAGAGAAAGTCTATTTCACAAGGTAAGTAATTATTTTGGCTTTATATCAGCGTTCGTTTCAAAAATTATAAATATTTATACAAAAATGTAAAATACTACTTTCTAATTCAAGTACTTTTTATTTCGAGTAATGATATCAATAATTTTACAATGTCGATTTATGAATACACCCATAAGTAAAAAAATTGATAAAATCAACAAAACGCGATGTGATATACTTGTATAAACTGCTTATCTTGTATCTAAACACTCAAAGTTTTTATTTATACAAGAATGCTTATGGGTCCTTATGCGATTCTTTTTTTCTTAAAAAAAAAACTATTGAATTCTCCTAGAATAAATTGGCACGTTGTAATAAATGAAAAAGCTAGTTTTCCTGATTAAAAACGCAATATACGAGGGTAGCGTCAAATATTCTTGGCTTAACATGTGCACGCATGGCGTACCTGTGCTGTGTGATAAATGCATGCCTTAGTCAGGGTCGTTCGGTAAAAATTTGAAGATATAACTTAATCAGTCGTACAGTAACAGAGATAAGAGTAAAACGTATTCTTAACAATGTCACAAGTAACCAAAATTGAGTATCGTACGGTAATAAAGTTTCTGACAAAATAAGGAATTACACTGGATTAAATAGAACAACAATTAGATGGCGTATATGAAAACTTTCTTCATACTCCAAGATAAAATAATGGTCTACGAGATTTCGGATCGGATAAGACTTATTGGAAGATGGTCGCCTTGTGGAAATCCTCATGCTCGATGCTGTTGCACTTATCGAAGACCTAACTTTTTTAAGGGTTATTCATAACCGTCGAGACACATTAAATAGCAGTTTGGACACATAATGCATATGGATGTTTGAAAAGATAATGTGAATTATCAGTTTATGTATAAAATATTCTAATATTGGTACATACTATTCTACTATAGATTATTAATATAAAAATTTAGGAAAAACGGGAATGAAACCCAATATTGTCTTGGGAGTCGCACAGAGTAGCTTTGGGAGCCGCAGTTCGCTCATCGTTGATATATGAGGTCAAGTAGCTCTTAGAGCTTAGAGCTCTGAGAGCCAGATTCAAACACACTAATAGAGTTTATTGTGAGAGGATATGAAACAATGGTCCTTTACTATGATTTTCAGTCTAAAAAAGACTACATAGAATGGCGACGAGCAGGTGAACCACTCACAGAGAAAACCCAAGCTGTATCAATTCACAAAAAAGACTATGCTAGAATCTTTTGAGATTACAAGGGCATTTTAATAATAGATTTTAAGAAGAGCAATACCACTGTTAACGGTCCATATTATGGAACATTGTTACATAAATTTCGGGATAATATCCGCGAAAAACGGCGTGAAAACAAACAAAAGGAGTGCGCTTGTTGCACGACAATGTACCAATTTATATTACTCCTGTTTCTCAAGCCGTTATATTCAGGAGTGTAGCTTCCAAGAATTTGATCACATACCCTACAGTTCAGACATAACCCCCTCGCGGTTATAATCTTTTTGGTAATTTGAAAAAATATTTACGTGGATAGAGTTTTAATGATGAAAACGTCGGTAACTGACTACTTTAACACGAAAATAGATTATTTTTATAAGTGTATAGAATTGTTAACTAACTGATGTAAAAAAAATGTATTGAAGTTAAAGGAGATTATAGAGAAAAACAGTAAAATTTCGTTTTTTTATTTACATTGTTTTCTATCTAGGTCAAGAATATTTAGCGCTACCCTCGTTTAATGACGAACTACGATATCTGCCTACCGACTAAGTCCAATTAAAAAATAAAAATCAGTAATAACTGTAATGCATTTTAAGTATCTTGTACATGTACATGTCTTATTGTGTCTCTTTGTTGTCGTTGTGCATCACATAGTTTCACATATTTTTTATTTAGAAAAACTATTTTTTTTAGAAATAAAAATGTGAAATTATAGAAACGTTTCCAGAACTTACAAACTGTTAAAACAATACATCTGTTATATTTTAGTAATATATACTAATAATATGAAAAAATATCTTTTAATAAACAATTTACGTACAAATTCATAACCTATACATTTTCAAATCACACGAATTTATATACTTGTACAATATTTAAAAGCGTACAGAACAAAGAGCAGAACATAAGACCCATTTACTCATTAATGCATTGATTGATTATATTTGCGGATTTAGACACGAAAAAATAAACGATTCACTTTTAGACATTTGGAAGGTTCAAAGTATTGTACGCGTGCGAATTTTTAAGACCATCGGTCTTGAAAATCGAACAGATTGAAAATATTATTAACTCATACCGAAGACTATAAGACTATTATATCTAATTCAATCTGGGTATATTATCATAAATGAACATATGAGAGATGAAATTCTAAAATGTGTTTTGATTAAAATTAATTCGATTAGTTCTTTCATAACAAATTGCAAAGTGTTTTTTTTTTCTTTGTAAAAGATATTATTCGTCCATTTTCAACTCGAAAAAATGCTTATTTCTATATTATATATATATATATATATATATATATATATATATATATATATATATATATATATATAAACATATTCAATGAAATACTGAAATGGTTATCTTCAAACACAATAGAAAATTTATTCACGAGCATGAAGTCGAACGTAAACAGAACTTGATGTTCGGCGATATAATTGTGTACGATATTTATAGTCTAGTTTCAAATCACTCATCTGACCAATAAGAAATCCCGTCCTCGTTCGCCGTCTTGGTTTACGTACAGCTCTATAGAGTTATATTCGTAATGCTTTCACATCTAAACACTTTAGAATTTCCAACTCATACTGTTCATATTTATTAATGCTTTTTTTTTCGTTTTAAAACAATGAGCCGTGAATGATAACATTCAGTTGCAACGAATATAAATTGACAACATTACTCACCTTGAAGACTTAATCTCTTCAGCAGTAATAGGCTGTGTTTTATATCTTAAATCATTTGTTCGAAAATTAGTACGCTTGGGTATTGCTCCCGTGCTAAATCTCGTTTGCTTCTCTTGCGCGAGAAAGTTTTCCATATTGAGCACTCTTTCAGCAACAGACAATTTTCTAACAGAGCTGGATGTTCTATCTAACACATCAAGGTTTTCTCTCTGTACATCATTACTATCCGAAAAACAATTAGACTGTAGTGAGTTTATACCGGACATTTCGCAACTGAGTATAGAACTGATTGTTCTGCTTCGTTGCCTAGATCGATCCTGTCTGGAATTAGCATGCTCAGAATTTCGTTCTTTCATATCGTTATCAGAACTATTCACTTCCGCAGTACTACAATTTCCACTATTGACCGGTTCACTACCGACGGACATTCGTTGCATTGGAGAACTTTCCCTTGATGCTGTTTGTTTCAAAATAGGTCGAACTGATTCGGAGTTGCTTGAATCGCAAGAGTTTTTCAAAATTTTAGAACGCCGAGGCGACTCACAGTCTGAATTCTCACGTGGCGACACTGACGCTTCGGCCAGTGATGATTTTCGAGAGGATTTCAATATTGGTTTCATTGGCTTATCTTCTTGTTCATCTGTATCAGTACTTGATTTTTTCTTAAGGATCGGTTTTGGAGAATCTAAATAGCTCCCTTCATATGTAGGATGTTCCTCTGAAAAACTCTTTTTCTTTAATATAGGTCTAACTACATCTGTTGCTTCTGAAATGATTTCAGCTCCGCCGGCCGCTGCTAAAACTACTGCTGCCATAATAGACACGTGCGGAGATGTGCTTGAACCAGAACTACTTGTTCCCGACTTTCTTTTCAATATTCCTTGTGGTTCAGGAGATCCGAGTGAACGGTCCTCGGTTTCGTCATCCGCTCGACTAGTTTTACGTTTCAGAATTCCGTGTGGATGCAAATCTGGAGATCTAATACACAATTCTTCCAGTGATGAACGTCTCTGATTTTTAAGAATTGGTTTAAAATCAGAAAAGCTACCATCTAAAAATGTTGAGGGACTGCAACTTCTCTGTCTTAAAACTTCCGATTCGTCGAGACTGCACCTCTTTTTTAAAATACCGGGACGCTTCCTGGATTTGGGAGGATCTATTACCGAAGGAGAGAACGTTACTGGCTGAAGAGATATTGACGTAGTGGTGTTTGTAGATCCCGATTCGTTCTGTGGTAACGATTTTCTTTTTAATATTGAAATAGGGCCGGTTATATTTTGACTGGAAGGTTGCAACACTTCATCGATAGATTTCTTCTTTAAAATTGAACTTTTCTTGCAAGTTGAATTGGTTTCATCTATTTTCAAATCTTCATGAGATGGTTCTATAGTATTATCCACAACTTTGTTTATCGTCTGTTGAGCAGAAGTTCGACGATTAGAATTTGATAATATTTCTACTTTTTGTCTGTTACAATTCAGTGTTTGATCTTTTAAATTATTGGACCTTAAGCTTGTCAAGTCAGCCGTATCTTTCTTCGCGAAATTTTTAGAATTAGAAACATTACAGCTATTCGAGTCATATTTTGAAGAAACATTCCTTGAAGATGTCATATTTTTTTGCACATCTTGCTTAACATCTGTATTATTTCTACTCGCCAATCTCTCAACCCTGTTTAAGGTGTCTTTGGTCAGTGCTGCGAGGACATCCATCTTTCGCGACAGATCGTTAGTTTTGGCTATTGTAGACTTGAGTTTGTTCTCATCGGCGGAAGAAGATGAAGATTTTTTTCTAATTTTTGTTTCGTACACTGACTTTTTCAAACCATTGTTTACTGCATAGCTTGCGATTTTCGGAATATCGGATAAATTAATTTTATTTTCTTCACTAGACGAAATATTACTTATCGCACATTTTGGGATATCAGTTGAAGCACACTTCGTGTTTTCTTTTAAAACACTGCTAGGTAATTTATCATAAACTTTGGGTTTTATTTTTTTACCAGCAGACGAGTCGCTATCGTTAAGTTTATTTTTTAATCTCAATTCGAGATCGCTTTCGTTCGAAAACCTACTTTTCATTTTATCTATATTGAGTTTAGTGGTTTTCGTTTCGTTGTGTATCTTCACATCTTTGGTCGTTAGAACATTCGAATCATCTCCGGACTTTTTAATTTTGCTGTCAATTTTTGATTTTACCGTGGGCGACGCATGTCTCCTTGACAACAATTGTTCTTTATTTACTTCTAGTCCTTGTACAGAAACACTACGCCTAGCATTTTCCATATGTATACTTAATTCTGACGGTCGACGTTTTATATTTTTTGACGATATGTTCGATGGTGAAGACACTGGAAGTGACGAAGACACGAATGGCGCAGAAGAAATAGTTGAATCCAAATGTTTTGGCAGTGATGATGAATCTGAAGATGGTTGAGACTGAGTATTGTCAACGCCAGGCGACAATACATTCTCAGACTCTTTGCATTGAAACGAAGATGAAAATATATTAGAAGACGGCGTCGAACTTGTGACACTTGAACTTGAATCGAAGCCGTGAATCGAACTAAACATTGCTACTTGTGATCGTTGACGTTGACGTCTACGATTTATGGCGCAGTCTGAAATAAAAACAATAATCATGTAATATTTGCAAAACTTGTCATTATTATCAAAATGTTCTTTATTCAAACATTGGACGACTAATGAATAGCATCTATTATTATATTGATGCATTCACAAACATTGAATGATACATGTTGACTAATAATATTATGCGTCCGTGTTTACAAATTGGATATACGCATGTATATTTGGATATCATAACGTCATGACCAATTTCGCAGCACGGCAATGATATAAATATTCAGTAATGCAGTGTCATTCAACTCTTCATATACATTATTGAGTCTGCAGTGTATTGTGAATATAAAACGGAAGGAAGGAAACTCCACCCACTTGCATATGTATGGAACAAGTTGTGACAAATTAAAAACTAAACTGCTTCACCTATTGAAACGTCTAAGAAATATACTATGCAATTCACGATCAAAAATAAACAGTAACTAGAGATGTTCATAAGTGATTTATTGAAAATATTAAATAAAAAAAGGAATGATATTACAAGAAAATTAAATACTAATTCCATTAAAAAAATCAATGAAGAGAGAGAGAGAGATGGAGTGCATTATAACAAAAAGCAAAGAGCATGTGCATCAACTTGAATGAAATGAAACTGTACTTTTTGCGAAAAAAATTCTTAATAATTAATCGGATCAGAATTAAATGCTCATTTACTATACTTTATCGATTATTCGTTAGAACATATATGTTTAATAAAACATTTTTATCAAAAAATGTTGTATATGCTCTTCCGTCATGTTGCTTTATATATATATATATATATATATATATATATATATATATAATGTGTGTGTGTATATATACATTACAATAAATATTGATACTCAAAGTCTTAAATAATACATGATAAGTGAATATTTATATATTTACATATTTAATTAAAGCATAAAATGTGATTTTTGGAGAGTTAGTCATAACACTTGATAATACTAAACACTGCTTAAAAGATTCATAACAATTGCTTACAGCATATCTTAATTTTTATTTAGATAACTACAACACTACCATTGCAACAAAAAGTTAATAATTTAATGGACTTATTTCAACAATACTAAACAATGAAATATTAAATGGATTATTGTTTACATATTTTTAGAAAACAGCTTCAACATCTATTAGTGCTTTTGTTATGAGCAATAAATTTACTTAGCGTGCATATATGTATGTATGTATATATATATATATATATATATATATATATATATATATATTCATATATATACATATATATATATATATATATACATATATAATATACATAATATATACATATATATATATATATATATATATATATATATATATATATATATATATATATGCATGTTTCATCTAATCATTAGTTAACTCCATTATAATCAGCAAAACTGTAATAATTAAAAATAAAAATGTTATGTACATTGTATAAATACATACCAAAAACATCAGTTAATAAGGACCACATATCACAGTTAATAGTAAAATCATGTGTATGATATTTTATATTTAATGTTTAATAAAAAAAATATTGTTTATGATTATGTGTTCAATAAATAAATATACAATAATCTTTAATACGATTCAAAACTATAAACAACATAATTCAGTAATCTATTTTTCAGGTTTTACGTAAATCATTTGTGATAAAAAATCATAGTTTTTATTATTATTATTGTTATCTTTGTTGATTAAATAAATAAATTAAAATTGCAAACATTGATTGCTATCGTTTGAAAACGTTACAAAAAATTTGAATCAAAATACAACGGTAAAATAGAATTTATTTACATGTAGAAAAAATATTGTAAAAAATACTAATAATATTAAACTAATAAAAAAAAAACTCTTCACAAACTCAACTAATACGATACTTCAATGAAAAAATCTGACACAAACGCGTTCTTTTCATAGTGTTATATAATTAACATCGAGAGAAATCAAATTAAAACAAACGGATATTTCACGTATAACAACGTTACTAGATGTAAAGACACGAACTGACAATACTTTTATATTTCACTGTGAAGAGTGTATTCCACGTTGCGCCCTCTGTCAAATATTGTAACACGGTTGTTGAACATGACTCATGAAAATGATTTGGCTCGTATTTATACACGTTTAATGCAACAGAACGACGTGAAAATCTGTGTATACCCTTCCAGAAAGTAAAAGATAGAAAATACATAATCAATATATATATATATATATATATATATATATATATATATATATATATATATATATATATATATATATGAGCATACACACATACATACACTTGCATATATAAACACTGGTCTAGACTTATTCTTCTAGTCTTATCAATCAAAAGGTGATGAGTTCAAATTCCTAAGACTCGTATACATTTTATTAACAGATATTTTTTTTTATTAATAAAAATATAGGAAATAATGTTGAACCGCTTTCCTTCAATTAATGTCTACAGACGTTTTCATTTACAATTTCTGATTAATGTGAACGGGATGGCTTGAAAATCATAAAAAAAAACATTTTTGACAAGTATAAGAAAAATGGAATTTTTAAATAATTCAAATTTCAAAATTTGATTACAAAGATGTATATTGTTGTAAAAGGATGCAATGGACGTGATACTGAAGTGGATAATTTTAACATTTTTTTTATTAATGATTATTACAAGCGTATCCGAGTATCTATAAAAATTCTTTCTGGAAATCTTTTCATCAACAAAAGAAAATGTTGCTTGAAAAAAAAACAAGAATGATTCGAAAAATATTATAATTTAAATGTGTTAAATTATATTTGAATTTGTGTTTTATTAATTTTTTTTAAAATGTTTAGTACAAAATCTAACATCATATATTCAACACATTAAATTCATATGTGTAGTTCTTTTTTAAACTTTTGTTTTTTTTTTTGAAAAGGTACTTTAATTTTAAGTGAAGAATTGTTAAAAATATGTTATTTTAAAACAAATCATTTATATATTATCGACTTTTAAATAACAAAATATAACAAATCCGAACAAATCTTATATGATTCAATCCATATCTCAAGATAACCCTAAGATAAAAAACAAAAAACAGGTGCTCTCGATTGTGTTCAACTTTTTCGACTGAAACTAATTTTAAATTAATAAAATTGAAATCTCGCCATTTACTTTCAAAAATATTACTACTATAAAAATATAATATTATACTGAGAAAAATAATTGTATTTTAATTTGATGACATGATGACAACATATAACTATTTATTACTTCATTTTTCTCATTTTAAATTTATACATTTTTAATCTTTTATTAATTATAAACTTATTTATATAAATTATTTATATGAGATTTTCTTCACAAATAAATAAATTAAAATACCGCTAAAATATTAAAAAGTCTAATAACAGATTATCGCGTTTTTGACAAATTTAGACACAGTTCTCAAGTATAGGTTGGTGCAAAAATAATTGCGGTTTTTACACAATATTATTCTGATCAGTTCTTCTGCATCCTCTCGAGTTGTTTTACGTGAGTCCGCTTTAATAATGGTTATTAAATCATTATTGTCTATAGCTGAAGAACATTCACGACCCTCCTCGTCATCAAGGCTTTCTTTTCTATTACGATTTTTTTGGAACCAGTGCTAAGCTGTACGTTCACTGATTGATTCTTCACCAAAAACAAATTTGATATTTCGAGTAGTTTATGTTGCTTTACGTCCCAATTTAAACTCATACAACAAAATCGCGCGAATCTTCCTTTTTGTCATAACTAATTTAAGAAGTTATATCCAATAATACTAAAGAATGAAAACAATATACATAAACTCAAACCAGTAGTGCTGATTTCAATGTTTACAATGTTGTATCACATGACTATAACAAAAGATAACGGTAACTAGAATAATTGGCACCAAACAAAATGATAAAAACCGCAATTATTTTTGGACCAACCTAATGTATAACTAAAATGCGTTTATATTATTCCGAATTTCAATATATACTTAAAAAAGTATGATTAATATTAAATTTCAATTTAAATTATGAAATGTTAACAAAATTAAGCGAATACAAGGAAAGATTAATAAATATTTTTTTTTACTGAACCATGAGGATAATTTACAAATATAAAAATTCTGTTTTAAACACATCAGCTTGTTGTTCGAAGTGATGAACAGCGATATAATTCAATAAAAGTTAAATAATTTCAAGTACAAATATAGAATAAAATTTTAGCTTTTAATAAATTTACTTAAACTTTCCAAGGTGGTCATTGAATTATTTAATCGAAATATTTTCATTTTCATCGCATTTATGTATATGCATGTAGTGAATTCAACTCATTTAAACTATGACAAGTGAGTTTATGAGAAAGTAATTCATAAGTTTTCACACGTATACGAAAAATGAGAAATGTTGAAAACGTCCTGAATAACTATAACTACGATCGAAAAATGTTATAACTATTGTTGACATGTGCCATCATTTTCGTATTATAACGATGGCACCTACAAAATAATCATGAATAATGTATAAAACGAAAGATAACTAGATAAGAACGGGCGAAAAACATGAATTTCATTGTCAAGGTCTTCATTGTCATTACATGTCATGACTTTTATCGTATCATTATGAGGCCGACGCGTTTACATAACCGTGTTGTACTTATATTTAATTACAATCTGAATTTTCAATGGTTTCTATGTTTACAGAGCATATCCAGCCATGATTTCATGCATTGCGGTATTCATGTAGTTATTTAATTAATCTGAATTTATGTTTTGTTAGTTAACAATATACACGGTTTTTCAATAAGGGCGCATTTTTTTTTTAATTTGAAATAAAGCACAGAATTTATGCTGAAATTTCAAGTTTTTTTACTGTAAATAATAGTAGGGGGTATGCCATTTATAAGTGAAAAATAATACTGCCGCGTGCTTTTTTACAAGTAAACCATTCTTACCTCACTAATTACTCTTCGGATTTCATCTTTTAGGTCGGAAATTGTTTTAAGATTATTGGTGTACATTTATCATTTAACGTGACTGCAGTTGTGTTCAAAGTGTCGGGAGGAACAAGAAACAACACCCAAAAAAATCATTTCAGATAAAAAAAAAACAAAATAAAAACAAATTTATGGATTTTGTTTAGAAATTGTAAAATTTTATTTATAGCACCAATTAAAATTTAAAAGTTCATTGATTCAACGAATATATATATATATATATATATATATATATATATATATACACGTGTATATATAAAATAACAAAAAAAATATGCAAGATTCATATTATGATCTTATTATAGAAAAGCACACAAAATTTTACCCAAACTGAAACTGTACGATTATATTTTAAATGATTAATATCCTTCTTTTAAATAATAACTAGAATAATTTATTATTAAATATTTGAATACAGTTTGTGTAAATATCCATTTCAGGATCAGTTTACATATTATTTGTTCAAGATAGCCATTGGTATCCTGTTATTGCTTATTTCTTTGTAATATACAAACGGTTACATAAATACAGTAAAGATCAAAATAACAGGTGTATAATAGGTTCATTAAACTATAAAAAATTTGAATGAAAGTTGCAGTGTTAATATGTCATATATATATATATATATATATATATATATATATATATATATATATATATATATATATATATATAATATATGTATATAATATCATTTACAATCAATAATTGTTTGAAATGTAAGTAAAAATAAAGTAATATTAATAAACAAATTAATTATTTATTATATTTATCTAATATTTTACTGTATTCATTAAGAGCTGTTTTTATAAAAAAAAAATACATATTAAAGTGTTGTTAATTAATAGTTTACGTATGTACGAAATTAAAAGAATACAATAGACTAATTGTACAATACTGCAGTGGGTGTGTGAATTAATTTACACGTGATCAACTACTCATGTGCATCAACTACTCATGCATTATCTATGTTGTCTGCCAAAAAAGTGTATAACTATGCAAGTTTTTTTTCAAGAGTCACTACCCTTTGTATAACGTAACCTATGTTGCACAGCACTTGTAAATGCGGTACGATGAACCACAGCCTCTGAAAATAACCCCTCCCCATTCAAATGTACTCCCCAAACGTCTGCAGTTTGTGTTGGTATTACTGTTAGATACTCTCGAGATGTCTAGACATAATGTTTTTTATTTGTAAAGTTCTCTGAAATGTAACTTCGAAGTACAATTGATTCGTATACTTTTAATTTAGAATATAATTTTATTACTAACATTTCAGAGGTAAATATAACTTTTTGACTTTATATATATATATATATATATATATATATATACTCGTATATATTTATATATATATATATATATATATATATATATATAATTTTTCAAATATATAATTTAAAACTAGCACATTAAACTATTCATATTACATTTAGAATCTACTTCAAGAAAATATTTATTTTGAAATAACATAATCCATTCAGAAATATAATTATATTTCTGAAGTTCAAAAATTATACTAAAACTTTCATGTTAACAAATCATAATGCACCTCTCGTATTATTAAGACTTCTTCTCACACACTATAAATTTAATTATAACTTGCAATAAGTAATTATAATTACTTTAAATACTTGCAATTTTCCTAGCGAGAATGTCAAGACATGACACAGTTAAACAGCAAGATTGCTAATAATTCAAGTTAAAGTCTAGATAATAGGGATCCAATCCCAAGGCTCGACAACTCGGGTCAAGAATACCGAGAGAACTGACAATATCAGATAAAAACAAAAAACTGTGAAAAAAAACTTAAATACTTGTGGTCAACATTCTATTTAGCCTACAATCAACAGAATTTTTTTAGTCACATTTTTTGATTCAAACTAAAACAAATTCATAGGTTATATATAACTCAAATATATATATATATATATATATATATATATATATATATATGTGTGTGTGTGTGTGTGTGTGTATTTGTGTATACAACATAAAAAAATTTCTATATCCAATTATGAAATTAAAGTTAATATTTTTATGTAATAACTGCTTGTAAAACTGAAAAGACAACATCGTAGAAAATATTATACTTATATACCGTTGAGCAGTTTCATTTAAGAGAACATAATCTAATTAGAAAAAAAATACATAAGCAGTTATACAGACATATGCAGACATGATGAAAAATATTTCAACCTTTTAAATGTAAATGTTTCGAAAACAAATTTAATTATTAACTTCTGGATCTTTCCAATTATTATCACACTTTACTTCTACCATATATTTATTACCATACTTTATTTCTAAACTCTTTCGGTGCCAAAACATTATATTATCAATAACAGGTGACGAGACTAATAAATTGTTTAGACACGGAGAACTGAAGAGAAAATTGGTAAAATTTATATCGAGTCGTAAAATATACTACGGTTTGGTATTCTGGTTAAATAACTGTACGAATATACGTATGTGTGTGTGTGTCTATATATATATATATATATATATATATATATATATATATATATATATATATATATATATATATATATATATATACTTTTTAGATCGGACTATAAAATATAAAATAAAATAGAATTTGTTGTCAGAGAAACATATTAATCTATATATAATAAAAAAAATTATTCAAGTAGAATCACTTGGCCTAAATCCAGTCTACAATTCAAAGTGCAATACAAGTTTTTAAACGTTCTATAGTATCTTCTTTTTTCTACTCAAAAATTTTAATTAATAAATCATTAAATACCTTCAGTTTAATGTACAATACTTTCACGTTATTAAAGCCAGATAAAACGTAAATGTTCGAGAGGAACAAAATTCGTCTATTTATTAAATTATAAAAAAAATCTTAAGCGGTTTTCATTTTTTAGTTCAATTTTTTACAATCAAATGTATACAAAATAACATTTGGAAATATATAGAATATTTTCAATTTTCAGATTAAAAACAAATCCAACGTCGTACAAATTGTCTAGAACAAAGAGGGAATGAAAGGAGATTAACGCTGAATTATATTATTCTATAAATTTACAAATTATGATGAAAACTGATACGGATGAGAGAGTATGTTGAAATTAATGATTTTTGTAAATTATTTAATATCGCCTGATTATGATATAACTGAATCGTAAAATCGTAAAAACTATTCGCAATGAAAAGAAATGCTATTCGTTGTGATACATTAATAATGTTATCCGTGATGCTTAAACCTGCATTGGAGCAGTTACCATAACAACCGCCGAATGCCAGACGTCGTTATTTCTTTCTTTTTGATAGATTGGAATGTTTTCATTGACGTGAAAAAACGTATGTAGTTTTTAAAACAATTTATGTAATAGCACTTACATTCATATTTAAGTTACATATGTATATGTGTATATATATATATATATATATATATGTATGTATGTATGTGTATATATAGAGAGCCATGAATAAAAAAATTGATATACGAAATTTTTTTAAGAAATTCGTTTTCAATTGAAGAATAAGTAACATCTTGATATGAAGTTATGTTTTTATGCTATTACATTATGTTTTTTTATGTTATATAAGTTAACTTTGATGTCATTATTCTTCCATTTTTTATCCCTTGTTTATTTTTCTAGTATTTGTACTGTATTACTAATTATTTTCTTTTCTTTATGTGTCTAAAGCTAAAAAAAGGCACCTTCGGAAGTGACCTTCCATACAAACTGAGTTCATTCGATCTTCTGCGAATTGTTCTAGCGCTGATATTTTCAAATATTTCTTTTCAAATACTATTTGAAGACCCAAAAGGATCCTTCTTTAAAAGTTTTACAATAGGCCTATCTGTTGTAAGGGACGTTCTCCGGAGTTAAGGTCTATTTTCTATCAATTTAGGGAGCAACATATGTGTGAATTTCTACTCGTATGCTTTACCTTGATCACACAATCTTTCAGTAAGATTTCTCACCTCTGAGGTACAATGTCGTCCACATCGTATATTTCACTTAAAATAAATTTTCACGAATATAAAATCATGTAGTTTTCATTTTCATTATTTTACCAGGTGCTTTCGAAACAAATTCGACACAAGTATTCAAAAAATTCGAAGATAAGGCGGTAGTTTCCCTGAATATGTTCTTACGAATGGCATTCAAAATGATGTAAAAACGCAGACGAGTGTTGCACGAACATTTTTTATGTGTATAAAAACCCAGATTTCTCGTCACTTTGTCCTGCGGACAAAGTGACGAAAAATGTTTGCTTTGTCAGCTCATAGGTTTCAAGATTAATTCATTATGTTTCGTGCTTAGATATTTTGTATGTTTAAATATATTATGTTGTAAAAAACAAATAAATAGTTTTTTCTTTCTATGTTTCTTTCTACTTTCCCGTCAATTTTGACGGGCTATATACTAGTTTTGTAATAGATGGTGTTACTATTGCTTAAAATATGTATGGAAAAAACTTCAAAGCATAAAAGCGACCTCTTCATACCTACTTTTTTGTCCATGGCTGTAAATACACACACACACACACATATATATATATAAATATTAATTTTTGCGTATTTATTCATGTTCTCTTATCGTTTCCATTAATTTACATTTAATATAAAAAGAATAATTTCTTTACTACTCACTATCTCGGCAGTAATATATAAAACATATTATTTTAGAAGTATATTCTGTTCCACATATTTTAGCTTATATCTTAATATTCAATATAAAAACATTAAAAGTATTTCATTAATGACGATAAGGTTCAATGATAATCTGCTATTAAAATTGAAAGTATATTTTTCTTTCCTTTGTAAAAAAAGTGTAAATTGACTGAGAAAAATATATAAAAAAGAAAACAAAGAAAAATATAAATAAAAGTCTGTTCAATCAAAAAGTGAAAATAAAACATCTCAGTTTTTAATATTGATTCTTTAAGTAGCTAAATAGCTTTCCAATCGATTTTCTTATGATATTTTATAATTAACCGATTTTAAATTGAAAAAAAAACTATTCCTCATATTGTACGCACATCATATTTTTTTTAAAAAAAAGAACGATAATAATTGGTAATATGGACATCTATTATAAATAAACTCATTTATAAATAAAACAATTATATGAACTAAGAATTCATTGATATAGAATATTTTTTTGTTGCGCATAAGAAGTATTAAAGAATTTGTAAATGTAATATGGTGTATTACATATTTCAATATCCATATATATATATATATATATATATATATATATATATATATATATATATATATATAACAAATAACATAAATATATCGAAAAGAAATCAATGCATAAGTGGAATAAAAATATAAGAATATGAATCAGAAATATGTGAAAAAGATACTTTTATCCAGCAGTGGATAATTTACTCACGAAATTAATTACATTAATAACAAAACAGTTAAATTATAACAAATAAAATATCAAATTAAAATCGATGCTTAGTATTTAAGATACACAGTGTAAAATTTTATAAACATTATTAAAATTTCATTTCACAAATGGTTCAGAAAACATTTAAATTTGTAACTATAACGTAATTAGAGTCTTTAGAATTATGACTAATCTCGCTTTCACGAATGATTTTTTTCTCTCTAGAAATACATTTTTCTTCTAATTAACATGTGTGTAATCATTTTGATCGGAAAATATTTTGAATGGATGTGAAAAGTTATAATTACATTTTTATAAAAGATTAGTATGCATTGAAATTAAAATATGATATATGAACAGTCACGAGGTAAGACTTTCGTTCTTTAAATACTATTTTTTTTCATTTTATAAATATAAACATGTCTTGTTTAACAATGTTATGTTTTTGTAATCAGTTTGAAGATACCTTATGAATGACAGTACGCATCATCTCTCTACAGACATGATCCAGTGTCGTGTAACGATTACAGTGGTCTTAGGGGGTAAGAGATTGGACGTTTCAGAAACTAGGTTAATGTGACAATAGCGACGAAGTATGCATTTACGTCTGCAATGATTCCTGTTCTCTAGTAATTAATATTTACATCTGTATGTGATTAACAGAATACATATTTAGCATAATAGAAATAACGTATGACGATATTTGTATTTAGTTATACGACCGATTATTTATTAAAATTGTCTATATTTACCTGGTAATAAAACTTCATTCACTTCTTCAGAATTAAGAGAACGATTTAAATTACTTTTACGTTTGGAACTTTTGTCACGTTCTAGAGTTCTTGTTGAAGCTGGCCGACTTCCCGATGTATCCGAAACGGTCGGACTTCTCTAAAAAAAACAAATGAGATTTTATTAAAAAATATTGTTTTTCAAATTAGTTGATATTATATATATATATATATATATATATATATATATATATATATATATGTATATATGCATGTATGTATGTATAACGAAATCAGCGAGATGTTTGTCAGTTGAATTATTAATTTCTGTGTTATCTTAACATCATATAATTACAGTGTGTAAGAATTTAAATGTTTTATTTATTGAAAATATTAGTTGAGAATGAGAACTTCATACTGAATTAAAAAAATTACGAAAATATTTTTTTAATAAAACATAAACCTATACAAAATTTCTATAAAAAGTTTTATTATTATAAGTAAAAAAATACTGAAATTTCATTTTGTATTTTTTTGTAAAAGTTTTCACAACAAGATTATAAATCGTAAGATATATACATTTATGTATGGATATATATATATATATATATATATATATATATATATATATATATATATATATAATTTATTATAAAAAAGCTGGCAATAATATAAATTCATAATACATGACGTTACATATGTTCCTATAAATAAAATAATAACCATTAATTTAAAAACTGAGGTGATAATATAACAAAAAATAAATAATTATTCTTAAATTAGATGATCACTTTAAAATATATATTTTCTGAAACGTTGAAGAATAATATACATACCCAAGGTATTATATATTCGCACATATTGAAAAAACGTACGTAAAGTATCAGTTAAGCAATAAAAGTTTATATTCCTTTTCCTTTCTTATAATAAACACAATTTATAGTTAACATTTTTATCACATTTACATTCAGAGCATCTCTGTAAATTAATTCGTTTTTTTCTCTTACATTCAACTTAAACACAGACAAAATACTGAACATTCATGTTAATAAATGTACATTTACGTAAAAAGATAATCGATTTGTAAATAATTTTCTTACATTTTATGTTTAAATATAAGAGAGATATTCTAGAAAATTGCAAAAATAATTTATATACACAAAATTTGACATTTGTAGGGAATATATGCAAAATTTATTAGTCTAGTAATCAGATATTTCCTGTGGCAAAAATTTTATAATAAAAAAATGCAATGTCTATTACATAAAAGTACATAAAACAAGAGATAAAACGAAATATAGATTATTTGTTTAGATGTAAATGTAATGATTAATATAAAAATAGATCTAAAAAAAATATATTATTCCTGCTATAATAAATCAATATAAACTTATCTTTTCAAATGACAAATATTAAAAAATAATCTACAATACTTGTAAATTAATAGTACATATATTTTTTAAAAAACAAACCCAAATAATCGGTACCATCTTTGATAATTTTGGCCTTTCATAGTATCGCTATATAAATTTTCTAATCATTATTTTATTAAATTTAATATTAGTTTTTAAAAATCTGTCTGAATTTGAATAAATGCATAATGACTTATAATTTTATTTGAGCTATATTTTATAATATTTTATTTTATATACAAAACAAAACTGATCGAAAAACAAGAATAATATTAACTTTTTTATTTACTATGATCCTGCACACTTTTTACATGCGCAACATTAATATGTCCACGTGTATTAATTAGAAAGAATAACTTAGAATTGACTGACAATGATTTTATAAATGGAAGAAATCAGAAAAGAAAAAGTTTTATTATTTATTTGTATTTATTGTACGGTTGTATGAAAAACTTATTGTTTTTTAGTTACAATTTGGAACAATATAATTAAGTTGTATGCGATGGAAAATAAAAATTGACATCACAAATTTGTTATTACGAAAGTAAACAGTATGAAATGAAACTCATATGTCACGAAAAATAAGTCGACCGATAAGACACACTGTACAGAGAAACACAACCGCTGTTAAATATCTACTGAGGGTCTGACGCATACATAGGCATCAAAACAACCACCCCACTTCACAAAGGTAGATGAGTTTGCGTAGAACATATAATCATTGTATAATGTATAGTACATTGAAAACATATAGAGACCTGTTGGTGGTGTTACCAGGTGTTTCAAGATAGGTTAACGCACATCATCATTCCAAAAACACACGTAGATTCGACTGGGATGACATGTAGCTGGTGAAAGTTCAAAATTGTAATGGAAATGTACTGTACTATGAGACGTACGGCGGTCATTACCAGGTGTTTATATGTACTTTAAAATATTCACATTCCACGTCATTTTAATGTTTTTGCTTAAATATATAGAACCATATATTCGGATGCATGTATTAAACACATTTAAAGTCAAATGTGTATGTACATTACGAACAGCATGATTTTTTGATAACACACGCATATATATATATATATATATATATATATATATATATATACGTGAATCGTTTGATAAGTATTGTGAAAAGTAGATTAAACACCGTTTTTTGAAAAAAAAAATCGATTTAATTTCTCAACATAGTCTGAATTGAGGGCTATAAATTTGGTCTAGCGAGTCTGCAAAATACGCATTGACGATGGCGATGACATCCTCATTCGATGCGAATTTCTATCCAACGAGCCACATTTTCAAGTTTGGGAAGCAGAAGAAGTCGCACGGGACCAGGTCCGGAGAACGGGATGGATGAGGAATCAATTCGAAGGATAATTCGTGCAATTTTTCCACTGCGAAGGTCGATTTGTGGGACTGTGCGCTGTCCTGGTGAAAGAGCACTTATCGTTTTTCCCTTCGTTAGGATGATTCCTTGGGAATCCTAAAAAACAGTGGCCATCACCTTCCCAGCCGACAAAACAGTCTTCACCTTTTTCGACGCACTTTCACCAGTCGTTGTCCATTGCTTTGACTCAGATGTGTAGTAGTGGATCATGTTTCATCCACGGTGACGAGTCGATGAAAAAAGGCCTACATATTTTTTCCATTTTTGCGGCAAATAACAACACCCTCACCCTCACAGCTAAATTTTATTATTTCCGATGCTACACTTATTTTTGCAAACACGCTAATAGCACAATTTTAAACATATACTTGTATTGAATACGAGCCTCTTTAAATTCTTTTTTGCAAAATCATTTTCAACGATTTTCCCATTTTTCGACACCTCCTTTTCCAGAATAATAAGCAACACTTTCCGCATTTTTCTTAATCATCATTATACTCTCAAATTACTTTCCTTCCGTAAAGATTTATAGTTTTAGAAATAGAAAGATCTCAATAAGTACTAAGTTTGATGAATATAGTATTTATGAAAAACATTTACTCCATTTTGGTCCTTTTAAGCCAATTTTGTTTCGTAAACAACATAAGAAATTCATGATATTGTTATTGATTCAATGTAACACTATTTTGATCAATTCATAATAGCTGGCAAGTGATTTGAAAAATCAGATCCCACTTAACACCGCTGAACGATTACAAAATATTATCGTCACTATTTCATAAATGAATTTTTCATTCCCTTCATAACTCACTTTTTTGATTAAATGTTTTCTGTAATTGATTACTGAATATTTCGATTGTTGTTTATAGGCTTTTCAATTGCGATGTCACTATTCATCGAGTGCCAAGGTACATACAATTGTTCTACACCTAACGCTCTGAGGATAACTGGACTGCACTTAATAGCTAAAAATATAGTTGGCAACATCAATTTTTAAAATACCGTTTAAAAAATATTGTTTTACTTGTTTGTTGAACATTTCTTAAAATAATCAAAATATTTTTTTGTATAAGAAGAATAATAGTATTACAATAACAAAATAAAAAGAGAAACGTCAGATTAATACGCATATTTTATCCATTATTCAAATGTATTTCTGTGAATTTATTAATAAATGACAATAAATGTCTGTAGTTATTTTTTTTAATAATATTTACAATAGTCATTTTTAAACGTTAAAACTCCACTTAAAATATTTGTTCAAACATACGTATCTAAAACTATTAACTATATTCATTGAAAACTATTATATGTCAAACTTCAAATCTCTAAATGAAAACATAATTATCTTAGAATTGGGCAACATGTACTGTACGTGAAAAAATATTTTCAGCATCAGTACATGTATCCTGAATTTTTCCTGAAAATATAATATTTAACGATGATTATATAATATAAAAAAATATGATCCAGCTATCAATACAACTGATTCGTCAATCTATATTTTATATAAACATTAATATCTGATATTTTTGGCAAAATGTCATAAGACTTTTCAGTGAAACAAATTACTTATAAATGTGAACAAGTATATATCTAAAAAAATTTAGAGAGACAAAACTTCTTTTCCTGAAAGCAGTTACTGTTTGTCGATTTTATATATATATATATATATATATATATATATATATATATAAAATCGATATATATATATATATATATATATATATATACACACACACACACACATAGATATGTTCATCATTGAAAGTAAAGACGTTTGTTATTTTATTCAATATTGTATGTGTTTAAAAGAACATCTTTATAAATTCTATAAAAATGAACAAAACTACGACATGAACAAATCAATCAAAGCATATTTTAGCCTGTTTGGTGACGAATAATAGGTCAGTGGCGCGAGGTTGATTCGACCCGCCGGACCTAATAAGGTGTTATCTAACTGATACTGTGGCTGTTATTCGCTTAAACCGGTTATAAGATTTCGACAAACATTCAGATGAACTTGTATGCAGACATAAAACGTGCTACGTCTGCATTTCAATACATACATGCAAACATCTATCCATTCATACATACATACAAACATATATATATATATATATATATATATATATATATATATATATATATATATATATATATACACATTTGCAACAAATTACCTTGATAGTATAAAATTACAATGATTATTTTTTATTGTGAAATTTAATGTCATTAAAAATGTTATTTTATTTCATATTTCGAACAAAATTGAATTGTACTATTGTTGGATATGTTTTCTAAAGGAACAAAAAAAAATCATAAAGCGTATTCAATCCTTTTCGGTTGGCGTCCTGTTGCTAAATGCCTATTCACAATTATGGAAATCAATATACATTACTATGCCAATGAACTGATAATAATTATGTTTTGTGCTATGTATCATATCTACACTTTCAAAAATATCAGTTTATATGAAAATATTTGTATATTAAATACTGTACGATTATTTTTTCAATGCGCTAAATGATAAGTTTATCGAAGATAAAATGTACCACAATCAGGAAACGGTAAATTTTATAACCACTGTCTATTTACAAAAAAATGACTAATACCCTGATAACAATAACGTACTAAAATGATACATTCTTTTCAAATAAGCAAAGGTAGATGGGTTTAAACAAATAAAATATATTAAAACTTTATATAATATCTGCTTAGTTTTAATGTAAAACTGTAACTTATCTTTACCGAAAGTATACTGTAAACCAAATTTTAAATTTATATTTTCCATAAAAAACTATTAATGAAATAAATATTATTACATACACTTCCATCAAAAAAAAGTTATAGACAATACAATATTAATACGTATTACACATAAAACATTTTTCTGATAAATGAAGAAAAGTCGCATGCAAAAAGCTGAACATTTACCGATCATTTATTGTTTCTATTGATTACTCACAATATAATATTTATTACCGTCATTATATTTTAATATTAAAAAAATAGTTGCAATAAAATAACTGACATTAAGAATCAATCATCGTAGACTAGTTGGCAGTGGAACTGTTTAAAACTTACTGCGAAAAAATATTCTTAAATGGAGGAAAAACTGACATTTTATTTTTCTCTGAAGCATCATAGAAAAGCCAAAATAATAAAACTTGTAGTGTCACAAAAAGCACAAAATTATAATCTACACGATCAACCAGTCTTTTTTTTAAAAAAAACTGTCTCTTTTTGCTTTGCAGATGTTTTTTTTTTTAAAAAAAAATAAACATACTACTGCAGTAGAATATACTACTCAGCGGAAAAATACAATTAGATATTTCTCATTACGTTTCTAAGCGAATTTAATGAAAAATACAAAATTTAGTAATCTGCAAGAAGCTGTTATGTTTGTGTATTCACATTTAAAAATAGAATAAATGTGGAAGAGATAGTCGTAAAATAGAAGAATTTTAGAATACTGATTCAGTATTGATTGAAAATGAAATATTAAGAGTAAAATGCGATGTACTATCAAAGCAAGAAATAGTGTAGCTGCCCGAAAGATGACAAAACGTAGTGGATGAAAACGGCCAACACATTGTTGAATAAAGTTATTGCCTTCTATGAAAAAATCGTCTTTAATTTACACCTAAAGAAACCGCATGGAATTATTGGGCAACCTAATATATATATATATATATATATATATATATATATATATATATATATATATATATATATATATATATATATAATTTTAATTTACTTTTTACCGCGTCTTATTCAAAACAATTCTAGTTAACTATTATTATTAATTTTAGTTTCGTGTCGTGTGTCGTCTTTAAAGTCTAAATGTTTGGCCATTATTGTTAAAATACATTTGTTAAGACACAATATATTATTCAGATTATCTAAAAGTTAAAGTTAAAGTTAAATTGAAAATATTCGTCATTGTTAAGGAATTTTCACATAATTGTACGTTAAGAAAGAAATGTACCACAAATTTTGAATGTAAATATTTTTTTGATTACACTTAACACATTCACAAAATTACATTTACATATATATATATATATATATATATATATATATATATATATATATATATATATATGTGTGTGTGTGTGTGTGTGTGTGAGTGTGTGTTATTTAAATATAAAATAATTTAACCTCGTTTTTACAAATAAAGGAATATACATAATATTAGTTCAGTAAAAAGGTCAAACTATATTGTTTGAAAGTAATTAATTAAATGTTATAAATATATTAAAAAAAAATTCGATAAAATTTTACTTGAACCTAAAATGGAAACCATCATTAACATTTTATGCACATTGAATGCATATGTAAATGGCACAACAGGTTCGCCATTTCGCGTAAAATAAAATGATACTTTTCCATAATTGTTTTGCATTGAACCTACTATTTAAATTAAAACACATGCTAAATTGTTTGACCAAATATGGTAGAGTACTGGCGTTCTTATTTATTTATGAACTTGATCTGAAATATATTCTATAAATGTTACCTTCAAGTCACTATTTGCAATATAGAATATAATCATTAGTGACTGTGCACTAGTAGTACATCAAAAGCATGAAAAATAAACAATTCGTTTAACACATACATTCACGTACTCATTAATTAGTTCATATACTGAATATTCATGTTTATTAACCAATTATTTTTTTATTGTAATGAAAACAGCACAATTCTTAGAAACAAAATAAACAACCTATGTTATAGTTCTTGCTATACTCTTGTTAAAAACAAATATACAGAAGAAATGAATATATAATGAAAGATTGCAATTTATTCCTGACTTTCATGCTTTACATAATTTCTATAGTTCTCTTCTTTAATTTTATAAATGTAATTGGTTTTAGATGGAGTAATTGAACTTTACTGTATCCTACCATGTTTCAATTGAATAATTTAAATGAACTATTTAAATAAATTTTAATAAGTTATGTAAACATTATAAAAAACAAATGCAAATTTAAGTTTTCAGAAAAACATTTATATTTTAGATTAAATTTTAATTTTACTTTTTACTCTAATCATTGATATTTTTTGCGAGATATATTTACATATATATGTATATATATATATACAAGAAAAAAAAGAAAATAATTTTAATAATATGAAGAGAAAAGAGTTTGAAATGGAAATAAGCGACGTGCCGGGCATGAAGAAACGAGTAATGGCCGAAAAAAAGTAAAATGACGGCCAATAGAAATGATTAATTGGTAAACGATATAAAAATATTTAAAAAGAAACCAATGAACAGATGGGTAATAATTTTAGGAAATGTATTGGAAATTTGCAGAAACGAAGAATGGAAAGATGAAATTCAAAGAAAATGGAAAAGTTTTTATCTAATCACAGATCGTCAAAGTATCAAGATAAAAATAGTCATAACGACGCATATAACTGTTTAATAATATAGAAATAATTATAATTTGACCCGTGTTCACATATGAGTTTGACACCACTGTTCTACATAACTCAAATAAAACTATAATATCGTCCGAGATGAAACAAAAATATTTTATCAAAGAAAACTACGGAGCTTTACCCCCTGCTTGCCGCGCTCGTACACTTTTCAATTACAAGCCTATACATGTAACCGATTGAAACAATAAACATATTTTTTAAAACTCATTTATGTCTATATAATCACTGTCGAAGGTATATCGAAAGGTAGTTATTTTATAAATGAGATAAACATATTTGGGTGGAATAGAAACCTCGTCCCAAATAAATAAGTCGTCATGGTATTTTTTGTGGACAATTTTGATTTTATATGGAGAGATATTTCAATAATTCTATACTTTTATATTTGCTTTTTAACTGAAAGTAAAAATTATATTTCTTATACATGTAATTACTCTATTCTAATTGCAGCTCCTACAAGAAAATAATTGATTTTATCATTCAATATTTACTCAAATTGTAATCAGCGACTGATAATGTCAATGCTACTGGAAATAAAATTTAATCACGTTTTGTAGAACGAAACAATGATTAACAATTCTATTACATGTACAAGTAGCAATAAATATCCTTTATAGGCAGAAATATTTATTATTCATTATATAAACAATGTACATGTATGCATGTGTATATATATATATATATATATATACATATACAACAAAAAAATATTAAAAGTATACATGCATCTATATATTTAATACGTAATGTAATTTTCTTTTCATTGACTCGTTTCTAATCACCTTTGATATTTCTAGTAAAGCCTGCGATAGACTATAAAGCGAATGAAAATTATTAACATAATGTGGGTAGGTGTGTTGTTCCAGAAAATGCTTCGAGCGCTGTGATCAAACATATCTCATACCAACTGAATATATGATGTGGATCTCACGTGTATATTATATTGGGGAAAAAATGTAAAAGAAACACATGTAACAGGCACAATAATATATATATATATATATATATATACAGTCTAGTTACATTTATATAAATATAGAATTCATTGGTAATTCAACACTCCCTTACTTATCTAGCATATTCACATTTTTAAGTATTTTCCAGTAATTAGAGAATCATTTTCCTGTAAATCTTACACAGGTACATTTATAATTTTGCACGAGAATTATTTAGAAATAACTGTGTACATTTTTCACTAGAAAAAAAGTGTATGTAAAAAATCGTTAAATGTTAATCAGTTAGTATAATTCAGATAGATTTTTTAAAAAAATACGATTACGACAGAAATATCTTATTATTCAATATATTATCTATATATTAACCCTTTGAAGCCGGGCGTGGATCTAGGAATCCATTGATGTTTTCCACAGAACCAATGGTCTCAGATCGCTATCTTTTGGATGATATATTTAAAGGTCACTAACCCCCCTCTAATGCGATTAAATTTATCTCTTTTTTCATTGAAAAAATACGGTCGTACAAAAATCAGAAAAACAGCACTTTTTTCATTTAAAATCCTATAAATTTTTTTTTCAAACGTTCATCATTAGAAGAAAGCGTATAAAAAATTTCGAGACGACCAAGTGTGACCGATGTAAAACCATCTTGTGCACATTTGATTGTTTCGAAATTTTTCACACTGAACAGTAATGTTATTTCTGCAAAAGTTTCAATTGTAATCAATTTTACCGCTTTCAATCATATGTTTCCAATCAAGAGATGTATATTTCTCCGAATATTATCAACGATTTTCCAAAATACACCAGATAGATGTGAAATTTCTAATGACTAATCTGAACTAACATATTTCTTCTTGTAACCGACAAAATTTGAAATTTTTATTTCGTTTACGATAAAATAATGTCCAATTAGTCGAAAAATATTTTTAACACATTTTAGCACCCTTTACCTCTCCCCGTCATCAAAAGTTTAATCGTTATACTTGAAAATATTAATATTTTTAATATAATAATTTTACTAATTTAAAAAGAACCGACGTAAGCTCTGCTATTAAAAAAAACATAATACAAATTTGTGATACTATTCCATAAATGACACTATATTAGGGGTGTGAAGATATCTTTGATTTGATGTAGAATAAAAACATCCTCTGACCTCTTTGATTTCTGTCGTAGGCGTCGACGTCACTGCGATCATATGTTGACCTGAACGCTTAGATCGTTGTTGCTCTTTCACCGAGGGGGATGACGGCAAACAATCAAGCGTTCCGACATTAGACGCTGAAGAGGCGGCAGCACGAAGCCGTGACGCTCGTGTCGTACGGACGCGCTGCGTAGCAACGCCTCCACATTCGCCTCCAGTAGTTCTATTACTATTAACTGAAACCGGAGCAGACGCTGACGGCTGTTTAACTCTGTAATAAGAATATTAAATTTTACTTAGTGTATACAATTAATGAAGATTTTACAGACTGAGTTAATAAATGTATACATACATACATACACACATATATATATATATATATATACACATACATACATACATACATACACACATATATAGATAGATAAAATTGAAATTAAAAAAGTGAGACAAAATTAATTATTCACTATTATACACAATAATTACAAATATCTATTAATTTATAAATATATATGAGCATCTACTATTTTGTCTGAAAATATAATATTCTTTTCATAAAACAATTCAATAAAAATAAAACAAAAATTAAAATGAAATGACTACAAGTATTTATCGATTGGCATACACACACCCACTCATATTTCTTGGTAATCTTTACTGATATTTTTAAAAATTTAATTACAAAATTAAAATGAATCATTATTAGCGAAACATATTAAAAAAGAATGAAAAATGGGATACATAAAATTATCTTATTGGCAGTGTGGATACATTTACTTTCACAAAATTAATTTTCATTCTACATAATACAAAAAAAATATATTATTAAATGGTTCTGTACGCTCAATATTTGTCATAAGTGAATACTCTGGAAATAATGAAATCGACATTGAAATGTAAATGTGTAACTAATTTCAACAATATCAATTATTAAACATTTGATCAGAAAGCTTTTCTGTCGAACGTCAAAACGAAAATTCATTTATAAAAGTAAATTTATCCACGATGCCAATGACTATGAAAGATTAAGTAACAGTGATAAATATTTACATTAATTTCTTTTAGAACATTATATTAAAGTTATATATATATATATATATATATATATATATATATATATATATATATATATTATGTATAAAAAAATAATTCGGTGCCTTTAAATTGAATCAATCATTACTCTGTTTTAAATTATAATATTTTCTCATAGTTTTAGAAATTTAAAGTGCCAACTTAAACATATAAAAACACTATATATCTTGGCCAATCAGTTGGTATAACCCTCACAAAACAATAGTGAATACGATGGCGTCCAAAAAACAGTATATTAGGCATTGGATACTTCTCGCATTCCAGTTAACAAAAAATGCTACCGGAGCCGCAGGAATGATTTATTCAGTGTTGGAGAAAGGTGTTGTAACGTATAAGACATATAAAAAATGGTTTAGAAGGTTTAGGAGTGGTGATTTTGATCTTTGCGTTCGAGAACATCTCGGACAACCGAGAAAAAATGAAAACGGTGAACTGGAGCAGCTCTTAAATCAAAACTCTGCTCAGATTGAGCATGAACTCTCTCAACAACTTGAAGTTAGTCAGCAATTTACTACCGTCTATATCGACCGGAAAAAATTCAAAAGCTGGGCTGATGGATTCTACATGAGTTTAACCTAGAAAACAAAGAAAGTATATACGATACGGCTGTGTCCTCGCGAGCTTCAAAAGGAACGGTTTCTGAATCAAATCATAATCTGAGATGAAAAATGGGTTCTGTACAGTAATCCAAAGCGCCGAAAATCACGTGTTAAGTGCGGTGAACCATCGACATCGACTACGAAACAAAACATTCATGCCAAAAAAGTGATATTGTAAATTTGGTGGGATTTTAAAGGTATGGTGTATTATGAGTTGCTCGAACCTAATCGGAATGTAAATTCAGAGCGTTGCCAACAACGCATCCGTTTCAGTGACAAATTAGAGAGAAAAAGACAATTCTCTGGTCATTTTGCAGCACGACAATGCTCGGCCGCACGTCGCGAAATAGATCAAAGAAATTATTTGTTCGTTGGGTTGAGAAGTTCTCCCTCATGCGGCGTATTCACCAGATCTAGCCCCGTCAGATTATCACCTGTTCCGGTCATTCCAGCATCATCTGGATGGTACCCATTTTAAAACAATGAAAGAGGTTTGACAAATGCATCGACAACTTCAACGACTTAAAGCCGCCATCTTTTTTTAACGGATTCGTCAGTTACCCAACAGATGGATAAAGTTATACAAAATAATGAGGAATATTTTAATGATTGAAATTCATTCCTTTTTTTCCGGTAAGAATCAATCATTTTCTATAAAAAAAAGCACCGAATTAATGTGTAAACCTGATATATATATATATATATATATATATATATATATATATATATATATATAAAGTGAAAGCTTTTTTATTTTACATTTAAATTAAAGATATACTCGTATGAATCAAAAATTAAAACATGCTTATTTGATTGTTTTTTAACACAAAAACCCTTATAACTTATCTGTCTTTATTCATATCTGCATACCTGCTTATATAACGACGAACTGTTACTCCAGTAGAATCTCCGATACCATTTCCATTTGATACTATACTACCATTACCGTCTTTAGATAAATTAGCAAACTGTGCTTCTAGCTGTTGTCTTCTTTGTTCTTTATATTTTCTAACACGATCTTCTCTCTCCTTGTCAACATTATCAATTCTCATATCGGGCATTTTTACTGACGTTACATTTATAAATAGTTCACTGCCACTCATTGTTCGTACTTGTTCGGTTAATGTGTGATCATCGGCTAACAACAATGAAGGTAAACTGCTGCATGACAGTAGACGCAACAATTTATGTTTCGGCCTACGGAAAGATTTTCTTGATTTTTTCAATCCAGCTCGGTTTTCAATTATAGAAACATTTTCAGTAGAAATATTAGATGAATGATTTTTATATTCGTATATAGAATTTTCAGCTGAAACAAAAAAAAGACACACTTATTTTAATTATACTAACAATGTAACTACAATTATTTAAAACCAGCGAATATTTTTATTCACAAAATAATATTATACATGTTAATACGACATTCTAAAAATATAATTAGTCATTAACATTATAGGACCACATATTTTTACAAAGATTGAGAAATAATAAAAACAAAACAATTTAGTTTGGAAATATTCCAATATCTAAATATGCGTTCTGGTAATCGTTACAATGAATATGTAATTACCTAGAGTGTTTTTTTTCCTAAAACTTAAGGAGAATATAAAATAAAAGAGAGCAAAAGTCAATGACACTTCAAAGGTGTATATATATAAATATATATATATATATATATTACACAAATATTTTCCACAACTACACAATAGCAAATGAGTCTTCAAATTATAGTAGGGGTATTACAAGACAGAATAATATTTTGAAAATTGAGATTTTTGATATAAACTATCATTTTAATTTCTTGTTTTGTCTCTAAGATCAATATTTTTCTTTTTTTTTCCACTACCGGTTTCCTTCTTGCGATATCATCAGGTGGATACTGGACGACGCAATGGCGAAAACGGCAGAGGAAAAGTAGTAAAACTACAAAGACAGGAACAATAGACTCAAATAAAAGACACAGGAACGAAACAAAGTACAATTAAATTTCATCTTATTCCATACATTTTATGTTTTGAAAACGAAATAATTAAAAACATATAAATATTATTGAAAGTAGCACAAACATTCAGTAAAATCCATAAGTAATGTTTCCTATGTGAGTACAATATATTTATTCTTGAAAAAAGATTTAATGTATAAAACCCACTAATAAACCAGTATTATATAATAAATAGTACTATGTAACTAAATTTATTTATTAGGTGTACGAATTAATTCGGTGCCATTAAACTGAATCAATCATAATTGTTTTAAATTAAAATATTTCCTCGCCATTTTAAGATATTGAAGTGTCAAACTTAACATTTGAAAATACTATATATCTTCGCCAAGCAGTTGGTACAATCTTACAAACAGTAGTGAGCACGATGGCATCGGAAAAACAGCATATTAGGCACTGAATTCATTTCAGTTGAAAAAAGGGCTTCCCGAATGCAGAAATGATTTATTCAGCTTTAAAGGAAGTTGTTATAACACATAAAACATGCAAAAAATAGTTTTAAAGGTTTCGGAATGGCGATTTTAATCTTTTCGATCGAAAACGTTTCGAAAAACCGAAAAAAATTTAAGACAAAGAACTATTCCATTTTTCATAAACATTATTTTTCTATAAAAAAGATACCGAATTAATTTATATAACTAATATATTACAGAGTACATTTTTGTACAAAAATTGTACGTTATGCTTAAAATATATGAAAATTGATCACCAATCCAACACTACTTATGAATTGACATTAATGTAACACAGTTTAGCATTCAGTAACAACAAAATAATATACTAATGAATAATTTATTTAAATATTTCGTAATTTCCCAGAAAAAGAAATTTGAATTGCTTAGAAATGAATGAATAATTTATAAATTAAATAGAATTTATTGTTAATTATATATAATTTCATTTCATAAATTTTCGTTTTTCAAATTTATATATATATATATATATATATATATATATATTTATCACCCATCATATATGATGCTGTGTGAGTATATATGTGTGAACGAAATAAAAACACTTACTTAAAATCATCAAGTCACCAGCAGGTGACAGAGATAGACTCGTAAACAAAGTTTTATTTATTAGTGAGTTTTCAGAATGCCAGCTAATACTAAATGCTTCGCTTAAAAAATAAAAAAAAATCATGATACTGGTCAGTCATTCCAGGCTTAAATATCAATTCATAGATTATTTATCTATTAAAAATCTCATCTATCTCTCTCTCTATTATATATATATATATATATATATATATATATATATATATATATATATATACACACTCACATATAAATATTAAAATGAGCAAATCTCAATTCTTTCATATAAATACTATTCTACAAATACCATAATATACACATATAAATGTACTCATACATATATATATATATATATATATATATATATATATATATATATATATATATATATATATATATATATATATATATATATATGTACAAAACCTGTTAAATGCAGGTAAGCAGATTTCTGAAAAAATTAACTAATTAAATGAATCTTTAAAACGAAATTATCTAATGATTATACTATACGATAAAATGAAATCTGTTCATTGACTCTCAAATGACACAAAAGTACCGCACTTGTCAGTCTTTTGTCGAATATGAATGCTTACAATTTCCGAAGATACATACGGTACTTTATGTATCCACCTACTTTATGGGTGTTTTATTCCAATTATGTTGCGTCATCGATATAAAAATGTGGATGTTTTCTTTTTCTTTTGGCATCTGCACATTCGTTTCTAATTAAATTTGCCTATGGCTACAAATGACTACATCACTTTATAATTTACATAAAACTATGTTTATGTATATGTTTACATATATACACACACACACATTTATATATATGTATATATATATATATATATTTTTCTTATTTTCATATATATATATATATATATATATATATAACATCAATATATACTAAAAAAGTTTACTTGTTTCACAAAAAAATGGTTTTTATTAAGAAAAATGTATTGTTGTAAATGTAAGTATATATATATATATATTTATATAATATCGAAAAAATTCATATATGTAAATATAAATATACAGACAAGCGATTAAGCAACTCCACAGAAGCACGCATTGGATGCAGAAAATAGATTGCTTCCTGAACAAAAACAGCTTATAAAAGAACTCAGAAAAATAAAAAAATGTATATATATATATATATACATACGAGACACAAGCTTTTTCAAAATACTTTACAGATATTTTTAACTCATTAAGTAAGATATTCCGTACAGTATGATATTATAAAATTATTGCTTGTTTGAATGCAAAAAAATTATAAATTTTGATTTTTGAATTTACATAAATATTATATTGTTAATGGGTGAATGAAGAGTTTTTAAATCGAACCACCTTGTATTATAAAGGTTTAATACGGTTTCTCGAATATATTAGAATAAATATACCTTTAATATATTTACAATATGTTACTTAGACAAATTACAATATTTGTTGTTAATAAAAGAAAGCTAAAAATAAATCAAAGATTAAGAAAATTGATTAAATACTTTAGTTGGATAATATATCCATTTTTTTCATAATTCTAAAAAAATTCAAAACAATAATGACGAACAAATCACACAAAGATCATTCTAAAAATATGGATATGGTATTAAAAACGGTAATTAATTTATTATCATTGTGTATTATTAATCCGAATGACAAGCCAATAATAAAATTGCACTTCCAAATTTACTGTTTGTTAAAAATCAGCCCAATTTCAAAATTTTACAAAAGAGGAGAAATCAGCAAATGATATACTAAAACGGACTCATAAAATGTAAATTTACGAGTGTGGGTACAATTAATGAATGCATAATTCTACAAATAGGCACGGTGAATGATTGAGAATTGTAGTACAAAATGCACGTAACCTTGAATAATTGAACAGTTAATTATTTGATGTATACATTTATTTTCAAATTACAATTATTTGACGATACCATAAATATGCGGTGGGTTCGAATTGTAAAAATGAAAATGTGTACACATTGTGTACAGAAAGAAAATGCATTTATGACAATATCTATAACAAGAACGAAGATCAAACGAATTGCTGGAAGACTTATAAGCATCGAACATATAATAAATAAATATGAATTATTAACAAAAAAAAAAAACAACAACACATAAACTACATAAACAAGTACAACTTAGAACAATAAAGACAGGAAATAAGAAATAAACATTCTGTTTTAAAATTAGCAGAATACCATTATATACTTTTCTTCGAAACAAAAAATGAATATATATATATATATAATAATTTTTTAAACAGTTCTAATTAGTATACTGAATTATTGTAAGCCCCAAAGTAAATTAATATTACTATTTTTGTTAATTACACTATTTTGATATCAAGTTTATACATATGAGTAACATTGAGATATTTCTATTATATATTTTATTAGTATCAAAATAAAGAAAATTACACACTAATTGGGTACAAAAATATGAAATTTTATGTAAAAAAATATTTTTTTTTGAAACGAAAAACTAACAATACCGTTTATTTTTGTTTTACTTTTGTTAATATAATACAAACTCATATATCAACTGAATATACGATATGTTTTTGTTACGATTTATGGTGTTGACTGATTTAAACTAATCTGCGGTGTGATATGATTACAAACTACTGGGCACAGCATCAAACTAGGGATGGAAAAATAAAATTACAAATATAACAAACTGCTGAATACTTCTAATTATTCGAGTGGTCAATCTACCGTGATTTTATTCCTTGTATGTATGTGTATACATATATATATATACACATGTGTGTATACTTTTGTATATATAATAAATAGGAGAAAATTAACTAATAAAATAAATTTATTTTTATATATTCTTCAAAAATTATTTTTCTATTAAAAACTTAGTTATTAAATCCGTACATATATATATATATATATATATATATACAGAAATATATATATATATATATACATATATATATAAATGTATAAAAATTAAAACAAAGAAGAAAGTCACAACTAATTGTTTAATGTCGCTTTAAAAAAATTAAAAAAAAATCGCTTATAAATAATGACTTTTTTTTTAAGAATAAAAAATATTCGAGATGATAAATTATAACTAGATTTTGCACACGGACTGAAATTAATAAAAATGTTTTGGTAATTACAACATTTTGTGTTATTTCATTTACAGAGGTCACGACAGGCGGAAAATAATAATTTTGTATAGCAAATCCTGGACACCTAATTTTTATTATTTTGCCTGAAAATATACGTTTGTTATGTACCATTTCCCACTTTCTTAAATATATATATATATATATATATATATATATATATATATATATATATATATATATATATATATATATGTAAATTCCATATTATCTTTGTACTGAATATTAAATATACAATCAATACCACTATAAATATAAATAAATGCAAACATTTTAAGTCAAAGGAACTTATATATATATATATATACATATATACATATATATATATATATATATATATATATATATATATAATTTTACTATAAATAATAAACATTTTTAAACCCACTGGGCATCATTGGTAAAATTTAGTAAATATAGTTAAAAAAAACAGATTCACGGTATATACACAACATTATTGAATTATGTAAATATTACTTCTGAATTTAAATTAAAAATGAAAAATTGATATACAAATACGAAAAGGGAATAAATTAGGAAAATGCTGGTCAATTGCTGCTATACATAAAAACATACCGTATAAAACTTTCGCTGCACAAATGACTAATTGTAATTTAACATAAATAACACTTCAAACAATGCAACATATCACATATTTTAATATTTCACTATTCATATAAAACTATAAATATACTACTTGTATTTTACTGCACAAATTACTAATATCGAAACTTATTATCACATATAATTAACTACGTCAAATCATTACACTGAACACTGTACAAAATGACAAACACGCACACGTTCACATTGTTTTTATACAACTTAGTTTTGTTTGTTTTTTGTTTTTTTGTTTAATCTAAATAGTTGACAGTTTCTCAATGAGAATCAACATTAATATACACAGTATAATAAATTCGCCAACAATTAAATCGCATAATTACAAAAAAGAAGACTTTTATAAAAATCTTCAGAAATAACAATTAATTAAATTGAAAACAAATAACGACACTACACCAAAGAAGCCTACCGACTGAAAACTGGAATGCATTCGAAAATTCAATTTTAAGTTATACACGTCGGTTGGCGCGGGCAACAAGCATAGAGCTCTATTGTACAACTTAGACTGTCATAAAAGTAACAAAATTGTTAATAAAATGAGTATTTAAAACGATGTAATTAAGTACTATTTAAATTAGAATTAGTAAAATATATACTCTATACTACTTGTTATAGATTTTTCAGATTGAATAATTTTAACAGCTACGAAGTAAAATGCCTTTGTAATATTTTCAATCCATTCATACATTTTTCATAAATTATTAATTTCTTATTAATTAAACAAATAATTTCAAATACGATTCACAATACAACACTTTAAAATAAATACCAATAAACATAAAAATACACTTTCATTAAAAAAATAGAACACGTATTCTCTCTCCCTCTCCCTTTTTCTTTCTCTTTCTCCATGATTCGATAAATGTTTTTAATAAAAAACAATAAACATGTTTAACAGAGAGTCCTTTCACTATATATATTCTGAAAATTTCCGCGGGCCGGATTGGGGACTTTTGAGTGACGACCCATCCCTGTTCTAGAGCAATCTATTTGAATTTGTTTTTTATTTAGTCAATCTTCATAATAGACAGAAGTATATACATATATATATATATATATATACATTAACAAAAATTATTTAATATTTTGACAAACCTGACCTTTGGAAGAACCAAAAAAATTTACATATGTATATTAAACAATTATATTATATTTTTTGAGGAGTTGATAAATCTCCTCCACACAAAAATTTAAACACAAAATAAAAAAAAATCACATTATTAAATTACACTTTAAAGGTGCATACTGAGAGAAAAGAGATAAGAACCGATTAACAGCAAAAATTATTGTCTATAATCGAAGTTCTTTCTCTAAAAGTGACCAAAGAGTAGGTGAAATAAAAATATAAGCAAATATATTGGAACTGTCTTGGAAAGATATTGGTAAAACCATATGAAAAATGAATAGTAAATCATTACAATTAAAATAAAATGAAAAATATCTACCTAGCAGCGGATCGTTAACAGACACAAAACACACACACGTATGGGCACACATACACATACATACACACACACATATTTATATATACTTATATATATATATATATATATATATATATAATGTTTTTTTAAAAAAAATATTAAGAAACATAATTCAATAAATATAGTTATCTTTTCGACGATACAATATTACAAGACAATCTGTTTAAGAATGTAAATCAAATGCGCTACCAATGACCAATATTGAAATCGACTTTCTATACGCTAATGTATCTCTGTGTTTTGCAGAACGTGGTCCCGTGAAGTTGACTCATGGAGATTGTTCAGAGCTACAACGCTGATCTTCATAGCGGACACGTAAAAAGGTGACAAGCAATGAAAACATATGATCATAGTTTAAAAACAACGTATACTTTCAACATTATTTATAGTAAACTTGAAATCAGAATAAAAATACCATTCCCCCCACTCGCCGTTTCCGAATAATTAATGTTTACAGTTTGTTATATACAAATGTTCTACACAACTGCACAATATTTGTTCGATTTGGAATTAATTTACTTCTGTTTTATGCACTCACTATACTTTATTGTTTAATTAAAACCTGAGACATTTTTTAACTAGAAATGTATTTTTTCTGTACCAATCTGTTAATATTTAAACTTGTATTTAAAAACAAATTCATGTACACCTTTCATTTGAATACGATTTTATCTTCAACTGAAACAACATATAAATAACAAAATCTGATTCTGTTCATTCTATGCGACACGTCATCAAAAAATTCCAATTTATATTCATTATTTGTCATAGAACAATAAATGAAAATAGAAAAAATAAATTACATGTTTGAAAATCTATTCTAAGTACTAAACAGTACACTTCTATGGATTTTTAAAAATGCTACACAAAAGAAAGCTATTAATGTGTACACTTTTCGGGAAAAGTGCGCTGTACGATTATTTTTTACATTTTGAAACGGAATTTAATTTTAGAATAGCATGTTCTATGTCAGAAATGTTTCGTTTTCATAAATATTACACGTATATTTTTTAGGTATAAATGTACGAAATAAAATATAATAAGTATTCAATTCAGCATTATCAATTCGCTCAAAATACACTCTATATAGAATTATCAGTTATGTATGAAAACGATTTCAAATGGATCACAGCTCTGAATCATATTTTACAAATAAAAATCCGGTTCTTGAACAGATACCAAATATTTTGCTTCAAGAATTTTACGTAGGATATCAAAATACAAACCCTTTTACATATGATAAAAATAATATACAAATGCCTTAATTTTATTACAGATTTCTTTTTATAATGTAAACATTATTATTTTATATTTAATTCAGATTTATTACTATCAGGGCAAAGCAACAATATTAACACGGTTTATAAAAAAAATTACCAATTAATATATATATATATATATATATATATACACATATATAAATAAATAGAGAGAGAAAGAGAGAAATAGCAAAACGATGTCCCAAAAGTAGGTTTCAAAAATACGGTAAATGTTTCAAAATTGTAATCTTTTAGCTTCGACTTAACCTCAATTAAACATCTCGGTTAGCAGCTTAAACATAGGCAAATTAGCCATGTTAATTAAATCTATAACGCAGCTTACAAAGTATTAAATCTGAAATATGTCAGTATCCACAAACACACACATACACACACACATACATATATATATATATATATATATATATATATATATATATATCAATAATAAATCGAATCACTTCCAGTGTTGCGCTACCATTATATATAATGGCTCTCAAACCAAGTATTATAATTTACACTTCTTAATTTAAATTTGTTATTTATATTTTCACATTTAAGAAAGTTCGTTAGCTTTGTACATATTAATATGAACTCGTATATTCAATATGAATTAATTGATTCCTATGTGCAGAAGAACTGCGAAATCAAATCTATATTTCACATGCACATAAGTTGTTATTCGGCTGCTAAATTATTTCAAAAATTGAAATGTCATTTTCGAAAAAGTAATATCATACTTTGCAAGACATGTAAATTTATTGTAACATAAATTAAGAAATAAAATGTTAAAATTTATACCTTAAATTAAAACGTACTTCAAAATTAAGAACATAAATTTATAATAAATGTTGAATATGTACAAAATATCTACGAATATACAAATGCATCAGAGATATATATTTTTGTAACTAATATACTGAAAACCATATTCTAATTGTCAAATATTTCAATAAACAAAAACGCATCAAAAAGTGATTGTTCAAAACTTCCATAGGTAACTATTATATCCTAATATAACTGTATGAATATACATATATATATATATATATATATATATATATATATATATATATATATATATATATATATATATATGTATGTATGTATGATGGATATAGAACTATATACAATTGACTCGCAGACATTTTCATGTAACAAGTATTCTATGATTATAATAAGAATCCTGAATAATTTATCACAAGAATAATATTACAACAAAATTCCTTAGAAAAAAAATTCAGGTTAAACCATATACATAAATATATGATAACAATATAAGCTGATAAGGCATTAACTTCTTATCGATATATATTTACAGACACTAATACGAAACAATTGGTAAAATTGATTGCGCACGTCGAAGAAACGAATTAATCCTCTTTTTCATATGAGACATGATATTTATATATAATATATATATAAGGTGTAGAAATTATTTCGAAGCCTTTAAATTTAATCACTCATAACTAAATTACTCTGTCCTAAATTAAAATATTTCCTCGTCGTTTTAGGATTTTAAACTGACAACCTTAACATTTAAAAACACTATACATATACCTTGACCAAGCAATTAACAGTCACACAAAACAGTAATGACCATGATGGCGTCCGAGAAACAGCATATTAGGCATTGCATACTTTTCACATTTCAGTTGAAAAAAATGCTGCCGAAGCTGGAGGAATGATTTGTTCAGCTTTAGGGGAAGGTGTTCTGACATATAAAACAAGCATATTAGGCGTTACATACTTTTCGCATTTCGGTTGAAAAAGCGTGCTGCCGGAGCCGCAGGAATGGTTTATTCAGCTTTAGAGGAAGGTGTTGTAACGCATGAAATATGCAAAAAAATGGTTCCAAAAGTTTCGGAGTGGAGATTTTGATTTTCCTGATCGAAAACGTTCCGGACAACCGAAAAAAATCGAAGACGAAGAGCTTGAGCAGCTGTTAAGCGAAAACTGCGTTCGGACTGAACAGAAATTCGTTCGACAACTCAGAGTTACCCAGCAAGTAATTTTCTATCGACCGCATCGGCTGGGGAAAAAATCAAACGCTAGACCGATGAATTGTACATGGGATCACGCCGAAAAATAGAAAAAAATGATGCGATACATCTATGTTCTCGCTCACAAGATTTAAAAAAAGGATTTTTGCATAAGGTCACAATCGGGGATGAAAAATGGGTTTAACGACAATTCAAAGAATCGAAAAAGAAGTGTTTGGTGGGACTTTAAAACTGTGATGTATTATGATTTGCTCGAATCTGGTCAGACTGTTAATTCAGAACGTTATCAACAACTCATCCGTTTGAACGACGCAGTAGACAAAAAAAAGTTCATTCGCTGGTCATGAAAAGGGGTAAGTCATTTTATAGCACGACAGCACTTAGCCGCATGTCACGAAAGATGTTCTTTGTTCATTAGGATGGAAATTTCTCCCTCGTGCGGATTATTCACTGGACCTAGCCTCGTCAAAACATCACCTGTTCCGGTTGCCTCAGCATCACCTGGCTGATACGCATTTTGAAACAATGAAAATGGTCATAAAATGCATTGAGCATTTCACAGACTCAAAACCGCCGTCTTTTTTTCAACAAAGGATACCGAAAGATGGACCGCGTTATCGAATAAATGGAACAAAGTCATACAAAGTTATGGAGGATATTTTGATGATTTAAATGCACACCATTTTATGTAAATAAACATTTATTTTCTATAAAAAAAGGCCTGGACTAATTTGTAGACCTAAATTTATATATATATATATATATATATATATATATATATATATATATATATGTAGATTAGATAGAAAGACTCAACTTAAATTAAAACATGGAAGTATTAAAATGATTTATGAAATGTGATATTATTTTATATTTAATATTTTAGTTCAATACCGTACAAAAATACAATTGA